>CM062804.1:484032438-484781924 GCA_031772625.1 Pinus tabuliformis
TCACAGAAGAGAGAAACTACACAAAGACATGGATTTATGTTCATAAAAAGCTTAGGATCAGATTTAAGCTAAACATACAAATATAACACACATCAGATATACAAGCATGTAGGAGAAACTCAAGTAGTTTTATTGACAAAACAAGAAGATCCAGGAGGAGTTACAACCGATGAGTCCTGATCCGGCATCAGCCTCCCAGCATAGAATCCCTTCTTCACCTCCAACAAAGCATAAATCACCCAATACTCTGATATCAATCACAAAACCAACAACAATTCTCTGCAATGTACAAAATTCCAGCCTCCTAGATCTCTTGGTGAGGGATCCATATATAGATGTATGCAAAGAGGATGAGTCATCCCATGAGTTGATTAGTGGCTTCTCTCTGTCAGTTCTTGCTTCCACTTGGAGACTGAGAGCCTCTTACTCATCACTGGTCGAATTCAGTGAGGCAAGTGTCATTGGAGAAGATTCTGGAAACTTCCATTGTCTCTCCACCTCGTTGAATGACTCTGCCACTTGTCATTTCCCACTCAACGCACCCTGGTAGTGCATTCAAGTGCGTTGCAACGCACCTAGCCAGTGTATTTGGGTGCTTTGCAATGCAGCTAGCTAGTGGAGCACTTGAAATGATCCTGTTTTGACTAGTTTTGAGCAGTTTCTGGTGGAGAACTTCTGGGAGAAGCTGTAATTTGTTGACCTTGTTTCTTTAGGAGCTGGAACAACATCTTTAGGGACTTAGGATCCCTTGGTTTATGGACATTTCATGCTTATAGCTGTAAGGCACAAAAATGTCTATAACAGTTGCCCCCTAAAGTATGAGGTCGTTTATCGGGTGAAATGCTTTATTAGGAGGATCCGAAGTTCTTCTAATGCTGGAGAGGAGACCTGTAATGAGATACAATACAATACATTATTTTCATACTGTTTTCATGATCTAGCTGAGGCGGGCATTCCCATGCTCAGCTTTATAAATTCATTTTCATGTACATAGGACAGACAATCGTCTGATGGTAGACTGATGATTCTGGTGAAGTCATCATCCTTTTGGTAGGATGATTATCTGTGCTGCAATGATGTACATTTCAATATCTTTATTTTTCTTGAATATATATCGCAGCCCGGATGGATGAAACTAGATCCGGGGTCTTCAATCTCATCCGCTCTTCACTCTAAGTACAAGTCGATCCATGAGAGAAATGTTTTGAAGTCGAACATGGAAAGACATCGCTTGATTACCAGTCAATGATGTAAACTGTTAACAAGCGCGAGAGGAATCACCGATAATGATAATGACCCTCAAGGTACTACGGTACAATTCACGTGGTGTGAATAAAGGACTTGGCGTCGAACACCACGCAAAATCTTTCGGTCGAAGGTCATTGATGTATACCTGTCGCCGGAAGTGAGAAACTTGCCATTGAGGCATGCAAGCTTCAAAGTACTGAAGGGGTGTTCCTAGATAAACTTCTTGGATAATGAGCTGATGTCGACAAGAAGCGATCCGTCAAAGGAGGGCCTTAATGAATCCCACATCAATGACACGAAACGGAGCAAATGATTTTGATGGAGGTGAAAACGATCTGGTGACATACGGTTCAGGGTGGCGGTCATGAAAGAGTGAAGTATAATGTATGGTAGTGGATGGGACACGGGTGACTTCTCTGGATGACTTCTCTTGAACATGTCGGCGACACTTATGTGATGGATCGGTAGCATTTACCCCAAATGTGGATGGTATGGTGTGACCATGGTGATGTGACCGGTGAATGAAACAACCCAACCCGACTCTGGCATGGAGTGGAAGTGTCATGTTCAAGAGCGACTTGCTACCAATAAAGTTTCTTTGAGTTTTCTTCCCAATTTTTCCCCAGTCATTTCTGACCAGTACCTCTTTATTTTTGTCAAGCTTGAGGAGGATAACATATGCTTGTTCTATACTTTGCCCTTCGGGCAAACCCATCGCTATGTTTTAACGAGCCTAGCGATAGTGAAACTCGTTCTCGTCTAAAGACAAGTTTGTCACTATTAATCTTTTTAACGAACCTAACGACAAAGATAACTCGTTCCTTTTCCTTTTTAGGGAGTCTGAAAAGGTATGTAAAGATAACTCCGGAATTCCTTTTTCATCATCTAATCCCTTAAGTCCGAAAAAGTATAAAACAATACAGAAGGGATGAATTTTCGATAGTTTTAACGAGCCGAACAAAACAAGCGCTCGATCTTTTTGTGCAATAATCCCTCAGGTCCAAAAAGATTAAAATCTAGAGGAGGGATAGCACTTCCTGTCGCTTTAACAAGCTGGAAGGCCAAAACTCGGAAATCTTTTCATATTTTACGAGTCAGATGAAAAGAGCTTAAAGAAGACTCGTCTTTTGAGGAACGAGTGATAAGACGGGTAGCAGCAGTGTCACAAGGATGGCTAGTGAAATCACTCTTCGCAGCTGTTCCTCAAAATGGGTAAACAATCAAATGGAGGTGAATGATCGGCCAAATGAAAAGTGGAGGTGATGGTGCAAACACAACCAAGGCTTTAATGGCTGAAAATGCTTCATTCACGGTGGTTATTTACCGGAGGATAGTTCATTTTTTAACGAGCTTAAACGCGGGTGGAAACATTTGCTCGATCTTATGTTTATTTTTTAACGAGCTTGAACTATGCGCTAAAACTGCTCGATTAAGTGGTCTTATTTTGATTTTTACCATAGATAGCTCTGTCCTTCCAAAGATAGTACTGTATTTTTCAACTGCTTCATCAAACTAGTTAGAAACATTTGCTTTGAAAATGAGATTAAAACACTAATACCTTACTCCGAACTACGTGAAAGTAATTAAAAAGTGTTTTTTACCTCTCATTTTACCATTTCATTTGAACTTGGTTTGTTGGAGCTTTGGAGGTGTTTTCCCCCTCGATTTTCATCAGCTGATTTCGGGAGATTCTGTGGATGATTCTCGGCGCCGTCTGGACCAGGTAGGAGCTAAACCCGAGCCCTTTCATTTCATGGTTTCCTTTTTGCATTCTGTGCCCTGTTCCCTGCTTTTCTGAGCCCCTGGGGTTTGATGGGCTCGTTCTGCCATCAACGCACCCTGGGTACATCGAAACCTGCGCTGAATGTGGGTCCTCATGAAGGTAACTTGACATTCAACGCACCTGTAACACATGTGCAGGTGCATTGGGCGCAAAAAGGAAAGTTGTTGCACAGTTTTTAATGGAATTTTTCCCTGTTTCTCATCAAAATCAGGATCTAATCTCCTCTCTTGTTTGTTTTTGCAGAGATATTGGAGCAAAATGACCCTTACATGGCGAGAACGAGAACATGAAGAAGAGGACATGATTGCCCTACATGATCCTGTTACAGTGAACGCGCTGCGGAACTGTGGCTTGTTGAAGTTCTTCCGTATCTCTAGCATGAGACAGCAAATTAACTTGCTGAAGTATTTGCTTGACTCTTGGGACCCTATCAACCAGGTTTTCCATATTAGGGGCAAATCTATCCCCTTGACCGTAGTAGACATCTATTTCTTGACTGGCTTGTTGAGGCGGGGTGCCCCTATCTCTTTGTCAGGTTCGGTCCGAGGAGGCGATTCTGTGAGAGATTATGTCCGTCAGTATTGCAGGGAAGGATCGACAAGATCATCATCCGTGATGTCACTGATAGGTCCCTTAGGAATATCCTATTTACTTTTGGTAGGATGGCCAGTAGCGCATCTCTTCATGTAGCCAACAGATCCTATATGCAGCATGCCTTGGAATGCCTTCAACCGAAGGTGTTCAACTGGTGCGACGCAGTACTTCTTGTTATGAAAGAGCAGTTGACCAAGATAAAGAACGGGAAGTTGAAGAACTTTGGGTTCGGTTCCATTTTGACCACCTTTGCCTTGGAGAAGATACCACTGATGCAGCCGCAGTACATTGCACTCGACTTACCTTCTCCTACTGAACCATGCATGCAGAGATGGGTTGACCATATGTCTAGGCATGCTGGTCAATCTCAGATTTCATTCTCTGATACCTTCTTCAGGTGGTTTGATCGTCAGGAGATGGTCTATTCCGAGTATCCATATGCCGGTATGGACTTCCGGGGTGATCCAGATTTGGTACTGCCGGATGGCGAGCAGTGGGGTGCTATTGGTAAAATCTCTGACCATATTGCTGTTTACTGTTTTTATTGATAATGTCCTTGTGCTTTATTCTATCAAGACTCTAATCAAACTCATGTGTACATGCAGATATCGGTCCTATCCATCCAGTAGTTCGCGTGAGAGTACCAGCTGTTGTGCCAGCAAGAGAGGCCGCTGGAAGGGTCATTCTTCACGACCTTGATGTGGCCGAGACTCTTACAGCTGTGCAGGAGCAGGTGGAGAGCCTTACTCTCAGTATCCCAGATGTGAGGATTGACGAGCTACCTTTGCAGTTACAGCGACATACTACTGGTGTGCCTCGACGATGGACTCGTCTCTTACACATGATCGCACAGGCTGTGACTTGCTATCACGAGCATCATTAGACTAGGGTGCCCCCTAGCATTTTGAGTTTTGGGTCGTGTGACCGATTTTGTCTTGGTTACAGAACATTATGCGTGAACCATAAACAGCTATATATGTATTTTTGATTTTCGGAGTTTTATTCTGATTGAGTTATGTGATCCACATGTAGAACATTGATGATGTGTTTCTTTTTATAAATGTTGCAAATGTCTATCTAACACATAGTTTGCTAATGAGTCGGTTAATGTGTTTAAGTTTCTGGAAATATACTAGTATTGAATAAGATCAAATTGTCTTTCCAAAATCTTAACCCTTAGGAACATGCGATAAATAGCTGGGTTTTGGACGGAATATATACCATTGAGTTGTAGTATTACGAGCTGTGAGTCTAGCCTGACGATTAGCTGGCGTATACCATGAGTGATGGCATCAGAGAGAGGTTCTATCAACGCACTATATTCAGCGATATTGTTTGTTGATTGACCAATACATACACCTCTGAAACTTACTAACTCGCCGCTTGGATCAAAAATGGCCCAGGCTGCGGAGGACAGGTTCCGCGAACTACAACTCGCTCCGTCGGCATATCCAACACATGGTTCCAATGGGTTTGACATCTGCAATAAATGTAAAAAGGTGGATTACTCGACCAAAACAAACACTCTTAGTGAAAACAAAAATATAACAAAAGCATATTGGTTACTACTAGGCGTAGTAACGCTTGAGGTACAACCCATTACGAGGTTGCGCCAGTGGAATCCCGTCGTAATCCATCAACTCGTAGGCTCCTTTTGCTAACACCCACTTAACAATGTAGGGGCCCATCCATAAAGAGTTAAATTTACCTGCTCCCAGTTTATCGGATTCTTGGTCATAAAGCAGGACCATGTCACCTTCCGAGAAGACACGGGGTTTGACATTTTTGTCAAACTGCGCCTTGACTTGTTTCTTATGGGCTTCGTTAGCCAACACGGCGTCATGATGGGTTTCATCTAATTGGATTAATTCCAAGAAACGAGCTTCTTCTTCTGAAGTTCCAGGGAGGAGATCGATTACGAGTTTGAGAGACGAGATTTCACACTGGACTGGTAAGACTGCTTCCAAGCCATATACCAGTTGGAAGGGTGTGAACCCGGTCGCATTCCTTACCGACGTTCGGTAAGCCCACAAAGCTGAGTACAGGATTAGGTGCCATCTTCTTTTGTGAACTCCGATCATCCTTTGCAGCATGCGCTTCAGGACCTTGTTGATTGCTTCAACTTGTCCGTTGGCCTGTGGATAATATGGAGTAGAGCTGTCGTGAGATAGCCCTAGCTTGGCAGCTAATTCAACCATCATGTGATTGCGAAAATGCGATCCATGATCTATGACTATAGCCTGTGGTATGCCGAATCTGGCGACTACATGATTGAAAAAGAAAAGGGCAGTTGTTTCACCAGTATTATCTAATGTAGGCATCGCCTCAACCCATTTTGTAAAATAGTCCATGGCGACTATAATATACCCATGCCCCCTGGTCGAGGTGGGGTTACATGTCATGAAATCGATGCCCCATTTGGCGAACGGCCCAACAGCAACTATTGACTGTAAAGGTGCGGGTGGTCTTCTGGTTTTGCTATCAAAAATTTGACAAGCATGGCAACTTCTGACTGCGGTTATGCAATCCTTGAACATGGTTGGCCAGAAGTATCCTGCTCGTAAGATTTTTCGTGCTGTAGCATATCCAGATTGGTGCCCCCCACACGTGCCTGAATGACACTCATTCAAGGCTTTTTCGGCTTCCTCATGGGTGAGGCACCTCCTCAGAATTGTATCAATACCACGATGGTAAAGTGTATCACCGACGATCATGTAGTCTTTTGCTTGGTATCGAATACGTTTTTGTTCAGAGTGAGAGGTATTTGGCCTGAATTTTTGGGTCTGGAGATAAATGATTATATCTCCGTACCACTCATTGCTTGCGGATATCATAAACAAACTTTCATCCACGATTGATTCTTCGGATGTTTCATCGTTGGACGACGATGGGAGATTGCATAATAATTCTACGAAAACTAGAGCTTTCTTTGACTTGGATTTTACAAATTCCAGATCAAACTCTTGAAGGATTGCTATCCATTTTGAATATTTGCCCCCCAGCAACTGTCGCGACAATATATAAGTCATGGGGTTGCAATCTGACAGAATGGTAGTTTTCCGAAAGAGGACATAGTGTCGAAATCTTTGTATCGCTTGAACTGTTGCAAGCGCTAGTTTTTCAACATAAGAATATTTTCTTTCTGTATCATTTAAGTTCTTACTTAAATAATAAATGGGATGTTCTATTCCATCAACTTCTTGAACTAAAACCATTGCGATGGTCGTATCTGCTGCAGCCAGATACAGGTTAAAGTCTCTTTGATAATCAGGGGCATACATTAATGATGCTTTCATTAGGGAATCTTTTAAAGCATCAAAGGAAGCTTGCGTGACCTGATCCCAGTTAAAGGGTGCCCCCTTTTTCAAAAGACGTGTATAACCTTTAGCAAGTTCGGCGTAATTTGGAATGAACCTCCTTAGAAAGTTTGCTTTCCCTTGGAGTTTCTGAATCTGAAGCAAATTCAAAGGTGGAGGCAAATTTATGATTGCCTGTACCTTACAAGGGTCGAGACGAATCCCATCCTTGGAGACTACAAAGCCAAGTAAACGACCAGAACTGACGCAAAATACACATTTGTGCGGATTGAGTCGTATCTTGTAGTGTCGGCAACGTAGAAATATCGCTCTTAAATGTTGCAGATGATCAGTACGCTTTCGCGAATGAGCCGGAAGGTCGTTGAGATAAGGTTGAACGATGTTTTTGATGTCATGGAAGGCATAGTTCATTGCCCTCTGAAATGTCGCCCTTGCGTTCTTTAAACCAAAGGGTAATTTTCAATATGCGAATGTGCCCCACGGACAAATGAATGCAGTCTTTGACTGGTCCTGTGGGCGGATATTTATTTGATTATACCCGGAAAATCCATCTATGAATGAAAAGATTTCGCATCCGGCGCATTCATCAATTATCTGGTCAATGAAGGGTGTAGGGTAGTTGTCTTTTGGACAAGCTTGATTTACATCCCTATAATCGACGCACACTCTAATTGTCCCCTGTTTTTTCATAACTGGGACAATGTTCGATACCCAATCGGTTAACGGAACCGGGTAGATGAAACCAACATGCAGGAGTTTTTCGACTTTTGCCTTAATGGCAGCGGCTTTCTTGGGGTGCACCTGCCTCAGCCGTTGCCATATCGGTTTAACATCTGGATACATCTTGATTTCGTGTTCAACGATACTCGAGTCGATGCCTGGCATTTCATTGTATGACCAGGCAAAGACATCTCTGAATTCGCGGAAAAGAGCGTTATATATTTCCAGTTCTGAAGGAGAACAACATTTGCCGACATAAATATTCTCTACAACCTCTGCTTTGGTCGAGATATTTATGGCTATAGTCTCTTCAATATTGGACAAGTTTTGCTCGGAATCCACCGTATTTACAGTATTTGATAGAAAATCAATTATTGAAGGATGGTAGAGGTCATTTTGAGTATCTTCTTCGTAATTTGGAAGAAGAGAACGATGGTGGGAATCATTCCATGGCACTCCTTCAACTACCATAGCTTGGAGAATTCCTTCGTCGGTGTCATGCACCTTCGACCAAGGATCTGAAGGAGTACCATATTCTCTAGACCTATCCATCCAAACGCTTGACGAGCATTGATTTGGGTTTGCCTCCCATGCCAAAAACATTGATTGCTATAATATTTCTATTGGGCTAGGGGGCAAAACCATTGCATGATCCATGTGGATATCGTTTTCTGAGATCTTTGCGGAAGATATCATATTGCAAGTTCCTATCGACGCTACTTCCGCCAAATCAATTGGAGGTGGAAGAGCAAAAGTTCCCATTAGTATAGGATCTTTTAGTAGGCCTACTCCGATATTCTGAAGTGAATGGGGGCTTACATGGATCATGGGAATGCTTCCTGTAACTTGTGAACCATTGGGGAGGAAGTTTTGTTGGTCGACGATTGTAATCCCCCCCGAAAGGGAAATGCAATCTTCCTAAAATAGGTCGACACAACAGCTGCCATGGCATATATCCACGGTCTTCCTAGTAGGATGTTGTAATCAAGATTCCCATCGATGACTTCAACATCTATTTCTACTATTTTTCCTCCTAGTTCGACTTTCAAGTTATTTAGGATACCGTACGGGGTATATGTCCTTCCGTCGAATGCTTTTAATGTTGTCGCAGATCGCAACAAGGTTGGAGATCCTAAAGTTTTCCAGCAGCTCATCGACATGATACATGTAGATGCCCCCTCATCAATAATTGTTCGGTGAACAGTTTTGTTGAGGGCTTTCACTTGAACAAGGAAAGCTAATTGAGCTGGTAACTGAGGATCGTACCCTTTGTGGTCAAAGGATACAAGATTGGAATCCTTTGGATCAATCCCATCAATGGCTGATAACAAAGCCTGCCTTTGGGATGGGCAGTTTTGCAGTACTTCAAGAGTCGACATAGCGGATGGCGATTGGGCCAAATCTTCCACTATGTTATAATGCTGCGCCACTCTAGCGCGAGGATTAAATGTTGACTTGTGTACTACTCCCTTTGGCGGTTTTATTGTCAATTCAGGGATGGTGGGTGGTACAACTTCTGTCGAAGTTGTTGTCGAACTACTTGGTTGATCTTTGTCCTTGTTGTTCGACAGCTGAGGATTCCCGTAATCTTTGTTCCTTGTCGAAATCAAAGCATCATTTTGCTGTTTCGAAATCAACAACATTAGCACTTGAGACGGGGAAGCATTTCCACTTTCAACCATATTTGTTCCTGGATTCGGAAACGGATCGGTTAACACTGCTGAGGTTTTCGAACTTTTAAAGAATCTCTTAAGCTCAGCTTTGTATGGACATTCTCTTGTCCAATGATCCTCGTCGCATATCATGCATCCTGTAGAGGGTTTCCTATTTCCAAGAGGGTTTGAAGAAGATTTTTCAGGAGATTGCTCATCCTGTTTCTTCTTCTTCCCTTTTCCGTTCTTCTTGCTTCCTGGTTGTTTGGTTTCTTTGCCTTTATCTGTCGATACGGCATTTACTTCCGAAGCAAGAAGTTCGTCTTTTGCATTTTGACCTGAAACCTTACGGGCCTTTTTGGATGTGGCCCTTGTCGATTTTGTGTCTGTCGTGCCAATCATGCCATCGTCAGCATGAGAGTCATTGTTTGATTTAGGAGGAGGAGGAATCGAGGATTCTGGTCTAGGGGCGTCAGGTATTTTGTTGTAGAGCGTGCCGGACTGAGTGTAAATCAAATCCAGATATTGTGCACGAGCGATCACTTGCTCTTCTGTTACGACCCCCCCCTTTGCCACATCTTCCGTGATGGACGGCAGTAATGACTTGATAAACCATTCAGCTAATAGCTGATCGGGAACGTACGTTTTTACCATCCTACGACGACGCCGCCACTCATGTATATGATCAGATATGTGAGTGGTTGTTGTCTGTTTAAAGTTGGTAAGCAGTTCTGTTCCCGTTTCATACCTTATTGGTAATTGAAAATGGGTTAAAAAGGTTGTGGCTAAGGTGCTGAAGTTGTCGAACGAAGCTCTAGGCAATTCAATGTACCATTTTACCGCTGGACCTGTTAATGTCCTCTGAAAAAGGCGAAGCCTTATCGAATCATCATTTAAAGTGTTTGATGAACACCATAGATGAAATTTCATCACGTGATTCGATGGATCTTCACCCGGATTTCCATTAAATTTAGGAATATCTGATGGAAGCTTGTGTGGAATCACTGGCCACCAAGGGGCATAAGCAATTGGATCGTTTGTTAGCCGGTTTAAATCAGGTAACTCTAAAGTTGCCACGAATGGTAACTGTTGATTCAGGTTAGGTGAAGCATACCCAGGATACGATGGAATCGCCTGAGCAATTGGTCTTTGCATACCGGCATAATGCATTTGATGCTGATATGTTTGGTAAGGTTGGTGGACTTGACCATTATAAAATGGTTGATATTGACCGTTTTGAATGTACGGCTATCCACTGTTTGCAAAGATTTGTTGCTCAGCACCTTGGTATACTTGTTGGAATTGTGGTTGTTGGTATTGCACCAACCACGGTTGTGAAGCCATGTGTTGTTGCCCGATACTAACCGTTTGACCAAGGTGAGGGGTAATTGTACCCGTCTGGGCCTGTGTCGACCCACTAGTAGGCGATTGTGGTTGAGTCGCAGGGTCAACAGGCTGTTGCATTACAACCTGAGAAACTTGAGGTTGACACACAACAGGCAGTGCTTGAACTTGCGACACAGTCACAATAGCTGGCGTAGTGGGTATGTTCGACATAGGTAAGCATTGTTGCATCGAATATACAACCCTTGGTTGTTGGGGTAGTATAGGTACCCAACCACTTGATGTAATTCCAGTATAACCTGAATGTTGTTGTGAACTCCCATATGGATATCCTCCCGGAGGTGGTAATGAAAGGGCGTACTACCCCCCATACGGTGGTAATCCAGAACTAAAGGGAATTGTTTGCCCTTGGGGACCGGACTGCCCAAATTGACCTCCAAATGGATCAATTTGTTGAGACTCAACATAAGAGTTCCCGGGTATAATTCCGGATGAACAAACAGGAACGGACCAGACTGTCGAAATAGCCCCTAGATGGACTCCTTCTAGCAGTTGTGAGCTAGTCGGGACAGATGGTATGCCGGCAAACATTGTCGGAGTGACAGTAGGGAGTTCTGCCGTCACTGTGTCAGAAGACACAGTCCTAGATGTTGACGGTTGTTCAGACATTTGTAGTCTATCCAAAAGATTACCTAGTGATTCTACAGGAACTTCTGCTGGTGGTAGACTAACTTCTGATGTCGAAGGAAATAGAGTGACCCCGACTCCAAAATGTGTTGGAGTACTTGCTTGTAGATCTTCTACAATTTCCTCTATCGCAATCAGACCAGGTGGAAGGGGAAGACCGTCAGGTCCGTAAAATATTTTTGGTGCCGAAGAGGCAGCGACAGATGTTAGAAAAGTAAGACTCTCTGAACCGGTTATGGATGGAACTGGTTTAGTAACACAAGTGTTTGTTCTCAAACTAGGATCAGTATCACTGTCCTTCTGTGGCTGTTGAACTTCTTCTGTTGAGGCAGGGATTCCAGAAATGCTTGGAGTAACCGGAGTCTCTAATGTCGTTGGAACACTTGTTCTAACTTTGATTGGAGACTTGGATCCGGTTAAACGAGTCCGCTTTGTCCGTACTGGTTTTGCTTTCGGAGACAAAGACGGTTGACTCGTAAGCCTCCGCGAACGACGGGGTTTCAATTGACTTTCTTCCACGATTGCGGATTACTCGATCAACTAAAATAAAAGGGAAAGTATGTTTCCATGTTAAATGAATTTTAGACGCTTTTGACACAACTTTCTTTTTCAGTTTTAAAGAGTCGAGAAAAAACAAAAGATGACTCTAGTCTCCTTCGATTTTTAATGAGCCTGAAGTGACAAGTGCTCAGATGGACCTTTTCCGTTAAGGAGTCTGAAAAGGAATGAAAGGGACTGCTCTGGAGGTCTAGGTAGAGGGAGTGCCAAACCAATCGCAAAACCGCAGAATACTTTTTAGGGTACGGGCGGTCAATCTTCCCGAATGCTGTGTTCAGTGCATTGCGATCAGTAGGGCGGCCGACACGGCTTCCTATGGATAAAGGTTTTATGCCTATAGGGGTCTCCCAATATATACTCGACGGTACGTGGGAGCACAAGTCCGTACTGGCACTTATCGTCTCAAAGTGGAGGAATCACCCAACCAACAGTGAGGACAACAGTTACCAGGCTTTACGATGCCGGAATACGTCTCTAGCCTAGACCTCTAGATGTTGTGCGTTAAATTACAAAGCGTTGTTAAGTTCATTGAATTTATTTTAGGTTGATATTTCTTATGAAGTTTGCCTTTTGGGTTCACCACGAGATGTAGATGTAATTCCTAAAATGCAGTCTAAAGATGATAAGCAAGCTTTTATCTCTTTTTAGCAATGAAAATCCTAGCTACAAGGGGAAAAGAAAGACACAATCTTTTCTCAAAGAGCAAAGAGCACACCGTAAATGCACTTTTCCTAAATCAAGCCATACAAACTGTCAATATGCAAATGCACTTGTGCATGTATTTGTTTTTCACTTTCTTAATATTGATGCCTAAAAAGAAAGTTGTTGTACAAATTTGAATTCAATTTCAAGTGAAAAACACAAACAAGCTTCTTTTCGAAATCAAAAAGTAGAGACGATTACGACACTTTATGATTTTGAAGTAAACACTTGTTTCGACACTAGAAATTCACAAATTCAAACCAAAGGCAAAAGTAAAAGCGTAATCAACTGTCAACAGCAAACAAACTTTCTCCTAAGATCAAAACGACACTTACGACAGATCTAGATCTAAGGGCGACAGTATGACCAGTTTACTTTTGCAATGGGAAACTGTAAATGACGTAACAAATACACAAAAACAAATACAGTTTCTTTTATACAACTGAGGCGGAATTAAGGCAAAGAAAAGGGGCTTTTAGATAGACAAACACACTGATCACAGGCTGCAAAAATCAGAGGCAAAACTGGAAAAAGTGAGCAAAGAACCTCAGCTAGGCAGGGCTAGGCTGATCAACGCACCTGCTACACAGAGAAACTGAATTGCAACGCAGGTAGCCCTCTCGGGAACTGCGCTGAAATGCAGAGTCTCTTCACAGAGCCTGCGCTGAAGCAGAAATGAGAATTTTCTCTGGGTTCTGGGTCACGGTTTGCAGTTTAATCTATGGTTTTTGGCCGGATAAAAGCAATCAAATGTGTACAATCAGAGGGTTGATTTACAAGAGGTTTGAGAGCTATCACAAAGGGTAATCAGATCATTTGTGAGTCAACTGTTCAGATCATAAACATGCCCAGTGAATGGACTAGAGTAGCAGATGTCTACTTTGCATTTGTAAATGGAAAATGCAGTTCGATTCGCCACTCCTAAGTCTATGAGGTGAACAACAATAGAAACACAAATAAACTAACTAGACACGATCCACAGCGGAGTCGCCATTTTGTTTTCGGGAAAAGTGTCTATTCAGAACGACCCTATCCCACAGGGTTGTGACAGTGACCTCAGAAACAAACAACGAAAACTACTCTTGTATTCTTCTTTATGAACTATAAACAAAGATGATTAAGATGAACCGACCTGTGTCTTGCGCTAATTGTTCGATCCAATCTATCCTCTCTTTGCCAGCTTCCACCGATCTGCTCCCTCACTTGCCCAGCGTCACCAAGTTCCTGCAAGTTCACAGAAGAGAGAAACTACACAAAGACATGGATTTATGTTCATAAAAAGCTTAGGATCAGATTTAAGCTAAACATACAAATATAACACACATAAGATATACAAGCATGTAGGAGAAACTCAAGTAGTTTTATTGACAAAACAAGAAGATCCAGGAGGAGTTACAACTGATGAGTCCTGATCTGGCATCAGCCTCCCAGCATAGAATCCCTTCTTCACCTCCAACAAAGCATAAATCACCCAATGCTCTGATATCAATCACAAAACCAATAGCAATTCTCTGCAATGTACAAAATTCCAGCCTCCTGGATCTCTTGGTGAGGGATCCATATATAGATGTATGCAAAGAGGATGAGTCATCCCATGAGTTGATTAGTGGCTTCTCTTTGTCAGTTCTTGCTTCCACTTGGAGACTGAGAGCCTCTTACTCATCACTGGTCGAATTCAGTGAGGCAAGTGTCATTGGAGAAGATTCTGGAAGCTTCCATTGTCTCTCCACCTCGTTCAATGACTCTGCCACTTGTCATGTCCCGCTCAACGCACCCTGGTAGTGCATTCAAGTGCGTTGCAATGCACCTAGCCAGTGTATTTGGGTGCTTTGCAACGCAGCCAGCTAGTGGAGCACTTGAAATGATCCTGTTTTGACTAGTTTTGAGCAGTTTCTGGTGGAGAACTTCTGGGAGAAGCTGTAATTTGTTGACCTTGTTTCTTTAGGAGCTGGAACAACATCTTTAGGGACTTAGGATCCCTTGGTTTATGGACATTTCATGCTTATAGCTGTAAGGCACAAAAATGTCTATAACACTTCAGGCTCTTTATTCATAATATGCAGAACCGCTTCTCATACATCCCCTCTCCCTTGGCATTGTGATATTGTATTTAATGACCATAGTTAGAACTAATAAGTTGTTATGTGAGAACTGACATACAATGTCCAACAAAGAAAATAGAATAGAGTGGTCCACAATAAAAAGGATTATAGACCTATAGAAAATAATATCAGCTTTCCGCTCACATTGAAATGCGAGAGAATTCAACCCCTTATTACCCCCTTCTGAGAGAAAAATTCGACCTAAAACAAGAGCATGTCACCTTTGTATTCCCCACTTCTAAAATAAATCAATGGATTGTTTTGTTCTCAACATAGACACTATCGGTGATAGTATGGAGCCTCACCAACCCAGCGTAGTCTCTCCAAGTCACTATACAAATCTCATTGAAAATGCTTCCAAACCCAATCTAGGTCCACTAACAGAAAAATAAATTGAGGAGCTTAGATTTCCTTTGCCACCATCCCAAAGCAACGGGCGTCTTAGATCTTATAGGGCCTTTCTCTATCTAGTCAGTGAGAACCATTCTAGTCTT
The DNA here is from genome assembly GCA_031772625.1 of Pinus tabuliformis. NCBI lineage: Eukaryota > Viridiplantae > Streptophyta > Pinopsida > Pinales > Pinaceae > Pinus > Pinus tabuliformis. Next base: position 484,047,640 of record CM062804.1, read on the forward strand.
CCCCGAGTAATAATTTCCCCGATTTCCTAATAATTTCCACCATTTTCTTCAACACCAGAATAATCGTAAGGACATAGAACTATGTGGATATAAAGTTTCCAATTCTACCAAAGTCCTGACTAAAAGGGAGGAGGGTTCTAAAATAAAACTATAAAAAGATATATTGTTACCATAAGTTACTAAGAAATGCCAATTCTTGTAGTAATAGATACCTAGGAAAGGTGAATTAGGGAGTCCTCTTGCTTGTGGTGTTGCCATAATTCCTATTAATTTGGTGTATGCTTGCTTTCCCAATTATTGCATCGAGTAGGCATCCAAACTGGTTTAACCAAACTCCCCTAGGTCACTCAAGAACTAAGCTTAGTGTAGGCCCCTCTCACAGAAAAAATACAACAATTGTTGTATGTTATCTCCCTTGTCACCCCCATTTGGTGGATAACACTTTATAGGCTTTGAAACTCTATTATTGTTCCCTCTCTATGCTCCTAATTCATCTTTGTTCCTTGTACAACTAGAATTACTTTCCATTTATTTAACCACATTCATTTTATAGCCTCCTCCTTGCTGATGGAAAACCTGTTAAACATAAATTCCAGCTCCCTCACACGAGTCTAGACACCACTCGTCACCATTTTTCTACTATTCAATGGGGAATTGTCTAAAGAATCAATTTTGATGACATGCTTAAGCAAATGTTTGGTACTATTCTAAGAATTTCATCCCGCTCTACCATTAAAATCCACCTATTTGGCTCCATCTCCAACCTACTCCCACATGTAATCTCTTCTATCGTATGCAACCTTGATTATGCATTGGTACTAGACTTCAAATATATATCTTGTCGCAAGATTCCACCATCTGTAGGGGGCGTGTTTCCACGTCCCCATAACTATTGGTTAGGTGCGGAAGTGACATCTCGCCACCCTTGTGCTCTTCTCTTGTCAACCCATTCGGCGTAAAAAAAATAATAATAAATAAATAAAATAAAATTAATTTATTAATTAAAAATTATATATAAGTTTGAGTTATTCATTTGATGGGCTTACTAATGGCAGTTTACAAGCCCATGGTATTTGTTATGATGAAGCCTATTTAAAGACTTAAGGAAATCCATTATGGAATGCAAGAGTACCAGCTTAGATCCATCTTAACTCTAGAATTGATCCCTCTTCGTGCTTGATGGATTAGCGTTTAAGATGGATCTTGTCTTTTAGATAATTTAGTATAATTTATGATATTAAAGATATTGTGAATGAACACTTTTTTTTGTTTTAAAAATTAATGATATTTTTTTAAATAAAATTTGAAATATTTTGATAATTTTACTTTCACCATATATCTATATAGGAATCAATAACTGGGTTGGTCTTGTACTCACATGACATGAGGTCGATTCCAACCGCTACCAATATAACCTCTAGGTGTCTATGTATGCCCCTTCCATAGGAATAGGTGAATTAGAGGATTTGAACCTCGAACCTCCTTGCACATAACACTTTGTTTTCACAGTCATTGCCAATTGAGTTGCCTCGAAACCTACACATATATTAAAATTATTGTTATTAAGAGAGTGAATATTTCCACAGTTATTTATTGTTCAGATGAAACTGTGTATAATAATTTTAAATTTATATTTTAATCTGTAAATATAATTTAAAATTGAATAACTTTAAATGTTATATAATTTTGTTTTTTTACCAATATAACTCGAATTTTGTTTTATATATATATATATATATATATACCTATATATATATACATATATATATATATATATACCTATATATATATACATATATATATTCCTATATATATATATATACATATATATATACATATATATATACATATATATATACCTAGATATATATACATATATATATACCTAGATATATATACCTATATATATATACATATATATATACCTATATATATATATACATATATATATACCTATATATATATATGTATATATATATATATAGGTATATATATATGTATATATATATAGGTATATATATCTAGGTATATATATAGGTATATATATCTAGGTATATATATATATATATATACATATATATATATATATATATGAACAACTTTCCTTGGAGTTATGGTTGGTTTTTTTAATTCATCCCACTTACCATCTATGTTGGGCACTTGTTTTTAGGCGAAGAATTATCTGGAAAGAGAAGGGTAGATCAAGCGATTAAAGGGGAAGGCGATATGCAAGGTCGAGGTAGTTGGGCGATGAGAGAGGGAGGTGGTGGATGTGTCTGGTCTCTTGCTTCTGTGCATGGATCATATGTTGTTGTGAGGGGGAATTCTGGTTGTTGGAGGGCCTTTGGCATTCAGACTAGCACAAATGGGGCCGAGTTTTAAAATCTGAGCTGAAACTACCATGTTTGGGACCTAGGTTCAATGGGTGTGCATCCTTGGAGCTCTTCTCATTGCCTGGAGAAGTAGAATTCATCTGTTGGCAGCAAGTTCTGTCGTTTGAGGAAGGTATTTCAGCTATCTCCAGATAATTTTCTGTGGGATTGGGTAACTTTGTTGGTTTTGGTGGTTATAGTAGGGAGGGTGGTACCCCTTCTATGGTTGCATGGAACGCCTTTGACAGTGGCTAAACATAGTGTTTCAACAAGAAATTTATGTTCTAATGATAATGTTACTTGGGGAACTGTGTGTTTAGTTTACTATAATATTCATTTTCTGGATTGGGTCTCTTCCCTTGGGCGTGTTGTATTTCTCTAGGTTTCGGCAGTTCTGGTTCCTCTTAGTATCAGTCAAATTTTTTGGTCTATCCTTGTGTTGACGATGCTGGGAATTCATCAACCAAGGGGATATCCCCGATGTGAAGTCCCAATTATACCTCACACCATTTGGTGTAGCAGTCCCATCCGGTATAAAGGCCTGATTGCCAAATCCTCAAAGATTTGCCTTGGCTATAGCTATCAGCATAGGAGAGTGATGCAATGGTATCTTCGAATAGCAAGGTGAGTGTGCCTGGTGAGTGTGCAGCGCAACTGTGTCTAGGTTCTCTTAATGCAAAAGGAGGGAGAAAAGTGAGCCTCTAAGTGAGAGGTAATAGTACCACCTACAAAGAGACATACATGAACTAGAAATGCCTATCCAACATCCAGCAGAATAGTCCACAGGGGATGTGTGAGAGTCGTTAAAACCAATGAACAAGGGAAGATCTGTCTAACATCTAAGGGAATATTCCATAACAGATGTGACAGTCATTATAACCAATAAGTAAAGAAAGGTCTGTCTAGTATCCCACATAATAGTCCACAAAGATGAGACAACAGTGACAACTATTACAACACATTCCCAACAAGATAAGCACTAAAATAACCGAAATATTTCAACTATCTTAGTACATGTGAAAGAAAACACGAAATACAAACATCCACGAAATAATATTACAAACATTCATAAGTCATGCATGGAGAAAAAGTTGGCCCTGAAGGGATTTTGTTATTAAGCAAAAGTTTCAAGACACATATTTACGTTGTACATGTCATGCCCTAGTAGTGGGACACTGGAGCCACTCCTTAATCCTCAAAGAACTAATTGTTCTCTCTAATGCCTTGCGGGAGGAGCGAAGGTGAAAAGTCATTTTCTCATACAATGAGAGGGTATATATAACCAAAGGGGTGATGCTTACCCCTTATGACTCTTTGACTACCCTCATGAATTTTCAACTTCATATGAATTTTCAACTTACATGACTCTTCATATTCATGTGTGTCCATTGGAATTTCACTTTACAATACATTTTATTTACAATGTACATGGCCCATAATAGTGATTTGGCATATGACAACTCATGGCATGGCTTGACATGACACTGCTGACATGACTGGTTTGATGATGTGGCAATTTCAAGCCAATATTGTTGTTGATTCATGGATGTGTTCTTAGATATGCTTTCTCTTCTCCTCCGCATATCTTAACGATGTGAGGTCTTTAATGATATTCGGTCTTGGAAGGTGGTTGCACCCTTATGTTCCTTTTTCTTGCTCTTGGTAGGTCCACTCATCCGTTCAACTCCAAGTGAGTCTTTAGGCATGCTTACCTCGTTCTTCTCCTTCTTCATCATCTCGCCATGACTTGATAGTGTACCTATTCCTACAATTCACGCATGACGAGACGACATCAATATGAAAAATCCCTATCCTAAGATGATGCATTATTAAGCATTAGTTGTGCCTGAGATAGGTGACAAGTTGGGAGAGATGGCCCAGTAACTGCACCTTTCACAATTCCAAGTGACAGGGAGAGGGGCTTGATCACTAAAACTGCGTAGAGCACAGCTCAGGCTTGATTGAGGAGCTTTTCAGAACATTGCCTACTCGGGAAAGAAATTGTGTAGTGTCCACTGGGAGTCAAAATTGTGCAGTTCAGGTAGTCAAGGTTCAAGCTTGATCACTGAGACTATGCAATGCGTAGCTCAGGCCAAACTGAGGGAAAATTTTGAATAGTGACCACTGAGGGAGAAATTTGTGAAGTGACCACTAAGGGAAAAAATTGCACAATGCCCACTAAGGGAAAAAATTGCATAGTGACCACTGATGGAAAAATTTGCACAGTTCAAGCAGGCAGTGGAGGTTTTGGGATGGAGCCTTGAGAGGAAAAACTATGAAGTTTCAAGAGGCGAGGGGGACTGGGCAGCAGAGAGACCTGGAGGACAGATCTGGGCAGTGCTTGAGGTCAACGAGCTCCGTCTGAAGGAGAACCCTGGGGATACTTATACATAGTTCTGGAGGCCAAGGAAGGCTGGTTTCTCTACACATTTTTGGGTTCTAGCAGGCAAGGGGAGAAGCTTAAGGACTGAAAATGTGAACTGCGCCATTCAAGTCATACTGGGAGGAACTGCTGTGTAATTCTGGGGGTGAAGGGAAGTTGTTGAGCTCTGTAATTACACAATGCAACTGTCCTAGGGAACAATGACTGCTCACTATTCAATTTTAGGAAGCAAGGTCACATCACTGAGGGTTGAGATTGTGCAATGTGCGCTTCAATCGAGGTCCAGAGAAGCTGAGTTTCCCAGTCAGGAAGATATTCGGAAAAATGGCTAAGTGCGGGAGGAAGATGAACTCGTGAAGAACTTGAACTTGTGATCACACACTTAGCATACTTTGATGACACAACAACATAGGCCAATAGAACAACAAGACAAATCATAACCGTTTGTGTGACTATCTCATAGCAATAAGCAACAAGTGCAACACTTGACATAGACTTTAGGACGACCGTGACGACACTTGTGTGACAGTGCTCAAAATTTTTTTTATGAGTATGATGGGTGTTTACATAGCTAGGAAAACTTGTATACACAAAGACCAACCTTCGAAACCGCCAAAAAATGTTTGCAAGCATGGAAAAACTGTCAAACATGCTAAAAGATGACAGTTGATCCAACAAGCAAAAGGGGTCAAAGGACTCTAGGAAATCTCATGAAATGAGCTTAAGTGTTTGCAAAAATCAAAGGAATACCAAGGAAGGCTTTGATATTTGAGTGCAAGCCAAAATTTTGGAGGGTGTTGTAGCTGCTACAACATTTGGTGATGCACTAGTTGAATTCCAACTTCTTTGTCTTGGTTGGTTTCTTTATAGCAGGGCCTTGGTCCTTTGGGGAGTATTTATTCATCGTGCAGATTACTTTGGCTTCCCCACTTACCCCATGGGTAGACGCGGTCCCCTTTGTACCTTCTATGTTGAACACAACATAAGATTCAACATAATCACAATGTTTCGGATTGGGAAGGGTAGTTTATCTCGCGAGCTTAAGATTTTCAGAGTATAGTTTTTCATCTCTGGTGTTGTTGTGCTGCCAATAGACCTGGATAGTACCCCGATGGAGTTGCTTGCTTCACCTCTCTGTGCAAAAAGCCTTTCTCTTCCTTCGCCTTCATTTATGTATTTAAAGGGAACTGTGCATCGACACTTATTTATTTTGAGGCGGAAGAGGGATCCAGACTTATTGATTGCAAGAGAGGTTGTTCCTTCTGAGAAGCATATAAATACCTTTGATTTAGGTTTGCTCATTTAGATTTTTACCCTTCTCCATTCTACTATTTGGATAGGCTTGAAAATGCCGAAGCAGAAAATTGAGTATAGGCATGAAGTTTCCAGACTAGACACAAGTTCATGGTTGGACCAAAACTCTCCCTATGGAAGGATCATTATTTCCGTCAGAACCTCGTCAACCAAAAGATTCAACCAACACAAGGAAGACAAATAGAAGACTATCCAAGAGTTGCAGTGTCACAAGACTCTTTGAACTTCAACCACACACACTCGAAAGCCACAACGCAGTAAGGCACAACACTTTTTTGCATGATGAAAACCAAAAGGAAAACTCAACAAGAAACAAAACACAGAACCAGGAAACAAAATAAGAAGACAAGGGAACAAAATGACTAAAGAAAACATGATGTAGAACCAGAATAATAAAACCAAGACAAACTACAAGGAGTGAGTGCAATATTAGTGCAAGGAAGACAAAACTAAGATGTAGCTAATCCTACCCTATCCTAATAGCTAGAAGTTTAGGTTCACGTAAAAAGAATTTCCAGTGAAGCCACCGTGATTGCTCCCGACCTGCATCCACAAAGATAAGAACAATTAAAATAGATAAAAATTGATGTGCAACATAAGATATAAAAACTTAAAAAACTTGCACAAGAAAAGGAAAGTCTTTCTTGTGGGTGGAAAGGTGTCTCACAACCACTACTTTCATCCAATTCACATGCTTACCTCGATGGATACCATTTTTCAACTGTTAGGCCCCTATACTACTAGCGTAACCCCTTATTGTTATTAGTACAACCCTGTTATTATATTGTTGTACCCATGTAGTCCCCATATTGTTACTATTGTGCCCCATAGAAGCCCACTATTGTTATTATTGTGCCCTTACATTATTATTGTTATGTCGACTCTGATTACATTATGACCCCTTAGACTCCTATATATAGAAAGGAGGTATTTTCATTTGTATCCTCCAAGAATTATTCATTTGTGTAATGTAAAGGAGGTTGCCCCCTCGAAGAGGCTTATTTCTAAGGCATTGATCTATCTTTTCTATCTTTTTGTGAACTAGTTTCATAACATTTGGTATCAGAGCTTTGGAATCTAGGGTTTCGTTGCTCCAAACAAGTCACCGTGGCATTTGCACTACAACTTTTTTTTTGTGATGTTTCAGATGCTACAAAAAAAAACCCATTTTAGACGAAATTGCTCTGAACCTCAGGTCTGAATTTTAGAGCTTTTCGCACAATATTTTCAAAGATATGATCTGAGGAAGTTGGCCTTTTTGCAGACTCTTGAATTACATTCCAAACAGGTGACCTGGGGAAAATAGTCATAACTTTTGTTTTGAGCATCAGATTGAAATTTTGTAAGAAGTTATAGAAAGATGACGGACTGTAGTTTCCTGTATATATTTTTCAGATCCTAAGGTCAAAACAGTGAAACGTGGCACTTCATACAAGTTCGCTCGTCTGAAAAGGTATATAATCAAGTCATCTTGGGAGATTGTGCATAACTCATTCTTGGATAATCTAAATTCGATCAGACTGGCGACATTGGAAAGAGAACGCAAAGGGATACTACAGGTTGCAATTTCAGAACTTAAAGATCTGAAAGTACAGAGTTACAGTCATTTCAAGATCGAGCTCCTAAAATCAAGAAAAAGTGAGATGAGGAAGTTTGATGGTAAGGATCCAGTAAATTGGATACTTCAGATGGAGCAATATTTTTGATCTACATGGTGTACCACTGTTACAAAAGTTATGTATTGCATCTTCATATTTAGAACCAGATCAATTTTTATGGTATAAAGGGCTTTGTTCTTGTAAACAACTTGTTACGTGGTCAATTTTCATGGAGGAAATGATAGCACGTTATGAGGATACGAAGAGCAACACCTTCTTTAGAGCAACACCACAATAATTGGAAAGAGTAAAAGGGCTTTGTTACATAGTGGAAAGTAAAATTATAGCAACAAGGAATTCTACCCCTCACAACTATAATAAGGGAAGTGTTGTTTCTCCTAGCCTTCCACAACCTACAAGGGTTACACCACAACAATTGGAAGAGAAAAGAAAAAAAGGGCTTTGTTACAATTGTGATAGCAAATGCACTAAATGTCATAAGTGTGTTGAGAAGAAATTATTTTACATAGAGTATGAAGAGGAGGAAGAAAAGGATCAAGAAACATCAAAAGAAGAGGATATGTGCCAGGACCAAACCCCAGAGAAAGAAGAAATGAATCCGACCATATCTTGTAAAGCATTGGCAAGAATTACCACTCCTCAAACTCTCAAGATAGAAGGACATATCAAGAAGAAAAAGGTTCAAGAAGTGAAATATCACATCAATAAAGAAGAAATGAATCCAACCATATCTTGTAATGCATTGGCCAGAATTACCACTCCTCAAACTATCAAGATAGAAGGACATATCAAGAAGAAAAATGTTGAAGAAGTGAAAGATCACATTGAGCATCAAGAAATGAATCCGACCATATCTTGTAAAGCATTGGAAGAAATTACAACTCCCCAAACTCTCAAGATAGAAGGACATATCAAGAAGAAGAAGGTTCAAACAGTGAAATATCGGGAAAAAAGTATCAAGAAACATCAAAAGAAAATGATACTCCCCAGGAACCAACCCTAGAGAAAGAAGAAATGAATCCGACCATATCTTGTAATGCATTCATCATAATTACCACTCCTCAAATGGTAAAGACAAAAGGACATATCAAGAAGAAAAAGGTAATAGTGTTGATTGATTCGGGTAGTACCCATAATTTTATTAATTATAAGATAGCTAAGGACTTGAATTGCTTCCTAGATCCAACACCAGAGTGTCAAGTGACAGTTATAAGTGGAGGAACCATAAATTGCTCTAGAAAGTGCCATAATATCCAACTATCCATGGGAGAATATGTATTGAATAGCACAATGTTTTTCGTTCCAATGGGTGGTGCTAATGTTGTACTACGAGTCCAATGGCTACAATCCTTGGGTACAATAGCTTTTAATTTTCAAGAACTTTTTATGAAATTTTCTTCGAAAGGAAAGGTCCAAGTTGAATTAAAGGGTATCACAGGGAAATCAGGAAAGATAATCAACTATGATGAAATGACAAAGCTTATAAATAAAGAACAACGAGGTGTAATTGCACAATTATATTCACTCACTCTTCACACATCAAAATCATGTATTTCTCCAGATCTCCAAAAAGTCTTGGGCAATCATTCCAAGGTATTTGAGACTCCCAAAGGTCTCCCACGTATTTGTGATCATGATCATGCTATTCATTTTATTCTAGGATGTGTTCCTCCAAACATCAAGCCTTATAGATATCCATATGCCCAAAGGAGTGAAATTGAACATATGGTTGCAGAAATGGTAGAGGTTGGTACAATTATCCAACCAAATTTGATAAAAAAAGGAAGGTATGAATGGAAGAATGGCGAAGTAGGGAGGGAACTCATTCAAAAGTTTCTAAATATCCCAGTTCCAACAATATTGCCAGAACTTGACAAGGAAGGAAAAATCATATTGGAACCTGGAGCAATCACAGAAACAAGAACCTGACAGCTACAAAATCAATCAATTTCAAAGTATCTCATCAAGTGGAAGAACTTAACCACTGAAGATTCCACATGGGAGGACAAGAATTTTATACAGAAGCATCAAGAACTACTCAAGCGTTGAGGACAACACTTTTTGAAGGAGAGGGGCATGTTAGGCCCCTATACTACTAGTGTAACCCCTTATTGTTATTAGTACTGTTATCACTCAGGTTGTTCCCTTTGACTCCTAAGGGAATACGGCCGAGGTAACCACAGACCAATCTTTGGATTGCAGGTCCTAGCCTACCTGCAATCAGAGAGGGCTCTCTCTTTATGATTTAGCTTTGTTTTGGGGTGATTTTAGGCTAGTTATGATGTGCAGGGATTTGTTTTGAGTTTGGTGGGATGGGTGATGTTTTCAAACAGAGATGGCATGCAAAGTGTGAGAAGTTCAGACCATTGGGCATGGAGTCAATGAATATGAACTGTCGGGTGTGTTTTCTTCGGTAAAAGAGAGGAATACAGAGCATGATAGCTACACATGGAACAACTTCAAAGCTGGAATTAAGATGAAATGGAGGTCAGGGAATGAAAGGCATTTAAGAATCTTTCATTCAACTAACAGAGGGAAAGTGAATGAATAATATCTAGGAGCAATGAAGGATTCCTAAACAGCATTTAGAAATGAGAGAACTAGCGTAAACATGATCAATGAAGTATACATATTCATGACTAATTCTGAAGAAAACATAGAGAAATCACAAAAATTGAGCACAAAGTACAACTAAGTAACATCTGAGCTATTCTTCTTTCCTGCAATCTAGATCATGATACATATATGATATAGTAAACATAGAAACTAAAAACAGAGGTAAGAAAGACTTATTGAACCATGAGGAAGCACAAGAATTCCATATTTTGCTCTTCAGCCATTAAAACCACAACCAACCAGTTCAAAAGCAAACATTCCAGCAATCTTTGATCATAAAAGTTCCCAGGCTTACAACGCAAGTCTAGAATGACTTAATCAACCAACCAACCAACCCTTAAAACATTGTTTGGGGAGGTATTTATAAGAAAAATATGTACAAACAAGATCTCATGAAAGATCTGAGAAAATATCTAGATTAACCTAACTTAATCTGCAAGTAAAGTAAAAATATCTATCTACTGTTGCGCTGGAGGCAGCTCCTTCAAAGATGAGGCTATGGGCGTCCTTTGTAGCTTTGTGTTGTCTATCTGCAATAACTGTTCCTCGGCTTTTGATCTGTTCCTTTTAGCCGGCTTCAATGTTCATCGATCCTGATTAGATTTAGCTTTTAATAGCCTTTAACTCTGTACTGATACTCTTTGACTTTGTTGGATGTTCTTTAATGTTCCTTTGATGTGGCTTTAATTCTCCACTGATATTCTTTAACTGATACTCTTTAACGCTCCGCTGATACACTTTTCGCTGAATCGGGACTCTTTTGCCCCACTGATACACTTTAACTCTGCTAAATCACCCTTGCCTACCACTTTATGGCAAAAAGGAACTGTTGCGGTGCTTTCTGCGGGCTTTAGAAGGTCTATCGATGCTGGCCGATCAAAATACCATCAAAAAAGGAGTAAAAACTACATAATAGAGGAGGATTTGTGGATTGGTAGCTTGTGTTGAGGCCGTGCTCGTTGTCCGGAGCAAATTTGGGCCGAGGCGATCAAAAATGGTGAAGAAATGACCAAGCTTCCTTTGAACTGGAAACGCGTGAGCACGCAGATTTAGAAATATAAGGAAAATAGCCTTTTTACCTTTATAAGGAAAAAAACACTTTACACAGGAAATTTGAGCTTTGCAGGGGCGGGAGCGATCGCTATAGCATTGAACATATCAGGGTCGTTGGATCTAGCGAGAGCATATCCAATGGTTGTGATTAGATCGCAATATCGCATTGGAAGGGGTCATGGGGGCAAAGGCTTTATATATAAGTGATGGAGCGATGGGATATGGGCCGTTAGATGAAAGGGGGATCGGACGGCTGATGCGTAATTGGCATATCGCGTCGGCGGAGGGCGAGAGGTCGGGACTTATATATATGCGATAGCGAAATGGGGGCTTGCAATAGGAATGCTTGCGATAGCGATATCGCTTTCGGGTGCGATAGCGATATCGCATCGGAGGATGGATCGGAGACATGAAATATGGGCATACAACCATTGCGACATGCGATTTGCGAAAATCGCATCGGAGGTTTGTCATCAGGGCATAAACAAATGGGGCCAACACTGCTATTGCGACCTCCGACAACGATATTGCGTCGAAGGGGGGGCTAATGGAATCGGAGGAGGGATTTTAATGCATCGAAAGGGGTCCAATGCATTGGAGAGAGGGTTTTTACTAAGTTTCAGGTAAACTTAGTAATTCCCAAAGCAATATTTATGGTTATATTTCAACCAAAGGGGGGGATATGTATATAAAGGGGATTTTTAACATATTTTTAGTATGGGGAGGGGAAATAAGGAGGGATTTACATAATAGAGTTAGAAATTAATATGAATTTTGATCAGAAAGTGCTAAGCATAGAAATCTTAGGCTACAAAGGGGAAATAGGACTTATAGAAGAAATATGAGCACCTTTAAGCAAAGCAGATCTTTACTTAGGCAAATGTTATGGAATATGATGAATTTTAGAGATATTAAGCAGATCTTAACATCTTTAGGGGAAATTAGTGAATGATTTGGGGAAAAGGATGAAGGGGAAGTTAGTCATGCCTCGCTTGAGCTGCTCCAAGGGAAAATTGCCTTGCACTTGTGATCTGAAGTAGATTTAACACTTTTGAAACACAAAATTGATCACAAATCTTCATTCTGCAACCTCAAAACTGCCTACCCAGCCTACTTAGCCTAACATTTTGTCTTCTTTTTGTTTGGGTGCACTTGAACTAGCAAACCCAGCTTTTCTTCTTTTCTTTTGGCTATCCTCCTATCTAAATCTATCCTTATTTCTTCCTGGGGCTCAGATTAAGCTGTTGAGCACCCTTGATTCTCTACCTATCTACTAATCTGCCAAGATTAAACAGTTTGGACAGATCTTCATTCTCTATCTCTAAAACAAGAAATTTAAACCTAGGGAGGCCAAGATTAAGCTGTTTGGCCTTCCCTTAACTGTGACAAAATTACTGATTGCATAATTTTGAAGTTCTTCAAATATGGAACTTTTGCAGCATGGAAAAGATGAACATATTTGGCACTTCCACTGTCAATCATGAAATATGAAACCTATTGTATAGGAGGCTAACAATTAAAACCCCCTTATTATATTGTTGTACCATGTAGTCCCCATATTGTTACTATCATGCCCCATAGAAGCCCACTATTGTTATTATTGTGCCCTTACATTATTATTGCTATGTCGGCTCTGATTACATTATGACCCCTTAGACTCCTATATAGAGAAAGGAGGTATTTTCATTTGTGTAATGTAAAGGAGTTTGCCCCCTCGAAGAGGATTATTTCTAAGGCATTGATCTATATTTTCTATCTTTTTGTGAGTTGGTTTCATAACATCAACAAACCTCAGAAACTCCTTGCAAATGTGTCTTCATCTACACTGAGCTCCCTAGCAAGTGTGAGAAAATTTTGGAACTCGTTGTTTGCTACAAAACTTTCTAGGTAATATTGTTCCAACCATTTATCAATCGGATCATAAAATTCATGATGGCCCTCTATAAAACCTCGAAAAGATGAGTTTTCAATTAAAAGCATGGGATTGTGCTGAGAATCTTGTAGGGTAAAATAGATCTGGTCATACTTGATAGTCATGTCAAGACAGTGAGGACCTTCCATAACCATCAACGAAGCGTAAAGTACCTCACCTGCATGACAAAAATCTGAATATAGAGATGTTGGGCAATGAAGATCAAGGTGCGGTGGAATAACTGTCATTGGGTGTGTTGATGGAAAAATTATAAGCTGGATGACAGTCACTAGAGACAGAGAAATGATCAGATGAGCTAATTGAAGCGTCATATTCCCAATTTTCAATCAACAAAGAAAAATCAATTCGAAGGGTCTCGCTAATGCTCTGAACAATTGAAACAAGTTCTTTGTGAGCCAAACATGACATACCACCTTCCTGCAACTGGTAATGAATTGTACAAGAATTTTAGTAATCAAAAGAGTTTATGAAGGATTCTAGCACCACAAATGCATGAGACTAGCTAGGACATGGTGAATGGAGAGGAACTTGATTCATGTAACAACTTGTGCATTCATTATCTGTTGAGATTGCAACAAGATGATGGAGCTTAGTGAAAAGAGTCGCCTTCACTAAGTGGGCCCGCAGGCTATTTTTGGTGCAAGTCTATTTTTAGACTGTGTCTATTTTTAGACATATGGATCATGTCTATGGATTGCAGGTTGCTGTTTATGGATGATTGATCAAGTTGGGAAAAAATAGATGGACTTCTATTTTTGATGAAAGTGTGAGTGATCACAGTGTGAGTGAACAAAGTCTATTTTTAGACTGGCTGTCAAAAATAGAAAAGTCAAATATTATTATCTCACAATAATATTTGGACTATAAACTTAATCTTATTCTCTTGGAGCACTTCAGTTTGAGCTACAGAGGTGGCACATGCAGCTGTCAGAAGGAAATACGCTTTTCTTATGAGTCAGTTGAGTTGTTGCATGCATGACTGCAGTTAGAACTCAATCAGTTGAGTTTGGTGGAGTTGATTATGGAGTTGATGGAGTTGTGTTCAGTTTAGCTTTGTTAAACTAGTTGTATTTAGTCTAACTGGCAAATAGACTAGAGATGAGTTGGGTGAATTAGTTATTAATTAATTCACAAGTTATTAACTCATAATACAACTAATGAATACATCAGTTAACTCAGTTGCATGTCAGTGCATGTTCAGTTCAACAGGGACAGGTGGTAGAGAATCAGATTGCTATCAGTTGTGACTATAGTTGTGCACCAGATCTTGCACAATCAAGGGATTGAGTATGCCAATGAGTTTGCTCACGTATTTGCCCACATTATAGCTTGTGCTCACGTCCAACAAAGTGTGAGTGACTATTTTGCAGGTGAAAAACGAGTTTGGTGAGCCATTCTCATCAGTTCTTGAGCAGGTATTGAGCAGTGGAGGCAGGCAAGCAGTGTAAGAGATTTGGAGATCAGATCTGAGCTGTATTGTGTGTAACAAAGGTGGAGATACTTGTGAGAAGTATTATGTTGTGTAATGTTACATGACTCAATCATTAATATACAGATAGTTGGGGTTTTTAGCGAGATGCTTTCCCCGGGATACATACTGTGTTAATGTGTGAATGCTCTTGATGTTTTATTGTTATTGATGCTGCTATATTGTTGATCAACGTAGAGGAGCTTATGTATTGTGTATGTTTTCCGCAATAGTACATGATCAGGATAATCTCCATTGAATATGTGTTAAATTATTCAAAATTTCTACATGGTATCAGAGCGAGCTAGATAATTGTAGAAAAAGTTTCTACATGGTATCGGAGCTGTTGATCATCAGATCTACTATTCAGGAAGTGTTTACATTCTATTTCTTTAGGCAGAGTCTGTAATCGGGCCAAGTAGCCTCTGGATTCATCCTTCCTTTGGAAGGTGAGATATCCGGTGAATGCCCATACAATCAATCTCTGTACGAGAAATATTGTGTTCTCACGAATTCTAGATCGGAAGCGGTTGAGTTGGAGCTGGTGGAAATTCGAATTTGCAGCAGTATTGTTGAAATGTCTTTCAACGGATTGCAAATGTTATTCCAAGGCAAGAGCGACCTGGTGCTCAAGGAAAAACTCAGAAACAATAAAGGTGAGAATGGATCTTCATCAAAGGTATCTTATGAAGAGAATTGCGCTTTGGCTGCCAAAGCAAAGAAGGGGAAGAATGAGAAAGCTTCTCATTCCGGTGCGAAAGGCAAGAAGCAGGATATGTCCAAGGTGAAGTGTTTTCACTGTCACCAGCACAGACACTATGCCACAAATTGTCCACAGAAGAAGAAGAACAAGCAAGCTGTTGGATCTGCAGGCGGAGAGGCCTTAGCTTCTCAATTTGAGCTTGATTTTTCATTGATCGCATGCTTGGTTTCAAGTGTGATGGGATCATTGTGGTTCTTGGACAGTGGTGCATCTTTTCACATGACGGGAGATAGAGATTTGTTCTCTGATCTGGAGGACAAAGATCTTGGAGTGCACATCGAGATGGGCGATGATGGTAGATACAGTGCGACCGGTATCGGTACCATTTCCTTTGAGAGGGAGTCTGGTAAACCCTTTGTATTGAAGGAAGTCATGCATGTTCCAGGATTGAAGAAGAATCTCATCTCAGTGGCGATGTTAGAAGACAAGGGGTATGATTTTGTTTTCAACGAGGGAAAGGCCTTCATGTGCAGCAAGACAACTGGTGAGACCCAGAAGATAGGGGTTCGAGTGAGGAACCTTTATCAGTTACATGTAGATGGATGCGCAGTAATGGTAGGCAAGGCAAAAGGATTGGTGAGCCGGGATGATGGCGAGTTGTGGCACAGGAGATTGGGTCACCTTCACCATGGAGCCTTGAAGATACTGCAGCAGATCACTACAGGGCTTCCTAAAGGCACACTTGCGCAGTCAGATCAGTGCAAGGGGTGTACTTTGGGGAAGTTTGTGAAAGCCACCTTTCACGAGAAGGATAGTCGCGCCATGACGATCCTTGAGAGAATTCACACAGACGTGTGTGGACCTTTCTCAGTTGCTTTGACAGCAAAACACAAGTATTATGTGATTTTTGTTGATGATTTCTCTCGTAAGTGCTGGATCTTCTTCATGCAGAAGAAGAGTGAGACATATTCAAAGTTCTGTGAATTCAAAGCACTGGTTGAGAAGGAGTCGGGGAAGAAGGTGAAGGCTATTAGGAGCGATAATGGTGGTGAATACATCTCGGACGAGTTCAAGGATTTCTGCAAGACAGAAGGGATTCGTAGAGAGCTCATAGCTCCCCATAACCCACAGCATAACGGGGTAGCTGAGCGGAAGAACAGAACGATTGTGGGTGCTGCACGGGCAATGTTGCTTGATCAGGGCCTACCCCTTCACATGTGGGTGGAAGCATGCAATACAACAATTTATGTGCAGAACCGTTGTCCTCATAGGATACTTGGCATGAGTACACCCGAGGAGGCTTATTCTGGTAAGAAGCCTGATCTTTCTCATTTGAGGATTTTTGGTGCTAACGTTTACATGCATGTGACGAAGGATGCCAGAAAGAAGTTGGAGCCGACCGCAGAGGTTGGGATATTTGTGGGGTACACTGATACGCCCCACAACTATCGTGTGTATTTGCCAGACAGTGGTAAAACTGTTGTGCGACGGGATATAAAATTTCAGGAGGAGAAAGCCATGAAGTGTTCGCTTGAGAGGGAGCTACACTTGCATGTAGATGAGGAGCTATTAGTTCCTAAGGATGAGCTTCAAGACGTGGATCAGCCACAGGACGAGGTTCATGGAGTGGAAGAGACCACTCATGCAGCGCCAACCATCAGAGGGCGAAAGCGCTTGACAAAAGCTGAGCGACTGGCTCAAGATGCAGAGAAAGTTGTAGGACCACCTACAGCCCAACGCAGGCAGAGACAGTCACCTGATCGGTACACTGGATACATGGCTCTTATGAGCAAGTGTGTTGTGACTGAGCCATCCTCTTTCGAGGAAGCTGTGGAGGATCCCGCATGGGTAGACGCCATGGTGGAAGAGTATGATTCTATTGTCAGAAACAGTGCATGGGAGATTGTTCCTAGACCGGAAGGGAAATCAGTGGTGGGTTCGAGATGGATCTACAAAGTTAAGCAGGCAGCTGATGGGAGTGTGGAGAAGTACAAGGCAAGATTTGTTGCCCGAGGCTTTTCACAGATTGAGGGGATCGATTATGAGGAGACCTTTGCACCTGTCGCAAGGTATTCTTCCATACGGACGATTCTTGCTCTCTCAACGCAGATGGGATGGCACATTCATCAGATGGATGTGAAGACTGCGTTCCTCAACGGAGTCATTGAGGAGGAGGTGTACATTGAGCAACCTGAAGGCTTTGAAGTCTTCAGCAGCGAGTCGCATGTGTGCAGGCTCAAGAGAGCGCTGTATGGGTTGAAGCAAGCACCACGTGCTTGGTACACACGGATAGACAGCTATTTCACAGGACTTGGATTCTCCAAGAGCGAGGCGGATCCAAACCTATACCAGATTGTGGTGGAGGGTAAGTTGCTTATCATTGTACTGTATGTTGATGATTTGATTCTAACGGGTGATGAGCTGTTGATACTGTCATGCAAGAAGGATCTTGCTACAGAGTTTGAGATGAAGGATTTGGGCCTCCTTCACTATTTCCTGGGATTGGAAATATGGCAGCGCAGTGGTGGACTGTTTGTTTCTCAGGGCAAGTATGCTCGGGAGATACTGGAGAAGTTCAACATGCATGGCTGCAAGCCTGTTGATACTCCTCTTCCTGGAGGTTGGAGGAAGGAGGATGCCACTTCAGGAGAAGAAGTGGATGCCACTGTTTATCGACAGTTGGTGGGGTCGCTGAAGTATTTGGTCAATACACGACCTGATATATGCTATGCAGTTAACCAGCTTTCACAAGCTATGTTTAAGCCTACCAAGCTCTTCTGGAAGGCGAGCAAGCATGTATTGCGCTACTTGAGAGGCACATCGGGATATGGTTTGTGGTACAGACAGGAGGATGAGGTGAAGCTATGTGGCTTCACGGATGCAGAATGGGCAGGGAGCCCAACGGACAGAAAGAGCACATCAGGAGGGGTCTTCAATATCGGATCGACAGCAGTTTCTTGGTACAGCAGGAAGCAGAGATCCGTGGCACTCAGTTCAGCGGAGGCTGAGTATATGGCAGCAAGTTTGGCTGCATGCGAGGCTATATGGATGAGGAAGATCCTAGTTGGTTTGTTTGGTTCTCATTTGGATCCTACTGTGATTTTCTGTGATAACCAGTTGCATTAAACTCTCGGCTAATCCTCTATTTCATGATAGATCTAAACATATTGACATCAGGTACCATCATATCAGAGATTGTGTGCAGCGGAGGATCATGTTACTTTCGTACATTCCAACGGAGGATCAGGATGCTGATATTCTGACGAAGGCTCTCACCAGGAGCAAATTCGAGTACCACCGAGGCAGGATAGGGGTTGCTGATAATCCATATCTTGTTGAGAGGGAGTGTTGAGATTGTAACAAGATGATGGAGCTTAGTGAAAAGAGTCGCCTTCACTAAGTGGGCCCGCAGGCTATTTTTGGCGCAAGTCTATTTTTAGACTATGTCTATTTTTAGACATATGGATCATGTCTATGGATTGCAGGTTGCTGTTTATGGATGATTGATCAAGTTGGGAAAAAATAGATGGACTTCTATTTTTGATGAAAGTGTGAGTGATCACAGTGTGAGTGATCAAAGTCTATTTTTAGACTGGCTGTCAAAAATAGAAAAGTCAAATATTATTATCTCACAATAATATTTGGACTATAAACTTAATCTTATTCTCTTGGAACACTTCAGTTTGAGCTACAGAGGTGGCACATGCAGCTGTCAGAAGGAAATACACTTTTCTTATGAGTCAGTTGAGTTGTTGCATGCATGACTTCAGTTAGAACTCAATCAGTTGAGTTTGGTGGAGTTGATTGTGGAGTTGATGGAGTTGTGTTCAGTTTAGCTTTGTTAAACTAGTTGTATTTAGTCTAACTGGCAAATAGACTAGAGATGAGTTGGGTGAATTAGTTATTAATTAATTCACAAGTTATTAACTCATAATACAACTAATGAATACATCAGTTAACTCAGTTGCATGTCAGTGCATGTTCAGTTCAACAGGGACAGGTGGTAGAGAATCAGATTGCTATCAGTTGTGACTATAGTTGTGCACCAGATCTTGCACAATCAAGGGATTGAGTATGCCAATGAGTTTTCTCATGTATTTTCCCACATTATAGCTTTTGCTCACGTCCAACAAAGTGTGAGTGACTATTTTGCAGGTGAAAAACGAGTTTGGTGAGCCATTCTCATCAGTTCTTGAGCAGGTATTGAGCAGTGGAGGCAGGCAAGCAATGGAAGAGATTTGGAGATCAAATTTGAGCTGTATTGTGTGTAACAGAGGTGGAGATACTTGTGAGAAGTATTATGTTGTGTAATGTTACATGACTCAATCATTAATATACAAATAGTTGGGGTTTTTAGCGAGATGCTTTCCCCGGGATACATATTGTGTTAATGTGTGAATGCTCTTGATGTTTTATTGTTATTGATGCTGCTATATTGTTGATCAACGTAGAGGAGCTTACGTATTGTGTATGTTTTCTGCAACAGTACATGATCAGGATAATCTCCATTGAATATGTGTTAAATTATTCAAAATTTCTGCATTATCACTCAAGAATATTTCTGGTGTGATGAGAGGACAAAGTTGCAATAAAAAAATCGCAAGAAAGCCAAGGAGCTGACCATTAGGGGACAAATTTTATAAGTATGATTCCTTCGGGAAAAGATAGTTCCTGACATAATCCACTTCGCAATTCCATGACTCTATGAGAGATGTGCATTCCCAACCCAGGATTGATGTGAGAGATTTGCATGAAGGCAAATGAACTATGGCAGATTCGCAAATTCGGTCATAAGTAAGATCTTCAAAATTTGAGAGGTCACACCCAGAATACCAAACATTTTTTACACAGGAACTCACATTGATTGAAACCATGCATATAGATGAATTGTGTGAGAGAAATTGGATCTAATTTAGTTCACGAAGCTTACTAGAGTCGTGAGATCCTCACATAACCATCAAGGGAAGTTGAAGTGCCTTGACTCCCTGGTAGGTCCCGGAACTTCCTAGGATTGCAAAATTGTGTTTTGAAGATTCAACCAGATCATGCATGGTTTGAGGATAATTGTTTTTGTTGATTTCAAAACTTCTCACCGGATGGCAACCATCTCTATCACTGGTTTCATCGGATCTTTGAACTTTAATAATCAGATTACTCAATTGGAGAGGATCTTGTGATAGCATATTCAAAGACAAACGAATCGTTGAGATCTCATGAGCAAGTTGATTTGAAGAGTTGTCTTCATGTAGAAGAAGAGATTACAGGGAATGGGAGGGGTACTCTATGATTTGATTGTTTTCAATTTCGTCATGGACAACCTTACTGCCTTGTGTCAATCAAGGGGATAACTCATCGAATGAAGAAACTTAAGAGAATGGAGTATCTTTGTTGCAAGTAGATGTGTTGCAAATGGTAGGACACAAGGGATAGTGAGGTGAAGAGGAAGTTTCGTTATGAACATCTTCTTTGACCGAGCTAGATTCTAGATCCAAATGAAAATATTCATGAGAAATTGAAATATCATATGATGTGCTTAGGAATTCGTCACGGAATATGGAAATAGAGTAATCATCATTGGAATGACTATTTCCCAAGGCTAGGGTTTGATTGAAAAAATTGATTATATTTGATTTTCCACCGAGACCAACAGATTGAGAATCATTCAAGAATGGAAACTTATTGTCTTGACATGGAAGATTTGAAAACAGAAAGGAAAAATTGAAAGCGTTCTCACCTTTCTTCTCCTCTACCAGTGTAATGTGACTTCCTTGTACCTGATCGCAATCTGAGCCAATAGCTTGAGAATTAAGAGAATGTGAAGAACTAGCTTGTGAAGCATATTGATCAAGCGGGTCATGGTACAAAGAGTCAGGATATGTAGATGATAAAGGACAACAAAAATTCGGATTAGCTTTGAGACCAAAGTTGTGAACAGTGACATCACCTTGTGGAATGGAGGAGTGAGTCTTCATTGTAGGCTTCATGAGCCATTATGGAATTTCCTCCATTGAAGTGGAAGAAGAATGAGAAGATGGACTGGAGATTTGATTCATTGATTTCGCAATTTTACAATCAACACAAGGAGGCACCGTCATCAGGACCGGAAAAGGAGGAAGACAAGGAACAAAAGGGGGAATAAGCTCCTCCTATGAAATTTGAGGTGCCTCATGATTCGCAAGAGTTGGGAAGGAAGGGAAAACATGATGTTCTAGCTCACCGTATGAGGATACAAGAAGCAAGCGCTCAAATTCTTGTTTCAAGAAATACCAGTTCAAATGTTTTTCAGGAACAACAGAGGTGAAGGAATCAATCAGAAAAATCTTCAACTGATTCATCAGGATTCATTCTTAGATGACTGATTCTTTCACAAACATCTTTGTGGTTATACTTATCGAAAGCTTTATGAAGCATCTTGGCAAGCTGACCGAATGAATGGATAGAAGAAATAGGTAATGTGTGATGCCATTGACTAACACAAACTTTGAATGTGAGGGTGATTAATATAGCCATGAAATATTTAGAACATATGCTATGACAAAGACAAAGATGGAGAACTTGAAACAAGTGTTCACGAAAATTTGATTCACCCTCACCATCGAACTTAAATTCGGAACAGGTCACAAATAGCTTTTGCGTGGATGTTACAATTAAGCTATTTAGAAAAACATCTTATGATTATGATTTGGGAAGATCCATTTTAAATAAGAGGTTAAAACCATACTCTACAGGCACAGCCTATCGTCTAGCCCTCTTTCTAGTGCCATTTTGTTGACGATGCTAGAAATATGTCAACCAAGGGGATCTCCCCAATGTGATGTCCTAATTAGATCTCATATCATTTGTTGTAGGAGTCCCACCTGGTATAAAGGCTCGATTGCCAAATCCTCAAATATATGCCTTGGCTCTAGTTGTTAGCACAAGAGAGTGATGCAATGGTATCTTCGAACAACAAGGTGAGTGTGCCTTGTGAGTGTGCAGTAAAATTGTGTCTAGGTTATCTTACTACAAATGGGGGGAGAAAAGTGAGTCTTTAAGTGAGAGGTAATAGTACCACGTAGGAAGAGACACACATGAACCAGAAATACATGTCTATCATCTATTGGAATAGTCCAGAGCGAATGTGACAGTCATTACAACCAATGAATAAGGGAATATCCATCTAACATCTAGCAAAATAGTCCACAACAGATGTGGCAGTGGTTATAACCAATAAGTAAAGAAAGGTTTGTCTAGTATCTCGCAGAATAGTCCACAAGGATGAGACAACAGTGACAACCATTACAGCACATTCCCAACATGATAAGCACTAAAATAACCTGAATAGTTCAACTATCTTAGTACATGTGAAAGAAAACATGAAATACAAACGTCCATTGAATAGTCTTACAAACATTCATAAGTCATGCATGGAAAATGTGCTAGCCCCGAAGGGATTTTGTTATTAAGCAAAATTTTGGAGACACATATTTACATTGTACGTCATTAGCCCCAGTAGTGGGACATTGGAGCCACTCCTTGCTCCTAAAAGAACTAGCTGATCTCTCTAATGCCTTGCGGGAGGAGCCAAGGTGAAAAGTCCTTTGCTCATACAATGAGGGGGTATATATAACCAAAGGGGTGATGCTTACCCCTTGTGACTCTTTGACTACCCTCATGACTATTCAACTTCATATGACTTTTCAACTTACATGACTCTTCATATTCATGTGAGTCCATTGGACTTTCACTTTACAATACATTTGGTTTACAATGTACATGGCCCACAATAGTGATGTGTTATATGACAACTCGTGACATGAATTGACATGACACTACTTACATGGACTGGTTTGATGATGTGACAATGTCAAGCCATTATTTCTTATGGGTGATGGATGTGTTCTTAGATATGCTTTCTCTTCAACTCCGCATACCTTAATGATGTGGGGTCTTTAATGATCTTCGGTCTTGGAAGGTGGTTGCACCCTCATGTTCATTTTTCTTGCTCTTGGTAGGTCCGCTCGTCCATTCAGATACAAGTGAGTCTTTAGGCATGCTTCCCTCCTTCTTCTCCTTCTTCATCATCTCACCATGACTTGATAGTGTACCTATTCCTGCAATTCACTCATGACCACCAAAAAATCCAAAAAATCCCTATCCTAAGATGATGCATTATTATCCATGAGATGAGCATGGGACAAGTGACAAGTTGCGAGAGAAGGCCCAGTAACTATGCATTTCACAATTTCAAGTGACAAAGAGAGGGCTTTATCATTGTGACTATGCAGAGTTCATCTTAGGCTTGACTGAGGATATTTTCATCACAGTACCCACAAGGGAAAGAAATTGTGCAATGGCCACTAGGAGTCAAGATTGCACAGTTCAGGCAGTCAAAATTCAAGTCTAATAACTGAGACTACAAAGTGTGCAACTCAAGCTATACTGAGGGATAATTTCACGTAGTGACCACTAACAGAGAAATTTGTGCAGTGACCACTGAGGGAAAAAATTGTGTAATGCCCACTAAGGGAAAAATTTGTGCAATGACCACTAAAGGAAAAAATTGTGCAGTGACCACTGAGGGAAAAATTTTCACAGCTCAAATAGGCAGTGGAGATTGCGGGATGGATCCCTGGGAGGACAAAATGCGTAGTTTCAGGAGCCAAGGGAGACTGGGCAGCAAAGAGACCTAGAGGAAATATCTACTCAGTTTTTGAGGTAATTGAGCTCTAGCTGAGGGAAAACACTGGGGACACTGATGCGTAGTTCTCGAGGCCAAGGGAGGTTGGTTTCTATGTGCATTGTGGGGTTCTAATAGGAAAGGGGATAAGATTAAGGACTGAAGGTTTGAAGTGTGCAGTTCAAGTCAGACTGGGAGGAACTGTTACGCAATTTTGGGGAAGGGAAGTTGTTGACATCTGGAATTGCATAGTGCAACTTCCCTGGGGGACAGTGACTATGCACTGCACTGTTCTAGGAAGTAAGGTCACATCACTAAAGGTTGAGACTGTGCAGTGCATAGTTCATTCAGGATCTAGTGAAGTTGAGTTACCCGGTCGGGAAGATATTTGGAAAAATGGCTAAGTGTGGGAGGAAGATGAACTCGTGAAGAACTTGAACTTGTGATCACACTCTTAGTATACTTCGACGAAACAAAAACATAGGCCACTAGAACAAAAAGACAAACCATAACCCTTTGCGTGACTGTCTCATGGCAAGAAGCGACAAGTGCAACACATGAGATAGACTTTAGTACAAGCATGACGACACTTGTACGACAGTGCTCAAAACTTTTTGTATGAGTGTGATGGGTGTTTACATAGCTAGGAAAACTTGTATACACAAAGACCAACCTTCAAAACTACCAGAAAAGGTCTGCAAGCATGGAAAGAAAGTCAAACATGCCAAAAGACGACAGTTGGTCTAATAAGCAAATGGGGTCAAAGGACTCTAGGAAAGCTCATGAAATGAGCTTAAGTGTTACCAGCAATAAAAGGAAAGACCAAGGAATGTTCTGAAATTTGAGTGCAAGCCAAAATTTTGGAGGGTGTTGCATTCTTGGCATTCTATGAGTCTTGTTATTTTATGTGGACGCATATGTGCCTATTGTCATTGCCTAAAGCTCAAGACAGTGCATCCTCGAGTCTTGGTGTTGGGTGGTTTTGCCTAGAATTTTTTAGAGTGGGGGAGTTCTGAGTGTAGCATGGTTAGGTGTCTGGTGGCAGTAGAGCTCGTTTAGTGCCCCCTGTGTTGCTTAGGGACTTGTGGCATTCATTGGTGTGTGGGTAGCGGGGTATCCAGGGTTACGCGTTGTTGGGTCGAGGAAAAGGTATGTTTTCTCCTCGTAAATAACATAATTAAGCATTTGTCTTCACATGTTTATCTTCTTTTTATGAATAAAAATAGAGGAAATAACAACAGATGTTGGGTAAAATCTATTAGTAACAAATTAGATAAATATGGGCACGAAAAACTAACTTTCACTATCTTTATATGCAGGGACACGGATTGGACGATTGTTGTTCAATCGACAGAACAATGGCAACCAGTAAAGGAAAAAGGACAACATCCTGAGTATGGAAGATAGCGGAAGACCAGAGGACCAATGATATTTTATGATGAAATCAGATCAAGTGTTGCGAAATCCTCAGGATCCCCTGATACTAAGCATTCACTTTTATCTATTTAATTTTCTAAATTTTATATAAATTCGTAAGGCGAACTGAACAACTAGTTACGAATTCGCAGATTCTAACTATATTTTTTGGACATATAATACTTTCATCATGGTGATGTTGTAACTCTGTTACTGATTTTAATGAAGAAGATTGCGTTTGATTCATAATTGTATTCTAAATATCTAACAGCGGGGACTTCTGGAGACCTTGTGCCCAGTCAATAGAAGATCTACTGGTTCAATTGTGTTATAATCATTTCTGTTACTCCTATACTTGTTTATTATTGTTAGTTTGTAAAGTTTGCATCATTCTAATTACTGTGAGGATTGATGATTCTGATTTGCGTTTGTTGTCCAGTCAAGACTCTAGATTTAGTTGTGTGTTATATATGTGTGATGCTCTTTATTGAATTGGTTATGTTAACTTCAGTGTTTGACTGTTGTTCATTCTAAGTAACGCTATCATAGATTTCAAAGCTTGAGTTGATTGCTTTCCATGAGATGCTTATATGGTTATTTGTTGTTCAATTGTTATAGATTCCTTCATGCTAAATGAATTAGTTTCAATACCAATTAGATTGTTGAGTGTGATTCTTTCTATTTGCATTCTAATTCAGTTGCTTATAGAATAGATTAAGTAGATTTGAAAGTGTGTTATGAATTCCTTTCAGAGTTGTTGGGTTGAATTTAGAGAAATAGACATTAATAATTGCAACAATTCCAAATCCTTTCATGATAAGTTGACCTCTGAATTCACTACATATACAGTGCTGACACTCTTGAAATAAAAAGACTTGCCCTAGGTTGATGATTAATGTAGGTATTAATATTTCTTGTAATAAGACATCTTAGTGCACCAACATTTTGGCATCGTTGTCGGGGAGAGTGTTTCAAAGTGATTTCCTTTTATCTTGATGTACAAGAATTGGGTTGTAAAAGTGAGAGGTAAGAACCTGCATAACCAGCAAGTAAAGTGCTTACTAACCAGCTTTCTTTTCAGCAAATGCATAGAGGTTAAAGAGGAATAGGTTTTTATGAATGACTAGGAATAAAAAGATAGAAAAAGATCAAAAACCCCCACCTAAATCCACAAAACCCAAGGGATCGGTGAGCCTTGGGAGAACAACTTTTATAGACGAAATCGTAAGAAAAGCAGAGTCTCAAGCATCAGTAGGATTCCGTACTGTCTTAGAAAAATCCCTATTGTAATCCCTCAGGCAGCAGGCTCACTATCTACCGCCTACGCTGAGATTCATAGCCAAATTGGAGAATCTAAATAGATTTTTTGGGTTATAGCAAATTTACATTTTGATCCTCTACAAGAGGGAAAATCATGCAACTTAAGAGAAGGAGAGGGAGAAACCAGTGTAACTAATAAGGTAGGATCTCAGCTATTTGAGCAAGGATCTCCTGTGATCCCAGATCTAGGTAGTGCTGCAAAACCAACTCAGATTGTGAATCCTTCGCTTACTCAAATAGCACCCCCTGAAATCCCTGAAGGATATTGGCACATTTTTTACCAAATGGTGACTCTACCACCTCAAGGTCAGACCTTGACATTGGAATAACCCATAGTCAACCAAGTGGCCAATGCCTCGATGAAAGCTATTCCCTTGCAAAGCATCCCAACTTTTCATGGGATGATCACAAAGGAATTGGATGCCTTCTTATTCGAATTTGATGTCCTTTGCATAGGGTACGACTATACTTCCGACCCTCAAAAACTAAAATTGTTCCATTCTACTCTAAAAGGAGCAGCCTTGAGATGGTTCATGGGTTTAGGCGAACGTACTGCTAACTCTTGGGATGACTTGAAAACTTATTTCCTCACAAGATACCAGGACTTTTGCAAGACCAAGGAATTAAAACATGAAATCTTTAATATGGTTGCAAAGGATAATGAAACTCTATAATAATATGTTGAACAATTTCATTATAATTTGCAAAGATCCCCTCACACCACTTTACCAAACGAAGTCCTGAGAATTATCTTAATTAATGGAATGAAAGAAGAATGGATAGAAACTCTAAATTTGATGGGGAAATGAGATATTTCTCATGAATATTATGATGAAATTGTTCGTTTTTGTATCAGGTGTTTGTGAGGTAGCACACGCATAGGATTATGAAGCTAAGATCCTATGACTAGAGGAATCAAACTACACAGTGGAGGCGTAACAAGAATGGAAATTAGTAACCTCCTAGAAGACTTCAAGATGGACATCCTGGGCACCCTTAAAATGCAATTGGATGTACAGAAACAAGCCTTAGCAGAACAGAACTTGGCCATTTTCTGCCCACGCTGCCGGAAGAAACACAGCCAATGGAGTGTCCATTGGACATGGTCCAGACGTGCACCATCTGCACCAAGGATCACACCATTGAACAATGTCCATCACTTCCAGGGCTGAAAGTAGTTTTCAAAGAAGTAGAAGAAGAGACAAAGCCAGTATACTTAATGAACCAGCGTCGATAGTGGCAAGCCAAACCCATAGGTATGTCACAAGACACATCCCAATTCTTTCCTTCTTCACCATTTAATTAGCAACAGAACCCCAGGGTAGCATGGCAAGGCCAATCACCTTACTCGAATTGGAAATCCCAACCATTTCCTATGATAGCCTAGCCAAATCAGTCCTTTCCGGGTAATGGCTGGCTGAATTCTCCCTTTACTCTTGTTTGGCAAGGTAATCCATATCCATCCTAGTGGCTTGCCTCCACTTCTCAAAATCCGAACTGGTCTCCGAATTGGAAGCAACCTTTAGGAATATCCAATACACATATGGGGATAGATCCTCAACCTCAACCTACATTATTAGCCCCATATCCATTACAGCAAAATCCTCAACCCCTTCTACGTCCTCAATTGCCATCTCAACCGAATCCCAATCCCAATAACATACCGGTTTAGCCGGTGGAGATTGTCGAAAGCTCGGACTATCAGACTGAACAAAAAGAACGTAATGAACTTAGATTGAGATCAGGAAGTATCATCACGCCTGAGGAAAACAAAGACCAACCATCAATTGAGTTAGAAACCCCACTTGTACATATACCATCAACTGCGATTGACACAAAAATAAAACAAGGAGAAGTTACAGATTAGCATAAAGACCCTGAGAAACTCATAGTCACTTCTCCCCTGTTCCCTGAAAGGTTAACAATACCTAAACTAGTCATTTATCCAGATTTTGATCTTGTAGGGGAACTAAAAAATATTTGTATTAAAATTCCTCTCCTCCAGGCCATCCAAGATATTCCTATTTATGCTAAAATGATTAAAGAGATATGTGTGAAGAAGTCTGTGAGGAAAGAAAAAGCTTCACCCACCATTCATGTTGTAGGGACCTTATCTAATTTTCTCTTAGGAGGGGAAACTTCGGTAAAGTATGAAGATCCTGGGAATACCATAGTTACAGTTCAAATATATGGCCGCTCCTTTCCAAACACACTAGTTGATATGGGTGCAGCCATTAACATCTTAACAGCAGAAACCTGTCAAACACTTGGTATTATAGCTTTGGAACCAACCACCACCCTGCCAGAACTTGCTGATCATTCGGTGGTAATACTAGAGGGTACTTTACAAGATATTACATTACTTTTGATTCATGGGAGTATCCAGTAGATTTTCTTATTATAAACCCAAAGATTTGGTTGGATGAGCACCCTATGATTTTTGGCTGACCTTGGCTGGCAATAGTTTATGCTTATATAGGCTGTTGGGAGGGTAGTATGACCATTGCTAAAGGGGATGTTGTAAAAAATCTTGTTTTATATCCTCCTGCCAAACTAAGTCTGCCCATTGTAAAAATACGTAAACAACCACCCACATGCCTGGAAGAAAGCATTCATTCACCACTTACAGTAGCAAAGGAAATTGAATTGAAGGATCAAACTGAAGATGATGTTATCAACGACTTTATCAATTAGCCAGCTAATGTAAACAATGTAAAATGTCAAATGTTAAAATAAATTCTTGATAATGAAGCCTTGGAAGACCCTTTGAAAGATACTAATGATCAACATATCCAGACAACTGATGTTCATAATAGAAATCCTATTGAAATTGAACCAGACAATGTTTTAAACATTAATGATAGCTTGGATACTGACCAACAGCAAAAACTCATTCAGGTCCTGCAAAAATATAAAGGATCTTTTGCCTGGGACTATTGTAATATGAAGGGAATATACTCACAATTATGTACGTATCATATCTACACCAAAAAGGATGCTCAACCTATCCGGCAGCCTCAGCAGAGATTGAATCTGCATCTCAAGGACATTGTAAAAGAAGAGCTACAAAGTTGTTGGACGTGAATTTCATTTATCCCATTTCGGAGAGAAAATGGGTCTCTCCATTGGTAGTTGTCCCCAAGAAAAATGGGAAGTGGCATATCTGTGTGGATTATCGGGAATTGAAGAAGGCAACACAGAAATATCACTTCCCTCTTCCATTTATTGATCAAGTCCTTAATACTCTGACAGAGAAGCAATTCTTTTCATTTCTAGATGGCTTCAGTGACTATAATCATATTCAAATCACCCCTGAAGACCAAGACAAAACAACCTTCACCTGTCTGTGGGGTACATTCGCTTGCAGATTGTTACCATTTGGCTTATGCAATGCCCCAGCTATGTTTCAAAGAGCTATACTCAGCATTTTTGCCGATCTGATGAATGAAGGACTTGAAGTTTACATGGATGACTTTACACCATATGGAGATGACTTCTATCAAGCGCTACAAACATTAGAAATTTTTTTGGAACAATGCATTGCTACCAGGCTGTGTTTAAGCAATGTCAAGTGTCACATGATGATGACAGAAGGCGTAATCCTGGGACATTACATTTTTGCAGTAGGGATACAAGTAGATCCAACAAAGATACAGGTAATTATTTTACTACCTACACCCTGTACTTAGATGGAGGTACGTAGCTTCCTTGGATATGCAGGCTATTATTGCAGGTTTATAAAAAAAAATCACAAATTGTTGCACCTTTATATGCTTTAACTGGAAATGTTGACTTTAAATGGTCTGACAAATGTGACACAACTTTTACAAATTTAAAGAAACTAGTTTTGACAGCACCAATATTACATGGACCTAACTAGGAGTTTCCCTTTCACATCTCCATGGATCCATCAGATTTAGCAATAGGTGTTTTCCTCGGCCAAGAGGAGGACAGAAAACATTATGCTATATATTATATTTAGCAAAAATCTTACTGTTGCTAAACTTAATTATACAGTAACAGAAAAGGAATTCTTAGTTGTCATTTATGCCATAAACAAATTTAGACATTATATAACTGGCTATCAAGTTTTTTTATATACTGATCATTCCACCATTAGGTACTTAGCCAACAAACCTATTACAAATGGTCAAGTGACTTGTTGGTTGTTACTTTTGCAGGAATTTGATATCACCATCAAAGATCATCCGGGGAAGGAAAACCTAGTCACTGATTTTCTGTCTCGAGTTCCAAAGATAAATGATCCATTGGCAGTGGATGACCAATTTCCAGATGAACATTTGTTTGTGTATCATTTAAACACCATGGTATGCAGATGTAGCAAACTATCTAGCAATAGGAAAGTTGCACAGGCACTTGACAGCAAGAGAAAGGAAACAGATTGCCCAACGCAACACCCATTTTCTTGGATTGGCAGATACCTTTTTCACACATGATTTGATATGTGTATATGCAGATGCATTCGTGAGGATGAGATTTATGACATCCTGAAGGCCTACCACGCTGAGCCCTGTAGAGGACACTTCGCAGATCGTAGAACGGGGCATAAGGTACTACAGATGGGCTATTATTGGCCCACTATTTTTAAATATGCCCAGGCTTGTGATAGCTACCAAAGGATGGGTTGGCCTAGTCAATCTGATGAAATGTCGCTACAGCCCCAATTGGTAATAGAACCTTTCGAATGATGGGCATTGGATTGTGTTGGCCCATTTCATCCACCATCAAACCAAAATGCCTACATACTAGTTGCCTCAGATTATGTAATGAAGTGGGTAGAAACAATAGATTTGCCAAGAGCTACATAAGAAGTTGTAATTAATTCCCTTTTTGGGCTATTTGTGCAGTATGGTTTGCCTCAGGAAGTGATCACAGATGGAGGAGGGCAATTTTTAGGATACAATATTACAGGCACTCTAAGGAACCACCACATTACACATAATGTCACTTCCCTGTATCACCCGCAGGCGAACAGGCAGGTTGAAAGCACCAATAAGGTCATCTAAGCACTTCTGACCAAGACAGTATCAACACATCGGCAGGACGCTAGACTGCCAGAGGCCTTGTGGGCCTATCGCACAACTTGGTGAAATACTATTGGATATTCTCCATACCAACTAGTATTCGGAAAAGAACCTATCTTTCCTATTGAATTTGAAATAAAAACTCTAAGAACAACTCAGGAAATAGGATTGGATCTGATAGAAGCCCAAACCAAACGACTTCAACAAATAAATGAATTGGACGAGGCTCGACTACTTGCTCTACAATGCACCACAATTATTCAACAACAAAGGGAAAATTGGCATGACAGTCTTATTAAAAAGAAGACATTTCAAAAAGGAGATTGGGCACTTCTCTATGACTCTAGATTCCAAGACTTTCTAGGAAAGTTACAGACAAGGTGGCTTGGCCTTTATGAAATTCAAGAAGTACATAACAATGGTACTCTCACTTTGACTACCATTGACGGGTATGGTCATTCTTTCAAGGTGAACAGGAATCGGGTGCGACTTTATCACAAACCACTCACCAAGGAGTATTTTTGTCAACAAGTACATGATGACCCCACTATGCAAATTCTAGTTGCAGGGAGTAATGACCCGGAAGCTTTGCTCTCGTAAAATTGTATCTTTCTTTAGCTGTAAATAATGTATATATTATTTTACAGTTGATTTCAATATAGTTAGGCATCACCATGTAAATATGAGGATTTCTCTTGTCTTTGGGTGTGTTTAGTAAGTGTTGTTCAATCAATTGAACAATTGTTGTCAGTCAATTAAACAACACTCATTTTTGTGTGCGTGTGTTGTTCAATTTATTGAATGCTTGTTGTTCAATCAATTGAACAGCACTCATTTGTGTGTGTGTGTGTTGTTGTTCAATTGATTGAACGATTATTGTTCAATCAAGTGAACAACACTTATTTTTGTGTGTGTGTTGTTGTTTAATCAATGGAACGATTGTTGTTCAATCAATTGAACAACGCTTATTTTTGTGTGTGTGTTTCTATTCAATCAATTGAAAAACACTTATTTTTGTGCATTTTGTTGTTCAAGCGTTTGAATGATTGATGTTCAATCAATTGAACAACACTTTGCATGTTTTGTTGTTCAATCGATTGAACGATTGTTGTTCAATCAATTAAACAACACTTACCTTTGCGTGTTTTTTCGTTCAATGGATATAGTGATTGTTGTTCAATCAATTGAACAACACTTTGTGTGATTTTCTATTCAATCAATTGAACAACACTTTTTGTGTCTCTGTGTGTTTTGTTGATTCAATCGATTGAACAGTTGTTGTTTAATCAATTGAACAACACTTTTTGTGTTTTTTTGTTCAATCGATTAAACGATTGTTGTTCAATCAATTGAAAGATTGTTGTTCAATCAATCAAACAACATGTTTTCGTGTGTTTTGTTGTTCAATCAATTGAACAATTGTTGTTCAATCAATTGAACAACACTTATTTGTTTGATTGTTTTTTGTTGTTCAATTGATTGAACGATTGTTGTTCAATCAATTGAACAACACTTATTTGTTTGATTGTGTTTTGTTTTTCAATTGATTGAACGATTGTTGTTCAATTAATTGAACGCTTGTTGTTCAATCAATTGAACAACACTTATTTGTTTGATTGTTTTTTGTTGTTCAATTGATTGAATGATTGTTGTTCAATCAATTGAACAACACTTATTTGTTTGATTGTGTTTTGTTTTTCAATTGATTGAACGATTGTTGTTCAATTAATTGAACGCTTGTTGTTCAATCAATTGAACAACACTTTTTTCATGTTTTGTTGTTCAATCATTTGAACGATTGTTGTTCAATCAATTGAACAACACTTTTTGAGTGTTTGTTGTTCAATCGATTGAACGATTGTTGTTTAATCAATTGAACAACCCCGATTTTTCTTTTTGTGTGTTTTTTGTTCAATCGGTAAAATGAATAACTGTGATTTATTTTACCCCGATTTTTCTTTTTGTGTGTTTTTTGTTCAATCGGTAAAATGAATAACTATGATTTCTTTTTGTTGTTTCATCGTCGGTCATTATTTTTTCCATTTTCTTTCTCTTCTATGTTTTGAATAAAAACCATCTGGTTGGATTTGTGCCTAATATAAAGAAAAACAGTAATGTTAATACCATTATGACCTATGAAACCTTTTGATGGTTATCTTTATTCAAAAGCTGACATGGTGCATCTCTATAATGACTGGCTGAATATCTTCCCTTTGGACACATCATAAAATGATTTATTATTCTAATACCATGTTGGTTTATCTTTTACACTTTCAAATGGATAAATCCCTTTGATATGATGATATGGGGGTAAAAGCATAACTTTCATTGGCATTTTTTTTACTTCTTACACCATCCCTGACTCTTAAGGAGTAAATGAGCCTCCCTCTCTTTACAATAAAAAGCATCAAAATATGAAAATATAAAAATATGAAAATGCAACAAACATTGTCTTAAAGAGGATAGGGGGTCTCAGTACGAGCCAACCTACCATGATCATAAGGATGTAACAGGTGACATTCCATTATGGCCACCACACCAAGGTAATGACCTTCTTGATAATTAAAATTGTCAGAAGGATAGGGGGTCTCATCACAAGCCAGCCTGATCACTTTGTTATATCCTGGTGAATGGCACTATGATTATCTGGTTACCATGCTAGCCTAGTGGTCTCTTTATAGCAAATAAAAAGGAGAATCGTCTAAATACTAAAAGGAGGACTTTGGCTCATTTGTGGGGTTAAACCCTGTCAAGGCTATGAATGCATGCTGGAAGCAGTGGCTCTTCTTGTGGTATTGAAGTACTATGTGACACTAACAAATGCTCTCTATCCTAGTACCACCTATGGATTCGTTTCTAAAGGAAATTTTCCCATTTGAACAGCATTCCTAAAAGCCAACATGCAAGGTAACTTATATCTTATACCCATTATATCATATTTGTCCAATCACTTTACTGATTGTCATTCATACTTATCGTTGGTCATGTGTTTATCACTTTTCCACCTAAGGTAAATATGTATTGACATACTGTTATGAAACTAGCTCACAAAAATATAGAAAAGATAGATGAACGTCTTAGAAATAAGCCTCTTCGAGGGGAAACCTCCTTTACATTACACAAATGAAAAATTCTTGGATGATACAAATGACAAGACCTCCTTTCTATATATAGGAGTCTAAGTGGTCATAATATAATCAGAGTCGACATAACAATAATAATCTAAGGGCACAATAATAACAATAGTGATCTTCTATGGGGCACAATAATAACAATATGGGGACTACATAGGCACAAAAATATAATAAGGGGGGTTGTACTAATAACAATAAAGGGTTACACTAGTAGTATAGGGACCTAACATGCCCCTCTCCTTCAAAAAGTTTTGTCCTCAACGCTTGAGTAGTTCTTGATGCTTCTATATAAAATTCTTGTCCTCCCATGTGGAATCTTAAGTGAGTAAGTTCTTCCACTTGATGAAATACTCTGAAATTGATCAATTTCGTAGCTATTGGGTTTTTTTTTGTGACTTCTCCAAGTTCCAATATGATTTTTCCTTCCTCATCAAGTTCTGGAAATATTGTTTAAACTGGGATCTTCTGCAACTTTTGAATGAGTGGCGACACTTCTTCATCCTTCTTCCATTCATCCCTTGCTTCGTTTATCCAAATTGGTTGGATAATAGAAATATCACAAAACAATGCTTCCACATCCTCATCCTTTCTTGAGAGTGCATCTCCAACAACATTTGGCTTCCCATTTTTGTAGATGATTTCAAAATCATAACCCAACACATTTGTGACCCATTTTTTCATTTCTTCTAAAGATAATCTTTGTTCTAAAAATCATTTCAGACTATCATGATCCAGTTTTACCTTGAAGTGTCTTCCCATTAGGTAAGGTCACCATTTCTTAAGTGCATGTAGTATAGCCAACGTTTTCTTCTCATCAATATCTGCTTGATATGTAGCAGTAAAAATACCCAATCATCTACATCAAAACTTCTTTCACTGCGATGTTGATATGCCTCTTGTTTCATTCGATTCTGCACCAAAATGGTGTTATCCTTTAAAAGTTGAAGAACTTGTTGTTGATGCTTGATTTGATCTTTCACTGCTTGAACCTTTTTCTTCTTGATATGTCCTTCTATCTTGAGAGTTTGAGTGGTAATTTCTTCCAATGCATTACAAGATATGGTTGGATTCATTTCTTGATGCTCGATGTGATCTTTCACTTCTTGAACATTTTTCTTCTTGATATGTCCTTCTATCTTGATAGTTTGAGGAATGGTAATTCCAGCCAATGCATTACATGATATGCTAGGATTCATTTCTTCTTTCTTGATGTGATCTTTCAGTTCTTGAACCTTTTTCTTCCTGATATGTCCTTCTATCTTGAGAATTTGAGGAGTGGTAATTCTTTCCAATTCTTTACAAGATATGGTCGGATTCATTTCTTCTTTCCCTGGGGTTAGTTCCTGGTGTATATCCTCTTCTTTTGATGTTTCTTGATCATTTTCTTCCTCCTCTTCATAATATATGTAAAATAATTTCTTCTTAGCACACTTATGACCTTTAGTGCATTTGTTATCACAATTGTAACAAAGCCCCTTTTCTCTTTTTTCTTCCAATTGTTGTGGTGTAAAGCTTGTAGGTTGTGGAAGGCTAGGAGAAAAAACACTTCCATAATTATAGTCTTGAGTGGTGGGATTCCTTGTTTCCATATTTTCGCTTTCAATTTTTCTTGCCCACCTGAATGCCTTCTCCAATGAATCAGGTTCCCAAAGACGAACCTCATGTTGAATGTTATCCTTTAAAGTACCTACGAAGGCATCAATCCTTTTCTTCTCTCGAATATCATTTACCCTTATATTCAACTTTTGAAAGTCCTCAATGTGATCCGCCATTGAACACTTTTGTTTGAGATTTATCAATTGGCTTTGATACCAAATGTTATGAAACTAGCTCACAAAAAGATAGAAAATATAGATCAACACCTTAGAATTCAACCTCTTCGAGGGGGGAACCTCCTTTACATTACACAAATGAACAATTCTTGGATGATACAAATGACAAGACCTCCTTTCTATATATAGGAGTCTAAGGGGTCATAATATAATCAGAGCCGACATAACAATAATAATGTAAGGGCACAATAATAACAATAGTGGGCTTCTATGGGGGCACAATAGTAACAATATGGGGACTACATGGGTACAACAATATAATAAGGGGGTTGTACTAATAACAATAAGGGGTTACACTAGTAGTATAGGGGCCTAATATGCCCCTCTACTTCAAAAAGTGTTGTCCTCAACGCTTGAGTAGTTCTTGATGCTTCTGTATAAAATTCTTGTCCTCCCATGTGGAATCTTCAGCGGGTAAGTTCTTCCACTTGATGAGATACTCTAAAATTGATCGATTCCATAGATTTCGGGTTCTTGTTTCTGTGACTGCTCCAAGTTCCAATATGATTTTTCCTTCCTCTTCAAGTTCTCGCAATATTGTTTGAATTGAGATCTTCTACAACTTTTGAATGAGTGGCACACTTCTTCGTCCTTCTTCCATTCATCCCTTGCTTCATTTATCCAATCTGGTTGGATAATAGAAATGGTGCACAACAATCGCCATTTCTTAAGTTCATGTAGTATTGCCAACATTTCCTTCTCATAAATAGCTTGCTTGAGATGTATCCGTAAAAATATTCAAACGCCTACATCAAAACTTCTTTCACTGCAATGTTGATCTGCCTGTTGTTTCATTCGATTCTGCATCAAACTGGCATTATCCTTTAAAAGTTGGAGAAGTTGTTGATGCTCGATGTGATCTTTCACGACTGGAATCTTTTTCTTCTCGATATGTCCTTCTATCTTGAGAGTTTAAGGAGTGGTAATTTCTTCCAATGCATTACAAGATATGGTCAGATTCATTTCTTGATGCTCAATGTGATCTTTCACTTCTTGATATGTCCTTCTATCTTGATAGTTTGAGAAGTGGTAATTCCGGCCAATGCATTACAAGATATGGTCGGATTCATTTCTTCTTTCTCGATGTCATCTTTCACTTCTTGAACACTTTTCTTCTTGATATGTCCTTCTATCTTGAGAGTTTGAGGAGTGGTAATTCTTGCCAATGATTTACAAGATATGTTCGAATTCATTTCTTATTTCTCTAGGGTTGGTTCCTGGTGTATATACTCTTATTTTTACGTTTCTTGATTCTTTTCTTCCTCCTCTCCATAATCAATGTAAAATAATTTCTTCTCAGCACACTTATGACCTTTAATGTATTTGTTATAACAATTGTAACAAAGCCCTTTTTCTCTTTTTTCTTCCAATTGTTGTGGTGTAACCCTTGTAGGTTGTGGAAGGCTAGGACAAACAACACTTCCATCTTTATAGTTGTGAGGGGTAGACTTCCTTGTTGCCATAATTTTACTTTCCACTTTGTAACAAAACCCTTTTTCTCTTTTTTCTTCCAATTGTTGTGGTGCTTCTCTAAAGAAGGTGTTGCTCTTTGTATCCTCATAATGTGCTATCATTTCCTCCGTGAAAGTTGACCACATAACAAGTTGTTTACGAGAACAAAGCACTTTATACCATAAAAATTGATCCAATTCTAAATATGAAGATGCAATACATACCTTTTGTAATAGTGGTACACCATGTAGATCAAAATATTGCTCCATCTGAAGTATCCAATTTACCAGATCCTTGCCATCAAACTTCCTCATATTGGCTTTTCTTGATTTTAGGAGCTCGATCTTGAAACAAATGTAACTCTACAGTTTCATATCTCCAAGTTCTAAAATTTATTCCTGTGGTATCTCTTTGCATTCTCTTTCTAATTCCGCAACTTTGATCAAGATTGGATTCTGCAAGGAAGTGTTATATCAAATCTCCCACGATGACCTGATTATATACTAGTTCAGTAGAGTGAACTTGTATGAAGTTCCACGTGTCACTATTTCAACCTTAGTACCTAAAATTGATATACAGAAAGCTACAGAAAGTTCTCTTTCTAACCCAGCAAGTCTGATCAATATTTGATTCTCCAATGAAGGGTTATGCCAAATCTCCCACGATGACCTGAGTATAGACTAGTTCAGTAGAGCGAACTTGTACGATGTGCCACAGGTCACTGTTTCCACCTTAGGTTCTGAAAGTGATACCCAAAAAACTACAGTCCATCCTCTTTCTGTAACTTCTTATGAAAATTAAATCTCATGCTCAGAGCCAAAGTTATGATGATTTTCCCAAGGTGACCTATTTGGAATGTAATTTGGGAGTCTACAAAATCTATAACTTCCTCAGATCATATCTCCGAAAATATAGCGAGACAGGATCTGAAATTTGGACCCCAGGTGCAGTGTGATTTCATCTCAAATGGGTTTTTTTTTTAGCTTCTGAAACATCGTAGAAAAAACATTATAGCGAAAATTCCACGATGACCTGTTTGGAGCAGCGAAACCCTAGAATCCAAAGCTCTGATACCAAATGTTATGAAACTAGCTCACAAAAAGATAAAAAATATAGATGAACATCTTAGAAATAAGACTCTTTGAGGGGGAAACCTCTTTTACATTACACAAATGAACAATTCTTGGATGATACAAATGGCAAGACCTCCTTTCTATATATAGGAGTCTAAGGGGTCATAATATAATCAAAGCCAACATAACAATAATAATCTAAGGGCACAATAATAACGATAGTGATCTTCTATGGGGCACAATAATAACAATATGGGGACTACATGGGCACAACAATATAATAAGGATGGTGTACTAATAACAATAAAGGGTTACACTAGCAGTATAGGGACCTAACACATAATGGTATAAATCCCTATTTTATTTTACGGGTATTTCAAATCTTTTGACTTGTACTGCTTTGATTTTCATTGTCGTATATTACGCCGCTTTTATTGATTGGTTGCTGCATTTACAATTTACAGATGCTTTCTCCTTTTTTCCCATGTTTCGCGACCATGGGCGCCATTTTCTGATTAGAGGGGGGATGGTCTGCATATGAACAGCATGTGTTACAATTTATGTATAGTTGTGTGATGATTATTAAATTGATTTCCAGTTAAAGGACTGGATGATGATTGTGCATGTGTAATAATTATCAAACCATTTCTTATTGAAGGAAAGAAGGAAACCATTATGGATAGCATGCGAATTTATTATGATCCTGCACCAAATATTGTTGACGAGACAAATAACTTAATTGTCTGTGATATTAATTCTCAAAACAATGTCATTTTCCTGTCAATAGCTTTAACGTTCTCTGGTGTTGTTCCAAACTGTGAAAGTGTGAGAGAAGTGCATGCAAGTGAATCAGCCACAGAAAAATAGTAGCCATGGGAGGAAAAGCCATTCGAAATGGACCCACAATGCTCAGAGTATCAGACCAGGCTCGTTCAATTCTTAAGCGCGTCGGTTGGTTACAATACTTGACCAAATTACAGGGATTTCATGAGGAGATGACACTTGAATTTCTGCAGAATTTACAGAATGGGCACACCATGGTGAAAGGCAAGAACATAATAGTCTCCAAAGCAATCATAGCTGAAGTCACTGGACTTCCAGCAGAAGGAATGAGATGGACAGACAAACATGTTCTTTTGAAGGATGCAGTCACAGTATTTCAAGACCCAGACGAGCAATTAGTGCGAAAAGGAAAAGGGGTTCACCCTACAGCTTTAAGACAGTCATGGCAGGAATTGGCAGCCATTGTACAAAGGTATATCATGTGCGATGGATTACAGGACGTGGTAAAACCTTGCCAACTTAAACTATTAGCTATTTTGAAACAAAAAATTACAGTTAACTTGCCATTTTATTTAAATTATGTATTGCATGATGTTTCTTGTCAGGTCAGAAAGGAAAATGACCCACATACGACCATCAGTCATCGTGGCCTGATCAAATTAATCATCATTCATGGACTGGCCCAGCAGCAGCTAACCTGGGATAACCTTGTGAATCCTACCTTGGCCCCACCTATAGAAAACCCAGCAATTGAACAGTAAGGACCAAGAGTGACATGTCTGAAAAGGACATAGAAAAGGAAGAATCTCTCTTTGGCCTCGAGCCTCGCAAAGTGAAGACGCTCTGTGAGGATAAAGTTGCAGTGACACACCCCAATTCAAATAGATGAGGTAGGGCCATCTCACATACCCCCTCCAAGTCCACAAGATGACTCTCTGCAAGACTATGAGGAAGAGGTTGCCCGAGTACTGGAGAATATGGGGATATTCGGTGAAGGAAGGGAGAAATTCGGGAATTCTGAAGGGAAAAATTATGCCCTCAACCAGTCTGCCCCTACTGGAAGTCCTGGTCATGATGAAACCCTATCGTTTACTGATAATGTGAAAGAACAGAGGGAACTAGTTCCTTCTATGGAGAATCCCCTTGAAGTAGAAGTGCATGCAGAGGAAACAATTAGGGAGGGAAATCAAGCAGAAGCTATTTGTCCACTAGATCCCCCAGCTAAGGAAAACCCTACAGAAGAAACCCTGGAAGGTGAAAATCAACTAGGGAGAACCATTTTTATGAAGTCCCCAGAGGACGAGGCCCATCTTGAAGAAGACCCTGAAAACAATAATTTCTCAGGAGACACCATTCCATTGGGGTCTCCTGAGAGGGAATCTCATGAAGATAGAAACCTGGAAGGTGAAAATCCATCAGGAGACATGGTTCCATTAGAACCCCATCCTGATGTTGACACAATTCCACTTGAACATGAACCTGAAGTAAATACAGTTGTACCACCGTTGGTCAGAAGCCTCACAACAAAGAAAACATACAAGGATAGACTTAGGAAGATGCTTAAAAAGTACAGGAAGCAAAAGAAAATAATTAAGAAGCTAAGAGAGTGGTTGAAGGAAGCAGTCAGGGTCAGGAAATTGAAAGCAGAATTGGAGACCACAGGGACCCAAATAGAACATTGCTCTGGGGAAGATGTTGAAACCTAGACTGAGACCCTTTTGGTTTATTCAAAAGAAACCCAAATAGAGCCATGTATTTTAGAAGATAGTGAAATGCAGACAGAAGATCCTTGTGTTTGTCCATAGGAAACCCAAATGGACTTCCCTACTACTAATGCTATCGTTCAAACTGATACTGAAGAAAACACCCAAGCTAATTGTTGCATGATTCGAGAAGTGATTGAGGCTGTTGTCCAGGCTGACCCAATGGAAACACGGTATGTTGAGGTCTAGATAGAGGAGACGCCTGCCTACATTCCCATGGTAAGGGAAGTGGTCATTAGGAAATTGCAAAATGAGCTAGTCAAGACTCAGCAGGA
Organism: Pinus tabuliformis; assembly: GCA_031772625.1. Taxonomy (NCBI): domain Eukaryota; kingdom Viridiplantae; phylum Streptophyta; class Pinopsida; order Pinales; family Pinaceae; genus Pinus; species Pinus tabuliformis. Next base: position 484,089,853 of record CM062804.1, read on the forward strand.
ATTGACTCGGCATAAAGAGGAAGTATTGCCCTTGTGAGTACACTAGGAATTACGAAAGACATTTGAGGCACTCATGGTCATAGAGGATGAGACTTTCACTAATTACAAGGATGAACCAAAGAAAGTCGAAAAAGTACAAGTCAAGTTACAAAAAGCTAAGGAACAAATCGATATTGTTTTCTCTCTTTATTCAGATGCCTTGTCATGCCGAGCTTCTGCCACCAACTATGCATTGTTCCTACTAGAAAGGTACCTCTTATTGAAGGTCAAAGATGTTAAAGCTGGCAAGTCAGTGGAAATTAAGACCACCCCAGACTTTGTCAAGTGTTTCAAAGAACAGAATGAATAGGTACAACGCCTCTTATGTGAATTGTACATGCATAATTTTTTCTTAGAGGATGACTTAGACAACAATCCTGGCCCCTTCATAGGGGATATCCAATTCCAAACTTTTCTTTCCTTTGCCACTAACCAGATCAAATGGGCTAAAGCCCATAATACTTTTCGAAAGCGAGAATATGGCATAGACTTATGGGTTAGGGGAGAACCTAAAAAACCCCTACACCTCTCTGTCTAGCACAAACAGTTCATGAAACGAACGGGTGTTGTGGGTCAATTAGGACTGTTGCACATAAACATCATACAGGCAGGGAAGGAGTACTTCCAGGAAATCAAAGAAGAAGCTTTGTCTGCAGCCAGACAGAGATGGGAAGCCTCCAGCAATAATATTAGGAACAGAGAGCCATTTGGATTCAGGAATTTCAAAGTTGCCTCCACTCACTTACACAAATACAGCAACATGGTCTTGAGCATGGGCCCTGAGTGGATAAGGTGTCGATATAGAAGTCCAATTATCTGGTATCCTCCAGATGGGTACCATAGTGATTATAACTTGTCAAATCATCAAGTGAACCAGGCTTTTGCAATGCTCAAAAAGAAAACGATTTCAGGTTGTATAAGGAGGAAGTATATCCTGCTTATTCCTTAACTCAACTACACCTTAACCATCTTATTACATGAGGACATGTAAAAAGGTAAGCAGGGGAGTATGTTGAGCCAAGGAAAAGGTATGTTTTATCCTCGTAAATAACCTAATTAAGCATTTGCCTTCACATGGTTATCTTCGTTTTATGGATAAAAATAGAGGAAACAACAACAGAAGCTCAGTAAAATAGATTAGTAACAAATTATATAAATCTGGGCACGGAAAACTGACTTTCATTATCTTTATATGCAAGGACGCGGATTGGATGATTTTTGTTCAATCATCAGAACAACAGTATCCAGTAAAGGAAAAAACACAACGTCCTGAGTATGGAAGACAGCGGAAGACCAAGAGGACCAACGCTATTTTATGATGAAATCAGATCAAGTGTTGTGAAATCCTCAGGATCCCTTGATCCTGAGAATTTGCTTCTATCTATTTACTTTTCCAAATGTTATATAAAGTCGTAAGGTGAACTGAACAGCTAGTTAGGAATTCGCAGATTGTAACTATTCTTTTTGGACATATAATACTTTCATCACGATGATGATGTAACTCTGTTATTGATTTTAAAGAAGAAGACTACGTTTAATTCATAATTGTATTTTGAATATCTAACAGCGGGGACTTTTGGAGACCTTGGGCCTAGTCAATAGAAGATCTACTGGTTCAATTGTGTTATAATCATTTATGTTACTCCTATACTTGTTTATTATTGTTAGTTTGTAAAGTTCACTCCATTCTAATTTTTGTGAGGATTAATGATTCTGATTTTTGTTTGATGATCAGTCAAGACTCTAGATTTAGTTGTGTGTTATATATGTGTGATGCTCTTTATTGAATTGGTTATGTTAACTTCAGCATTAGATTGTTGTTCATTCTAAGTAACGTTATCATAGATTTCAAAGCCAGAGTTGATTGCTTTCCATGAGATGCTTATATGGTTATTTTTCGTTCAATCGTTATAGCTTTCCTTCATGTTAAATGAATTAGTTTCAATACCAGTTAGATTGCTGAATGTGATTCTTTCTATTTGCATTCTTATTTAGTTTCTTGCAGAATAGATTAAGTAGATTTGAAAGTGTGTTATGAATTCCTTTCACAGTTGTTTGGGTTGAATTTAGATAAATAGACGTTAACAATTGCAACGATTCCAACTCCTTTCATTATAAGTTGATCTCTAAATTCACTGCATATACAGTGCTGACACTCTTGAAATAAAAATACTTACCTTGGGTTGATGATTAATGTAGGTATTAAGATTGCTTGTAATAAGACATCTTAGTGCACCTACACGCATGTTCATTGGCTCGAGGGTGTGGGAGGTTGTTAGTAGCATATCAAGGTGTTTCTTTAGCGTGGAGGTAGTTTGTGGTGGTGTTGGTTGTCTAGGTGGGTGGTGGGCTACGAGTCCAATGCATGGGCAAAGGTGTCACCCGAGATGTGGAGGAGGGTCACACATGAGGATGAATGGTTGAGCTCATTAGGGAGCCCACGTGTAGGATGAAGCGGTGTTAGTGGAAGATGTTCATCGAGCATGTCATGAGCTTTATCCCGACAAGATAGAATAACTACCTTCCCTCGCTCTCATCTATAAGAAACTTAGAGGAATTCAGGCTTCTTTGGATTTTATGGACCAGCATCAACATGAGGAAAAAATCAATTATGTGGCTTATTTCAATGATCTTCAGACTAGCCAAGAGAAAATTCTAAAGGCCCTCTCCTCCCTTCGTCGGAGTCAAAGGAGAATCATGGAAATATTATATGAGATTGAGGCTTAGTTTGCACACATGGACTATCACATTTTGGTTGGGACTAGTCTACCAATGAATCCAGGAAACAGTGGGGATCGACCTCCTTGACTTTGTAATTGAAAATGTTATATATGTTTTTCTTTTTGTCTGATATTGTAGTGGGTAGTAAGGTACCTCTAGTTGGTTTTGTTTTTGTGGATCATCACTATATGACTTTGCAACAGATACTTCTCTTCCCCAACAAATCTGGTCAGATTGAGGGGAGGGGAGGTGATAAATGTTATGATGTAATCCATTTTCTGAAGAATTAATGTAAATACTTTGACCGACAAAAAAAAATTGCTTATTGTTGAAATTGTATTTTAAATATAAAAACAAATTTAATATTTTCAAAAAATAATCATATTATTTAATTTATACAATCTTAACAATTGATGTTTGTGATTGTACTAATTATTTTAATTTTTAAATTAAATTTTAGATAAAAATAAGAGAAAATAAAACAACAAAAATTTTAAATTATATCAAATTATAATCTTAAAATTATTATTTTGTCAATAAATATATAAATTTGAAAACATATAATCTTTTAAATATTTCAAAAATAAAGTAAAAATAATAATAATAATAATAATAAATAAAAATTCAAATCATATCAATTACAAATTCTTTGTTAATTTTGATTAAATCAATAAATCTAATGGGGTGGCAAGAGGGGAGGGATTATCTACAACCCCAATGGAAATCTAGCCATTAAGTACTCATGTGGGCTTGGAAGAAGAACCAATAACCAAGCCGACATGTATGGCCTTTTACTTGGACTTGATTTGGCCAGAGAGATGGAAATATATAAGATCACCATTCTGGGAGACTCTCTCCTCATGATCCAACAACTATATAAAATTTCTCTTCAGAAAGAAAACCACCTCAATATTCTTTTTCAATGAATCATTGGTGCCTTGAAATATTTCTCACTTAAGTCCTTTTTCCATATCCTCTGATCTCAAAATGTTGAAGCTGATAGAAAATCTAATTTAGCTTGCCTCCTGAAATCGAGCCAAACCGAAATAAATGGTTCTACAAGATAGCAAAACATTCCATGAGTCTTCTCCCTCCCCCTTTTGTCTTAATGTCTCTACAAAGTGCTCTTAAGATTAATCCCCCCCCTCCCACCATGAGTCTCAATAACAACATCACTCGGTAGGCTCATGAAATGTGGTAAATGAGGTATGGCATCGTGGCTTTTAGAGAGGAGGATGATTGTACATGGGAATCCCTCCCGATCCCATTACATGTTGTGAGACCTAAGCTCAGACACCAAAGACAAGCTTGATCTGACTTTTCACCCGGAGCATTAATGGATGTAAGGTGGTGGGTGAGTATGAAATTTATTTCTGATAATATTTGTGTAGTGTGTGAGATATTTGGTCCTGGAATTAAATTTATGGCTTTAACTGACCTTCTTTAATATTCCTCGCCTGTATTGAGAGAAATTGGGTTATTTATGTGGCAAAGGAATACAACGCCTATGCATTTGAGTTTGCTTGGCCTCTCTAAAGCTACTAGTTTTTAATGGTGTAGCTTTCAAGAGAATACTATGTATCTAACTTAATTGGCAGAGGGGCGAATTTTTGCTATGAGAGAAGATGTGAATTGGGTTGCACATCCAACTCTCGAGCCTGAAATGTCTCTCTACATGTCCATGAAGTTTAAATTCCTCTTTGTTATGTTCAAGGCAGTTTAATTAGCAATGTTTCTCAATATTGGGAGACCACATACGTGCACATCAGTTTCACTTCACACTTCATTGGCAATGGGGAGAGTTCAATCTATGTGGACCACTGCAAATTGAATAACAATGTAATACTAGAAGTCTTTGATCTTTATTAGTTGGTTTGTGGTAGCCAAATATGTGGTTGTACTTACGCTTGAGGATGCCTTTCTCTGTCTATCATTCCTCTTCTTCTAAGCCTTTTTGTTCTCAGGCACCTCTCTCCCTGGTGTAAGGATTTTTCTCCCCTTTTATCTCTTCGCAGTGATTGGTTCTTCAGTGGCCTATGTAACCCTGGCCCTGCATTTAACTATATATCCTTTATTCCTTGTAATTGGGAGTGGTCATGTTACTTCACCACTTTTGGTGTCGATGCTCGGCATGGGTTTGTTGTCATCTCTCTAGCATGTCCTTGGATCCACATGTGCTCTGTTCTCTCTGACATCTAGATTGTCCCCTTATGCTACTTAATCATGTCATCCTAGAGTGATAAACTCCAATCCCCTTGGGATACCTTTGACTGTAAATGTTCTCCCGTCAAATTGAAGCCTTACAACTAGATTATTTAGATATCAACTAGAAAATACACCAACAAATGACCACCTCCATCTCCCTCATGGAGGAGATCCAGTCTCTCAAAGACAAAGTTTCCCACTAGGCTGACGAAATGGATGAACTTCATACACAGTTGGAAGACCTGCATTTGATGTCCAAGAAAAACAAAAATCAGAACTCCTCAACCATAGCATCAAGCCACCACATTGACAAAGTGCAAATTGACCTCAACAAGCCTCCAACTAAAGCTCTCTCCCCTTATCACTACTGATATCTTACTATAAATTTGTTTTGTTACTTGGCCAATTTTGTAATGTCTATGTATGTCAGCATTTTGTTGTAGTTTGATTGTGATTTATTATTTTTTACACTATTGGTAGTCTCCTTTGGAAGGATCCTCAACAAGAATAACTATTGTACTAGATGTCCCGTGTATTGGCTGCGTCCAGGCACAAATTTTAATACAAATTTTACTCATTTTGGTTAAAACAAAATCAATAAATCTATTGAACGCCTAAAAAAATCAAATTTCTTATTATCTAATTTAGCTTAGAATTTAATTTTATATCATATATTGATTCTTTTATATTAACTAATTTAAAAAAAAATATTTCTTTGAATGTTTTAATTTTTTAAATGTTGCTCATATATGTGTAGTTTTTTTTTTAATGATTAAATTGAAACCCTAACAAATTGGGGGAACCAATATAATAATAAATTTATTATTATCTTATCGCTTAAAAGCAACCATTTATGGACTTAAAAGTAGTCAAACTAGAACACCTTGCAATGAGCCTTTCATTAAACTCTAGCCCCACCCATTACAATGAAAAATACCCAAAGGCTTTAATTACATATAATATCACGAGCTTATGGACCACCGATAAATGTGTCAACCTTAAGTCTTTCATTGGATCAAGCTTACAATTTTACCTAATAATCCCCCCTTTAATTTGACTCACAAATTCTTTAGATTCAATAAGGAAATTTGCTTCCTCCTCTCCCATATCACCTAGGTTTATATCAAGACTTTACTTGTAGGGATGCGCATACCTAACGAGGTTTGGGAACTTATTCCACCATTCTATAGCTTCCACACACCTTCTCATATAAGGTGCTCCCTTCACCAGATATCACTTCCATTGGCTCATTTCACCCCAGTGGACCTCTACATACATCGTGCTTGCATTTGCAACCACCACTTCTTCTCCATGCCATGATCCCTTGGCTATAATACCACTTGTTAATAACGTGAGAAAAATATATTTAAAAAATAATTATACACATAGCAATAACACACATATTTTTCCCTAGAAAAAATCAATTGGGGAAAACCAGGCAACAATAAAATTATTAGTAGCTTATGACTTAAAAGCAGTCATTCCTTGACTTAAATGCCAAGCCAACCAACACCCTAACAATCCCCAATTCTTTTAAAAACTTTAACTACATATAATACCATAAGCCTTTTAAAACCTTTAATATATATATATATATATATATATAGAGAGAGAGAGAGAGAGAGAGAGAGAGAGAGAGAGAGAGATAACCTATCTCTAAATCAAAAAAGAAAAAAGAAAAAGAAAAAAATTAGGCATCATAAATATTTTAATTTAGAAAAATAATGTCTATGGAAATTTGAATAGGTCGTGATCATTGTTAAGGCACTGTTCATGTTAAACCCTTATATAGTCAATGCCACCAGTATAACCAACCAAAAAAAATATTTAAAAAAATAATATTTGGAAATAAACTACTCTCACCAGAAATTCAAATTGTGAATTGCTAAGTTTAATAATTAAAAATATATATTTCTTTCCATCAAAATTAAATGTTTAAGAAATATGAAGAGATAAAATAAAATATATATGCTTTTATAAACCAAACAAATAAAAACATGCACACAACAATGTCAATACAAGCATGGCAATATATTGTTTTATAAACCCAACAATTAAATATAAAAAAATAAAAATAAAAATAAAAAATAAAAAATGCACACAGCAATGTCAATAAAAACATGTCATATCACTACAGCAAAATAAAACATGGTAGTCATATTGTGTGTTTCCCTAAATGAGTAACATAGCTAATCATGTTGTGTTTGTTATGCATAGGAAGATAGGCATTGCCTCAGAGTCAGAGAACAAAAATCAAACTTTATAGAACCAAATGATCGTATAAGCTATCTAGATCATTGATAAGGTTGCAAAAGGCTCAAATAACCTCGTTTATTTATTTTATATTCATTATTTTGTATCCTTTAATCCTACACACTATAATTGAATTGATGACTTGGTCTTCCAACAAATTGACCAACCCCCCACCTCGATCCTATTCAGGCAGGCCATGCAACTTGCAGGATGACCACAAGCTACACATTCTTCCCGCAAATTACATAGGCTCCATTAATATTGTCCTTTTCTTTTCTTCAACTTGTTGAGGTGATCTGTAAACTGTCGTGAATATTCCAAGGGACAATTCGTCATAATAAATATAATAAAATATATTTTAAAATTCAAAATCTACACTATTAGGGTTTTATTTTTCTTTAGATTTCTGGATTTGTAGATTATGGTTAATTGTGTATGCATGAAAATTAAAACCATGCAAAAAAATAGAGAATAGTGAAATAAAAACTCACAAACCATGATTAACATAAGATATGACCTGGGAAACCCTTTCAAGAGAAAAGCTAGCTAGAAGGTGAGGTCACTATGTTCTCTTTCTTTGAATAGAAAATGGCTATGAGTACAAAGAAGTATGGCTTGTGGGTCATGGGCTACTATAGTGCACCAATCCTCTCTATGTGCTCTATCTCATATCCCTCTTGGTTATTTTTCTCATCTATGGAACAATTGCACTCGAAAGGATGGAACCCCTTTTCCTCCTAGTGGCATGATTATAATACAACACAATAGACTACTAGTGGTCAATTTTGACTACCTCAACTCTTAACCAAAGTTACAATATGGAATTTTTTAGAGTATTCTTCATCATAATCACATGGCTAGCCCCTTTTCCATGCATATTGGGAACTGACATGGTATCCTTTCAAATTATGGTGGTGAAAACAGGAAGGTCAACTTCTAAGTGGCATAATTTTTCATATGTACTCCAATTGACATGATTCTTACACCCTTGAAAAGGTCTCTATGTGTATGATATGAAGAAAAAAAAGGTGCCACATTAGAGTGGAAAATTTTTACCCCCAAAAAAATGTCATTTTATGCCTCAAGATGCCCCCAAAGGTTTCAGACCCCAATATGCCAAACTAGATCCCACCAGTAAAAATGATCCTATGAGTTGATTCCTCCACATTTTCCACTTTGAAAGCATTGATATGGATGACAATATATATAATGATCTAATTTGTATCATCGGGACTATGTACCATGTTGACCTGTAATTGAAAATTTATCTTCAATAGGAGAGGAATCATTAATGGATGAATAAACAACTGGACTATCATCACAGCTAAGGCCATGTTCTTTTAATAAATAAAGACTCGAAGCAATAGAGACTATAAATAATGCAATAAGAGGACTTGCAAAAACTGAAGACCTAGAAGGTTTGAGATCATTTCTTGGAATTTCTAGTGGATGGTAAGATGGACCACTTAAAGTACTCTTTGATTCATTCAAATCTAATTTTGGGAAATTTTGTTAAGCATTAGGATGCAGAGGAATTCCTTCTTATGGTGCAAAATGCATTGAATTAGTGGTTTCCTTAGCAATTTCTACAAGTTCTATATCATATTCATAAAGAGGTGTTGTTGCATGTTGGTTTGACTTTTGCAATTGATGAATGGTTGCTTTATTTTGAGGTATCCCTTTGCAGGCTTCATATAATCTCTGCAATTGTGATTTTCCACCCTCAAATTCATAAACAAACAATAGACATGTGTGTAAAGGTAACAGCCCAATATTTTTTTTTGAAAGAGAGAATGCAAGTATAGAAAGTTCCCAAATGGCACGAAAATTAGAGAAATCCAACCCACAATTATACTAATCATAAAGGCATGTTCCCTATCTCTTGTCAACCCAAGAGGTGTTTAGCCATCATCGTTGATTACAAAATGGTTTGCTCTACGTGAAATTTGATGGTGCTATGGAATGAATTCCTTCATGAGGAATATATTTATCTTGATTGTAGATTTTGTAATATTTCAAAAAACGATAGTGAAATCAACTGTTTAACTACATTCCAACCCATCTAATTGCAAGAATCTGTAATCAAGTTAAATTCAAGCCGATGTTGGCACCCAATTTGACATGCAAGAATGAAGGTATTCTTCTTGTTTCACCCATCCACTCCAAGCATGTTTCCCCACCATTCAGCTCGAAATACATGTCCCACGACCTTTGTATTATTTTATTTAAATGGAAAATCAACCAAGGGCGGTTACAAACCACTTCCCCTTGGGGGGACACTATCCTCGATGTTCTATGATTCTTATGGATAGCAATGCATACTACTTATGGAGCTTTATAACACAGCTCGATGTAGTATTTATAATGACAACTGCTAAAAACATGACAAACACACCATTTATTGGAGCTTTATAACACAGCTAGATGAGGTATTTACAATACATATATGTGTATATATATAACCAAAACACATATACCAAACACTTTTTCTCAACCAACAAATAAGGAAGTATCTAATGCCTACATATTATTAACCATCTCACATGTAGCTTCATCGGGCCCAAAGTGCTTCCACTGCACTTTAACTTGCTCTATTGCTGAGTTTCGGAGCATGAGTTGTTTTTGTTGGAGGATGCATTATCGCTCTGGTTGGAATTTTCCCTTTGGTTCCACCTACAATACAAATGAATCAATCACATGATCAACATCATGTACATATCTCTTAAGCAATGAAACATGGAGGACAGCATGGACTTTCACCATTGGCGGTAGTACAAGTTTGTATGCCACTAGTCCAATCCTCTCAAGGATCTCAAAAGGCCCACAATATGGAGGTGCCAACTTGGCACATGAACCAATCCTCAAGGAGCTCCTCTTGGGCTTGATGTGAAATTACACATTCTCCCCAACCTGAAACTCCTTGAATGTTTTATGTTGAACCACATAAATCTTATGCATGTCTTGTTCTGCCTTTAAAGTCCTTTTAAAAAGGTATATCTCCTACTCCATCTCAGCCAACATTTATGGTCCAATCAACACCTTATTCACTGGGTCACTTCAATTGATAGGATTATTACAACTCCACCTGTAGAGAGCCTCAAATGGACTCATCTTCAAGGATTCTTGATACCCATTATTATAAGCAAACTCCACTAGTGGAAGATACTCCTCCCACTTCCTTTATTAATGCATGACATACATGCTCAACATATCCTTAAGAATATTGTTAACCCTATCTGTTTATCCATCTTTCTGTGGGTGATAAGTTGTATTGAAAGCTAACTCTATCCCCATGCATGCAAAAAACTCCTTCCAAAACTTGGAAGTGAACTTGGCATATATATTTGATACAATCTTCTTTGGAATTCCATCCAACCTCACTATCTCCCTAATGAAGATTTGAGCCACTTCACTAGTTGAATTTGTAGACTTCACCTCAATGAAGTGAGCTACCTTTCTCAACCTATCAACCACAACCATGATGGAATCATGTTGCCTCGATTTCCTCAACAATCTTGTAATGAATACCATGGAAATGACCTCCCATTTCCATTCTGGAATCTAAATAGGCTACAATAGACTAGTTGGGTGCTTGCATTCATCTTTCACCTACTGCCATTTCAAACACCTTGCAACAAACTCGACCACCCCTTTCTTTAAGTTCAGACAATATTATAACTTCTTAATTATTTCAAAGTATTTTGGTATCCTAGGCAGCCTGAATACAGATTGACATGAAATACTCTCGAGATAAGCTTCTTCAATTCATATTTGGTACATAAATCCTACTTTTGAATCTAATGAAGCCATCGGTTTTGAGGTAATACTCTTCATATCTATCACCTTCACTCTATTTTTGTAATCTCTGCTTCAGCTGCTAGTAGTTATCGTTGTGTTGCCCTGCATGTAAGATCTGCTCCTACAAGTTTGTCCCATAAGAGCTCATATCTGAAATATGATTAACCTACACTCTCCTACTCAGAGCATCTGCAACCCTGTTGTCCTTGCCTTTGATGTACCTAATCTCAAAATCAAACTCACTAAGAGTAGCCAACCATCTAGCTTGCCTTGCATTCAAATTGGGTTGGTTAAACAAGTACCTCAACCCACTATGATCACTCATCAAAATGAACCTCCTGCCAAGAGAATAATGTCTCCACATCTTTAATGCATGGATGATGGTTGCCAACTTAAGATCATGATCACATAGTTTTTCTCACGCTCATTCAACTTCCTTGATTCATAGAAATCCGTGTGCCCTTCCTTCATCAGGATTCCACCAAGTCCTTCCTTACATGCATCTATACAAACCATAAACTCCTTATCAAGATCTACAATATTTGAAACCAAATCATTTGTAAGAAAATTCTTCAATTGCTCAAAACTAATTGCACACTCCTCAATCCATTCAAACTTCTTTCCTTTTCTCTACAACGATATAATAGGATAGCCAATACTGGAGAAGTTTGTGATGAACTGCATGTAATATCATGTTAGTCCCATGAATGATATGACCTCATCCACATTCTTAGGAGTTGGCCACTCCATGATAGCTTTAATATTTTCTAGATCCACTGGTATCCCTTCCTTGGAAACATCATGTCCCAAGTAATGAATCCGAGACTGGAAGAAGTTGCACTTTCTGAGTTTGGCATACAACTTATGCTCTCTCGACAATATAAACATTAGTTTAAAGTGATATGCATGCTCCTCCTCATTCTTTGAACAAACCAATATATCATCAACAAAGACTATCATAAACTTATCCAAATAAGGGCGCAACATATTGTTCATCAAACACATGAAAGTGGTTGGAGCATTTGTGAGACCAAAAGGAATGACTACAAACTCATAATGCCCGTAGCTCATGAAAAATGCAGTCTTGTAGATGTCTTATTCTTTGATGCACACTTGATGATATCATGATCTCAAATTAATCTTTTATAATATTACTACTCCTTCAGTTGATCAAACAAATCATCATTCTGTGACAATGGGTACCTATTCTTGATAGTTGCCTTATTCAATTTTCTGTAATTGTTGTCTTGATGGGGCTTGGACCCAGGTTCGGAGTTAGTTGTGCTAACCAACAAAACCCTACACTATCGACCCTTTCGGAAACAACCCACGTAGCGTAAAAGGCAGTATTGGAGGATGTTAGAGCCAAGTTTCTGCATCTAGATGGCTATGTGATGTGTTTTCTGCATATCGAGGGCTTTACCTTGACCTTCGCGAACCCTAACCCTTGAAACCTAGAACTTACAGTAAATAACAGTTAACATATTTTTGTCCTTCACTGATTGCGCTAAACATGCATAACATCATACAAATAATCAAATCTACGTCTTCAAGAATCTATTAAGTACTTTTCCCAATTAAATGTATTCAATAGATCATAAATATAACAACTTCATAAATAAATAGTAATACACATATGTCACTTCAAAATGTGTCTTTATTATGCTTCAAATTCTCAGTTACAAACTCCTTACAACCTACATACACAACTGCAGGGGCATTTGCACTTAGTTGCAGACTTACAAAGGTCTTTGCGTAAACAATTGTAGGAGCCTTCCCCTTCACCCAAGTACAGAACAGACAAATTCAGACTCAAATCATGCACTTCCTACTTAGCTGGCGTATGACTTTTCTATGACTTCCTTTTATACTCTTCCTTCATTATAATACCATGGTCCGCGAACCATGGGCGGGTCTCAAAACAACTTGACTTTAACAAAATAAGGGGCTTTGACCTTCCTAAAGCCCCTTTGACTCTGTTAGGTCCCTATACTACTAGTGTAACCCCTTATTGTATTAGTACAACCCCCTTATTATATTTTTGTGCCCATGTAGTCCCCATATTGTTATTATTGTGCTCCATAGAAGCCCACTATTGTTATTATTGTGCCCTTACATTATTATTGTTATGTTAGCTCTGATTATATTATGACCCCTCAGACTCCTATATATAGAAAGGAGGCCTTGTCATTTCTATCATCCAAGAATTGTTCATTTGTGTAATGTAAAGGAGGTTGCCCCCTCGAAGACACTTATTTCTAAGGCGTTCATCTATCTTTTCTATTTTTTGTGAGCTGGTTTCATAACATTTGGTATTAGAGCTTTGGGATTCTAGGGTTTCGCTGCTCCAAACAGGTAATCGTGGAAGTTTCTCTATAACTCTCTTTATGCGATGTTTCAGAAGCTAAAATAAAAACCCATTTGAAAATAAATCGTGCTGAACCTCAATTTCGAATTTCAGATCTTGTTGTGCTATATTTTTGGAGATATGATCTAAGGAAGTTAGGGTTTTTGCAAGCTCTAGAATTTCATCTAAAATAGGTTATCGTGGAATTTTTGCTATAACTCTTTCGCTACAAAGTTTCAAAAGGTCAAAGAAAAAACCATTTGAGAAGAAATCGGTTTGAACCTCAACTCCAAATTTTAGATCTTGTCGCACTATATTTTTGAAGATATAATCTGAGGAAGCTAGGGTTTTTGCAAACCCCTAAATTACATTCCAAACAGGTGACCATGGGAAAATCGTCATAACTTTTGCTCTCAGCATCAAATTGAATTTTTGTAAGATGTTATCGAAAGAGGATGGACTGTAGTTTTATGGGTATCATTTTTAGAACCTAAGGTTGAAACAGGGACCTGCGGCATGCTATACAAATTCGCTCTACTAAACCAGTCTATACTCAGGCCATCGTGGGAGATTTTGCATAACTCTTCATTGGAGAATCCAATCTTGATCATACTTGCGGGGTTAGAAAGAGGACTTAGAGGGCTACTGCAGGAGACAATTTCAAAACATTGAGATTTTAAAGTACAGAGTTATAGTCATTTCAAGATTGAGCTCCTGAAATCAATAAAAGGCGATGTGAGGAAGTGTGATGGAAAGGATCCAGTAAATTGGATACTACAGATGGAGCAATATTTTGATCTACATGGTGTACCATTGTTACAAAAGGTATGTATTGCATCTTCATATTTAGAACCGAATCAATTTTTATGGTATAAAGAGCTTTTTCTCATAAACAACTTGTTATGTGGTCAATTTTCACGGAGGAAATGATAGCACATTATGAGGATACAAAGAGCAACACCTTCTTTAGAGCAACACCACAACAATTGGAAGAAAAAAGAGAAAAGGGCTTTGTTACAAACTGGAAAGCAAAATTATGGCAACAAGGAAGTCTACCCCTCAAAACTATAAAGATGGAAGTGTTGTTTCTCCTAGCCTTCCACAACCTACAAGGGTTACACCACAACAATTGGAAGACAAAAGAGAAAAAGGGCTTTGTTACAATTGTGATAACAAATACATTAAAGGTCATAAGTGTGTTGAGAAGAAATTATTTTACATTGATTATGGAGAGGAGGAAGAAAAGGATCAAGAAATGTCAAAAGAAGAGTGTATACACCAGGAACCAACCGCAGAGAAGGAAGAAATGAATCCGACCATATCTTGTAAAGCATTGGAAAGAATTAAAACTCCTAAACTCTCAAGATAAAAGGACATATCAAGAAGAAAAAGGTTCGAGAAGTGAAAGATCAGATCGAGAAAGAAGAAATGAATCTGACCATATCTTGTAATGCATTGGACGGAATTACCACTCCTCAAACTATCAATATAGAAGGACATATCAAGAAGAAAAATGTTCAAGAATTCAAAGATCACATCGAGTCTTAAGAAATCAATCCAACCATATCTTGTAATGCATTGGAAGAAATTACCACTCCTCAAACTATCAAGATAGAAGGACATATCAAGAATAAAAAGGTAAGAGTATTGATTGATTCGGGAAGTACCCATAATTTTATTGATTGTAATATAGCCAAGGAATTGAATTGCTTCCTATATCTAGCACCGGAGTGTCAAGTGATGGTTGCAAGTGGAGGAACCATAAATTGCTCTGGAAAGTGCCATAATATCAAGCTATCCATGGGAGAATATGTATTGAATAACCCAATTCTTTCCATTCCAGTGGGTGGTGCTGATGTTTTACTAGGAGTCCAATGGCTACAATCTTTGGGTACGATAGCTTTTAATTTTCAAGAACATTTCTTGAAATTTTTTTGGGAAGGAAAGGAAGTTGAATTGAGGGATATCTAAGGAAACCTGGAAAGATAATCAAATCTAACAACATGATAAAGATTCTAAATAAAGAACAACGGGGTGTAATTGCACAATTATGTTCACTAGAAGATCCCACATCAAATCATGTATTTCTCTAGATCTCTAAAATGTTTTAGACAATCATTCCAAGGTATTTAAGACTCCCAAAGGCCTCCCACATATTCGTGATCATGATCATGCTATTCATTTGATTCCACGAAGTGTTCCTCCAAACATTAGGCCTTACATATATCCATATGACCAAAGGAGTGGGAACTCATTCAAAAGTTGCAGTAGATCCCCATTCAAACAGTATTGCGAGAACTTGACAAGGAAGGAAAAATCATATTGGAACTTGAAGCAGTCACAGAACCGAGAAATCGAAAGCTACGAAATAGATCAATTTAAGAGTATCTCATTAAGTGGAGGAACTTACCCACTGAAGATTCCACATGGGAGCACAATAATTTATACAGAAGCATCAAGAACTACTCAAGAGTTGAGGACAACACTTTTTGAAGGAGAGGGGCATGTTAGGTCCCTATACTACTAGTGTAACCCCTTATTGTATTAGTTCAACCCCCTTATTATATTTTTGTGCCCATGTAGTCCCCATATTGTTATTATTGTGCCCCATAGAAGCCCACTATTGTTATTATTATGCCCTTACATTATTATTGTTATGTCGACTCTGATTATATTATGACCCCTTAGACTCCTATATATAGAAAGGAGGTCTTGTCATTTGTATCATCCAAGAATTGTTCATTTGTGTAATGTAAAGCAGGCTGCCCCCTCGAAGAGGCTTATTTCTAAAGCGTTCATATATCTTTTCTATATTTTGTGAGTTGGTTTCATAACAGACTCCTATTGACCTACGCTACTCATGCTCTGCTCCTAAAAATGTGGATAGTTTACAATATATTTACAAACTTAACAAAACTTTAACAAAATCTGACCCAGGGGACCCCGTCCCAATAGGCCCTCAACACAAATTCATGACTCTTCCTGAGTCTCCCTATTGGTGTTCCCTCAACCTTTGCTTGCAGGCCAGTGAATTCATTCTTCAATGCTTGAAGATCTGTTGTTCCCTGCATGGAAGCCTGGCGAACTTCTTCGACCAACTTCTCCATCGTTGGAACTTCGACTGCAAGGCCCATGGTCCTATGTGTCTGTTGAAGGGCCTTTAGCTTGCCCTTGATGGTCTGAGACAACTGCCTCACCTCATCAACCCACGGTTATGTTCGCACTGCAATGATGGATGCTCTTCTGGGTAGCTCGTCGATCTGTGCCTACAGATTCTTTCCTTCCTAAAGTCTAGCGAACCTTTGCAGAGGTGCAAGGGTCTGCGTTGTCGCTCAGATCTCATCAAAATATAGCTACCTATCGCGAATGTCTGCTTCGATCTTTTGCAAGTGTGGGTCCTCCTGCGGCGAGGCCCACATTTCCATTGTCTACTCAAACAATTGGGACTACAACAGCCATAGTTGTCATATATTCTTTAATGGTAGCTTTGTGCTGCTCTCTAACCTCCGAAGGTGTTGTTGGCTGCAGCTTCATTTGAAGCTCTGAAATTTGCAGTTGCTTCTCAAACCGCACCTTTCTAATTTCCTCCTTGAATTCCTTCAATGTAGTAGCTAACTTGTGAATTTTATCCATAGAGGCCACCTCGGCTGAAATTTGGAGCTCAGGGAGCTCACTACACACTTGGGTAAGGGATGCCTCTAGCTGTTGATTGCACTGAATCACCTCATCATGGGCCTGCAAGGCCTGCGCTTTCTCTACAAAAATCTGTTGATTGTTAGTCTTTACTTATTTGATAATCACGAGAGCTCTTTTCTCCCGGACGCGAAGCTCATCTAAAATTCGTTGGTGCAGCTCGTGCAAGGTTTGGATAGCAGCACAGCAATGTTGATACTCATGTTGGTCATATAAAACAACCTAGATTGATCCTCAGATGTTTCAACATGCATAGAACCCTCCGACACCATCATTGCGTGGAGGTCTGTAGTCAGTTCTGCCTTTGATGTCCCGCTCGCTTGAACCATGCTTGTTAAGTTATGGTATGTTCTATGCTTATAATAGTTTACTTCTTTTTCTTATTATATTCCACCAATTAGCAATCACATGTACATAAAGTAAAGTGCAGATAGAACATTAAACGATCGACAGAAAACAAGCCAAGACAAGAGACACAAGATGTGGCGGCTAGCCAGGGACAAACCCCACAATGTGTGGGGAAACCCTTTGATCAAATATTCTTTTATCTTCAATAATTTAGCAGAGATAAATAGTACAATAAATCTGATTCATATCAACAGTAGCAAACCCTAGATCAGTAGCATCAGCATTAGCGGCTTCATTTTCAAACTAGGGCAGACCATATCTCACAAACCGACAGTCGGATTGACTTCATTCCACCACCAAAAGTTTCAGCTTCCAGAGGAGGCTCAGGTGAACCTACAGCACAGTTCAGATGAGGAGATCTTCTAGGCCACGCAAGTCAATCTTTACTTCTGCAGTTGCAGCTTCAGTTTCAGCAGTTTTCGGCTTCAAACTAGGGCAGTCGATATCTTGCAAACCGTTCGTCAGATTGACTTCATTCCACCACCAAAAGTTGCGGCTTTCAAAGGAGGTTCAGATGAACCTACAGCACAGTTCAGATGAGGAGATATTCTAGGCCACGCAGGTCAATATTTACTTCTGCAGTTGCAGCTTCAGTTTCAGCAGTTTCCGGCTTCAAACTAGGGCAGTCGATATCTTGCAAACCGTTCGTCGGATTGACTTCATTCCACCACCAAAAGTTGTGGCTTTCAAAGGAGGTTCAGATGAACCTACAGTGTAGTTCAGATGAGGATATCTTCTAGGCCACGCAAGTCAATCTTTACTTCTGCAGTTGCAGCTTCAGTTTCAGCAGTTTCCAGCTTCACATGTGTGAGAGAGAGAGACCCATTTTAGCGCAGTAGAGAAGAGACTCATATCTGCACAGTAGAGAGAGAGAGATGTGATGAGATGAGTGAGTCCAAATGAGGAAAAGTCCTCTTATATTTATACAGAACTTTGGTGGGTGAATAGATGCGACTGTTGGGCTTCTGAGCCTACATGAGTTGTAGGTCGGCTTGATAATAATTCCATAATCAAAATAAATTCATATATCCATGAATACTTATCAGAATCGGATGATCTTTATATCAATCCTACACCTCTCGACGAGAGGAATCTAATAAAAATATTATTATCCATGAATAAGATGACCCACATGAAGTTTTGCCCTGGTTTCAATTTTTAACACTCCCTCTCAACCATGGAGAACTTCATCTGCAATCTGTCTATCGGTCGTTACTATTCATCCATCAAATGCACTGCCTTGTACAGCCTGACCCTTCCCTGCTCTGCTCTATTTTGCCTGTTCTGATTTGTCTTGTTCTGCCCTGCACTGATCTGTACTGTTTTGTTCTGTTCTGCTCTGCTCTTGCATTGTTTTGTTCTACTCTGCTTTTGTCCGAATTATGAAGAAGAAGAAATGATCGAGGATGTATCATACTGACTCAAAGTCAGTCTCAGAGTATGTACCACTGGTCCCAGACCAGTCTCAACCAACCCAAAGTCAGCGTCATAGTGAGTACAACTCCAATGGTCCCAGACCAATATCATCCTCCACTGACTCAAAGTCAATCTCAGAGTATGTACCACTGATCCCAGACCAGTCTCAACCAACCCAAAGTCAGCGTCATAGTATGGTACAACTCCTACCACTGGTCCCAGACCAGTATCATTGATCCCAGATCAATGGAGGTCATCCTAGCGTAGGGAGTACGGTAGTTACAATGATGCGTCCATCGGTACTACTATGGTCCCTAACTTCATTTCCCTGCTCATTGATCAGATGAGAGGTACTTCCCATGAGTCCCAGACTGCATGGGTAGGATGCCTCGACAGGAGAACTAATCAATCCTGTCCTCACAGGAGAACACATCAATCCTGCTACAATCGCCATGGAGAACACATCAATCCAATCCACCATGGAGAACACATCAATCCAGGCCTCACAGGAGAACACATCAATCCTGCTACAATCACCATGGAGAACACATCAATCCAGGCCTCACAGGAGAACTAATCATCCTGCTACACAGGAGAGCGAATCATCCTGTTCCACAAGAGAGCAAATCATCTTGTCCCACAAGAGAGTGAATCATCTTGTTCCACAAGAGAGCGAATCATCTTGTTCCACAAGAGAGCGAATCATCTTGTTCCAGTGCGCACCACCAGGGGAGGGTGAGTCACCCTGTGGTCGTATGTTGCTCCAGTAAGAACCACAAGCCCTCAAAGCTCCCAGATCTCAATGTATGCAACATGTAGGACCCTTGTACAAGGGTTTCTTGATGACTCCAAGTCGTTTGGGAAAATCACAAATTAGATCTTTCCTCAGGGCTTTGACAAGGTGTATCAACCTGTACATCATCTTAATGCGATGGAGCCTCCTTGCTCATCAACTTACCATATCCCAGATGATGTCTATCTGCTGGAGAAATCGACGAATACGGGATTCCTCAATAATCGAATCCCACCTCTGGTTGTTGTAGAGAATCACAATGGTATCCAATGTAAATCCAAACAGCTAACTGAAGAGCTTTCGCAACCAGACTGCCTCACACGAGGTCATGCTAGCAACAGTATATCCTGCTTCAGCGATGCTCAAAGTCACCGACTTCTGCTTCCTGCTCATCCAGGATATCGAAGCAGATCCCAAGGTGAAACAGCACTCGGAAGTGCTCTTACAGTCCACCACACTGCCTGCCCAATCAGCATCAGTATATCCAAGTAGTCTCACATCTTCAACAGTGTATCTTAACCCATTGTGCCACGAAGATATCTCAGAAGATTCTTGGCATCAATCCAGTGAGGCTCAAAAAAATATGAGCTCACAATGCTAACTGCAAAACATATGTTCGGATGGAGGTTCACCAAGAACATCAATGCGAATGAGTTTATGAAACTCAGATGCATTTCCCAAATCTGGTCCGACATCACTACCATATAACTTTTAAAAGTTAAGATCCTCGAGGTAGTCACAGGCTTACAGTCCATCATACCAAATCTTTCCAATATCTTTACCACATATTTTCCTTGAGATAGGAAAATTTCCCTTGGCTTCTGCTACACTTCAAGTCCTTGGTCCTTCATTTCAAATTCAGAAGCCATCTCCCTCTTACATTTGTGAATGAGAGGGTTTGCACCTGTAGAAAGAGGTCATCCACATGCAACACCAGTATGATAGGCTTTTCATCTTCAACTTTAAAGTAAAGGTTAGGATCGGCTTCACTCCTAGTGAATCCCAACTTCATCAAGTAGCTATCAATCCTCTCATACCATGCTCGGGGTGCTTGCTTCAGCCCATATAGAGCCTTCTTCAACCTGCATACATGATATTTTCAATCATAAATCTCAAATCCTTTGGGTTGCTCCACGTAGACCTCTTCTTTGATCAAACCGTGCAAGAACGCAGTCTTGACATCCATCTGATGTAGGTTCCATCCTTGTGAAGTCACAATGGCTATGATCAAGCGGATGGTCGTATATCTGGCAACAGGTGCAAATATCATAGTCTATACCTTCCTTCTGGGATAAACCACGAGCAACAAAATGAACCTTATACTTTTCCATACTTCCATTTGCTGCATGCTTTATCTTGTAAAGCCATTTTGAAGTAACAATTGTCTTGTCCAGGGTCTAGGAACTACTTCCCAGACATCATTCTCCATAATAGACTCATATTCTATGGTCATAGCACCCTTCCATAGTTAATTCTTGACGACATCGGAGAATGATGAAGGCTCATTTTGTATGATCGTGCTCATGATGGTCAGGTATCCCTGATACTTGTTAAGTTTCTTAATTTGACGGAAGGTTCCTCAGGGTGCAGCATGTCCTTCAGAATCATCAAGTATCCCCCTAAGCCATGAAGGCCTCTTCCTAGAAGAGGAAGGCTCATGTGGATGAGAATCAATTAGATCCATGGGTTCTTCTACATCAGGCATTGATTCATCATCCTTTTCTTTCAGTTCCCTGGTGTCGGCTTCTTGAGAGCTCCTCAAAGTCAGAAGATTGTTCACCTTGTGGTGAACTTTTCTTCAAGAGTCTTGGAACCCAATGCTTGATGAGGGCATCGATTTTGTACATATACGGCGGTGATTGTAGTTTCAGCCCATAGAAACTTCAGAAGTCTTTGATCATGTAGCATGGCCCGGACAGCTTCCATCATCGTGCAGTTCTTCCTTCCCACCACACCATTCTGCTCAGGAGTATGTGGTGTAGTAGTCTCCCTCTTAATTCCAACCTCAGGTATGCCTGAGTGAACCAACTGTAATATATCGGAGGTCTTGCTTTGGCTTGAGGGGAATGGTCCCCTTTTGAGCTTTCCTTCGGCACATCCCGGACATACACCTTCTTTCTCTACTTGGAATTCGGGCATCCCTGTTACCATCTGTCTTACATCGGGTAGAGCTTTGTAATGAAGGTGGGAAAACCTCCGATGCCAAAGTTCGGACTAAAGAGTTGTGTCACAAGACATGACACCTAGCGGACTTCCATCGACCTGATATAATGAATCAACACTAAACCCAAGAGTAAAGGAATCTTTATCATTATTTTTCCATATACATACCTTGCCATTGCTGATAAAGATTCCTTTACTAAAACCAAGATGGAAACTAGGTTCCTTTTGAGGTCAGGTGCATTTAATACATCCTGGACTTTCTAGCCTTCTTGAATGGTTGTCCTCTTCCTCGATCTCCAGCTCTCCTCTTACCTTTGCTGTTGAATTTGTCATTCCTTTGATTTTCCATCAGATGGATTTTGATCATCGTCCCGGTGTGAGTCCTTTCTTCTCTTTGCATGAGAAGAAAAGGCAACAGGAGGACCTTTAGGCATGGGCATTTCTTGCACTTCTACCCTTGTTTGTTCTTGAATGCATCTAGCCATTAATTCCTCGAAACTAGGAATTACATTATTGTTCAGAAGAGTAGTCCTAAACACATACCATTCAGATGGTAATCCTCCGAGAGTTGTGAGTGCCATTTCTCTGTCAGTAATGGTTTCCCCAATAGATAGGAGATTGTTCTTGATCTCGGTGATTCTTAAGAAGTATGCTTGCATACTTTCATCTTTACCCTTCTTGATTTCCCTCAACTTATTTCTAAGAAACAAAACTTGATTTGCATCATTAACTTTAAATAAACTCACCAGTCTGTCGTAGATTTCCTTGGAGGTGTCTAGATCAGAGATGTAGGCCACCAAGCGCTTGTCGATAGAGTCCCGGATGATCTTCTTTGTTTTGACTTCTCCATTTTTCCATTTGTTCCAGGCAGCAACAGATGCATTTGATGAAGGCTCAACAATATTGCCTCTTACATGGTCCAGCACTCCTTGATCTTCAAGGGTTAGATCGATAGACATCTTCCATTCATGATAGTCAGCTTTCTCACGGAGCTTGTCTTCGGCAGGAAAGAGTGTTGAGGACCCCATAGTTCTTTTAGGATAGCATTGCCAATCTTCTCTTCAATGATTGCTCTTGCTCTTGCTCGGGCTTTGTCTTCACCTCAGCTCTGATACCATGTTAAGTTATGGTATGTTCTATGCTTATAACAGTTTACTTCTTTTTCTTATTATATTCCACCGATTAGCAATCACATGTACATAAAGTAAAGTGCAGATAGAACATTAAACGATCGACAGAAAACAAGCCAAGACAAGAGACACAAGATGTGGCGGCTAGCCAGGGACAAACCCCACAATGTGTGGGGAAACCCTTTGATCAAATCTTCTTTTATCTTCAATAATTCAGCAGAGAGAAATAGTACAATAAATCTGATTCATATCAGCAGTAGCAAACCCTAGATTAGTAGCATTAGCATTAGCGGCTTCATTTTCAAACTAGGGCAGACCATATCTCACAAACCTACAGTCGGATTGACTTCATTCCACCACCAAAAGTTTCGGCTTCCAGAGGAGGTTCAGATTAACCTACAGCGCAATTCAGATGAGGAGATCTTCTAGGCCATGCAAGTCAATCTTTACTTCTGCAGTTGCAGCTTCAGTTTCAGCAGTTTCCGGCTTCAAACTAGGGCAGTCGATATCTTGCAAACCGTTCGTCGGATTGACTTCATTCCACCACCAAAAGTTGCAGCTTTCAAAGGAGGTTCAGATGAACCTACATCGCAGTTTAGGTGAGGAGATCTTCTAGGCCACGCAAGTCAATCTTTACTTCTACAGTTGCAGCTTCAGTTTCAGCGGTTTCCGGCTTCAAACTAGGGCAGTCGATATCTTGCAAACCGTTCGTCAAATTGACTTCATTCCACCACCAAAAGTTGCGGCTTTCAAAGGAGGTTTAGATGAACCTACAGTGCAGTTCAGATGAGGAGATATTCTAGGCCACGCAAGTCAATCTTTACTTCTGTAGTTGCAGCTTCAGTTTCAGCAGTTTCCAGCTTCACATGTGTGAGAGAGAGAGAGACCCATTTCAGCGCAGTAGAGAAGAGACTCATATCTGCACAGTAGAGAGAGAGAGATGTGATGAAATGAGTGAGTCCAAATGAGGAAAAGTCCTCTTATATTTATACACAACGTTGGTGGGTGAATAGATGCGACTGTTGGGCTTCTGAGCCTACATGAGTTGTAGGTCGGCTTGATAATAATTCCATAATCAAAATAAATTCATATCTCCATGAATACTTATCGGAATTGGATGATCTTTATATCAATCCTACACCTCTCGACGAGAGGAATCTAATAAAAATATTATTAGCCATGAATAAGATGACCCACATGAAGTTTTTCCCTGGTTGCCAATTTTAACAATGCTCGACTGGATCAATCATGTCTGGACCTGCAATTCCTTCAGTCCTTGTTGCAATTTGTCCAGTACCTGCTTGTACTAGTCCTCAATGTGCCCCCATATGATTTCAGTAATGTAGGTATTTGCATAGCCAAATCATAACTTCATCATCCTTCGGCACTCCTTCCAGTATGCAAAATTGTCCTTATGTGTACCCCAGCGCGATGTCCAATGCCTGGAACTGATGCTCATCTAGTACATCCCTTTAAAATTTATCAAGAAAAAAATTTACATCTTCTGAGCCATCATAATATGATAAATTGCATACCTTAGTGGATATACACCATAGTGATTTAGTAAGTTTGTTGCATCATAGCATTGATACTTCATGCAATCTATTATGCCAATGCTCGAGCTCCTCATCTGAATCCAAGTTGCAGGAGTTTTCCTTTTCCCAAGTAATTCTTCCATTCATCATAGGATTGATCCAATCCTTGTTCCGCGCAGTGAGCTTATAGATATATTTAATATCATCCTCCTCATAGTAATCTCGGACGGGTTCAGTATGCCACGCACCTTTGGCTGGATCCAATGGAAAAATGACTCTTAATTCCTTCTTCTCAAACGTCATGCTATGCTTCTTTAGGTTGATGACCGCATTCATATCAAACACCCAATTGATTCTAAGCAATGCTGGGTAGGGATTACTATCATCCATTATTTCGATTACCTGAAAATCATATATAATGCATTCCCCTTCAATGTATATAGTTACTCCATGTATGCATCTCATAGGAATGATCTTTTGTTGTTTCGCCATTCACAGTTGAATTAGGGACCACTTTAGCGTCGGCTTTCCCATTCTTTCTCATGTCTGTTTAGGAAAAACATTCGCATCAGATCCCAAATCTAAGATCACTTGGTCCATTTCAAATTCTCTAATATATGCAGTCAATCTCATCTCTCAACCAGTCCTTTTATTACTTTTGTCTACTTTATGCACTGTGTGTTGTTCAGGTAGCGGCTTACCGTTTCCAACGCAGTTTCCTATTAACTCTTGTAGTCCCTCCACTGCTTTCTAGTCCCTTAATAGTTGTAGAAAATCGGTTATAGGTTAACCTGATAATGCAATATAAATCAAAGCAGAATACTATAACCTACTTCTACTATCAATTTGTGGAAGCTTAAAGATGAAGCTGAACAATATAACTAGAAGAAGAAGAATCAATGGCACAATACACATGAAAATACTTTGGGAAAAGTCTCAAATAAAAACCCCACACTATTGTATTATCATACATGGAGGAAATACATAAGAATTATACAAAGCCTTAGCTCTCACAGCTAGTCAGCTCTCAGTACAATCCTCACAGATGCTCATAGGCAATCTTGGCTTATCTCCAGCCTTCCTCTCTGCCCTCCAAGCTCCTATTTCCTTTCACTGTTCCTTGTGGATGATTAACCTTCAAAACTGTGCAATCCTCAAGGATGAATCCTTGACTACATGCATGAGTTTTCTCCATGAGAAAACACATGCAACTGATAGTACACTGTCCTTGAACATTAATCTCAACTGGGTCTTTCTCAGAATATACATGCATGAGTTTCTGATGAGGGAATCTTCAGTTAACTAGAGTAACACTAGTTGAGTGCATTAATGCATCAACTGACTATTAACTCACTATTAGTTTCTCAAATAGTTTGGAAGTAATTTAACTAGACTTAAATCAGTAAACTGAGTTAACTAATTACAACTCAAATATAACTCAATCTTATCTCCTTAATTTAAGGGATAACTCTTGCATGACCTCAGAAAGACTTCTAACTTGAATTTCTCCAACTAATTAATTTAAAATTAATTAATTAATTATTTCCAAGTAGTTGTTAAGACTAAATTCGATTTTAATTCACAATTTAATTCAAGGAAAAATTAAATTGGAATATTATTGTTGCCATATTTCAACACTCCCTCTCAACAAGAAAGGGATTATCTGCCACCCCAATCCTGTCTCTATGGAACTTGAATTTACACTTTGATAATGCCTTTGTCAAAATGTCAGCATCTTCCTCCTCTGTCGAAATATACTGCAGCAACATGATCCTCCTCACTACACAGTCTCTGAGATGATGATACTGGACGTCGATGTGCTTGGACTTATCATGAAATACTGGATTCTCAGAGAGTTTGATACAACTCTGATTATCACAATAGATCACAGTTGGATCCATCCTCTGATCAAACAAACCAACTAGGATTTTCCGCATCTAGATGGCCTCACATGTTGCCTGACTTGCAGCCATGTATTCTGCCTCTGCTGAGCTGAGTGCAATTGACCTCTGTTTCCTACTGTACCAAGAAACTGTCGCTGACCCAAGGTTGAAAATCCCTCCTGATGTGCTCTTCCGATCTGATGGACTCCCTACACAATCTGCATCAGTGAAGCCCCGTAGCTTCACTCCCTCTGTCCATATGTACCATAATCCATACTGATATGTGCCTCTGAGGTATCTCAATACATGCTTTTCCGCCTTCCAAAATATCTTGGTAGGTTGAACCATCGCTTGACTCAACTGGTTCACCGCATAGCATAAATATGGTCATGTGTTCATTAAGTACATCAATGAACCCACAAGCTTCCTATACACATTAACCTCTACCACTTCTCTTGTGTTGGAAATACTGAGAGGGGGGGTGAATCAGTATTTCTTTTCAATTGTTTTTTTACCAATTAAAACATTTATATTCAGAACACAAGATGAACAACAAGAATAAATGATTTTATTAATATATTCTTTGCAATAAAATAGATACAATATATATATGGTTCCACTCTGTTGCCAAGCACCAACTTGGACTTTTGTGAGGCTCCAACCTCCAGAGCGCCAACTCTGTTTTGTCAAGGCACCAACCTTGGACTTAGGAGCACCAACTCCCAGGACACAAATCCTTCCAGTTCTGAGGCACCAACCTCAAGGGCTTCAACCCTCTGCTGTCAAGGCACCAACCTTGGATATAGGAGCACCAACTCCAAGGACACCAATCCTTCCAACTTCTGAGGCACCAACCCCAAGGGCTCTGACCCAATCTTGTCAAGGCATGTTTGATAGTAATGTTCTGCTCCCAAAACTCTTCTTTACTGAATTCTGTCTATTTACAGCTTCATTGTAGTCTCCATGCTACAACATCAATGGCAACCAGTCTTCATATGAAGGAGTCTTTACAACTCTTCATATTGTCCACACAGAGTCTCCAAGAGTTATCTGATGATGATATCAAATAGCCATCATGATCTCCAATAATGTCCCCACACAACTTTAGTGAGTCTACAATTAGCTGCACTAAGCTCTGCATAAGAACCAATTCTCTGTTTCAAGCCTCTGTTATACCAGTCACAGTAAATGCTTCAGGCGTGATTGCTTCTCACTGTTCTCTTCTATTGCAATCTCTTACTTCCCAGAAATACATTCACATATGCTTCAATACCAGTGTTGGCTATTGCTCCCTTCAAATGATGTCAGATAAAATTTTATTTATCACATCATAGAATTGTTCTTCAGAATGTATTATGTATCTAATTAATTCATCATTGGTCTGAGCCTTTCACAGGTTAGCCCGATCAATAGAGTTGCTTGTCCGTTGGCTTCCTCCTGTCCTGCTAGACCTACCGCTGCATCTGTTTCTTCCAATTTGCCAACACCTCCAACTACCTTTTTTCTCTATTATATAAGCCTGATATGCTAACCTTTGGCTTCCTTCCTGCTCGCTTGAGCTTCGGCTTCCTCAATGCTTGCTCGACCTTTTGGCTTCCCTCCTTCGGTTGCTTTAGCTTCCTCTGTGCTTGCTCATCCATCTACGCTTGCTTGATTCTTCGACTTCCCGGTCCATGGCTTCCTTTGTCTATTCGAGTGTTCCAATACTCACAGGACACGTAAATTCAGAAGAGAGGCCGAATTACAAAGAAATGTTGCATATTAAATAAAATATCAAAGAGGCCCCCTTTTTTAATATTCATAAAATATACATTAATAATCCAGCAATTGCAATCAGAGCTTTAATATGACAAGGCCTTAAGCCTTTAAACTCGGTACCACACAACATATTGGAATACAAGGATACACATGGAATACATGGAAAATCTCACTCCAAAACACTTAGCCGGACTTCAAATATTTATACACCCAGACATATATATCGTCGGGTTTGCACATAACATAGCTGATTCCCAACTGCCGACGGAGCGGATGCGATATGGTATTAAACAGTTATTAATAATTCTGTTGGGTCCACACCCTTATCGCAATCACCGATTTGACATTCCTCTGTACATTTCGATTACCGCGGATGCGACATTTGATTAATCCATGCTATAATGGTGTAGTTGGGTTCGCAATTATATCGCAATCGGTGGATTTCAATGGAAAAACTTAACAAGGCTTGTGATATTACGACGGACGCGATAGTACAATAGGGCATGTTATAACGTTGCAGCGGGTCTACATATGTATTGCACTTGGCATTTTAATGTGGCAAGGCTTTAAAGAGGCTTGTGATATTGCGGATGCGATATTTCAATAGGCGGTTTACAATGGAGTCGCGGGTCCGCATGTATTATCGCAATCAGAGGTTTCGGGGGTGACAGCCCTTCATAACTTGCGATATGAGAGTCCCGATAGGCGGATGCGATGTCATATTAAGGGTTTTTGCTATAACCAATTTGGGTCCGTGTATTATATCGCATTTATATATTATATACTCCTCCACTATTTGCTTCTCGTGGTTTCAAATGACTCTTCCTCTATGCTTCTCTTGCTCTTCTGATCGGTCTTCCTTTGGATTCTGATTGTTCTTCTTTGGCATATATTACATGTGATACTCCCGATATGGCTCCTCCTCAATCTCCCACTCTTACACTTATTTGGCTTTCCTGTGGCTTCCGATACCGCTCCAATACCTCTTCTCTACTTTGATAGCTCTGCTCTGATAGCTCCTATGACTTCCGATATTCTCTCCAATGGCTTTACTGTCTTGGCTTTCCTCTAGTAGCTCCTGATGGCTCCTCCAATGTTTTCTTCTTTACTCGGATATCGTTGTTGCTCCGTAACCTGCTTCTTTGATGGCTTCCGATGGACTCTTCCTCTTGCTTTTTAGCTTCACGATGGCTTCTCCTCTTTACTCTTTCTCTTTCTCTTCTGATGGCTTCTGATATGCCTCTCTTGCTCAATAGGCTTTCCTTTGACTACTCCTGTGACTTCCAATATTCTCTTATCTGATATTCTGCAATACTCCTCTGATATGTTAACTCCTCCATTAACACTGTTTATGCACCTCCGCTAATGTATTCCTCTTTGCTTCCAATGACCTCTTCTAATGGCTTCCCTGACGGCTTTGCTCCTTGGCTTCTTACTCTTGTTTCTTCATGGATCTACTCTGCTTCTCCTTGGCTTCATATCATCATTTAGTATCCTAGAATATTTCCATATTGACATACTCCTGTTGCTTCATGGATCTGCTCTACTTGGCTTCACATCATTGTTTATTGTCTAGAATATTGCCATATTGACATCAATGACAACCTAGTTTAACAATCTCCCCCTTTGTTATTGATGGTAATATTCTTATTCTCTCCCCCTTTGACATCAATGGCAAAGGAGTTCTCTGGGACTCCCCCTATCAAACTGCTACTCTTCTTCATGAATAGTAGATCTTCATGGGTCTGTTACTCCCCCTGTCATAGTTCTCTTGTTTTTACTCAAGATAGAAGGATTGTTGCAACTAGCACATTATCCCCTCTTCATTGTCTCATAACTACTTTATCATGGATTCAACAATGCTTAGAGATTCTTCACTTCAATGCTTTTGCAATAATAATCAAGAATCACATTCTCCCCCTAACTGTATGCATCATCTCTTTTGGCAAAGTCTTCCTATCAAATGCTCATATTGTCGAAGATCAAGTCAACAACATGCGTTGTTGGCTGGAGATTTTAAGGGACTTTCGGATTGTATTTGCCTCCTTCTCCATACTTGTGTAACTTTCTTCTTTTTCATGGTTCTAGCTTGTATAAGAGCCCAAGTTAAGTTACAATCACGTGCCATATGACCAATGTTATGACACTTGAAGCATTCTACATTGTTCATGAATAAGAATTCATGATTTCTTCCTGCAAAATTGTTCCTTGGAGATTGTTGGGGACCATAATATCTATATTTATGATATGCTCTACAATCTTTTGCCATGTGTCCAAAGTTAGTACAAGAAAAACAACAACCAAGAAATAAACTTTGGTACCTGGGAGATGGAGATTTCCTTGATGTACTTTTGAAATCTTTCTGTCTTGAGATCCTTTGATGATAACCATTGCTTCTAGCATCCTTGACATTATCTACATTTCTTCTTGGAGTAGGATTTCTTCCATTGTTGCCTTGATTTTTCTCCTTGCCTTTGCTAGAACTGGGAGCATCACCATTTCTTTCTGGCTTCTTCACATCCCTTTTGTTTGAAGCATTATCATTCTTGTTTGAGGATTCACCTGCATACCCGAGACCTGATTTATCAAATGGACATATTTGATGGCTAAGCATGTCATCCAAGGCTTGAGAGCTCTTCAAGGTTTTGTCCATCCCTTCAACCTTTTTCCTGAGGAAGACAATCTCTTCTTCCAATCTTTCACAATCATTATTCTTCTTAGCAAGTTGTTTCTCAGTTTCTTCCTTGATATGAGTAGCTTCATTTGCTTCTATTTTAAGGGAGATGATATCTCACTTCATTTTGAAGATTTCTTCATTTTCATTTGCTAGAATGCTCTCCATTTCTTCCTTGATCCTTGTAGCTTTACATGTTTCAGCCTTGAGAAGTTTTATGTTAGATTTTAATTTGAAGATTTCTTCATCCTTTGCTTTTGGTTGACATATCATGGTTCTTCTATGATTGCTAATGCTTCCATTGCCTTCTCATCTCCTTGTGCTAACTTTATTGCTTCTTGTAGTTGAAATTTGAGAGAGGAGACCTCTACCTTATACTGATCAATCTCTTCTTCAAGTTTGTTCAAGCTCTTGTGCCTTTATTCAATTTGACTTGACAAGGTATCTTCCTATTTCTTTGCTTTATCCAAATGATTTGTCATGGATATGACTTCTTCATGATGCTTTCTTTTGCTTTGATGAAATTCCTTCTTAAGCTTGGCAAGCTCTTCATCCATTGTTTGTACTTGAAGCTTGACAAGATCAACTTTCTTCCTTGTTTGGTCTTGGTCACCAGCTAATTCTTTCTTCTTAAGTTCCTCATTTTCCTTTTTCAAATTGATAATCTCTTCCATGGAAGCCATAAGT
The DNA here is from genome assembly GCA_031772625.1 of Pinus tabuliformis. Taxonomy (NCBI): domain Eukaryota; kingdom Viridiplantae; phylum Streptophyta; class Pinopsida; order Pinales; family Pinaceae; genus Pinus; species Pinus tabuliformis. The sequence continues at coordinate 484,121,356 of CM062804.1, forward strand.
TGAGCGAGGAGATCTTCTACAAAATATTTTTCATTCTCTTCATCTTCTAGATATTTTTTAGCCTTGATATCACCATTCTCATTTTCAGCTTATGTGATGGGTTCTAGATTTCCTTCTTGATTTCCATCATCTTCTTGACTAATGGTCATGGTCAATTCTCCTTTTGAGTGAAGGTCATGAAGTTTGTCCCATATACCCTTTGTTGATGAACGTTTTCCTAAATTGTTCTTTACAGAATCAGGTAGCCCATTCAAGATTGTCTTCATTTCTTTTGCATTGTACTCCTTGGATTCTCTATCCAACATTGTATCAAAAATCACTAATTTCCAAATTTAAATGCCTTGAGTCTTTAATAAATTCCTCATTCTTGCTTCCCATATATTAAAGTTTCCATTGAACCATGGAGCCTTCTCAAATTGATTGTCTTCAATTTCAGTGGTAGAGGGAGACTCGTCTTTAGGAGAATTGGAGACTTTCTTCCTTGGCTTCGCCATTTGTGTTCTAAAGATCAACCTTCAAGTTGTTAGGCTTTGAATGAAGGTACTGGCTCTGATACCAATTGTTGAAAATACTGAGAGGGGGGTGAATCAGTGTTTCCTTTCAATTGTTATTTTACCAGTTAAAACATTTATATTCAAAACACAGGATGAACAACAAGAATAAATGCTTTTATTAATATATCTTTGCAATAAAATAGATACAATATATATATGGTTCCACTATGTTGCCAAGCACCAACTTGGACTTTTGTGAGGCTCCAACCTCTAGAGCACCAACTCTGTTTTGTCAAGGCACCAACCTTGGACTTAGGAGCACCAACTCCCAAGACACCAATCCTGCCAGTTCTGAGGCACCAACCCTCTGCTATCAAGGCACCAACCTTGGATATAAGAGCACCAACTCCAAGGACACCAATCCTTCCAACTTCTGAGGCACCAACCCCAAGGGCTCCGACACAATCTTGTCAAGGCATGTTTGATAGTAATGTTCTACTCCCAAAACTCTTTTTTACTGAATTTTGTCTATTTACAGCTTCACTATAGTCTCCATGCTATAGCATCAATGGAAACCAGTCTTCATATGAAGGAGTCTTTACAACTCTTCATACTGTCCACACAAAGTCTACAAGAGTTAACTCATGATGATATCAAATAGCCATCATGATCTCCAATAATGTCCCCACATAGCTTTAGTGAGTGTACAATTAGATGCACTAAGCTCTGCACAAGAACCAATTCTCTGTTTCAAGCCTTTGTTCTATCAGTCACAGTAAATGCTTCAGGTGTGACTGCTTCTCACTATTCTCTACTATTGCAATCTCTTACTTCCCATAAATACATTCACATATGCTTCAATACCAGTGCTGGCTACTGATCCCTTCAAATGATGTCAGATAAAACTTTATTTATCACATCACAGAATTGTTCTTCAGAATGCATTATGTACCTCATTAATTCATCGTTGGTCTGAGCCTTTCACAGGTTAGCCCGATCAACAGAGTTGCTCATCCATCAGCTTCCTCCTATCCTGCTAGACCTACTGTTGCCTCTGTTTCTTCCAATTTTCCAACACCTCCAACTAATTTTTTTTCTCTATTATATAAACCTGATATGCTGACCTTTGGCTTCCTCCTTGCTCGCTTGAGCTTCAGCTTCCTCAACGCTCGCTCGACGTTTTGTCTTCCCTCCTCCGGTCACTTTAGCTTCCTTTGCGCTCGCTCATTCATCTACGCTTGCTTGATTCTTCGGCTTCCCAGTCCATGTCTTCCTCTGTCTATTCGAGTGTTCCAATACTCACAGGACATGTAAATTTAGAAGAGAGGCCGAATTACAAAGAAATGTTGCATATTAAAGAAAATATCAGAGAGGCCCCCTTTTTTAATATTCATACAATATACATTAATAATCCCGCAATCGCAATCGGAGCTCTAATATGACAAGGCCTTAAGCCTTTAAACCTGGGACCACACAACATATTGGAATACAAGGATACACATGGAATACACGGAAAACCCCACTCCAAAATACTTAGCCTAACTTCAAATATTTATACACCCAGACATATATATCCTCGAGTCTGCACATAACATAGCTGATTCCCAACTGCCAATGGAGTCGATGCGATATGGTATTAAATAGTTATTAATAATTTCGTTAGGTCCACACCCTTATCGCAATCACCGGTTTGACATTCCTTTGTACATTGTGATTACCGCGGATGCGACATTTGATTAAGCCATTCTATAATGGTGTAGTCGGGTCTGTAATTATATCACAATCGGCGGATTTCAATGTGGAAAAACTTTAACAAGGCTTGCGATATTGCGACCGACGCGATATTACAATAGGGCATGTTATAACATTACAGCGGGTCCGCATACATATCGCAATTGAAAATTTTAATGTGGCAAGGCTTTAAAGAGGCTTGCGATAGTGTGGATGCGGTATTTCAATAGGTGGTTTACAATGGAGTCGTGGGTCCGCATGTATTATCACAATCGGAGGTTTCGGGGGTGACAGCCCTACATAACTTGCAATATGAGAGTCCCGATAGGCAGACGCGTTGACATATTAAGGGTTGTTGCTATAACCTATTTGGGTCTGTATATTTATCACATCTATATATTATATACTCCTCCACTCTTTTCTTCTCGTGGTTTCAAATGACTCTTCCTTTATGCTTCTCTTGCTCCTCTGATCGGTCTTCCTTTGGATTCTGATAGTTCTTCTTTGGCATATATTACATGCGATACTCCCGATATGGCTTCTCCTCAATCTCCCATTCTTACACTTACTTGGCTTTCCTATGGCTTTCGATACTGCTCCAATACCTCTTCTCTGCTTTGATAGCTCTGCTCTAATAGCTCCTATGACTTCCAATATTCTCTCTAATGGCTTGATTGTCTTGGCTTTCCTCTGGTAGCTCTTGATGGCTCCTCCAATGTTTTCTTCTTTACTCCTCTGATATTGTTGTTGCTCCATAACCTGCTTCTTTGATGGCTTCCGATGGACACTTCCTCTTTCTTTTTGGCTTCATGATGGCTTCTCCTCTTTACTCTTTCTCTTTCTCTTTTGATGGCTTATGATATGCCTCTCTTGCTCAATAGGCCTTCCTTTGACTGCTCCTGTGACTTCCAATATTCTCTACTCTGATATTCTGCAATACTCCTATGATATGTTAACTCCTTCGTTAACATTGTTTATGCACCTCCGCTGATGTGTTCCTCTTTGCTTCCAATGACCTCTTCTGATGGCTTCCCTAATGGCTTTGCTCCTTGGCTTCTTACTCCTGTTTCTTCATGGATATACTATGCTTCTCCTTGGCTTCATATCAACATTTAGTATCCTAGAATATTGCCATATTGACATACTCCTATTGCTTCATGGATCTGCTCTACTTGGCTTCACATCATTGTTTACTATCCAGAATATTTCCATATTGACATCAATGACAACCTAGTTTAACATCTTGAAGTAGCAACCTCCTTCCTCCAGTTACTTGTTAGAGGAGTCTACATGGGCTTGCACTTCTCCATGTGGAATCTCCTGAGTATCTCGTTGGCATACTTGCCCAGAGACACAAACAACTCCACATCCTTCTGCCACACTCCCATGCCAAGGAAGTAATGCATGATACCCATGTCTTTCATCTCGAATTCTCTTGCAAGGTCCTCCTTGCAAGACATGATCAACTGATCATCACCAGTCAATATGAGATCATCAACATAAATTACGATGATAAACAACTTACCTTTCACCACGATGTGGTACAGGTTCACATCCGCTTCACTCTTTGTGAAGCCCAACCCGGTGAAGTAGTTGTCTATCCTGGTGTACAAAGCACAAGGTGTTTGCTTCAGCCCGTACAACACTCTCTTGAGTCAGCACACATGCAACTCACTATCAAAGGTCTCAAAACCTTCTAACTATTCTATGTACACCTCTTCCTCAATCTTACCATTGAGGAATGCAGTATTCACATCCATCTGATGGATCTTCCAACCCATCTGTGCTGATAGTGCCAACATATATCTGACAGATGAGTACCTTGTGACATGAGAAAAAGTCTCATCATATTCAATCCCCTCAACCTGTGAAAATCCACGGGCAACAAATCTTGCCTTATGCTTCTCCACACTACCATCAGCAACTTGCTTTACCTTGTAAAGCCAATGGGAACTCACAATTGACTTGTTCTTCGGTCTCAGAACCATGTCCCAAACACTGTTACAAACTATGGAGTCATACTCCTCCACCATAGCATCAACCCAAATCGACTGTTTCACTACTTCCTCAGAGGAAGATGGCTCGGTCTCAACACATTCCCCAGTAAGGGCCATGTATCCAATGTACCTCTCAGGTGACCTCCTCTTTCTGCATTGAGAAGATGGTGTTCCCACATTCTCTCTCGCATCCTCCAACAATTTGTCAACTTCTCTTGTGCGCTTCCATCCATCTCTAAAAGAATCTGCTTGAGTGGATGTCTCCACTCCTAGAACCTCTACATGTGGCTGCTCCGCATCAGTCTGAGGCTCCTCCTCCTTAGGAACCAACAGTTCCTCCACAGTGTTTAGTTGGAGCTCCCTCTCAAGGGAAACACGCATGCCTTCTACTCATCAAACTTGATATCTTTGTGAACCATTGTCCTCCGACTGGTTGGCAAGTACACTCGATAGTTGTGAGACGTATCAGTGTACCCCACAAATATCCCCAACTCTGTTGTCGGCTCAAGCTTCTTCCGTGCATCCTTTGTCACATGGAAATATACCGATGAGCCAAAGATCCTGAAGTGACCCACATCTGGTCTCTTACAGGAGAAAGCTTCCTCTGGTGCCTTCATCCCAAGTATGCAATGTGGGCTTCTATTCTACAAATAGATTGATGTGTTGCATGCCTCAACCCACAAGTGAAGTGATAGGCCTTGGTCATGCAGCATTGCCCATGCTGCTCCTACAATAGTTATGTTCTTCCTCTTAGCCACCCCATTCTGTTGTGGGTTATGAGGTGCCATCAACTCTCGTTTCATTCCTTCCACTGCATAGAAGTCCTTAAACTCTTGAGAGACATATTCTCCACCGTTGTTGCTTCTCAAGGCCTTGATCTTCTTCCCTCACTCTTTCTCAACCAAAGCTTTGAACTCATAAAACTTTCTGAAGGTTTGGTCCTTCTTCTGCATGAAATAAATCCAGCATTTACGAGAATAGTCATCAATGAAAATCACATAATACCTTTGCTTCATTGTGGATATCATCGAGAATGGTCCACACAAATCAGTATGAAATCGCTTTAAGATAGCCCCTGCTCAACTGATCTCAATCATGAAAGGAAGACTTGGTGTACTTTCCCAAGGTACAACCTTTACATGTGTCAACTTGCTCAAGTTTACCTTTGGGAAGTCCTGTAGATATCTGTTGCATTATCTTCAAATACCCATGATGCAAATGGCCCAACCGTCTGTGCCACAACTCGCTAATGTCTTGGCTTTGCACCAATTCTGCTTTTGTACTCAATGTTGCATAATCATCTACCTCTATTTTATAGAGATTCTTCACCCGAATCCCTATCCTCTTGGTTTGACCCGTGGCTATTTGTCTTAGGAACGCCTTTCCCTTACTGAAGACAACATCATAGCCTTTGTCCTCCAACATCACGAATGATACCAAGTTCTTCTTCAGTCCAAGCACATACATCACACATATCAAGGTGAGAGGAGCTCTATGCTCCCTCTGAAAAGCAACCATGCTCACTCCTGAAACACTATACCTTCTATTGTCACCCATCTCTATGCACATCTAGAGGTCTTTCTCCTCCAAGGCACTGAATAAATTTTTATCACCAGTCATGTCGAATGAGGCTCCACTGTCAAGATACCAGACACAACCCATCATCGATGACACCATGCATGCGATGAGGGTAAAGTCCATTTAGAACTGAGAGGCTAATGCCTCACCTTCCGATCCTTCTGAGGATCCCTTCTTAGACTTCTTCGATGGGCAATTAGTCGCATAATGTCCCATCTTGTGAAAATTAAAGCATCTTACTTTATACATGTCACCCTTCTTCACTCCATGAGAAGAATTCTATTTGAAATGGAAATCCTTCCCCTTCCCTTTCCTTGCCTTACTTGCTAAGGCCAGATTTTCTTCATCATCATTCTTGGATGAAGAACCATCTCGTGTGCTCCTACTGCATAAGATCCGACCATAGTCATTCCCAATCCGGCAATTTCTCCCTTCCATTCATAGAGTCCTAGTAGCTATTCCAACTCTTTGGAAGGCCAAGGAGAGCGAGGCTCACCATATCATCATTGGAAGTAGTTATTCCCACACTGCCAAGCTCATCTCTACAGGTGGTGAGCTTGTTCAGATATGTGGAAATATTATCGTCCTTCTTCATCTTGATTCTTCAAAGCTTATCCTTGAGCACCAATTTCCTCTGGTCGCTACTGTTCTGGTAGAGGTCCTTCAATGTCTTCCACATTGAAAATGGAGTATCCTTCCCATGGAGACTCGAGACAATATGGTCTCGAACTCCCTCAAGGATGATTCGTCTCGCCTTCACCACACACTTCTTCCACTCAACCAACTCTTGTGCATTAGTTGAAGTTGGCTTTGGGATTTCTTAATCAATGAATTCCTTCAAGCCATTGTCTTCTAATACAGCCTCCATTCTATCTTTCCATGCTATGTAATTGAGCTACCTTCTAAGGCATACTCGAGTCTCAAGCCATAGAACGCCATTGGCCAACCTTGAAGTATGATATGAATTCGATTTGCACTTACAACCCCGAACTTCAAACTTTGAATTCTCTTCTTAGTACACTGTTCACAGCTCTGATACCATGTAGAAAATCTGTTATAGGTTAACCCAATAATGAAATATAAATCAAAGTAGAATACTATAACCTACTTCTACTATCAATTTGCTGAAGCTTAAAGATCGAGCTAAACAATATAACCAGAAGAAGAAGAATCAATGGCACAATACACATGAAAATACTTTAGGGAAAGTCTCAGATAAAAACCCCACACTATTGTATTATCATACATGACGGAAATACATAGGAATTATACAAAGCCTTAGCTCTCATAGCTAGCCAGCTCTCTGTACAATCCTCACAGATGCTCACAGGCAATCTTGGCTTCTCTCCAGCCTTCCTCTCTGCCCTCCAAGCTCCTATTTCCTTGCATTGTTCCTTGTGGATGATTAGCCTTCAAAACTGTGCAATCCTCAAGGATGAATCCTTGACTGCATGCATGAGTTTTCTCCATAAGAAAACACATGCAACTGATAGTACACTATCCTTGAACATTAATCTCAACTGGGTCTTTCTCAGAATAGACATGCATGAGTTTCTGATGAGGGAATCTTCAGTTAACTGGAGTAGCACTAGTTGAGTGCATTAATGCATCAACTGACTATTAACTCACTATTAGTTCCTCAAATAGTTTGGAACTAATTTAACTGGACTTAAATCAGTAAATTGAGTTAACTAATTACAACTTAAATATAACTATATCTTATCTCCTTAATTTAAGGGATAACTCTTGCATGACTTCCTAAAGACTTCTAACTTGAATTTCTCCAACTAATTAATTAAAATAAATTAATTAATTATTTCCAAGTAGTTGTTAAGACTATATTCAATTGTAATTCACAATTTAATTCAAGGACAAATTAAATTGGAATATTCTTGTTGCCATATTTCAACAAGAGCTTCATGCAGGTTTGCAAGAACGATTTCAATACTGAGGGATCTTTCTCCTATGCAACAATTACCTCTTCATGCTTCTATGTTCGTGCATTTTGATTCTTTGATGTGGAAACTCTTGAATCCACAAATCTCTTCTTCACCTCCATAAATGTTTATTTTTCCTTATACAAATCAAATTCAGTATCTTTTTCAGCAACCCTGCGCACCCACGGATTCTCTTCTAGTTATTTCCTTACAACTTTATATTCCCCAATAGCTATACCGCTTCGTGTAACTATATTAATGCTTAGGCCATCCTCATGTGGTTCTGACCTCATCATCTAGATGCTATGAGTGGATTGTTGGTTCTTCTTCTCTTGCATCTTTGTGATGAGTATAGGACAATATTCTATCACGTGGTCAAATTGTCAACAATATTGACAAGAGGGGTGTGTCAGGTTCTGAAAATATCGAGCATGGTGGCCTGGTTCCCCACAATTGCAACAAGTAATCTATCTGTGACCTCTTCCAGCTCCTCCCCCTCATCCTCTTCCTTGTCCTTGGAATCCTCTACGCATTGCAGGTGTGCCTTGATCTTGTTGTGGATGTGTCTCAGCCTATACTCTATATGTCAGAGTTCTGTCCATCATTAACTCATAGCTTCAGCAATTGTGCTCATCATGGCCTACAGACTTACAGAAATTGCAGAATAGTTGTTGGGGAGTCTATATGAACTTATGCAACAAATGGAAATTGTCAATTGAGTGTTTTCCTATTATTTGGTATATAGTGCACCAGGGCATTACACCATTACTTGATACAATGGAAGTTCGTGGTTTCAAGGGGTTAGGACCTCCACTATTTAGATATTTATGATATACTGGGCAATGATCCATGTCGTGACCATTTCCTTTGCACTTTACACACCACACTTCAGAACGAGTCTCATTTTTTACCTCTTTTCCCTTTTTGAGATCTTGCAACTCCATATGCCTAGTTGCGTCTGAATTTCCTACACTCCCAGATTTGTATCGTGAATAGGTGAAGCCTCCAACTTCATAGCAATTTCTAGCACTTCAGCCTGCAATCCAATCTTCCGCTGTGACAATGGTAATCTCAAATGAGGCAACAGTGTAGAAATATACCATTCCTTATGTTTCTCATTTTAAATCTGTATATGATCCTGTTGTAGCAGACATTTCAGCCTCTGATCAATATCCCATGCAAATTCATTCACCTTCTGCTTAATTTCTTTGATCTCAGTCACACACTGGGCTTGTGACTTTGGCTTTCTGAATTCATTATTCAGTGCATCTTTTGCATCTTTCAATGACGTAGTTGGATTAGTCGTCTTGTACTTAATATACCAAGTCAGCGCCCTATCTTCTAATGTTGTGATTAGTTGTTTTTTCTTCATATCATCATCCATTATCTGTTGTGACTTCCACACAGCATCTGCTACAAACTAGAATTGATTAGGGTCTTCTGTCCTCAGACCCTTGAATATAGGTATCTTCATAGTGTTCTCCATACTAAATAGCGGAGGTGGAAGTGGAGGTGGAGGTGGAGGTGGAGGCGTAGGTGTGTGAGGTGGAGGTGATGGCAGAGTTGGAGTGGATAGATGTGGAATTCTTGTAGTGCTCTGATCTACCTACTACGGCACACCTCTGGGCATCTTCAGACTATTACTTCCTTATTCTCTATCATATGCTCCCAACAGAGGACTGTACTCAGCAACTGTATCTAGATATTTTTTGAACTGTTTCCCACTTCACATAGCTCCTGTCGAGCCTCTTCTAAACATCAATTTAGTGGCATAACTTGTTTCTCATAAAATATCATTTTAATCGAGGTTTTTAGATACTTTAGATACTTAACTCTTGTTCCTTTGAAAAACTGATTTTCAACTTTGCTATAACTGATAAACGTATCAATCGCGAACTCAGTGATAAATCCTCCCAAAATACTATCGATCCAGTAATCGATAACCTTTGCAACCTTGTATTATGATCCTTCCAGGCGCTTCACTAACTCTGGAGTCCACACAATAGGGTTATCCAACTTCCAGGTAGGTTGAACTTCCACCAATTTAGCCAACCATTCGTATAATTCACACGGCAAAGAGTAAAAGAAAACTTCATGTTCGTTTGTATACAGATATCTCTGTAACCACTCTTCTTTCGATAGATGCAGATTCCTATTTTCTTGAGTTGAAAACTCGTGCAGCTTCTAATCTATCCACTTTTCAATCTCCTTCTTTGTTGGTCTCCACGGACCCCACATCACATGTCCCTTAGATAGATCCTGGTCCTAGCAACAGAACCATTTGTTGGCTTGATGGGGCTTGGACCTAGGTTTGGAGTTAGCTACGCTAACCAAAAAAACCCTACACTATCGTCCCTTTCGGCAACAACCTGTGTAGCGCAGGCTGCAGTCTCACCCGAGGCAGTATTGGGGGATGCTAGAACCAAGTTTCTACATCCAGAGGGCTATGTGATTTGTTTTCTATAGATCTAGGGCTTTATATTGACCTTTGCAAACCCTAACCCTTGAAACCCATAACTTACAGTAAATAACAGTTAACAGATTTATGTCATTCATTGATTGTAGTAAACATGCATAACATCATACAAATAAGCAAATCTACGTCTTTGTGAATCTATTAAGTAATTTTCCTGATTAAATGCATTCAATAGATCATAAATATAGCAACTTCAAAAATAATACACAGATATCACTACAAAATATGTCTTTATTATGCTTCAGATTTTCAGTTACAAACTATTTCCAACCCTGCTCACACAGCTGCAGGGGCCGACACACTCAGCTGTGGACTTACCAAGGTCTCTACACACATATCTGCAGGAGCCTTCCCCTTCGCCCAAGTACAGAACAAACAAATTCAAACTCAACTCATGCACTTCCTACTTAGATGACCTATGACTCTTCTATGACTTCCTTTTATACTCTTCCTTCATTACAATACCATGGTTTGCAAACCATGGGCGGGTCTCAAAACAACTTGAATTTAACAAACTAAGGGGCTTTGACCTTCCTAAAGCCCCTTTGACTCCTATTGACCTGTGCTACTCACGCTCTGCTCCTCAAAATGTGGAGACTTTACAATATCTTTACAAACTTAACAAAACTTTAACAAAATCTGACCCAGGGGACCCTGTCCCAACAGTAATCAGTGAAAAATATGAGAGTACCATCCTTCTTCGTTACAAACAACAATGGTGCACCCCAAGGAGATACACTTGGCCTTATGTGTCCCTTATCAAGCATCTCTTTAAGGTGTAATTTCAACTCCACCAATTATGGAGTACTCATCGTGTATGGTGTCTTAGATGTGGGTGTTTCTCCTAGTATCAACTCAATCGAGAAATCCACTTCCCTGAGAGGTAGTAGCCCTGGAATCTTGCAGGAAACACGTCCTGAAATTGTTGCAAGATAGGATACTTCTTCATCCTTAATGTCCTTCCCTTTATTACAGGAAACATGCACTGCAAACAATAAACATCCTTTCCTGCAGTTGCACTTTGCTTGCATAGTTGTAACCATTCTCATTGATGCACGCTTCTTCTTTCCTTGCAATACTCTCTTTTCTCCATCATCATCCAAGCACTCAGTAGCCTTGTCATGGCATTCCACCTTGGTCATGTGATTTAATAGCCAGTCCATGCCCAAAATCATAATATATAAACCCAAAGGAAGCACATTTAGATGTGTTGATGTAGACATACCATTCAGTCCAAATGCACAAGATCTCACCCAGTGACGAACTCTTCTCTTGGTCCCTGTATCCAACCGCACCAACCAAGATTCTGCATGCACTTCTTTATTCAACCGACACCCATCCACCTATTCATGACTAATATAGCTATAATTCGATCGAGGATCAATCAAAATATAAACAACTTTATCACAAAGCTTACCTTCCATCTTGATAATGGATGCTTGATGATCTTCCTGCCTATTATCCACTGTTGCATAGATCTGGGGAACATACTTACCTACATATCCAACTATCTACACCTCCTGAGGATTATAAATCTTAGGCTTGCCACCTTGGTACGATAGGAAACCCCTCCTGTGATGTTCTCCACCACAAGTCTAACACCTCAAAAGTATCCTGCCATCGCCTTTATTTTGCTGCTCCTCAGACTAAGACACATGTCCTCTCTTAGCTACATTTAACTTCTTAGAAGGTGCCACATTTTCCTTGTCACTTTCATCCTAATACCTTCCTCTCTTCCTAGGCCATTTTCCTTTAGCCTTCTCGTTACCTTTCCAATCATGCTTGAACTCAAGTTTGTGCTTTGACTGCACATAACAATGCTTCAACTTCCTGATGTCTTCCTCTAATGACTAAGGCTCATCAAAATCATTCCGGCCTTTGAATATTACTAAAAATCCACTTATTAGCCTTTGAATCTTCAATTTCTCACCCATGAGATAAGGCACATACCTTAACAGCTACATAAATTTAGTCGTGTAATCATCTGTCATGGAACCCATCCTAAGCTCATAGAAATCCTTGGCTTTACCATCATAATATATCTCATATATGTATTTTCTTCTGAAGAGTCTCTCAAACTCATCTCAAATCATCTCCTCTTCTCTGATGCCTCTGAAATACTTCACATCTTCCCACTGGATATCTATTTTTCCCTTGAGACTGAAGGTAGTTATCTTAGCTTTCATGTTCTCTAAATAATCATGCAATCTGAAGAATTTCTTCATCTCAAACAGACATTCTTCTACATATTCTGATTTCTTCATTTCCCCATCAAAAGTAGGAGATTTGGCTTTCTTGAAATCTTCTGGCAAATATTGCTTCTCACTCCTCCTATAAGGAAGTCGGCAATGACAGTGTAGATCTCTCTCAGAACATGAGCTAGAATAGAATCCATGAGTGCTACCCCTCCTCTCAAGTGTGTCCAAAGATATGTCACCTCTTATTATATCATCTTTGTCCATCCTATGCCTTTTCTAGGACCTACTACCATCTACACCATTAGTTTTTTCTTCTTGTCCATGGCTAATTCCCAGTTGTCCCTGCTTTTGCAAATATGAAAGGCTCTTGAGGTTGATTACATTAACTTCAGCTTTCTTTTCCTGAGCTCTAACAAGCCTTTCCTGTGCCTCAATAAATGTCTCATTGTGTGCCTTGCACTTTATGATTTAAGCCTTCGGACTTCTCTTATGGCCTGTATGGAGAGTCATATGAATTATACTAAGATATTCTTCTCTTCATCTTGTGGCCTTATATTTCCTGCAATATTCCATTGTTCGCTAAATAAAAACATAATAAAAATCATACCTCAATGTATCTCAGGGGAGGCTATTACATCTACACAACCCAATCTAGATTAGCATGATACAATATCACAAGCATATCCATCTCATAAATGGATATCATAATCATAACCGTAGCAATGCATACATAGTAAACACATAGAAAACTAACATGCATGCATAATGATTACATTTATCCTGAGGTCCAATGTCGCAACCTCGCTCTAATACCACCCTATAACACCCCACCCCACATTTACCCACTTTAACCTGCTTCCTAGGGTAAACATGAGATGAGAGTTACTATGCGCGACCTAATTTCAATATGCACTTATGGAAGATGGGGTCCACATGTCCAAAATTGACTGTAAACACTCAGTGACACATGATCACACTATCATCAACCTAACTTGATCGAACATTATTTCCTTTTATTTTTGTTTTCTTAAATTTACCACAACTTTCTATTTTTGGAATTTTTCGGGTCCTAAACTTCTGAGGTTGTTTTGAGGCCTAAACGACATTTTCAGGAAGACATAAAGATAAACAAAAAGTGCCAAAATCTATTTTACAAATTCTATATTCGACCTCCTCATGGAGATCTTCGAAACGAGGTATTATGATAGTGAAACAAATATCGTGTGCCAAAGTTACTGCCCGAGGAAGTTGATGGTCCAAATTATTCTTTTATACAAACATTTTGTATACATAGTACCTATAGGTCATGGATGCATAGTTTGTTCATTGTTTTCATTAGTTTATCATATATTCATCGAGAAGGTTTTCTTCCCTCTCGCAATATTGTAATAAAATACGAATTAGCACATGCATTCATATAAATCAACCATAAGCCATCAAAACATGAATTAGATCTAGATAAAGAACACGTCATATAATAAGAAATATACAATGCCTCTAACCAACATTTAACCAAAATGAAGCCATAACAAATTAGTCATAAAATCGACACAATAATCAACACATGTTCTCATTGATCACAATAAGAAAGTAGCTCATATTAACATGTGCAAATGCCAACCAAGTCAGGGACTTCCACGTACCACCCAACCATAGATTAGGCTGAAACAAATCTCTCTTTCATCCAATTACCCCCGTGCCATATTCTAAGCATAAATGTGGGATTATATGGGTTATGTTAGGGTCCTATAATTTATAGGATATCAAGGCGATTGAGTATTTTATCTCAGAAATCTCATATTGTAAATAATTGTCAATCTGCAAAAAATAGGAAAAACAAAAAATATTAAAAAAAAAGAATGAAAGATAAAACCCCATCAAAAGAAAGAAAAACAAAAAAAGAAAATAATATTGAAAGTGTTGCAAATCTAAATGCCACTACTCATAGATAGTTTTCTTCATGATTAATGAATAAACGTTGTGTGCAACTTGTTTAAAAATTCCACAATGACTAGTTACTTGTTTAATCATACAATATAATCAAGGTTAAACATGTTTTCAATTTCTGAAAATTAGATTAGAAAATAAAGATTTGCCAAACAGTTTAATCTTGGCAAATCAATAGTTAGGTAGAAAATGACATTGATTCAACTGTTTAATCTGAATCAATAGGAGAAATAAGTGATAGGATTTAGGTAGTTTTTCATTTTTCATAAAAGAAAATAATTGTGGGTTTGCTAGTCTAAATGCACCCCTTTAGAAGAATAAAAATGTTAGTTTAGTTAAAGGGTAGGCAGAAATAGTTGGTTTTATAAATATACTTATGTGCCCTTTACCCTAAGTTTTAGTGATATGTAAAATAAAGGCACGATGGGGATAAAGTGTTTTTTACATGTTTTATATTTCAAACTTTATCCTAAGTTCAAAAGAAATAAATCAAAGGTGCATATGGACAAAGTTGGTTTTGTCGTTAACGGTTAAAATGGGGTCACACTTAAAACTTCAGGATTCTCCAATCTCCATGATCGATGGCCATTATCATTTTTCAGCCCCCCTTCTCCATCCTACCTTTACCAGGGAGGTTTGAAAAGTCGGTATTCTTCGTCAAACCCCATCCATATGTGGTGCCTTCTCCTCATTTTTCACCCCCACTCCTGCCATATCACTTATTGCCTTCTACCTCCTCCGAAAACTGACTTCCCTTCATCCGCTAGACCATGTCCCTACCCCGACACCTCCACCACTCATGTCGCACCACGTTCCATAGTTGTTGCCCAATTAAATGCTTTTCCGGTAGATTTACCATTGGGCATTCAATTTTCCTTCCTAGGTAATCGTTCGACTCCAACAGTCCCGCACCAAACCTCCAATGAAAATTTCCTTTAAAAGCTTTGCAATCATCCTTTTTCTCCCTTTCACTAGCTTACTCTCTGTAATTCACAGTTCTCTACAAAGCGACCAGTTGTAAAACATTTGCTGAAACAGATCAGAAATGTCAGCGCTCTGCCGCCTTTCCCCTTACAGCTCATAACCTCAACCTGTTCCCAGTAATCCTTCCCTTCAATCACTGTTATCATTTTCTGATCTAAATATGCCTCTAAAGAGCAAGAACCAGGAGAGTTATGTTAATCCACTAATCGCCCCATCCATAGACTTAGATCATATTCCATTAGTTGATATGGATTATAGGATCAGTCAAACACTGTGCAATTGTGAATTTTTGGAGATTTATTTTTGGTTGGAGGAAAAACACGCTGACAAAACAAATGAAATTGGACTCTGGGAGTCCAATCTTCCTCATTATATTTTGCCTTTGACCTTACATGCCCCTGAATTCACCAAGAAATGCCAAGCACGTTATGTTCCCAGCCAAAGAGCCATTATGACCCCATCTGGTGACATCCTTTTTACAGTTACTTCCCAATCTATAAACCAAAAGATGCTAGCACCCCCCGTGGAAAACAGTGCCCCATTCTCCTTAGAAACCCTCACCCAACTCTATCAGCAGCTTGATTTTGCTAAAAGAACCAAGATCTTTGAGATCTTCTTACCAAAAAATGCTCAATTGCCAAAGAAGAACCCTCCATACCCTTCCTCAATCTTCCATGATCAAGATAAACAGATTATAACCACAATTTCATACGTTTTGGGTTATTATTCTAATCAGTGGGTAGATGAACCCATTCTAGGCTTTCTTTCCATATTTCCCATAGATAGAAAACCATCTATTTTGTTCAATTTCAGTCAATTGCTGGCTGATAACATTCATAAGCAGTTTATTAAATTTCCAACAGAACAAGTGTTTAATTACACTTCAATTATTTTAATCTATATGCTTCTATATTATCAAGCAGACAGGTTCAATTTTGCTATGCAGAAGCTGGATGAAGAGGGAAATCAGCAACCTGTGATATTTTGGACTTCATTAGTAATGAAAGAGCAGCAAAAATTCTTATACAAATATGTCATTGAAGAGTTTTTTCACCTAGCTATGAACATCCTAAATAGCTCAGCGTAGCCTAGAATTGGGGAAGACATCAAAAGGGTTCTGCATTTAACAGTTCAGGCCAATACTAGAGATTGGTATTTAAACCAAAATTATATAAAAATTAGAGTTTATGGATGCAAATTAGCACCATATAAGCTCCCAAAATACCTCCCCATGAGGATTTTTTCCCTGGAATACATGATAAAAATATTAAATTCATATGATATTCACTTTGTGGTGGCAAAGAAGAAGTCCTAGTTTCGCATAAAAACACAGTTGGGCCCTTTCATATGCAATACCAGGTCAGCAAGAGAAGAGGCAGACAAAATTCTTAAAGAGATGAAATTCAGCCTGAGTTTTACATGGTCTTATGACCCTTGGGGTATCATTTCCAAGTTGATAGTAGAAAACAAAACTACTCCATATATCCATACCTCAAGGCCTGACATAGAAAAGTATGAAATTAGTCAGAGTCGGAAGAGAATACATTGCAAGAAGATGAAGAACAATTGTTTTCTACTTCAAATTTACAAACTCCTACTCCTCTGGAGAAAACAAGTAAAAGGCAGAGAGTGGAGGGATCATCATCAACAACAGATAGTGAAGCCAAAGATCAAAGAATCAGTTACAAGAAAATAGCAAAGATCACTCCTAGGACAGATGTAGAAAAGGAAACAGAAGACCAAGTTTCCATTATAATTGGAGACTCACCACCTTCAAGCAACCAGTTTGTTGCATCTCCTATTGGACCTTCGATGTCACATGGTGAAAAGGAAACAGAGCTATCTTCTCAAGATCTCCAAGGAGAAAAGGAAAAGAGTGTTTTTGACAGGTACCGAGAAATCAAACTTAAGAATGAAATTCTTAAGAACGGTACCTAAAATCAATTTTGGAAGCATACTTCCAGCTCACAAAGCAGATTATTATCAGTTTTTTAGATAGAGCAAGGAAAGATGCAGATGGCCTTCCTTGAGGCTCAAATTCCACATCCTAAAACATCAGCAGATTACAAGAGTACAACATTTGAATTTAGCACCAAAGATATCCATCCCATTGATCAAATGGAGATGCATAAATAGACTAGTGAGATTATTTCTTCTACATTAACTGATACTACTATGTCATTTGTCTAAGTTGCAAGCTTCATAGGCCAACAATCAGTCCCAGTTGAAAATGCAAAAAGGTGTCTTCTTTAGCAAAGGACAATAGGATCAAATCTCTGGAAGATTTGGTAGTCAAGATAGGGTATGATCCTAATGATATAAGTGTCATAGAGGAGATCATCAAGAAGAAAAATCTGGACATTGTAACATTGAGAAAGCAGCTGAAACTGCCAGCCACAGGGGATCCCTTGACTAAAGACATTGAATAAAATGAGACATAGAAGGTTGAAATGATGAAGCTAATCATAGAGCAAAATATTCATATCAGACAAATGGAGGCGGAAATGGAGAAAATGATCAAATAAAAAGAACATAGTCAAAGGATGGCTTTAGTCCCCCTAGATTCCATACCCATCACTCAACTCCCAACTATAGGAATAGCAACTGCAGCGACTTCTTCCACTAAAACTACAAGTGTTGAACAAGTGACAAAAACACATGAAAATATGTCAATCTAGTTAGAAGAGATTAATAAATTTAATGGGCAGCTCAAAGCTCTGTAAGAGCATAAAACTAGAATTGAAGCTTCTCATCTAGATGAAATGCAGAAGTTACAAAGGTTTCTAAAGAATTTACAGAGGGTGGAAAAGGATACATCAATTGGTCAGAACTTGGCCCAAGCCAAGAAAACCATTTGAATGGGTATTTTTGACTCTATGAATAAGATTTGGCCATGTATCCAAATCATTTTTTAACAGAAAGAACTGATAAAAAGGGCCACTGAAACAATTGTTCAAGTAAGGGAAAAGCTGTGAGACATGCCTTCAGAAACCCCCCAACATCATCAAATTCCTAAATTCAAAGATTAAATATGAACTTGAAGAGTTAGGAATTAGTGACAGGACTACTACCATCTTGCAAGTCAAAAAGGTTTTGACTAAAAGAAATCTCATTGATCAATTGGAGGAAAGTTGTGAGACACTAGAGTTGGGAATGAATAGGTTTTGCAATAGGATTGAAGCATTAATCTAGAAAGTACTTCCTAGCATATATGTCATTAATGATCAACACATTACTCAAGAAGATTATGTTGTGAAGATGAAGGAAATGGCCAAAAGCAGCATAAAATTTAGCTGGTAAAAGGCAGCGTGACAACAAGAGCATTCTTAGAGACTATGGCAAATGACTTCTATATCCAGAAGGAGGTAAAACATGTCTTCACAGTACATTTTCAAGATATATTGAGGTTGATGAGATTTACCGGAGGGTAATTAAGTTAACCATTCTAGATGAAAAAAGGTGGGAGTAATTATGTGATTTACTGGATTAAAAGTAATTTGGATGCAGCCAGCACATCATCCAGCACAACAACGCAACACAGTTTTAGGCTGATTCAGAAATCGAATCAACCAAAAAAGAGCCACCTCTTCATGAAATTGTCTACCTCACCTATCTTTCTGCTAAATATCAATTTTATTGTTTAAAATTATGCTAATAGTACAGTCGGTTGAGACAGCGATTTTGTAATTATTTTGTAATTATCTCTTATAAATGGAGAAAATGATCAAAGAAAAAGAACAGAGTCAAATGATGGCCTTAGTATCCTTGGATGCCATACCCATCAATCAGCTCCCAGCTACAAGAACAACAACTTCTTCCACTCAAACTGCAAGTGTTGAACAAGTGACATAAACACTCGAAAATATGCCAATCCAGTCAGAAGAGATTAATAAATTGAATGGGCAGCTCAAAGCTCTGCAAGAGAAAAAAACTAGAATTGAAGCTTCTCGTCTAGCTGAAATGCAGAAGTCACAAAGGCTGTTATAGAAGTTACAAAGGGTGGAAAAGGATACATCAATTGGTCAAACCTTGGCCCAAGCCAAGGAAACCATTTGGATGGGTATTTTGCATTCTATGAATGAGATTTGGCCATGTATCCAAGTCATTTTTTAACAGAAAGAACTGATACAAAGGGCCACTGAAACAATTGTTCAAGGGAAAAGCTAGGAGACATGCCTTAAGAAGCCCCCAACATCATCAAATTCCTAAATTCAAAGATTAAATATGAACTTGAAGAGTTAGGAATTAGTGACGGGACTGCTACCATCTTGGAAGTCAAAAAGGTTTTGACTAAAAAAAATAGCATTAATCAATTGGAGGAAAGGTGTGAGACACTAGAGCTGGGAGTGAACAGGTTTTGAAACAGGATTGAATTATTAATCCAAAAAGGACTTCCCAACATATATGTCATTAATGATAAACTCATTACTCAAGAAGATTATATTCTAAAGATGAAGGAAATGGCCAGAAGCAGCATCAAATTCAGTGGGATAAAAGGCAACATGACAACAAGAGCACTCTTAGAGACTATGGAAAATGACTTCTATATCCAGAATGAGGTAAAACATGTCTTCACACTAAAGCCAACATTTGCAAAATATACTGAGGTTAATGATATTTACCGGAGGGTAATTAAATTAACCATTACAGATGAAAAAAGGTGGGAGGAATTATGTGATTTATTGGATTAAAAGTAATTCAGATGCAGCCAGCACATCAGCGCAGCAATTTTTAGCCTAATTCAGCAACCGAATCCACCAAAACAGAGCCACCTCTTTATGCAGTTGTCTACCTCGCCTATCTTTCTGCTAAAGATCACTTTTATTGTTTAAAATTGTGTTAATAATACATTGTCAATTGAGACAATGATTTTGTAATTATTTTGTAATTATTTCCTATAAATACTTCATTGTTTGAAGTATTACAAGTTGATTTTTAAGTTGTTGGAAGCATCAATAATATAGAGACATTTTCAAAGGATTCATGTGGTGCACAAAATCGTGATGTTCTTCTTTAGTTTATGTATTTGATCATTGTTTCCTTTCTCTGTTATCTCTGAAAATATTAATTATCTAACAGAAACTGTGATGAATAGGATATGTTACACAGAGCACCCTATTCTGGTTTTTAGTAATTTACATGTTTTATGTTGAAATCAAATTAAAGAATTCTTCATTTCTCCTTAGTTTCTACTGAATCTTACTTTTCTTCTTTTTCATAATCCATTTAAAATTCTAAAAGATCCAACTAGTGCAACCTAGCTTTCCCTATGAAACTCCTTCAAATTTTTATGCAGATCCAATTAATATTTAGACTCCATAGCCCAATGGAATTATAGCAATTTAATCAACCAAGCAATCCAATCAAAAACAATCAGTACAGTAATAACTAGCCTAAAATTCACATCAAACATAGCTAAATTGTATAGAGAGATCCCTCTTTGAAGCTGGCAGGGCTAGGTCTGAGCTTCCAAAGTGGTTTTGATGTTGTCCTATGTGTTTACTCCCTCAACCTCAAAAATACAGAACGACAACATAGTGGTGACCATATTGGGGAACGAATTCTTTTGAAATTGGAAAATAATTATTCCCCGATATTCAATCAGCATTTCAATTAATCAAAGCTCTTATATCATAATGAAATACATGATCTGAGGTTGTAATCTTGTATATATGTGAGTGTGTTATTAATTTTGATTTTATTAACTGTGTGATAAGTTTTCAATAGATTTGGCTCCTAAAATAATTTTCACTAGAGCTCACCCAAATCCCAACCCTACTGAATTTTTAGATAATCCAAAGAAATTAGTGAGAAAAAGAAGTCTTACAGAGAGTTGGGGTAGTAATAGTCCTTTTTCTAGGCTCAACTCTCTTCCTGAGAATTTTCCTTTGTCAAGGTCTAACTCTCTTCCTAAGAAGTTTCAAATCATTAAGGACATAGAGTTTGATTTTCCTTTCCAACATAGTTTGTTTAGATCAAAATATGAGAGCTTTGTAGATCATATTGTCATTGATGAAGCTATGCTACAACCATATATACCCCAAACTCAACCTCCTGATTTAGATCCTGGTCTAGAATACCTACAACAATTTGATAAATTACAAGATTATAGTCTCGGTTTTGGACAAAGCCATTAAAGAAGCTTATATTCAACAATCAATAGAATATTCAGCTTTAACAATTGCAGTAGCTTCTTTGTCCACCCAATCTTCCCAGACCGTTAATCTACAACCCCCTAGTCCTCTTCATTTTATAGTCGCTACTTTTTCACCTTAGCAACTCAAACTGTTGTTCATACTATCCCTGTAGTTATTACAACTACACCTTCCACAAGTCCATCTTCCAATCAAATTCTCACACCAGCTATGGCAGCTAGGTATACACCTTTGGTGTTACTAGGCCAGCTAAATGCTATGCCTATAGACTATCAATCAAAAATTATAACGTTTGATAACACTAGTTCTCATACTGCTCAACAACATGTAGACAGAATGAATGATGCTTTTGGCATTCAAGAAGTAGATGAGGCTGATGTAAAGATGAGATTGTTTGCTCAAAGTTTAGGAGGTGATGTCAAAAAATGGCTTAGGAGTTTACCTGTAGGAAGTATAGCAAATCTTGATGCATTCCATCCAACTTTCTTAGCTATATGGGAAATCAAGAAAAATCCACTTCAACTCTTGAATTAATACAAAAGACTTAAAAGAAAACATGATGAAACTATGGAGGAATATTGTGAACGGTTTAACATTGTTTACAATGCAATTCCTACAGACATCAAACCCTCCCTAGTCTAGCTTTAATTGATTTTCCTGATGGTTTTGATGTATACATGGAATATCAACTTAGAGAAAGAGATCTGGCAACTTTGGAAGAAATGAAAGTCAATGTCATTAAAGTTGAAGCTAACATCTTAGCTAAGAAGGTCAAACGAAAATCTGATCACAGGGTTACCATTAAAGAAGAGCCTTCCACTTCTACTTTTGATCACAAAATTGACAACCTAGTGAGGGTATTGGAAAAGATGATGGAAAGAGTAAACATAAATGATCAAGCTCAAATGAGAGAAAATCAAAATACTACTCAAAATAGGAACCAAAACTTTAGGAGGAATATTCCCCAAATCAAACTGTGATAACAAAAGGGTCCACACCAACAAGTCCGACCTCTTTTTCAGGAAAACTATACTAATGATGAGGGTAATATTATTGAATATTTAGGTGACAGGAAAATAAATTTGATGGGAATAAATGATGATGAATCTGTTTTTCTCACTCAAGAGGAGAAAGAGATTTTTCTCCTAACTCAAACCGAACTTGACTCTGAGGAATCAGATGAATATAAACAAGGTTTTGAGAATGCCATTATGGAAGTCCTTAGGCAGTACAACCTTAGGAGAAAAAAGAATTTAGACACTCTCAATAGTAAAAACTTTTATAATCCTGCTAAAAAATCCTCTGAAATCGATGTTATGAAGACTAAAGACAATACTCCCAAGAAAACTGTTGATAATTCTAGCAAAAAGAAAGTAAAAACTCCTGTCAAAAGGATAGTTGATAGTGTTTCCAAAACTACTCAAACTAATATCCCGACCACAAGTCAGCGAAAAGAGCCTATATTAAAAGAAATTACTAATCAATCTAATCTTCCCAACCTTATTAAGATTAAAACATCGTTCAACATTGATAATGAATTAGCAAAACTGAAAAATTCCTATTCCCCTAACAGAGTTAATGAACGAAAATATGTACAGACCTCAAGTGATGAAAGCTCTAAACATAAGGGAAACACAGACTCTGTTAATTTGAATGATCACCAGCCTAAACCCTTATTTGGGCCAAAATTTGAGGGAAAACCATAGGAAGGAGGTGTACCTCCATTCTATGATAGCCTAAATATTCATGATAAAATCATCAATAATGTTATGTTATATTCAAGTGCTTCCCACAATTTAATGCATAAATATGTTATGGAAAAACTAGGACTTGACATTACTAGACCTTATAAATACTTATATTCCTTTGATTCCATCAAAGTGAGATGCCTAGGTCTTATCAAAGACCTGTGTGTTACTTTAGCTCAAATCCCGACAAAAGTCTGGTAATGGACATAGTGGTTATAGATATTCCTCCTAAGTATGGAATGTTGTTGTCACACTCATGGGAGAAAAGCTACAAGAGACCCTACAAATGGATATGACCTTCGCCAACATACCAGTGTTTGGTCAGCAAAGAAGATTATATAGGGAAACCTTGATGAAATTCATTGTGATTAGTCAAGAGAAGCCTCACAGTTATCCTTTGTACTCTGTCCACTCAAATTTAGACTCTTTCATTCTATATAATGATGGAGACATCAACAATCACGTGATCAAAGCAGAAACTGAAATTTCTAAAACAAATCCAAACCAAACACAAGCACTAGAATAAAACACTCTTTCTGAACCCCTGTGGAACATGAGCTTTGATGGCTCTTGTAGAAAAGATGGTTATGGAGCAGGAGTATGGGTTGCAAATACTTGAAACAATCATGCTGAAGGTCATTCATACAAACTCAATTTTCAGTGTACAAACAACATAGCTGAGTATGAAGCTCTTATATTAGGATTGCAATTGTTGAAAAATTTGGGTGCCAAGAGAATCTCCATTCAAGGGGATGCCGAGTTAATCATAGAACAAATCAAAGAAGATTATTCAGCCAAGCACCCTAGATTGAGAGCATATACAAATGTTGTGCTTGATTTTTTAGAGAGTTTTGTGGAATATGACCTTTCTGCAATTCCTATAAATCAAAATATCCTGGCTAATAGTATGGCTTTTTCGGTCAGCGCCTGTAAAATGCCTTACCCTAATTGACAATATACATTGGAAGTGAAACATCGACCAGTTGTACTAGATAATATGAAGTATTGGCAGGTGTTTGGCAATGATAAACAAATTGAAAGTTTTCTGCAGTCTATGGATGAATATGAAGATGATAGTATAGACCTAGAATCTGAATTAGAAAATCAAATAGTTGTACATTCTAATGTAGAAAGGCAGTTAGAAAACTCATATGCAAATATACATATAAATAAAGTTGTAAATAAATTAGAATTGCTTGAAATAGATCCAGAGAAAGAATAATTTGAAACACTTCAGTTAAAGGATAATGTTTTACCTAGAGGTTTAGTTCCACTAGAAGAATTATTTGATTTCAATGATGTGGCTAAAAAGCCTAATATTGAACCCACAAGGGCAAAAATGGAAGAATGCAAAATAGCAGTGGAAAAGATCCTAAAATCATAAAACTATCTAAATCACTCCCAACTCCTGAAAAACAAAAATACATTGCTTTATTCAAGGAATTCAGTGATGTTTTTTCCTGGAGCTATGAATATCTAAAAACTTATGATTAGAGATTATACAACATAAAATTCCAATTAAAGAGGATCAATAACCATTTAAACAAAAACTTCGGAGAATAAATCCAGTGTTGATGCTTTTAATTGAGAAAGAAATTCAATTAAAAGAATGTATGACTCTAAAATCATAGTCCCTCTTAGGTATTCTACATGGGTTTCCAATATAGTGCCAACTAGGAAGAAAACAGTTGAAATTGGATTATGTATAGATTTTAGAAACCTTATTAAATTTTCCTTAAAGGACAACTACCTTTTACCAAAAATGGATCATATTCTATAGAAGGTAGTTTGATCTTCTAGGATTTATTTATTAGACGGTTTCTCAGGCTATAATTAGGTTTTAGTTCACCCTGACGATCAAGATAAAACAGCCTTTACCACTCCATGGGGTACCTTCATGTATGTGAAGATGCCTTTTGGGTTAATGAATGCTGGAGCCACATTTCAAAGAGAAATGGATATTGCCTTTGCTGATGAAATTGGTAGGTTTATTTTCATATATCTAGATGACATTATTATTTATTCTAATACTTATGAAGAACATTTGTTACATCTAAGAAGAGTATTCAAGAAATGTAGAAGGTTTGGAATTTCACTAAATCCTAAGAAAACACTTTTTTGCCTTGAAGAGGGAAAACTTCTCGGTCATATCATCTCTAAGGAAGGTATTAAAATTGATCCCAAAATAATTGAAGTTATTTTGAAAATCAACCATCCTAGAAACATTAAGGAATTTCAATTATTTATTGGCAGAATAAATTTCCTAAGGAGATTCATTCCCAACCTTGAAGAACTCGTTAGGAACATAACAAATATTTTGAAAAGAGACTTAGAAATAAGATGGAACATTGAGGCTAAGCAATGATTTGATCAAGTTAAACAAGCATTAACAAAAGCATTAGTCCTAATCAGTCCAAATTTCACTAAAGATTTTATAATCTTTTCATTTGCATCTAAACACACTATTGTAGTTGTCTTGTTATAGAAAAATGATGATGGATTTGAACAGCCCATTACTTTCTTTAGAAAGGCTTTAAGGGATGCTGCATTAAAATATAACATAATGGAAAAACAAGCCTTTGCATTAACTAAAGCAATCAAAGATTTCAAAGTGTATATCCTCCATTCTCACATTATTGCTTATGTACCAAATGTTGTGGTTAAGGATATTTTAACCCAAAATGGACGAGATGGTAAAAGAGGCAAATGGATTGCCATCATTCTTGAGTATGACATAGAAATCGTGCCCACCAAGCTTATCAAAAGACAAGGGTTAGCCAAATTGATGGCTAAGCCTAACTTTAATGCACTGGATATGAACTTTGTAGTTGCACTAGATGATCAAGAGGAACAGACGACTCCACAATTAGATGAGGATTTTATGACCTTTCCTTGGTATGCAGACCTCATTTTTGTTTTATTCAATTTAAATGATCCTCCTAGTTTAACTAAGACAAAGGCTAGATTTCTAAAATTAAAAGCAGTGAAAATTTGCATCATAGATAATTTTTTATATTGGAAAGATGCTGGTGGTATTTTACTAAAGTGTCTATTGAAAGATGATGTAGAAAGAATAATGTAGGAATTCCATGAAGGTGACTATGGTGGAAATCTATACTGGAAAACCACTACTAACAAGATCCTTAGAGTTGGTTTCTATTGGCCTACCCTTTTCCCTGATGTTCATAAGAAGGTAAGCTCTTTCCACAAATGCCAAATATTTGAGGGGAAAAGAAAACTATTGCCTCTCCCTTTAAAACCCATATTTGTTGAAAGTCCTTTCCAACAATGGGGATTGGATTTCATTAGAGAAATTCATCCACCGTCCTCTCCCCAACGTAAATGGATCCTCATAGCTACCGATTACTTCACTAAATGGACTGAGGCCACACCTTCCATATTGGCTATTGATGTTTTTATTATCAAATTTCTGGAAACCAATATCCTATCTAGATTTGGTTGTCCCAAAAATCTCATTACAGATAATGCTGCAGCTTTAAGTCCAAGAAAATGATAGAATTCTGCAACAAGTACCATATTACTTTGGTACATTCAACTTCTTATTATCCACAAAGTAATGGATTGGTTGAATTCTCAAATAAGAGTTTGGTAAACGTTATTAAAAATTTGTTAGAAGAGAACAAAAAGTAATGGCACAACAAGTTAATAAATTTGCGTTGGGTTGATAGACTCACAACAAAGAAATCAATTAGCATGTCACCATACCAATTGGTTTATGGGATGGATTTTGTTTTCTGCCTTCTTTGGGAGTTCCAATTACGAAGATAATTCAGGAATTGCAGGTTGAGCCTAATGACATCCAAAGGAGGATTGATTAGACTACCCAATTGCAGCAATCCAGGGAAGAAGTCTACAATAAAGCTCAGGTCATCTAGGAGGATATCAAAAATATTTTTGATAGAAGAACTAAAGCAGATGATTTCACCTTGGGTGACAAAGTTTTAAAATGGGATTCCAGAATAGAGGAAAAAGGAAAGCTTGGGAAATTTGACAACCTGTGGACTGGACCTTATATCATTGATTCTTTCAGAGGACACAATGAATTTTTCCTCAAACATCTAGACGGAATAGAAATTCCTAGTGGACCTGTGAATGGTAGAATGTTGAAGCATTATTTCTCTTATATATAAAGGTTTCTTACGTCAAATCATTGTAAATATCATTTTTTTTATTATTTTGATTGGGTGGATTATTGATAGAAGTTGAAGCCCGCAGAGAAGGCCCTAAGCTTCAATTGATATGTTGCCATAATTATTCCAACAACAAAAGAAATCAGGTGTAGATATTGTTGAAATGGAACACTCAAGGCTACTGATCAAATGTTCTTAGCACCTCACATGGAGAGTGCCATCCCTAGCTAGAGCCACTATTAGGGTCCTATAATTTATAGGATCTCAAGGTGATTGAGTATTTTATCTCAAAAATCTCATATTGTAAATAATTATCAATCTGCAAATGATTTCCAAATAAATAAATAGAATAGAATAAAAATGAAAAGAGGGTATAAATAGAAATATAAACAAAAAAAACAATAAAAGAGGAAAAACAAAAAATATTAAAAAAAAGAATGAAAGAAAGAACACCATCAAAAGAAAGAAAAACAAAAAAATAAAATAATACTAAAAGTGTTTCAAATCTAAATACCACTACTCATAGGTAGTTTTCTTCATGATTAATGAATAAAGGTTGTGTGCAACTTGTTTAAAAATGCCACAATGACTAGTTACATGTTTAATCATAAAGTATAATCATGGTTAAACATGTTTTCAATTTCTGTAGATTAGATTAGAAAATAAATATTTTCCAAACAGTTTAATCTTGGCAAATCAGTATTTAGGTAGAAAATGACATTGATTCAACTTTTTAATCTGGATCAATAGGATAAATAAGTGATAGGATTTAGGTAGTTTTTCATTTTTCATAAAAGAAAATAATTGTGGGTTTGCTAGTCTAAATGCACCCCCTTAGAAGAATAAAAATGTTAGTTTAGTTAAAGGGTAGGAAAAAATAGTTGGCTTTATAAATATACTTATGTGCCCTTTACCCTAAGTTTTAGTGTTATGTAAAAGAAAGGTACGATGGGGATAAAGTTATTTTTACATGTTTTATATTTCAAACTTTATCCTAAGTTCAAAAGCAATAAATCAAAGGCACATATGGACAAAGTTGGTTTTGTCATTTTTGGTTAAAAGGGGGTTGCACCTAAAACTTCAGGATTCTCCAATATCCATGATCGATGGCCCTTATCCTTTTTTGGCCCCCCCTCTCCATCCTACCTTTACCGCTGGGAGGGGTCCAAAAAGGAAGTATTCTCCGTCGAGCCCCATCCATACGTGGCACCTTCTCCTCATTCCACACCCCCCTGACATACCGCTTACCACCTTTTACCCCCTCCGAAAATAGCCTTCCCCTCATCTGCTCGACCATGTCCCTACCCCAACACCTCTGCCGCTCATGTCGCACCACGTTCCATAGTCGTTTCCTAATTAAATGCTTTCCCGACTGAATTACCGTTGGGCATTCAATTTATCTTCTAGGGTAACTGTTCGACTCCAACGGTCTTGCGCCAAGCCTCCAATGAAAATTGCCTTTCAGCCTTTAAAATCTTTTGAACCATTATTTTTCTCCCTTTCACTGGCTTACTCTCTGTAATTCATAGTTCTCTTCAAAGAGACCAGTTGCAAAACTTTTGCTGAAACAAATCGGAATTGTCAGCGCTCTGCCTCCTTTAACCTAATAGCTCATAATCTTAAATTGTTCCCCGTAAGCTTTCCCTTCAATCACTATTATCATTCCCTGATCTAAATATGCCTCCAAAGAGCAATAACCAGGAGAGCTTTGTTAATCCACTAATCCCCCCCATCTATATACTTAGATCATATTCCATTAGCTGATAGAGATTATATGATCAGTGAAACACAGTGTGACTCTAAATTTTTGGAGCTTTACTGTTGGTTGGAGGACAACCATGCTGGCAAAATGGATGAAATTGGACTCTAGGAGTCCAATATTCCTCATTATATTTTCCCTCTGACCTTCCATGCCCTTGAATTCACCAGGAAATGCCAATCATGTTATGTTCCTAGTCACAGAGCCATTATGACCCCATCTGGTGACATCCTTTTTACAACTACTTCCCAATCCATAAACCAAATGATGCTAGCACTCCCTGTGGAAAATAGCGCCCCATTCTCCCTAGAAGCCCTCACCCAACTCTATCAGAAGCTTGATTTTGCTATAAGAGCCAAGATCTTTGAGATCTTCTTACCAGAAAATGCTCAATTGCCAAAGAAGAACCCTCCATACCCTTCACCAATCTTCTCTGATCAAGCTAAATAGATTATAACCATAAATTTATACATTTTCGGTTAATTATTCTTATCAGTGGGTAGATGAACCCATTCTAGGCTTCCCTTCCATTTTTCCACAGATAGAAAACCATCTATTTTGTTCAATTTCATTCAATTCCTGGATGATAACATTCATAAGCAGTTTATTAAATTTCCAACAGAACAAGTGTTTAATTACACTTCAATTTTAATCTATATGTTTCTATATTATCAAGCAAACAGGTTCAATTTATCTATGCAGAAGCTTGATGAAGAGGCAAATCAACAACCTGTGATATTTTGGACTTTGTTAGTAATGAAAGAGCAGCAAGAATTCTTATACAAACAGGTCATTGAAGATTTTTTTCACCCAGTTATGAACATCCTAAATAGCTCAGCACAACCCAAAATCGGTGAAGACATCAAAAGGGTTTTGCATTTGACAGATTAGGCCAATACTGGAGATTAGTATTTAAACCAAAATTATACAGAAATCAGAGTTTATGGATGTGAACTAGCACCATATAAGCTCCCAAAATACCTCCCCATGAGGATTTTTTCCCAGGAATACATGAGAAAAATATTAAATTCAGATGCTATTCACTTTGTGGTAGCAAAGAAGAAGTCCCGATTTCGTATAAAGACACAAGTGGGCCCTTTCATATGCAATACCAGGTCAACAAGAGAAGAGGAAGACAAAATTCTTAAAGAGATGAAATTCAGCCTGAGTTTTACATGGTCTTATGACCCTTGGGGTATCATTTCCAAGTTTAGAGTAGAAAACAAAAGTACTCCATATATCCATACCTCAAGCACTGAGATAGAAAAGTATGCAAATCAGTCAAAGTCGAAAGAGAATACATTGGAAGAAGATGAAGAACAATTGTTCTCTACTTCAAATTTACAAACTCCTACTCCTCTAGAGAAAACAAGTAAAAGATAGAGAGAGGAGGGATCATCACCAACAATAGGTAGTGAAGCCAAAGTTTTCAGAATCAGTTACAGGAAAATAGCAAAGATCACTCCAAGGACAGATGCAGAAAATGGAACAGAAGACCAAGCTACCATTATAATTGGAGACTCACCACCTTCAAGCAGCAAGTTTGTTGCATCTCCTACTGGACCTTCGATGTCACATGGTGAAAAGGAAATAGAGCTATCTTCTCAAGATGTCCAAGGAGAAAAGGAAAAGAGTGTTTTTGACAGGTACCAAGAGATCAAATTTAAGAATGAAATTCTTAGAACAATACCTAAAACCAATTTTGGAAGCATACTTCCAGCTCACAGAGCATATTATTATCAGTTTTTTAGACAGAGCAGGGAAAGATGCAGATGTCCTTCCTTGAGGCTCAAATTCCACATTCTAAAACATTAACAGATTACAAGAGTACAACATTTGAATTCAGCACCAAAGATATCCATCCCATTGATCAAATGGAGATGCATAAACAGACTGGTGAGATGATTTCTTCTACATTAACTAATACTGCTATGTCATTGTCTAAGTTGCAGGTTTCATATGCCAACATTCAGTCCTAGTTGAAAATGGAAAAGGTGTATTCTTTAGCAAAGGACAATAGGATCAAATCTTTGGAATATTTGGTATTCAAGATAGGTTATGATCCTAAGGATATAAATGTTGTAGAGGAGATCATCAAGAAGAAAAATCTAGACATTGCAGCATTGAGAAAGCAGTTGAAACTGCCAGCCATAGAGGATCCCTTGACTAAAGGCATTGAAGAAAATGAGACACAGAAGGTTGACATGATGAAGCTAATCATAGAGAAGAATATTCAAATCAGACAAATGGAGGAAGAAATGGAGAAAATGATCAAAGTAAAATAACATAGTCAAAGGATGGCCTTAGTCCCCCTGGATTCCATACCCATCACTCAGCTCCCATATCGAGGAATAGCAACTATAGCAACTTCTTCCACTCAAACTACAAGTGCTGAACAAGTGACAAAAACACTAGAAAATATGTCAATCCAGTCAGAAGAAATTAATAAATCGAATGGGTATCTCAAATCTCTACAAGAGCAGAAAGCTAGAATTGAAGCTTCTCATCTAGCTAACATGCAGAAGTCACAAAGGCTGCTAGAGAAGTTACAGAGGGTGGAAAAGGATACATAAATTAGTCAGACCTTGGCCCAAGCCAAGGAAACCATTTGGATGGGTATTCTGGACTCTATGAATGAGATTCGGCCATGTATCAAAATCATTTTTGAACAAAAAGAACTAATACAAAGGGCCACTAAAACAATTGTTCAAGTAAGGGAAAAGCTGGGAGACATGCCTTCAGAAGCCCCCAACATCATCAAATACCTAAATTCAAAGATTAAATATGAACTTGAAGAGTTAGGAATTAGTGACAGGACTGCTTCCATCTTGGAAGTTAAAAAGGTTTTGACTAAAAGAAATATCATTGATCAATTGGAGGAAAGTTGTGAGACACTAGAGCTGGGAGTGAACAGGTTTTGCAACAAGATTGAAGCATTAATCCAGAAAGGACTTCCCAACATATATGGCATTAATGATAAACTCATTACTCAAGAAGATTATGTTCTGAAGATGAAGGAAATGGCCCGAAGTAGCATAAAATTTAGTGGGATAAAAGGCAGCATGACAACAAGAGAATTCTTAGAGACTATGGAAAATGACTTATGTATCCAGAATGAGGTAAAACATGTCTTCACAGTACATTTGCAAGATATATTGAGGTTGATGAGATTTATCGGAGGGTAATTAAGTTAACCATTCAAGATGAAAAAAGGTGGGAGGAATTATGTGATTTACTGGATTAAAAGTAAATCGGATGCAGCGAAAACAACAGCCAGCACAACAGCGCAGCACGGTTTCAGGCTGATTCAGAAACCGAATTGACCAAAAAAGAGCCACCTCTTCATGCAGTTGTCTACCTCACCTATCTTTCTGCTAAAGATCAATTTTATTGTTTAAAATTATGTTAATAATACATTATCAGTTGAAACAACAATTTTGTAATTATTTCTTATAAATGGAGAAAATGATCAAAGAAAAAGAAGAAAGTCAAAGGATTGCCTTAGTGCCCTTGGATGTCGTACCCATCACTCAGCTCCCAGCTACAGGAACAACAATTACAGCAACTTCTTCCACTCAAACTGCAAGTGTTGAACAAGTGATAAAAACACACAAAAATATGTCAATCCAGTCATAAGAGATTAATAAATTGAATGGGCAGCTCAAAGCTATGCAAGAGAAGAAAACTAGAATTGAAGTTTCTAGTCTAGCTGAAATGCAGAAGTCACAAAGTCTACTAGAGAAGTTACAGAGGGTGGAAAAGGATACATCAATTGGTCAGACCTTGGCCCAAGCCGAGGAAACCATTTGGATGGGTATTCTAGACTCTATGGATGAGATTTGACCATGTATCCAAATCATTTTTTAATAGAAAGAATTGATACAAAGGGCCACTGAAACAATCGTTCAAGGGAAAAGCTAGGAGACATGCCTTAAGAAGCCCCCAACATCATCAAATTCCTAAATTCAAAGATTAAATATGAACTTGAAGAGTTCGGAATTAGTGACAGGACTACTACCATCTTGGAAGTCAAAAAGGTTTTGACTAAAAGAAATGTTGGCATTATGATTCAAGTGTTGTCCTTGATGGCAACTCACTCAGAGGCTGGTACAGGTGCTCAGAGGTTGGTACAGGTGGTACAGGTGATGGCAACTTAATCAGAGGACAGATCTGAGTATAGCAGGCCAAGACAATTCATACACGCAGGTTCGTTAAGCCCAAGTCGCGTGTACACGCAGGTTGGCTTCAGTAAAAGCGCGTGTATGTGAAAACGTACCTTTGGTCCATGGCGGTTAGTCCTTGGAAGTTGTGCCTATGGTTTTGGACCATGGCGTCTCGACGGACGTGTTGATCCCTAGTTTTGAAGTTGATGGTATTGTGTTACTATGGTTTTGGACCGTGGTATTGTAAAGGGCCTAAGGCTATATAAGGAGAAGATCATTAGGCAAATGAAGGTAAGCAAGGTGCAAGAGTGAGTATGAGTGATGAAGATCTGAGGAAGTGTGAGATCCAAGTGCTGGTTATGGGTTGGTGATCTGAACCAAGGTTTCACTCATGTGGAGGATGATGAATGATGGAACGAGATCTCAAGGGTTGGAATGATTATCTTCATATGGTTTGACTCTGGATAGACTAGATCTACTGACGCATGTTTATTATTATGATCTGGGTATGTTTTGATGTCTGATATAGCTACAGAGTTTTAAGGTTGAATTTACAGATCTGTACGCGGGTTGGTTGTGGTAAAAGAGCGTATACACGCAGGTTGGGTTCATCCAAGTAGCGTATACAATGTGAAGTATGATATTTGAATATGGAGCTGGATCTGGTGATTGCTATGTTGTCTGGTTGTTGTTGACAGGGTTACAGTGATTCAGAATTGGATGTTTCAGTGATTGATGATGCAGGTTGTACTACAATGATGATTGTCTTATGGATCCAGTATGAAAATGTATGAAACGTGGTCCCGGGTAGATCGTAGGCTGGCACCTACATACTGGTAAACATATCAGCCAGTACAAGAGCCAGGGGGTTGTAGCTCCCTTCCACTAGCAGCTGGAAAACGAGTAAAGAAGCATTTTGTAGGTAGGCACCTACGTACTAGTAAATGGATCGGCTAGTACAAAAGCTAAGAGGGTTGTAGCCCTCTGCAGGTTGTAGCCTGCGTACTGGTAAAGGACTGCACCAGTACATTGTAAAAGAAGTTTCTCATTAAAGAAGAAAGAGACGAATTGCAGCAGGTGGTTTTCACCCACATTGGGTTTCCACCTTATATCATGGTGTTCATGTGTGTGGCTCTTGTGTGATGTTCTGTTCTGTTATACTGCGCCTGTTTACTGTTAAATTGCTTAATAATGTTCTGATGCATTTACTGAAGATTAAGCTAACTGAATTATAAGATCTCTGGGTATACGCTAGTTGCATTAGACACAGTCGCGTGTACACGCGGGTTAACTTATCTGAAGTCGCGTATATGTTTCTGAGTATGAAATTGAAAAGTTTTATCTGATCTGATAATACTGATTCACCCCCCCCCCCCCTCAGTATTATTTCCAACAAGAAATCACATTGATCAATTGGAGGAAAGGTGTGAGACACTAGAGCTGGGAGTGAACAGGTTTTACAACAGGATTGAAGTATTAATCCATAAAGGACTTCCCAGCATATATGTCATTAATGATAAACTCATTACTCGAGAAGATTATGTTCTGAAGATGAAGGAAATGGACAGAAGCAGCATCAAATTCAGTGGGATAAAAGGCAGCATGACAGCAAGAGAATTCTTAGAGACTATGGCAAATGACTTCTATATCCAGAATGACGTAAAACATGTCTTCACAGTAAAGCAAACATTTGCAAAATATATTGAGGTTAATGATATTTACCAGAGGGTAATTAAGTTAACCATTCCAGATGAAAAAAGGTGGGAGGAATTATGTGATTTACTTGATTAAAAGTAATTCAGATGCAGCCAGCACATCAGTGCAGCATAGTTTCAAGATGATTCAGCAACCGAATCCACCAAAACAGAGCCACCTCTTCATGCAGTTGTCTACCTCGCCTATCTTTCTACTAAAGATCAATTTTATTGTTTAAAATTATGTTAATAATACATTGTTGGTTGAGACAACGATTTTGTAATTATTTCTTATAAATGCTTCATTGTTTGAAGTATTACAGGTTGATTGTTGAATATAATTTTCCTCTACAAATTGTAAATTTTTTAAGTTGTTGGAAGCATCAATAATACAGGGACATTTTCAAAGGATTCATGTGGTGTATGAAATGGTGATGTTCTTCTTCAGTTTATGTGTTTGATCATTGTTTTCTTTCTTTGTTATCTCTGAAAATCTTAATTACTTAACAGAAACGGTGATGAATAAGATATGTTACACAGAGCACCCTATTCTGGTAGTTAGTAATTTACATGTTTTCTATTGAAGTCAAATTAAGGAATTCTTCATTTCTCCTTAGTTTCTATTGAATCTTACTTTTCTTCTTTTTCATAATCCATTTAAAATCCTGAAAGATCTAACTAGTGCAACCTAGCTTGCCCTATGAAACTTCTTCAAATTTTTATGTAGATCCAGTTAATCTTCGGACTCCATAGCCCAATGGAATTATAGCAATTTAATCAACCAAGCAATCCAATAAAAAACAATCAGTACAGTAATAACTAGCCTAAAATTCACATCAAACATAGCTAAATTTTACAAAGAGATCCCTCTTTGAAGCTGGCAGGGCTAGATCTGAGCTTCCAAAGTGGTTTTGATGTTGTCCTATGTGTTTACTCCCTCAACCTCAAAAATATAGAATGACAACATAGTGGTGACCATACTAGGGAACGAATTCTTTTTAAATTGAAAAATATTTGTTCCCCAGTATTCAATCAGTATTTCAATTAATCAAAGCTCTTATATCATAATAAAATACATGATCTGAGGTTGTAATCTTGTATATATTTGAGTGTGTTATTAATTTTGATTTTATTAACTATGTGATAAGGTTTCAATAGATTTGGCTCCTAAAATAATTTTCACTAGAGCTCACCCAAATCCCAACCCTGCTGAATTTTTAGATAATCCAAAGAAATTAGTGAGAGAAAGAAGTCTTACAGAGAGTTGGGGTAGTAATAGTCCTTTGTCTAGGCTTAACTCTCTTCATGATAATAATCCTTTGTCAAGGTCTAACTCTCTTCCTGAGAAGTTTGAAATTATTCAAGACATAGAGTTTGATTTGTCTTTCCAACATAGTTTGTTTAGATCAAAATATGAGAGCTTTGTAGATCAGACTGTCATTGATGAAGCTATACTGCAACCATATATACCCCAAACTCAACCTCTTGATTTAAATCATGATCTAGAACACCTACAACAATTTGATAAATTACAGGGTCTAGTCTCGATTTTGGACCAAGCCAATAAAGAATCTTATATTCAACAATTAGTGGAATATTCAGCTTTAACAATTGCAGCAGCTTCTTTGTCCACCCAGTCTTCCTTGTTAGGTCCCTATACTACTAGTGCAACCCCTTATTTTTATTAGTACAACCCCATTATTATATTTTTGTGCCCATGTAGTCCCCATATTGTTAATATATTATGCTCCATAGAATCCCACTATTTTTATTATTGTGCCCTTACATCATTATTGTTATGTCGGCTTTGATTATATTATGACCCCTTAGACTCCTATATATAGAAAGGAGGTCTTGTTATTTGTATCATCCAAGAATTATTCATTTGTGTAATGTAAAGGAGGTTTCCCCCTCGAAGAGGCTTATTTTGAAGGCATTTATCTATCTTTTCTATCTTTTTGTGATCTGGTTTCATAAAATTTGGTATCAGAGCTCTAGATTCTAGGGTTTCGCTGCTCCAAACAGGTTATCGTGGAATTTTCGCTATAACTTTTTTGCTACAAAGTTTCAGAAGCCAAAACAAAAACCCATTTGAGAAGAAAAGAAATTGGTATGAACCTCGGGTCTGAATTTCAGATCTTTCCTCACTATATTTTTGGAGATATGATCGAAGTAAATTATGATTTTTGCAAGCTCCAGAATTTCATCTAAAACAGGTCATCGTGGAATTTTTGCTATAACATTTTTGCTACGAAGTTTCAGAAGCTAAAAAAACAAGCCCATTTGCGAAGAAATCGGTCTGAACTTCAGGCCCAAATTTCAGGTCTTGTCTCACTATATTCACATATATATGATTTGAGGAAGTTAGGGTTTTTGTAGATTACCGAATTACATCCTAAACAGGTGACCTTGGGAAAATCATCATAACTGTCTATCTGAGCATCATATTGAAATTTCGTAAGAAGTTACAGAAAGAGGAAGGACTGTGTTTTGTTTGGGTATATGTTTCAGAACCTAAGGTTGAAATAGTGACATGTGGCACGTCGTACAAGTTCACTCTACTGAACTAGTCTATAATTAGGCAATCGCAGTATATTGAGAATAAATATTTCTTTGGGAATCCAATTGCAATTAGACTTGTAGATTTTGAAAGAGGATTCAGAGGGATATTACAGGGTGAAATTTCAAAAACTTACAGATCCGAAATTACAAAGTTACAGACGTTTCAAGATCAAGCTCCTAAAATCAAGAAAACGCGAGATAAGGAAGTTTGATGGCAAGGATCCGATAAATTGGATACTACACATGGAGAAATATTTTGATCTACAAGGTGTACCATTGTTACAAAAGGTACATATTGCATCTAATTATTTAGAACCAAATTAATTTTTATGGTATAAAGGGCTTTGTTCTCGTAAACCACTTATCACGTGGTCAATTTTCACAGAGGAAATGATAGCACATTATGAGGATACAAAGAGAAACGCCTTCTTTAGCCAATTGATAAATCTCAAATAGAAGGGTTCAATGACAGAGCACGTTGAGGACTTTCAAAAATTGAATATAAGGGAAAATGATATTCTAGAGAAGCAGAGGATTGATGTCTCCATAGGGACTTTAAAGGATAACACTCAACATGAGGTTCATCTTAGGGAACCTGATTCATTAGAGAATGCATTTAGGTTCGCAAGAAAAGTGGAAAGAAAAATTATGGCAACAAGGAAGTCTACCCCTCACAACTATAAATATGTAAGTGTTGTTTCTCCTAGCCTTCTAGAACCTAGAAGGTTGACACCATAACAATTGGAAGAAAAAAGAGCAAAAGAGATTTGTTACAATTGTGATAACAAATACATTAAAGGTCATAAGTGTGCTGAGAAGAAATTATTTTACATTGATTGTGAAGAGGAGGAAGAAAAGGACCAAGAAACGTCAAAAGAAGAGGATATACATCAGGAACCAACCACAAAAAAAGAAGAAATGAATCTGACCATATCTTGTAAAGCATTGGCAAGAATTACCACTCCTCAAACTCTCAAGATAGAAGGACATATCAAGAAGAAAAAGGTTCAAGAAGTGAAAGATCACATCGAGAAAGAAGAAATGAATCCAACCATATCATGTAATGCATTGGCCGGAATTACCACTCCTCAAACTATCAAGATAGAAGGACATATCAAGAATAAAAATGTTCAAGAAGTGAAAGATCACATCGAGCAT
The DNA here is from genome assembly GCA_031772625.1 of Pinus tabuliformis. Taxonomy (NCBI): domain Eukaryota; kingdom Viridiplantae; phylum Streptophyta; class Pinopsida; order Pinales; family Pinaceae; genus Pinus; species Pinus tabuliformis. The sequence continues at coordinate 484,160,088 of CM062804.1, forward strand.
CAAGAAATGAATCCGACCATATCTTCTAATGCATTGGAAGAAATCATCACTCCTCAAACTCTCAAGAGAGAAGGACATATCAAGAAGAAAAATATTCAAGCAGTGAAATATCATATCAAGCATCAACAACAAGTTCTCCAACTTTTAAAGGATAACGCCACTTTGGGCAGAATCGAATGAAACAACAGGCAGATAAACATCACAGTGAAAAAAGTTTTGATGTAGGCGATTGGGTATTTTTACGGCTACATCTCAAGCAAGCGATTTATGAGAAGGAAATGTTGGCAATACTACATGCACTTAAGAAATGGCGACCTTACCTAATGGGAAGACACTTCAAGGTAAAAATGGAGCATGATATTCTTAAATACTTTTTAGAACAAATATTATTTTTAGAAGAACGGGAAAAATGGGTCACAAATATGGTGGGTTATGACTTTGAAATCATCTACAAAAAAGGGAAGAAAAATGTTGTTGCAGATGCACCCTCAAGAAAGGATGAGGATGTGGAAGAATTGTTTTTTGCTATTTCTATTATCCAACCAGATTGGATAAATGAAGCAAGGGATGAATGGAAGAAGGATGAAGAAGTGTGGCCACTCATTCAAAAGTTGAAGAAGATCCCAGTTCAAACAATATTTCCAGAAATTGACAAGGAAGGAAAAATCATATTTGAACCTAGAGCAGTCACAGAAACAAGAACCCGACAGTTACAAAATCGATCAATTTCAGAGTATCTCATTAAGTGGAAGAACTTACCCATTGAGGATTCCACATGGGAGGACAAGAATTTTATACAGAAGCATTAAGAACTACTCAAGCGTTGAGGACAACACTTTTTGAAGCAGAGGGGCATGTTAGGTCCCTATACTACTAGTGTAACCCCTTATTTTTATTATTATAATCCCATTATTATATCGTTGTGCCCATGTAGCCCCCATATTGTTATTATTGTGCCCCATAAAAGCCCACTATTGTTATTATTCTGCCCTTACATTATTATTGTTATGTCGGCTCTGATATTATTATGACCCCATAGATTCCTATATATAGAAAGGAGGTCTTGTCATTTGTATCATCCAAGAATATTTCATTTTTGTAATGTAAAGGAGGTTTCCCCCTCGAAGAGGCTTATTTTGAATGTGTTTATCTATCTTTTCTATGTTTTGTGAGCTGGTTTCATAGCATTCCCACACTGTTAATCTACAACCCCCTAGTCCTATTCATTCTATAGTCCCTACTTATTCGCCTATAGCAACTCAAACTGTTGTTCATACTATCGTTGTAGTTATTATAACTACAACTTCCACAAGTCCATCTTCCAATCAAATTCTAACACCAGCTATGGCAACTAGGTATTCACCTTTGGTGTTACCAGGCTAGCTAAATGTTATGCCTACAGACTATCAATCAAAAATTCTAATGTTTGATAACACGGGTTCTCATACTACTCAACAACACGTAGACAGAATGAATGATGTTTTTGACATTCAAGAAGTAGATGAGGATAATGTAAAGATGAGATTGTTTGCTCAAAGTTTAGGAGGTGATGTCAAAAAATGGTTTAGGAGTTTACCTGTAGGAAGTATAGCCAATCTTGATGCATTCCATCAAACTTTCTTAGTTAGATGGGAAATCAAGAAAAATCCACTTCAACTCCTTAATGAATGCAAAAGACCTAAAAGAAAACCCAATGAAATTGTGGAGGAATATTGTGAACAGTTTAACATTGTTTACAATGAAATTCCTACAGACATCAAACCCTCCCCTGGTCTAGCTTTAATTGATATTCCTGCTAGTTTTGATGTAGACATGGAATATCAACTTAGAGAAAGAGACCCGGTAACTTTCTAAGAAATGAAATCAAAAGCTATTAAAGTTGAAGCTAACATCTTAGCTAAGAAGGCCAAACTAAAATCTGAACGTAGGGTTACCATTAAAGAAAATCCTTCCACTTCTACTTTTGATCACAAAATTGACAACCTAGTGAGGGTAGTGGAAAATATGATGCAAAGAGTAAACAAAAATGATCAAGCTCAAATGAGAGAAAATCAAACTACTGCTCAAAATAGGAACCAAAACTTCAGGAGGAATATTCCCCAAATCAAATAGCGAGAACAAAAGGGTCCAGACCAGCAAGTCCGACCTCCTTTTTAGGAAAACTATACCGATAATGAGGGTAATATTATTCAATATTTAGATGACAGGAAAATAAATCTGATGGGAATAAATGATGATGAATCTATTTTTCTCACTCAAGAGGAGAAAGAGACTTTTCTCCTAACTCAAACCGAAATTGACTCTGAGGAATCAGATGAATATAAACAAGGTTTTGAGAATGATATTATGAAAGTCCATAGGCAGTACAACCTTAGGAGAAAAAAGAATTAAGGCACTCTCAATAGTAAAAACTCTAATAATCCTGCTAAAAAATCCTCTGAAATTGATGCTAGGAAGACTATAGACAATTCTCCTAAGAAAGTTGTTGATAATTCTAATAAAAAGAAAGTAGAAACTCCTGTCAAAAACATAGTTGATAGTGTTTCCAAAACTACTCAAACTGATATCCAACCCACAAGTCAGCGAAAAGAGCCTATATCAAAAGAAATTACTAATCAATATGATCTTCCCAACCTTATTAAGATTAAAACATCATTCAACATTGAGAATGAATTAGCAAAACTGAAAAAAATAAATAAATAAATAAATAAAAATAAATAAATAAATAAAATAAAAAATAAAAATAAATAAATAAAAATAAAAATATCTTATTCCCCTAACAAAGTTAATGAACAAAAATACGTACAGACCTCAAGTGATGAAAGCTCTAAACATAGGGGGAAATGATCACCAGCCTAAACCCTTATTTGGGCTAGAAGTTGAGGGCAAACCATAGGAAGGAGGTGTACCTCCATTCTATGTTAGCCTAAATATTCATGATAAAATCCTCCATAATTTTACGCTAGATTCAGGTGGTTCCCACAATTTAATGCCTAAAGATGTTATGGAAAAACTAGGACTTGACATTGCTAGACCTTATAAAGACTTGTATTCCTTTGATTCAATCAAAGTGAGATGCCTAGGTCTTATCAAAGACCTGTGTGTTACTTTAGCTCAAATCTCAGCAAAAGTTTGGTAATGGACATAGTGGTTACAGATATTCCCCCTAAGTATGGCATGTTGTTGTCACACCCATGGGGAGAAAAGCTACAAGAGACCCTACAAATGGATATAACCTTCGCCACCATACCAGTGTTTGGTCAACAAAGAAGATTATATAGGGAAACCTTGATGAAATTCATGGTGAGTAGTCAAGAGAAGCCTTACAACTATCCTTTGTAATCTGTCCACTCAGATTTAAACTCCTTCATTATGTATAATGATGGAGACATCAACAATCAGGTGATCAAAGCAGAAACTGAAATTTCTAAAACATATCCAAACCAAACACAAGCGTTAGAATAAAACACTCTTCTTGAACCCCTTTGGAACATGAGCTTTGATGGCTCTTGTAGCAAAGATGGTTCTGGAGTAGGAGTATGGGTTGCAAATACTAGAAACAATCATGCTGAAGGTCATTCATACAAACTCAATTTTCAATGTACAAACAACATAGTTGAGCATGAATCTCTTATATTAGGATTCGAATTGTTGAAAAAATAGGGTGCCAAGAGAATCTCCATTCAAGGGGATGCCGAGTTAATCATAGAACAAATCAAAGAAGATTATTCAGCCAAACACCCTAGATTGAGAGCATACAGAAATGTTGTGCTTTATTTTTTAGAGAGTTTTGTGGAATAGACCTTTCTATGATTCCTAGAAATCAAAATATCCTGGCTAATAGTCTTGCTTTTTCAGCGAGCTCCTGTAAAATTCCTTACCCTAATCGAAAATATATAGTTCAAGTGTAACATCGACCAGTTGTACCAGATAATATGAAGTATTGGCAAGTGTTTGGCAATGATAAACAAATTGAAAGTTTTCTGCAGTCTAAGGATGAATATGAAGATGATAGTATAGACCTAGAATCTGAATTAGAAAATCAAATAGTTGTACATTCTAATGTAAAAAGGCAGTTAGAAAACTCAAATGCAAATATACATATAAATAAAGTTGTAAATAAATTAGAATTGCTTGAAATATATCCATAGAAAGAAGAGTTTGAAACACTTCAGTTAAAAGATAATGTTTTACCTAGAGGTTTAGTTCCACTAGAAGAACTATTTGATTTCAATGATGTAGCTAAAAAGCCTAAGATTGAGCCCACAAGGGCAGCAGTGGAAGAATGCAACATATGCAGTGAAAAAGATCCTTAAATCATAAAACTGTCTAAATCACTCCCAACTCCTGAAAAACAAAAATACATTGCTTTATTCAAGGAATTCAGTGATGTTTTTTCTTGGAGCTATGAAGATCTAAAAACTTATGATCATAGACTATACAACATAAAATTCCAATTAAAGAGGATCAAAAACCATTTAAACAAAAACTTCGGAGAATAAATCCAGTGATGATGCCTTTAATTGAGAAATAAATTTTAAAAATGTGTGACTTTAAAATCATAGTCCCTCTTAGGTATTCTACATGGGTTTCCAATATAGTGCCAACTAGGAAGAAAACAGTGGAAATTAGATTATGCATAGATTTTAGAAACCTTAATAAATTTTCCTTAAAGGACAACTACCTTTTACCAAAAATGGATCATATTCTACATAAGGTAGTTGGATCTTCTAGGATTTCTTTATTGGATGGTTTCTCGGGCTATAATTAGGTTTTAGTTCACCTTGATGATCAAGATAAAACAACCTTTACTACTCCATGGGGTACCTTCATGTATGTGAAGATGCCTTTTGGGTTAATGAATGTTGGAGCCACATTTCAAAGAGCAATGGATATTGCCTTTGCTGATGCAATTGGCAGGTTTATTGTCATATATCTAGATGACATTATTTTTTATTCTAATACTTATGAAGAACATTTGTTACATTTGAGACGTGTATTCAAGAAATGCAGAAGGTTTGGAATTTCACTAAATCCTAAGAAAACACTTTTTGGCCTTGAAGAGGGAAAACTTATCAGTCATATCATCTCTAAGGAAGGTATTAAAATTGATCCCAAAAGAATTGAAGTTATTTTGAAAATCAACCATCCTAGAAACATTAAGGAAATTAAATCATTTATTGGCAGAATAAACTTCCTTAGGAGATTCATCCCCAACCTTGTAGAACATGTCAGGAACATAAACAAATATGTTGAAAAGAGACTCAGAAATAAGATGGAACATTGAGGCTAAGAAATGATTTGATTAAGTTAAACAAGCATTAACAAAAGCATTAGTCCTAACCAGTCCAGATTTCACTAAAGATTTTATAATATTTTCATTTGCATCTGAACACACTGTTGCAGTTGTTTTGTTATAGAAAAACGATGATGGATTTGAATAGCTCAATGCTTTATTTATAAAGGCTTTAAGGGATGTTGCATTAAAATATAACATAATGGAAAAACAAGCCTTTGCATTAATTAAAGCAATCAAATATTTCAGAGTGTATATCCTCCATTCTCACATTATTGCTTATGTACCAAATGTTGTGGTTAAGGATATTTTAACCCAAAATGGACCAGATGGTAAAAGAGGCAAATAGATTGCCATCATTCTTGAGTATGACATAGAAATCAAGCCCACCAATCTTATCAAAAGAGAAGGGTTAGCCAAATTGATGGCTGATTCTAACTTTAATGCATTGGATATCAACTTTGTAGCTACATTAGATGATCAAGAGGAACAGACGACTCCACAATTAGATGAGGCTTTTATGACCTCACCTTGGTATGCAGACCTCATTTTTGTTTTATTCAATTTAAATGCTCCTCCTGGTTTAACTAAGACAAAGGCTAGATTTCTAAAATTAAAAGCAATGAAATTTTGCATCATAGATAATGTTTTATATTGGAAAGATGTTGGTGGTATTTTACTAAAGTGTCTATTGAAAGATGATGCAGAAAGAACAATGTAGGAATTCCATGAAGGTGACTGTGGTGGACATCTATACTGGAAAACCACTACTAACAAGATCCTTAGAGTTGGTTTCTACTGGCCTACCCTTTTCCCTGATGTTCATAAGAAGGTAACCTCTTGCCACAAATGCCAAATATTTGAGGGGAAAAGAAAACTATTGCCTCTGCCTTTAAAACCCATATCTATTGAAAGTCCTTTCCAACAATGGGGATTGGATTTCATTGGAGAAATCCATCCACCATCCTCTGCCCAACATAAATGGATCCTCACAGCTACCGATTACTTCACTAAATGGATTGAGGCCACACCTTCCAGATTGGCTACTGATGTTGTTATTATCAAATTTCTGGAAACCAATATCTTGTCTAGATTTGGTTGTCCCAAAAAGCTCATTACAGATAATGATGCAGCTTCTAAATCCAATAAAATGATAGACTTCTGCAACAAGTACCATATTACTTTGGTACATTTAACTTCTTATTACACACAGGGCAATGGGTTGGTTGAATCCTCAAATAAGATTCCGGTAAACATTATTAAAACGTTGTTAGAAGAGAACAAAAATTCATGGCACAACAAGTTAATAAATTTACTTTGGGTTGATAGGCTCACAACAAAGAAATTAATTGGCATGTCACCATACCTATTGGTTTATGGGATGGATGTTGTTTTTCCGCCTTCTTTGGGATTTCTAGTTATGAAGATAATTCAGGAATTGCAGGTTGAGCCTAATGACATCCAAAGGAGGATTGATCAGACTACCCAATTGCAGCAATCCAGGGAAGAAGTCTACAATAAAGCTCAGGTCATCCAGGAGAATATCAAAAAGATTTTTGATAGAATAACTAAAGTAGATGATTTCACCTTGGGTGACAGAGTTTTAAAATGGGATTCCAGAATAGGTGAAAAAGGAAAGCTTGGGAAATATGACAACCTATGGACTGGACCTTATATCATTGATTTTTTCAGAGGACACAATGAATTTTTCCTCAAACATGTAGATGGAACAAAAATTCCTGGTGGACCTGTGAATGGTAGAATGCTGAAGCATTATTTCTCTTATCTATAAAGGTTTTCTTACATCAAATCATTGTAAATATAATTTTTTTAATTATTTTGATTGGGTGACTTATTGACAGAAGTTGAAGCTCGCAGAGAAGGTCCCAAGCTTCAATTGATAGGTTGCCATAATTATTCCAACAACAAAGGAAATCAGGTGTAGATATTGCTGAAATGAAACACTCAAGACTACTGATCAAATGTTCTTGGCACCTCACAAGGAGAGTGCCATCCCCAGCTGGAGCCACTGTTAGGGTCCTATAATTTATAGGATCTCAAGGTGATTGAATATTTTATCACAGAAATCTCATATTATAAATAATTATCAATCTGCAAATGATTTCCCAAAAAAAAAATAGAATAAAAAATGAAAAGAGTGTATAACATATATATATATATATATATATATATATATATATATATATATATATATATATATATATATATATATATATATAGATATAGATATATATATATATATATATATATATATAGATATAGATATAGATATTAAAAAAAGGAATGAAAGATAGAACACCATCAAAAGAAAGAAAAACAAAAAAAAGAATATAATACTAAAAGTGTTGCAAATCTAAATGCCACTACTCATAGGTAGTTTTCTTCATGATTAATGAATGAAGGTTGTGTGCAGCTTGTTTAAAAATGCCACAATAACTAGTTACTTGTTTAATCATAAAGTAAAGTCATGGTTAAACATGTTTTCAATTTACGTAAATCAGATTAGAAAATAAAGATTTTCCAAACAGTTTAATCTTGGCAAATCAGTATTTAGGTAGAAAATGACATTGATTCAACAGTTTAATATGAATCAATGGGAGAAATAAGTGATAGCATTTAGGTATTTTTTATTTTTTCATAAAAGAAAATAATTGTGGGTTTGCTAGTCTAAATGCACCCCTTTAGAAGAATAAAAATGTTAGTTTAGTTAAATGGTAGGCAGAAATAGTTGGTTTCATAAATATACTTATGTGCCCTTTAACCTAAGTTTTAGTGATATGTAAAAGAAAGGCACGATGGGGATAAAGTGATTTTTACATGTTATATATTTCAAACTTTATCCTAAGTTCAAAAGCAATAAATCAAAGGCGCATATGGACAAAGTTGGTTTTGTCGTTTGTGGTTAAAAGGGGGCCGCACTTAAAACTTTGGGATTCTCCAATCTCCATGATTGATGGCCCTTATCCCTTTTTGGTCCCCCTTCTCCATCCTACCATTACTGCCGGGGGGGTCCAAAAATGAAGTATTCTCCGTCGAGCCCCATCCATATGTGGCGCCTTCTCCTTATTTCGCACCCCCCTGCCATACCGCTTACTGCCTTCAACCCCCTCCGAAAACCGCCTTCCCCTCATCTACTCGACCATGTCCCTACCCCGACACCTTCACCACTCATGTCACACCACGTTCCATAGTCGTTTCCCAATTAAATGCTTTCCCGACAGAATTACCGTTGGGCATTCAATTTTCCTTCCTGGGTAACCATTCGACTCCAACGGTCCCGTGTCAAACCTCCAATTCAAATTGCCTTTAAGCGTTTAAAAGCTTTGGAACCATCATTTTTCTCCCTTTCACTGGCTTACTCTCTGTAATTCATAGTTCTCTTCAAAGAGACCAGTTGCAACACATTTGCTGAAATAGATCGGGATTGTTAGCGCTCTGCCTCCTTTACCCTGATATCTCATAACCTCAAACTTTTCCCTGTAACCTTTCCCTTCAATCACTATTATCATTCCCTTATCTAAATATGCCTCCAAAGAGCAATAACCAGGAGAGCTTTGTTAATCCACTAATCCCCCCCATCTATATACTTAGATCATATTCCATTAGCTGATAGAGATTATAGGATTAGTGAAACACAATGTGACTCTAAATTTTTGGAGCTTTACTGTTGGCTGAAGTACAAACATGCTAAAAAAACGGATTAAATTGGACTCTGGGAGTCCAATCTTCCTTATTATATTTTCCCTATGACCTTCCATGCCCCTGAATTCACCAAGAAATACCAAGCATGTTATGTTCCCAGCCAAAGAGCCACTATGACCCCATCTGGTGACATCCTTTTCATTGCCCAATCTATAAAGCAAATGATGCTAACACCCCCTGTGGAAAACAATGCCCCATTCTCCTTAGAAGCCCTTGCCCAACTCTATCAGAAGCTTGATTTTGCTACAAGAGCCAAGATCTTTGAGATCTTCTTACCAGAAAATGCTCAATTGCCAAAGAAGTACCCTCCATACCCTTCCTCAATCTTCCTTGATTAAGCTAAACAGATTATAACCATAATTTCATACGTTTTGGGTTATTATTCTAATTAGTGGGTAGATGAACCCATTCTAGGCTTCCTTTCCATCTCCATAGATATAAAACCATATATTTTGTTCAATTTCAATTAATTCCTGGCCGATAACATTCATAAGTAGTTTATTAAATTTCCAACAGAACAAGTGTTTAATTACATTTCAATTTTAATCTATATGTTTCTATATTATCAAGCAGACAAGTTCAATTTATCTATGCAAAAGCTGGATGAAGAGGGAAATCAGCAACCTGTGATATTTTGGACTTCGTTAGTAATGAAAAAGCAACAAGAATTCTTAGACAAACAAGTCATTGAAGAGTTTTTTCACCTAGCTATGAACATCCTAAATAGCTCAGCACATCCCAGAGTTGATGAAGACATCAAAAGCGTTCTGCATTTGAAAAATCAGGCCAAGACTAGAGATTGGTATTTATACCAAAATTATACAGAAATCCGAGTTTATGGATGCGAACTAGCACCATATAAGCTCCCAAAATACCTCCCCATGAGGATTTTTTCCTTGGAATACATAAGATAAATATTAAATTCAAATCATATTCACTTTGTGGTGGTAAAGAAGAAGTCCCAGTTTTTCACAAAGACACAAGTGGTCCCTTTCATATGCAATACTAGGTCAGCAAGAGAAGAGGCGGACAAAATTCTTAAAGAGATGAAATTCAGCCTGAGTTTTACATGGTCTCATTTCCAAGTTGACAGTAGAAAACAAAACTACTCCATATATCCAAACCTCAAGGCCTGAGATAGAAAAGTATGCAAATCAATCAGAGTCAGAAGAGAATACATTGCAAGAAGATGAAGGACAATTGTTTTCTACTTCAAATTTACAAAGTCCTACTCCTATGGAGAAAACAAGTAAAATACAGAGAGAGGAGGGATCATCATCAACAACAAGTATTGAAGCCAAAGATCTCATAATCAATTATAGGAAAATAGCAAAGATCACTCCTAGGACAAATGCAAAAAAGGAAACAGAACACCAAGCTGCCATTATAATTGGAGACTCACCACCTTCAAGCAGCAATTTTGTTGCATCTCCTACTGGACCTTCAATGTCACATGGTGAAAAGGAAATAGAGCTATCTTCTCAAGATGTCCAAGGAGAAAAGGAAAAGTGTGTTTTCGACAAGTACCGAGAGATCAAACTTAAGAATGAAATTCTTAAGAACAGTACCTAAAATCAGTTTTGGAAGCATAGTTCCAGCTCACAGAGTAGATTATTATCAGTTTTTTAGACAGAGCGGGGAAAGATGCATATGGCCTTCCTTAAGGCTCAAATTCCACATCCTAAAACATCAGCAGATTACAAGAGTACAACATATGAATTTAGCACCAAAGATATCCATCCCATTGATCAAATGGAGATGCATAAACAGACTGGTGAGATGATTTCTTCTACATTAACTAATACTGCTATGTCATTATCTAAGTTGCAGGTTTCATATGCCAACATTTAGTCCCAATTTAAAATGGACAAGGTGACTTCTTTAGCAAAGGGCAATAGGATCAAATCTTTGGAAGATTTGGTAGTCAAGATAGGGTATGATCCTAAGGATATAAATGTTGCATAGGAGATCATCAAGAAGAAAAATTTGGACATTGCAGCATTGAGAAAGCAGTTGAAACTGCCAGCCACAGAGGATCCCTTGACTAAAGACATTGAAGAAAATGAGACACAAAAGACTGACATGATGAAGCTAATCATAGAGTAAAATATTCAGATCAGACAAATGGAGGCAGAAATGGAGAAAATGATCAAAGAAAAAGAACATAGTCAAAGGATGGCCTTAGTCCCCCTGGATTACATACCCATCACTCAGATCCCAGCTACAGGAATAGCAACTGTAGAAACTTCTTCCACTCAATCTACAAGTGCTGAACAAGTGACAAAAACACTAGAAAATAGGTCGATCCAATGAGAAGAGATTAATAAATTGAATGGGCATCTCAAAGCTCTGCAAGAGCAGAAAACTAGAATTGAAGCTTCTCATATAGCTGAAATGCAGAAGTCGTAAAGGCTGCTATAGAAGTTACAGAGGGTGGAAAAGGATACATCAATTGGTCAGAACTTGGCCCAAGCCAAGGAAACCATTTGGATGGATATTTTGGACTCTATGAATGAGATATGGCCATGTATCCAAATCATTTTTGAACAGAAAGAACTGATAGAAAGGGCCACTGAAAAAATTGTTCAAGGGAAAAGTTGGGAGACATGCCTTCAGAAGCCCCCAACATCATCAAATTCCTAAATTCAAATATTAAATATGAACTTGAAGATTTAGGAATTAGTGACAGGACTACTACCATCTTGGAATTCAAAAAGATTTTGACTAAAAGAAATATCATTGATCAATTGGAGGAAAGTTGTGAGACACTAGAGCTAGAGTGAACAGGTTTTGCAATAGGATTGAAGCATTAATCAAGAAAGGACTTCCCAGCATATATGTCATTAATGATAAACTCATTACTCAAGAAGATTATGTTCTGAAGATAAAGGAAATGGCCAGAAGCAGCATAAAATTCAGTGGGATAAAAGGCAGCATGACAACAAGAGCATTCTTAGAGACTATGGCAAATGACTTCTATATCCAGAATGAGGTAAAACATGTCTTCACAGTACATTTGCAAGATATATTGAGGTTGATGAGATTTATCGGAGGGTAATTAAGTTAACCATTCCAGATGAAAAAAGGTGGGAGGAATTATGTGATTTACTGGATCAAAAGTAATTCGGATGCAGCCAGCACAACAGCGAAGCATAGTTTCAGGCTTATTCAGAAACCGAATCAACCAAAAAAGAGCCACCTCTTTATGCAGCTGTCTACCTCGCATATCTTTCTACTAAACTCAATTTTATTGTTTAAAATTATGCTAATAATACATTATCGGTTGAGACAGCGATTTTGTAATTATTTTGTAATTATTTCTTATAAATGGAAAAAATGATCAAATTAAAAGAACAGAGTCAAAGGATGGCCTTAGTACCCTTGGATTCCATACCCATCACTCAAGTCGTAGCTACAGAACAACAACTGCAACAACTTCTTGCACTCAAACTGAAAGTGTTGAACAAGTGACAAAAACACTGGAAAATATGTCATCTAGTCAAAAGAGATTAATAAATTGAATGGGCAACTCAAAGCTCTGCAAGAGTAGAAAACTAGAATTGAAGCTTCTTGTCTTGCTGAAATGCAGAAGTCACAAAGGCTGCTAGAGAAGTTACAGAGGGTGGAAAAGTATACATCAATTGGTGAGACCTTGGCCCAAGCCAAGGAAACCATTTCGATGGGTATTCTGGACTCTATGAATGAGATTTGGCCATGTATCCAAATTATTTTTTAACAAAAGGAATTGATACAAAGGGCCACTAAAACAATTGTTCAAAGGAAAAGCCGGGAGACATGCCTTAAGAAGCCCCAACATCATCAAATATCCTAAATTCAAAGATCAAATATGAACTTGAAGAGTTAGGAATTAGTGATATGACTCCTACCATCTTGGAAGTCAAAAAGGTTTTGACTAAAAGAAATCTCATTGAGCAATTGGAGTAAAGGTGTGAGACACTAGAGCTAGGAGTGAACAGGTTTTGCAACAGGATTGAAGTATTAATCTAGAAAGGACTTCCTAGAATATATGTCATTAATGATAAACTCATTACTCAAGAAGATTATGTTCTGAATATGAAGGAAATGGCCAAAAGCAGCATCAAATTCAGTGGGATAAAAGGCAGCATGATAGCAAGAGCATTCTTAGAGACTATGGCAAATGACTTCTATATCCAGAATGAGGTAAAACATGTCTTCACAGTAAAGCCAACATTTTCAAAATATACTAAGGTTGATGAGATTTACTGGAGGGTACTTAAGTTAACCATTCCAGATGAAAAAATGTGGGAGGAATTGTGTGATTTACTAGATTAAAAGTAATTCAGATGCAACCAGCACATTCGCCAGCACATCAGTGCAGCACAGTTTCAGGATGATTCACCAACTGAATCCACCAAAACAGAGCCACCTCTTCATGCAGTTGTGTACCTCACCTATATTTCTGCTAAAGATCAATTTTATTGTTTAAAATTATGCTAATAATACACTGTCGGTTGAGACAACGATTCTGTAATTATTTCTTATAAATATTTCATTGTTTGAAGTATTACGGGTTGATTAATGAATATAATTTTCCTCCGCAAATTGTAAATATTTTAAGTTGTTGGAAGCATCAATAATACAGTTACATTTTCAAAGGATTCATGCGGTGTACGAAATGGTGATGTTCTTTTTTCAGTTTATGTGTTTGAGCATTGTTTCATTTCTCTGTTATCTCTTAAAATCTTAATTACTTAACAAAAACTGTGATGAATAGGATATGTTACACAGAGCACCCTATTATGGTTGTTAGTAATTTACATATTTTCTGTTGAAGTCAAATTAAGGAATTGTTCATTTCTCCTTAGTTTCTATTGAATCTTACTTCTTCTTTTTCATAATCCATTTAAAATTCTGAAAGATCCAACTAGTGCAACCTAGCTTTCCCTATGAAACTCCTTCAAATTTTGATGCAGATCCAATTAATCTTTAGACTCCATAGCCCAATGGAATTATAGAAATTTAATCAACCAAGCAATCCAATCAAAAACAATCAGTACAGTAATAACTAGCCTAAAATTCACATCAAAAATAGCTAAATTCTATAGAGAGATCCCTCTCTGAAGCTGGCAGGGCTAACTCTGAGCTTCCAAAGTGGTTTTGATGTTGTCCTATGTGTTTACTCCCTCAACCTCAAAAATACAGAACGAAAACAAAGTGGCGACCATACTGGGGAACGAATTCTTTTTAAAATGAAAAATAATTATTCCCCGGTATTCAATATCTATTTCAATTAATCAAAGCTCTGATATCATAATGAAATACATGATTTGAGGTTGTAATCTTGTATATATTTGAGTGTGTTATTAATTTTGATTTTATTAACTGTGTGATAAGTTTCCAATAGATTTGGCTCCTAAAATAATTTTCACTAGAGCTCACCCAAATCCCAACCCTAATGAATTTTTAGATAATCCAGAGAAATTAGTGAGAAAAATAAGTCTTACAAAGAGTTAGGGTAGTAAGTCCTTTGTCTAGGCTCAACTCTCTTCCTGAGAATAGTCCTTTGTCAAGGTCTAACTCTCTTCCTCAGAAGTTTGAAATTATTCAAGACATAGAGTTTGATTTGCCTTTCCAACATAGTTTGTTTAGATCAAAATATGAGAGCTTTGTAGATCAGACTGTCATTGATGAAGTTATACTGCAACCATATATACCCCAATCTCAACCTCTTGATTTAGATCCTGATCTAGAATACCTACATCAATTTGATAAATTACAGGGTCTAGTCTCGGTTTTGGACCAAGCCATTAAAGAGGCTTATATTGAACAATCAGTGGAATATTCAGCTTTAACAATTGCAACAGCTTCTTTTTCCACCCAGTCTTCCTAGACTATTAATATACAACCCCCTAGTCCTTTTTATTCTATAGACCCTAATTTTCACCTATAGCAACTCAAACTGTTGTTCATACTATCCCTGTAGTTATTACAACTACACCTTCCACAAGTCCATCTTCCAATCAAATTCTCACACCAACTATGGCAGCTAGGTATGCACCTTTGGTGTTACCAGACCAGCTAAATGCTATGCCTACAGACTATCAATAAAAAATTCTAACGTTTGATAACATTGGTTCTCATACTGCTCAACAACACATAGACAGAATGAATGATGTTTTTAACATTCAAGAAGTAGATGAGGCTTATGTAAACATGAGATTGTTTGCTCAAAGTTTAGGAGGTGATGTCAAAAAATGGTTTAGGAGTTTACCTGTAGGAAGTATAGCCAATATTGATGCATTCCATCAAACTTTCTTAACTAGATGGGAAATCAAGAAAAATCCACGTCAACTCCTGAATGAATACAAAATACTTAAAATAAAACCCAATGAAATTGTGGAGGAATACTTTGAACGATTTAACATTGTTTACAATGCAATTCCTACAGACATAAAACCCTCACCTAGTCTAGCTTTAATTGATTTTCCTGATGGTTTTGATGTATACATGGAATATCAACTTAGAGAAAGAGACCCGACAACATTGGAAGAAATGAAAGTCAATGCAATTAAAGTTGAAGCTAACATCTTAGCTAAGAAGACCAAACTAAAATCTGAACGCAGGGTTACCATTAACGAAGAGCATTCCACTTCTACTTCTGATCACAAAATTGACAACCTAGTGAGGGTAGTGGAAAAGATGATGAAAAGAGTAAACATAAATGATCAAGCTCAAATGGGAGAAAATCAAACTACTACTCAAAATAGGAACCAAAACTTCAAGAGGAATATTCCCCAAATCAAACAACGACAACAAAAGGGTCCATACCAACAAATCCGACCTCCTTTTCAGGAAAACCATATTGATGATGAGGGTAATATTATTAAATATTTAGATGACAGGAAAATAAATCTGATGGGAATAAATGATGATGAATCTGTTTTTATCACTCAAGAGGAGAAAGAGATTTTTCTCCTAACTCAAACCGAACTTGACTCTGAGGAATCAGATGAATATAAACAAGGTTTTTAGAAGTCCATAGGCAGTACAACCTTAGGAGAAAAACTAATTCAGACACTCTCAATAGTAAAAACTCTGAGAATCCTGCTAAAAAATCCTCTGAAATTGATGCTAGGAAGACTATAGACAATTCTCCTAAGAAAAATGTTGATAATTCTAGCAAAAATAAAGTAGAAACTCCTATCAAAAAGATAGTTGATAGTGTTTCCAAAACTACTCTAACTGATATTCTGACCACAAGTCAGCGAAAAGAGCTTATATCAAAAGAAATTACTAATCAATATGATCTTCCAAACCTTATTAAGATTAAAACATCGTTTAACATTGAGAATCAATTAGCAAAACTGAAAAATTCATATTCCCCTAATAGAGTTTATGAACAAAAATATGTACAGACCTCAAGTGATGAAAGCTCTAAACATAGGGGGAAACGCAGACTCTGGTTTGACCTCAACTGATGAACCCTTATTTGGGCCAGAAGTTGAGGGCAAACCACAGGAAGGAGGTGTACCTCCATTCTATGTTAGCTTAAATATTCATGATAAAATTCTCCATGATGCTATGCTAGATTCAGGTGCTCCCCACAATTTAATGCCTAAGAATGTTATGGAAAAACTAGGACTTGACATTATTAGACTTTATAAAGACTTATATTCCTTTGATTCCATCAAAGTGATATGCCTAGGTCTTATCAAATACCTTTGTGTTACTTTAGCTCAAATCCCGGCAAAATTTTGGTAATGGACATAGTGGTTACAGATATTCCCCCTAAATATGGCATGTTGTTGTCATGCTCATGGGGAGCAAAGCTACAAGAGACCCTACAAATGGATATGACGTTCGCCACCATACTAGTGCTTGGCCAGAAAAGATGATTATATAGGGAAATCTTGATGAAATTCATGGTGAGTAATCAAGAGAATCCTCACAACTATCCTTTGTACTCTGTCCACTTAGATTTAGACTTTTTCATTCTGTATAATGATGGAGACATCAACAATCAGGTGATCAAAGCAGAAACTGAAATTTCTAAAATAGATCCAAACCAAACATAAGTACTAGAATAAAACACCCTTCCCGAACCCCTTTGGAACATGAGCTCTGATGGATCTTGTAGCAAAGATGGTTATAGAGCAGGAGTATGGGTTGCAAATACTGGAAACAATCATGTTGAAGGTTATTCATACAAACTCAATTTTCAGTGTACAAACAACATAGATGAGTATGAAGCTTTTATATTAGGATTGCAATTGTTGAAAAAATTAGGTGCCAAGAGAATCTCCATTCAAGGGGATGCCGAGTTAATCATAGAACAAATCAAAGAAGGTTATTCAGCCAAACACCCTAGATCGAGAGCATATAGAAATGTTGTGCTTGATTTTTTAGAGAGTTTTGTGGAATATGACCTTTCTGCAATTCCTAGAAATCAAAATATCCTGGCTAATAGTCTGGCTTTTTCAGCCAGCTCTTGTAAAATGCCTTACCCTGATGGACAATATATAGTGGAAGTGAAACATTGACCAATTGTACCAGATAATATGAAGTATTGGTAGGTATTTGGCAATGATAAGCAAACTAAAAGTTTTATGCAGTCTAAGGATGAATATGGAGATGATAGTATAGACCTAGAGTCTGAATTAGAAAATCAAATAGTTGTACATTCTAATGTAGAAAGGCAGTTAGAAAAATCAGATGTAAATATACATATAAATAAATTAGAATTGCTTGAGATAGATCCAAAGAAAGAAGAGTTTGAAACACTTCAGTTAAAGGATAATGTTTTACCTAGAGGTTTAGTTCCACTGGAAGAATTATTTGATTTCAATGATGTGGCTAAAAAGCCTAAGATTTAGCCCACAGGGGCTGCAATGGAAGAATGCAACATAGGCAGTGAAAAATATCCTAAAATCCAAAAATTGTCCAAATCACTCCCAACTGCTGAAAAACAAAAATACATTTCTTTATTCAAGAAATTCAGTGATGTTTTTTTGTGGAGCTATGAAGATCTAAAAACTTATGATTAGAGATTATACAACATAAAATTCCAATTAAAGAGGATCAGAAACCATTTAAACAAAAACTTCAGAGAATAAATCTAATGTTGATGCCTTTAATTGAGAAAAGAATTTAAAAGAATGTATGACTCTAAAGTCATAGTCCCTCTTAGGTATTCTAAATGGGTTTCCAATATAGTGCCAACTAGGAAGAAAAAATGTGAAATCAAATTATGCATAGATTTTAGAAACCTTAATAAAGTTTCCTTAAAGGACAACTACCTTTTACCAAAAATGGATCATATTCTACAGAAGGTAGTTGGATCTTCTAGGATTTCTTTATTAGACGGTTTCTCAGGCTATAATCAAGTTTTAGTTCACCCTGATGATCAAGATAAAATAGCCTTTACTACTCCATGGGTGTTATAGACATTTTTGGGAACTGCAACCCCAAGCATAAAATGTCCATAAACCAAGGGCTCCTAAGTCCCTAAAAGTGTTGTTCGAACCCTAAAGGAACAAGGTCAACGGATTACAGCTTCTCCCAGAAGTTCTCCATGAAAAACTACTCAGAACTGGTCAAAACAGGATCATTTCACCTGCTCCATAGGCAAAGTGCGTTGCATCTCACCTAAGTACACTCTGTGGGTGCGTTGCATTTCAAAAATCTCTTCTATGGGGTGCGATGGGCGAGAAGAGACAAATGGCAGTGTCAATCCACAAGGTGGAGAGGCATGGAATCTTCCAGAAACTTCTCTGTGACACTTGCCTCTCTGAATTCGACCAAGGATGAGTAAGAGATCATCAATCTCCAAGTGGAAGCAAGAACTATCAGAGGGAAGACACTAATCAAATCACAAGCTTACTCATCTCCCTTACAGATATCTATATATGGATCCCTCATCCCAAAGATCCAGAGGATGGAATTTTGCATCTTGTAAGGAATTGTTGTTGGTTTCTTAAGGCAACATCATAGTGTTGGGTGATCTAAGCTTTGCATGAGGTGAAGAAGGGCTTACTTGCTGAGAGGATGATGCTGGGTCAGAACAACTGGTTGTAACTCTCTTGGCTCTTTCTTGATTATCATAAAGTTATTCAAGTTTTCCTCCATACTCTTGTGTAATCTATATTTTGTGCATTTGTATGGTCAATTTACATCTGATCCTAGATTGTTTATGATAATAGATCCATGTTCTCGTATAGTGTTATGCTGCTTTGATTCTACAGGTACTCTGTGAAGCTGGGTATACAAGGAAGCAAGTAGCAAAGGACTATCAGAAGAGAGAGGAATCGAGCAAGGAACCAAGCGCAAGACAGAGGTTGGTCTCCTTTATTCTTCTCTCATCTATCTTTCATAAAGGAAAACGAAAGTAGCTTTACTTTGTTTGTTTCTAAGGTAGCTACCACACCTTAGTGGGATTAGCAGTTTTGCATAGACACTTTTCCCTGTAACAAAATGGCGACTCCGCTGGGGAACGACTAGGTTGTTTGTCTATCTACATTTGTTTACTTTATAAACTTACAGACGGAGCCTGAAGTTGAGCCAGGTAGCTTTCGAACTGCATTTGCTATGCAAATGCAAAGTAGATAAATGTCGCTTCAGTCAATCTCTGAGTTTTGTTTATGAATTAAACAACTGATTTATAAACTCTCTAATTGCCCGTGTGGTGGCTCTAGTAACCTCTTTAGATCTACCCCTGTTGTTGATTTACTGATTACCACTTGCTCGGCCAAAATCCCTGAACTGAACTGCAAACTGTGACCTGGAACCCAAGCAAAGTCTCATCCCTGGCCCAGCGCAGTCTCTGTTCTATGAATCTGAAATTCAGCGCACTTCTCGAGTGTAGTAGGTGCGTTGCATTTCAAATTCACTGTGTTACAGGTGCGCTGATCAGACTAGGCATTGTTCCTAAATTTTGGTTTCTGTGTTCACTCTTTTCAGATCTATTCAAGAATTTTGCTGCCTGTAGTTAGTACACCTCTCTTTGAAACCCCTTTTCCTTGCTGTTATTCCGTCTCCATTGTGCAAATAACTGTAAATGTTTTTGTGTATTTGTTGAGTCATTTTCAGTTCTCCTTTGCAAAAAAGTAACGTAATTGTACTGTCATTTCTTGATTTGAAAGTGTCGCAAGTGTCGTTTTCAGTCATAGAAGAGAGTCTGATTGCTCTTGATAGTCGATTCCCCTGTTACTATTGTATTTGATCTAAATTAGTAGTTTTTCTAGTGTCGAAAGCAAGTGTTTATTTCCAAATCGCAAAGTGTTTTCATTGTCTTCATCTTGATTTTGAAAAGAAACTTGTTAGTAACTGTCGCTTTGAAAAGTAATTCAGATTTGCGCATTAGCTTTCTTTTATCATTCACATATTAAGAAGGCTGAAAACAAATACATGCATGTGCATTTGCATTTAGACTGTTTGATTGGTTTGATTTAGGACAGTGCATATAGTGTGTGCTCTTTGCTCTTTGTTGAAAGGATTCTGTCTTTCTTTCCTTAGTAGCTAGGATTTTCATTGCACAAAGAAGATAAAAGACTGTTTATCATCTTAGATTGCATTTTAGGAATTGTACATCTACATCACGCGGTGAACCTGAAAGGAAAATTTCTTAAGCAAGATCAACTATAAAATAAATTTAATGAATCTAACAACGCTTTGGAACCTAACGCACAACATCTAGAAGTCTAGGCTAGAGACGTATTCCGGCGTCGTAAAGCCTGGTAACTGTTGTTCTCACTGTTGGTTGGGTGATTCCTCCACTTTGAGACGATAAGTGCCAGTACGGACTTGTGCTCCCATGTACCGTCGAGTATATTTTGGGAGACCACAATAGGCTTAATCCTTTATCCTTAGGAAGCCATGTCTACCGCCCTATCGATCGCAATGCACTGAACACAGCATTCGGGAAGATTGACTGCCGTACCGTAAAAAGTATTCTGCAGTTTTGCTATTGGTTTGGTAATCCCTCTGCCTAGATTTCTAGAGCAATCCCTTTCGTTCCTTTTCAGACTCCTTAACGGAAAAGGTCCATCTGAGCACTTGTCACTTCAGGCTCATTAAAAATCGAAGGCGACTAGAGTCATCTTTTGTTTTTTCTCGACTCTTTAAAATTGAAAAAACAAGTTGTGTCAAAGCGTCTAAAATTCATCTAATTCGGAAACATACTTCCCCTTGATTTTTAGTTGATCGAGTAATCTGCAATCGTGGAAGAAAGTCAATTGAAACCCCGTCGTTCACGAAGGCTTACAAGTCAACCGTCTTTGTCTCCGGAATCGAAACTATTACGGACAAAGCGAACTCGTTTAACCGGTTCCAAATCTCCTGATAAAGTTAGAACAAGTGTTCCAACAACATCAGAGACTTTGGTTACTCCAAACATTTCTGGTATCCCTGCCTTTACAGAAGAATTTCAGCAAACACCGAAGGACAGTATACTGATCCTAGTCTGAGGGTAAACACTTGTATTACTGAACCAGTTCCATCTACAACCGGTTCGAAAAGTTTTGTTCCCCAAACATCGGTCACTGTAGATTCCATACCTTCTTTGGCACCAGAAATATTTTACGGACCTGACGGTCTACCTCTTCCACCTGATCTGATTGCTATAGAAGAGATTATGGAGGATCCTCCATCTAGTACTCCATCTCAATTTGGAGTCGGGATCACTCTGTATCCTTCTTCATCAGAAATTAGTCTACCGCCAGCGGAAGCTCCTGTAGAATCGCTAGGTAATCTTTTGGATAGACTAGAAATGTCTGAACAACCGTCAACATCTAGGACTATGTCATCCGACACAACGACGGCAGAACTTCCTGCTATCACTCCAACAATGTTCGCCGGTATACCATCTGTCCCAACTAGCTCTCAATCACTAGAAGGGGCCCACTCAGGGGCTATTTCGACAGTATGGTCCGTTCCTGTTTGTTCATCCGGAATAGTATCCGGAAATTCTTATGTTGAGTCTCAACAAATTGATCCTTTGGGATGTCAATTTGGGCAGTCCGGTCCTCAAGGGAAAACCATTCCTTTAAGTATCGGATTACCGCCGTATGGGGGGCAGTGTACCCTTTCATTGTCCCCTCCGGGAGGATAGCCATACGGGAGTTCACAACAAAATTCAGGTTATGCTGGAATTAAAACTAGCGGTTGGGTACTGATACTACCTGAACAACCAAGAGTTGTATATTCGATGCAACAATGTTTACCTGTGTCAAACATACCAACTACGCCAGCTATTGTGACGGTGTCGCAAGTACAAGTGCTGCCTGTTGTATGCCAACCTCAGGTTGTAATGCAACAGCCTCTTGACCCTGCGACTCAACCACAATCGCCGACTGGTGGAATGACATAGGTTCAAACGGGTACAATTACCCCTCATCTTGGTCAAACAGTTAGTATCGGGCAACAGCACATGGCTTCATAACCATGGCTGGTGTAATACCAACAACCGCAATTCCAACAAGTATACCAAGGATCTGAGCAACAAATCTTTGCAAATAGTGGACAGCCGCATATTCAAAACGGTCAAAATCAACCATTCTACAATGGTTATGCCCACCAACCTTACCAAAGTTACCAGCATCAAATGCATTATACTGGTATGCAAAGACCAACTGCTCAGGCGATTCCATCTTATCCTGGGTATGCTTCACCTAACCTGAATCAACAGTTACCCTTCGTGGCAACTTTAGAGTTACCTGATTTAAATCGGTTAACAAACGATCCAATCACTTACGCCCCTTGGTGGCCAGCGATTCTGCATAAACTTCCATCAGATATTCCTAAATTTAATGGAAATCCGGGTGAAGATCCGTCAAATCATGTGATGACCTTTCATCTGTGGTGTTCATCAAACACCCTAAACGATGATTCGATTAGACTTCGCCTTTTTCAGAGGACGTTAACTGGTCCGGTAGCAAAATGGTATATCGAATTGCCCAGAGCTTCGTTTGACAACTTCAGTACCCTAGCCACAACCTTTTTAACCCATTTTCAGTTACCGATAAGGTACGAAATGGGAACAGAACTTCTTACCAATTTCAAACAAACAACAGCCACTCACATATCTGATCATATTCATGAGTGGCGACGTCGTCGTAGAATGGTAAAAACGTATGTTCCTGATCAGCTTTTAGCTGAATGGTTTATTAAGTCATTATTGCCTTCCATCACGGAAGATGTGGCAAAAGGGGGAGTCGTCACCGAAGAGCAAGTTATCGCTCATGCACAATATTTAGACTTGATTTACACTCAGTCTGGCACGCTCTACGATAAAATACCTGATGCTCCTAGACCAGAATTCTCAGTCCCCCCTCCTCCTAAATCAAACAATGACTCTCATGCCGGCGATGGCGTGATTGGCGCAACAGACACGAAATCGACAAAGGCTACATCTAAAAAGGCCCATAAGATTTCCAGTCAAAATGAAAAAGAAGAACTTCTTGCCTCGGAAGTAAATGTCGTCTCGACAGATAAAGGCAAAGAAACCAAGCAACCAGGAGGCAAGAAGAAAACCAAAGGGAAGAAGAAGAAACAGGAGGAATCATCACCTGAAAAATCTTCTACAAACCCTTCTGGAAATAGGAAACCAAGTCGTCCATGCTTTATATGCGATGAGGATCATTGGACAGCAGATTGTCCACACAGAGCTGAGCTTAAAAAATTCTTCAAGAATTCAAAAACCTCGGCAGTATTAACTGATCTGTTTCCAAATCCAGGGACAAATCTGGTTGACAGTGGAAATGCTTCCTCATCCCAAGTGCTGATGTTGTCGGTTTCCAAACAGCAAAATGATGCTTTGATATCGACAAGGAACAAAGATTACGAGAATCCACAGCTGTCGAACAACAAGGATAAAGATCAACCTAGTAGTTCGACAACAACTTCGACAGAAGTTGCGCCACCCATCATTCCCGAACTGACAATAAAACTGCCAAAGGGAGTAGTACACAAGTCGACATTTAATCCTTGTGCTAGAGCAGCACAGCATTATAATATAGTGGAAGATCTGGCCCAATCGCCATCCGCTATTTCGACACTTGAGGTACTGCAAAATTGCCCATCCCAAAAGCACGCTTTATTATCAGCCATCAGTGGGATAGACCCAAAGGATTCCAATCTTTTGTCCTTTAATCATAAAGGATATGATCCTCAGTTACCAGCTCAACTAGCTTTCCTCATTCAAGTGAAAGCCCTCAACAAAACTGTTCATCGAACAATTATTGATGAGGGGGGATCTACATGTATTATGTCGATGAGTTGCTGGAAAACTTTAGGATCTCCGACCTTGTCGTGATCTTCAATGACATTAAAAGCATTCGACGGACAAACATATACCCCATATGGTATTCTAAGTAACTTGCAAGTTGAACTAGGAGGAAAAACAGTAGAAATAGATGTTGAAGTAATCGACGGAAACCTCGATTACAACATCCTACTGGGAAGACCATGGATATATGCTATGGCAGCTGTTGTCTTGACCTATTTTAGGAAGATTGCATTTCCCTTTCAAGGAGGGATTACAATCGTCTATCAACAAACTTTCCTCCCCAATGGTTCTCAAGTTACGGGAAGCATTCCAATGATCCATGGAAGCCCCCATTCGCTTCAAAATATCGGAGTAGGCCTACTAAAAGACCCTATATTAATGGGAACTTTTGCCCTTCCACCTCCAATAAATTTGGCGGAAGTAGCATCAGTAGGAACCTGCAATATGATATCTTCGATTAAAAAGATCTCAGAAAACGATATAAACATGGATCATACACAGGTATTGCCTCCAAGCCCAATGGAAATATTGTAGCAATCAATGTTCCTAGCATGGGAGGCAAACCCAAATCAATGCTCATCAAGCGTTTGGATAGATAGGTCTAAGGAATATGGCACCCCTTCAGATCCTTGGTCGCGAGTGCATTACACCGACAAAGGAATTGTTCAATCAATGGTAATTGAAGGGGCACCATGGGAAGATTACCACCATCGTTCCCTTCTTCCGGATTGTGAAGAAGATACTCCTGATGACCTTCATCATCCTTCAGTTTTTGATTTCCTATCAAATACTGTAAACACGGTGGATTCCGAGCGAAACTTGTCCAACATTAAAGAGACTATCACCATAAATATCTCGACCAAAACAGATGTTGTAGAGAATATTTATGTTGGCAAATGTTGTTCTCCTTCAAAACTGGAAATATATAACGCTCTTTTTCGCGAATTCAGAGATGTCTTTGCTTGGTCATATAATGAAATGCCAAGCATTGACTCGAGTATTGTTGAACACGAAATCAAGATGTATCCAGATGTCAAACCAGTAAGACAACAGCTACGGCAGGTGCACCCCAAGAAAGCCGCTGCCATCAAGGCAGAAGTTGAAAAAATTCTCCATGCTGGTTTCATTTACCCGGTTCCTCTAACCGATTGGGTATCGAACATTGTTCCTGTTATGAAAAAAAAAGGAACGATTAGAGTGTGCGTCGATTATAAGGATGTAAATCAAGCTTGTCCCAAAGACAACTACCCTACACCCTTCATTGACCAGATAATTGATGAATGCACCGGATGTGAAATCTTTTCATTTATGGATGGATTCTCCGGGTATAATCAAATAAATATCTACCCACAGGACCAGTCAAAGACTGCATTTATTTGTCCGTGGGGCACATTCACATATCAAAAATTACCCTTTGGTTTAAAGAACGCAGGGGCAACATTTCAGAGGGCAATGAATTATGCCTTCCATGACATCAAAAACATCGTTCAACCATATCTCGACGACCTTTCGGCTCATTCGCGAAAGCGGACTGATCATCCGCAGCATCTAAGAGCGATATTTCTACGTTGCCGACACTACAAGATACGACTCAATCCACACAAATGTGTGTTCTGTGTCAGTTCTGGTCGTTTACTTGGCTTTGTAGTCTCAAAGGACGGGATTCGTCTCGACCCATGTAAGGTTCAGGCAATCATAAATTTGCCTCCACCTTCGAATTTGCTTCAAATTCAGAAACTCCAAGGGAAAGCAAACTTTCTGAGGAGATTCATTCCAAATTACGCCGAACTTGCTAAAGGTTATACACGTCTATTGAAAAAGGAAGTGCCCTTCGTCTGGGATCAGGTTGCACAAGCTTCCTTTGATGCTTTAAAAGAATCTCTAATGAAAGCATCATTAATTTACGCTCCTGATTATCAAAAAGAATTTAACCTGTATCTGGATGCAGCGGATACAACCATCGCAATGGTTTTAGTTCAAGAAGACAACAGAATTGAACATCCTATATATTATTTGAGTAAGAACTTAAATGATACAGAAAGCAAGTATTGTTATGTTGAAAAGCTAGCGCTAGCAGCTGTTCAAGCGATACAGAGATTTCGACACTATGTCCTCTTTCGAAAAACTACCATTCTGTCAGATTGCAACCCCATGACTTATATATTGTCGCGACAGTTGCTGGGGGGCAAATATTCAAAATGGATAGCAATTCTACAAGAGTTTGATCTGGAATTCGTAAAATCCAAGTCAAAGAAAGCCCTTGTTTTCGCAGAATTATTATGCGATCTCCCATCGTCATCCAACGATGAAACATCCAAAGAAACTATCGTGGATGAATCTTTGTTTCTGATATCTTCAAGCAATCCATGGTATGGAGATATAATCATTTATCTCCAAACCCAAAAATATAGGCCTAATATCTCCCGCTCCGAACAAAAATGTATTCGATACCAATCAAAAGATTACATGATCGTCGGTGATACACTTTATCGTCGTGGTGTCGATAAAGTTTTGAGGAGGTGCCTCACCCATGAGGAGGCTAAAAAAGTCCTAAATGATTGCCATTCAGGCGCGTGTGGGGGGCATCAATCTGGTTACGCTACGGCGCAGAAATTTTTACAAGCAGGATACTTCTGGCCAACAATGTTTAAAGACTGCATAATTGCAGTCAGAAGTTGCCATGCCTGTCAAATTTTCGATAGCAAAACCAGAAGACCACCCACACCTCTGCAACCAATAGTTGTTGTTGGGCCGTTCGCCAAATGGGGCATCGATTTCATGACATGTAACCCCACCTCGACCGGGGGGCATGGGTATATCATAGTCGCAGTTGACTATTTTACCAAATGGGTCGAGGCGATGCCTACATTAGATAACACTGGTGAAACAGCTGCCCTTTTCTTTTTCAATCATGTAGTCACCAGATTCGGCATCCCATAGGCTATAGTCACAGATCATGGATCGCATTTTCACAATCACATGATGGTCGAATTAGCTGCCAAATTAGGGTTGTCGCATGACAGCTCTACTCCATATTACCCACAAGCCA
This sequence comes from Pinus tabuliformis, assembly GCA_031772625.1. Taxonomy (NCBI): domain Eukaryota; kingdom Viridiplantae; phylum Streptophyta; class Pinopsida; order Pinales; family Pinaceae; genus Pinus; species Pinus tabuliformis. The sequence continues at coordinate 484,187,418 of CM062804.1, forward strand.
ACGGACAAGTTGAAGCAATCAACAAGGTCCTGAAGCGCATGCTGCAAAGGATGATTGGAGTTCACAAAAGGAGTTGGCACCTAATCCTGTACTCAGCCTTGTGGGCTTACCGAACATCGGTAAGGAATGCAACCGGGTTTACACCTTTCCAACTGGTGTATGGCCTAGAAGCAATCTTACCAGTCCAGTGTGAAATCTCATCCCTCAAACTCGCAATCGACCTTCTCCCCGGAACTTCAGAAGAGGAGGCTCGTTTCTTGGAACTAATCCAATTGGATGAAACCCGTCGTGATGCCACTTTGGCTAACGAAGCCCATAAGAAACGAGTCAAGGCGCAGTTCAACAAAATGTCAAACCCCATGTCTTCTTAGAAGGTGACTTGGTCTTGCTTTATGACCAAGAATCTGATAAGTTGGGAGCAAGTAAATTCAAGTCTTTATGGATGGGCCCTTATATTGTTAAGCGAGTGTTGGCAAAAGGAGCCTACGAGTTAATGGATTATGACGGGATTCCACTGGCACAACCTCGTAACGGGTTGTACCTTAAGCGTTACTATGCATGACTCAGTATGCTAACATATATGCTTTTGTTACATTTTTGTTTTTGCTAAAGTATTTATTTTGGTCAAGTAAATCCGTTTTTTACATTTGTCGCAAATGTCGAACCTATTGGAATAATTTGTTGGATATGCCGATGGAGCGAGTCGTAGTTCGCAGAACCTATCTTCCGCGGCCTAGGCCATTTTTGATCCAAGCGGCGAGTTAGTAAGTTTTAGAGGGGTATGTATTGGTCGATCAACAAATAACATCGCTGAATATAGCACGTTGATAGAACTTCTCTCTAATGCCATCACACATGGCATATTCCGACTGGTCGTCAGGCTAGACTCACATCTCGTCATACTACAGCTCACGGGTATCTACTCCATCCGAAATCCAGCTATCTATCGCATGTTCCTAAGGGTCAAGATTTTGGAAAGGAAATTTGATTTTATTCAATATCAGCATATTTCCAGAAGCTTAAACATATTAACTGACTCATTAGCAAATTATGTGTTAGATAGACATTTGCAACATTTATAAAAAGAAGCATCTCATCAATATTTGTATTAGGATCATGTAACTTTGCGTGGTGTTCGACGCCAAGTCCTTTATTCACACCACGTGAATTGTACTGCAGTACCTTGAGGGTCATTATCATTATCGGTGATTCCTCTCGCGCCTGTTAACAGCTCACATCATTGGCTGGTAATCAGGCGATGTCTTTCCATGTTCGACTCGAGAACATCTCTCACATGGATCGACTTGTACTTTGAGTGAAGATCGAATGAGATTGAAGACCCCGGATCTAGTTTCATCCATCCGGGCCGCGATATATATTCAGGAAAATAAAGACATCAAATGTACATCATTGCTGCACAGATAATCATCCAATCAAAGGGATGATGGCTCTACCAGAATCATCAGTCTACACTCAGACGATTGTCTGTCCTATGTACATGAAAATGAATTTATAAAGTTGAGCATGGGAATGCCCGCCTCAGCTAGATCATGAAAATATTATGAAGATAATGTATTGTATTGTATCTTATTATAGGTCTCCTCCCAGCTTGAAAGAACTTCGGATCCTCATGATAAAGCATTTCACCCGACATCAAAAAAGATTAACGACCTCATGCTTTAGGGGGCAACTGTTATAGACATTTTTGGGCACTGCAACCCCAAGCATAAAATGTCCATAAACCAAGGGCTCCTAAGTCCCTAAAAGTGTTGTTCCAACCCCTAAAGGAACAAGATCAACGGATTACAGCTTCTCCCAGAAGTTCTCCATGAAAAACTACTCAGAACTGGTCAAAACAGGATCATTTCACCTGCTCCATAGGCAAAGTGCGTTGCATCTCACCTAAGTACACTCTATGGGTGTGTTGCATTTCAAAAAGCCCTTCTATGGGGTGCGATGGGCGAGAAGAGACAAATGGCAGTGTCAATCCGCGAGGTGGAGAGGCATGGAATCTTCCAGAAACTTCTCCTGTGACACTTGCCTCTCTGAACTCGACCAAGGATGAGTAAGAGATCATCAATCTCCAAGTGGAAGAAAGAACTATCAGAGGGAAGACACTAATCATATCACAAGCTGACTCATCTCCCTTACAGATATCTATATATGGATCCCTCATCCCAGAGATCCAGAGGCTGGAATTTTGCATCTTGTAAGGAATTGTTGTTGCTTTCTTAAGGCAACATCATAGTGTTGGGTGATCTAAGCTTTGCATGAGGTGAAGAAGGGCTTACTTGCTGAGAGGATGATGTTGGGTCAGAACAACTGGTTGTAACTCTCTTGACTCTTTCTTGATTATCATAAAGCTATTCAAGTTTTCCTCCATACTCTTGTGTAATCTATGTTTTGTGCATTTGTATGGTCAATTTACATCTGATCCTAGATTGTTTATGGTAATAGATCCATGTTCTCGTATAGTGTTATGCTGCTTTGATTCTACAGGTACTCTGTAAAGCTGGGTATACAAGGAAGCAAGTAGCAAAGGACTATCAGAAGAGAGAGGAATCGAGCAAGGAACCAAGCGCAAGACAGAGGTTGGTCTCCTTTATTCTTCTCTCATCTATCTTTCATAAAGGAAAACGAAAGTAGCTTTACTTTGTTTGTTTCTAAGGTAGCTACCACACCTTAGTGGGATTAGCAGTTCTGCATAGACACTTTTCCCTGTAACAATGGGGTACCTTCATGTATGTGAAGATGCCTTTTGGGTTAATGAATGTTGGAGCCACATTTCAAAGAGCAATGGATATTGCCTTTGTTGATGGAATTGGTAGTTTTATTGTGATATATCTAGATGACATTATTGTTCATTCTAAAATTGGTGAAGAACATTTGTTACATCTGAGAAGAGCATTTGAGAAATGCAAAAGGTTTGGAATTTCACTAAACCCTAGGAAAACACTTTTTGGTCTTGAAGAGGGAAAAAATTTCAATCATATCATCTCTAAGTAAGGTATTAAAATTGATCCCAAAAGAATTGGATCTAATTTGAAAATCAACCATCCTAGAAACATTAAGGAACTTCAATCATTTATTGGCATAATAAACTTCCTAAGGAGATTCATCCCCAACCTTGAAGAACTCCTCAGAAACATAACAAATATGGTGAAAAGAGACTCAGAAATAAGATGGAACATTGAGGCTAGGCAATGATTTGATCAAGCTAAATAAGCATTAACAAAAGCACCAGTCCTAATCAGTCCAGATTTCACTAAAGATTTTATAATCTTTTCATTTGCATCTGAACACACCGTTGAAAATGTCCTATTACAAAAAAAAAATGATGGATTTTAACAGCCCATTGCTTTCTTTAGCAAGGCTTTAAGGGACGCTGCATTAAAATATAACATAATGGAAAAACAAGCCTTTGCATTAATTAAAGCAATCAAAGATTTCAGAATTTTCTCTTAAATATGATGTGATGGATGGTGGATGATATCCATAAAGTGCCATAAATGGGGTCATTTTTGCTGTAGTATGGAACGAAGTGTTATACCACCATTTAGCCAGAGGCAACCATTTGACCCATTGTGTATGTTTATCAGATACAAAGCAACGAAGATATCCTTCCAAACATTTGTTTACTGTATTAGTTTGCCCATCAGATTAAGGATGATAAGATGAGCTATGAGCTAAATGAGTACAGAGACAAGAAAATAATTCTATCCAAAAAATTCTAGTGAAAATGGGATCTCTGTCGCTTACAATAATCTTTGGGTTTCCATGTAGCTTTTGAATTGTTTCCATAAATGCAGTAGAAACTGTACTAGATTTAAATGGATGTGATAATGCACAAAAGTGTGCATACTTGGTAAGTTTGTCAACTACCACCATGATGACACTCTTTCCTTCGGACTTGAGTAAACCTGTGATAAAATCCATTGAAACCTCCTCCCAATGTTGGCTTGGAATGGATAAAGGTTGTAATAGACTTGGGGTCTTAATTGTTTCAACTTTATTTTGTTGGCAAACCAAACATTCCACCACAAACTTTTGAATATTCGATTTAAGGCCATCCCAAAAAAATTCCTTCTTAACCCTTTGTTAAGTTTTTAAAAATCCTGGGTGTCCTCCTAAGGGAGAAGTGTGCAATTCCATAAGAATCTTTTGTTTGAGTTAGGAATTCTTACATAAGTATAAGCGATCTTTGTAGCATAACGAATCATTTTTCCAGCTAAATGCATCAGATGTATTGGGGTCTTCTTGTAACGTTCGAATGAGTGCCCACACTTATTCGTCATTCTTCAATTCCTCCCTTTCTTCATTTATCCAATCTGGTTGGATAATAGAAATGGCGCACAACAATGCTTCCACATCCTCATCCTTTCTTAAGAGTGCATCTGCCACAACATTTTGCTTCCCTTTTTTGTAGATGATTTCAAAGTCATAACCCAACATCTTTGTGACCCATTTTTGTTGCTCTTCATAGGATAATCTTTGTTCTAAAAAGTATTTAAGACTATCATGATCTATTTTTACCTTCAAGTGTCTTCCCATTAGGTAGCGTCGCCATTTCTTAAGTGCATGTAGTATTGCCAACATTTCCTTCTCATAAATCGCTTTGTGTAAATACTTTCTCTTGATTGGACGATTTTCGAAAGCAATGGGTCTTTCATCTTGCATTAAAACAGCAAAAAATCCATTTCCTGAAGCATCACATTCCACAATAAAGGTTTTTGTGAATTCCGGCGTAACTAAGACCGGTGCTTGGCACATTTCCTCTTTAAGATGTTCGAAGGCCTTTGTTGCTTTCGGAGTCCGTGAAAATGCATCTTTCTTCAATAATGTTGTTAGAGGTGCTGCTATTCTCCCATAATTCTTAACAAACTTGCGATAATACCCCTTCAACCCAAGAAATCCTCACAGATGCTTTATGGATGTGGGGATTTTCCATTCCTTAATGGCTTTAATTTTGCTAGGGTCTACCTTAACACCTTCAGGAGATACAATATGACCCAGATATTCCACCTCTTGTACTCCAAAGAAACATTTGGAGCTTTTTTCATATAAGTGTTTCTCCTCCAATAGTTTGAGCACCTTGTCAACATGTTCAACATGATCCTCCCAAGACTTGCTATAGATTAGTATATCATCAAAAAATACTAACACAAATTTTCTAAGGAAGGGTTTGAAAATGGAATTCATCAAACCTTGAAATGTAGAAGGTTCATTGGTAAGGCTAAAAGGCATGACCAAAAATTCATAATGACCCTCATGAGTTCTAAATGTTGTTTTCAGAATGTCTTCAGTCTTCATTTTGATTTGATGATATCTTGAACGAAGATCCAACTTGCTGAAGTAAATTGATCCATGCAATTCATCCAATAATTCATCAATGACATGAATGGGAAATTTATCTTTAATAGTGAGCTTGTTGATCTCCCTATAATCCGGATAGATGCACCATGATCCATCCTTCTTGTGCACCAATACTACTGGAGTAGAGAAAGAACTTTGACTAGGTTGAATTATACCAGCCTCTAGCATTTCTGCAACCATACGTTCAATTTCACTCTTTTGGGCATAGGGATATCTGTACAGTCTGATGTTTGGAGGAACACTTCCTGGAATCAAATGAATAGCATGATCATGATCACGAATAGGTGGGAGACCTTTGGGAGTCTCAAATACCTTGGAATGATTTTCCAAGACTTTTTGGAGATCTGGAGAAATAGATGATTTCGATGTGGGAATCTCTAGCGAACATAATTTTGCAATTACACCTTGTTGTTCCTTCTTTAGAATCTTTTTCATACCGTTAGAGCTTATTATCTTTCCCGGTTTCCCTGCAATACCCCTTAATTCAACTTCCTTTCCTTCTGCACAAAATTTCATGAAAAGTTCTTGAAAATTGAAAGCTATTGTACCCAAGGATTGTAGCCATTGGGCTCCTAGTACAACATCAACACCACCCATCAGAATGGAAAGCATTGGGTTATTCAATACATATTCTCCCATGCATAGCTTGATATTATGGCACTTTCTAGAGCAATTTATGGTTCCTACACTTGCAACCATCACTTGACACTTTGATGCTGGATATAGGAAGCAATTCAATTCCTTTGCTATCTTACAATGAATAAAATTATGGGTACTTCCTGAATTAATCAACACTATTACCTTTTTCTTCTTGATATGTATTTCTATCTTGATAGTTTGAGGAGTGGTAATTCTAGCCAATGTATTACAAGATATGGTCGGATTCATTTCTTGTTTATCTAAGGTTTGTTCCTGGAGTATATCCTCTTCTTTTGAAATTTCTTGTTCATTTTCTTCCTCCTCTTCACAATCTATGTAGAATAGTTTCTTCTCAGCACACTTATGACCTATAGTGTATTTGCTATCACAACTGTAACAAAGCCCTTTTCCTCTTTTTTCTTCCAATTGTTGTGGTGTCAACCTTATAGGTTGTGGAAGGCTAGGGGCAACAACACTTCCATCTTTATAGTTGTGAGTGGTAGGCTTCCTGGTTGCCATAATTTTGCTTTCCATTTTTCTTGCTAACCTGAATGCCTTCTCCAATGAATGAGGTTCCCAAAGGTGAACCTCATGTTGGATATTATCCTTTAAAGTCCCTATGAACACATCAATCCTATGCTCCTTTGGAATATCTTTTATCCTTATGTTCAATTTTTGGAAGTCCTAAATGTGCTCCATCATTGAACCCTTTTGTTTGAGATTTATCAATTGGCTAAAAAAGGTGTTGCTTTTTGTATCCTCATAATGTGCTATCATGTCTTCCGTAAAAATTCCCAAGTGACAATTTGTTTACGAGAGCAAAGCCATCGATACCATACAAACTGATTTGGTTCCAAATATACAGTTACAATATGTACCTTTTGTGTGTTTTTCACATTATGGAGATCGAAAAATTGCTCCATCTGTATTATCCATGTTTCAGGATCCTTGCCATCAAACTTCCTCATATCGATTTTTGGAACATGGTGGTTCTTCAATCCAAAATTAAAGTCTATGAAATCATGATTAACATTTCTTTTGTTCTCATCATGAGTTTCCTTTACTACCCTTTCACCATTAGTGACCATTTCTTATAGCAACTTATTCAAATTTATCTTCAGTTCTTCCATCTTATCGTCCATGCCATTCATCTTAGCGTCCATGACATTCATCTTAGCTTCCATGCCATCCATCTTAGATTCCACACCATCCATCTTAGCTTCCACGCCATCCATCTTAACTTGCATGCCCTTCATATTAGTTTCCACTCCATTCATCCTGGCTTCATTGGTCTTGTAATTTTGACATATCATGTTGCATTTCTTCCTCTTCTTCACGAGTCATGCTAGAGATTTCAGGTTTCTTACTAGGTGTTTCTATTTTCTTTCTTCAAGGCATTAATTAATGTTAATAATTCTTCACTATTCCCTTTGAATTCCTTCAAACTAATTTTTCAAACCAATCTTTTGCAAAATTTTAAAAAAAAAAACTACACACCTTTTTTTCACTTTGTAAGAGCTCGATATTGAATCTGTTGTATCTCTGTAACTATGGATCTTAAATATCTGAAATCTCATCCTGTAGTAGCCCTTTGAGTCCTCTTTATAACCCCACTAGTCTGATCGAGATTGGATTCTCCAAGGAAGAGTTATGCCAAATCTCCCACGGTCACATGATTATAAACTAGTTCCGTAGAGCGAACTTGTACGACATGCAACGCGTTGCTGTTTTGACCTTAGTACCTAAAACTGATACACAGAAAACTACAGGTCATCCTCTTTTTGAAACTTCTTATGAAATTTCAAACTAATGCTCAAAACAAAAGTTATGACGATTTTACCCAGGTCACCTGTTTCGAATGTAATTCGGGAGTCTGCAAAAACCCTAACTTCCTCAGATCATATCTCCGCAAATATAGGGCGATAAGCTCTGAAATTCAGACCCGAAGTTTAGAAATATTTCAGCTCAAATGGTTTTTTTTTAGCTTCTAAAACGTCACAAATATATATATATATAAATAAAAAATAAAATAAAATAAATGAATAAATGAAAAAAATAAACATATAAATAAATAAAAATAAAAAATAATAATAATAATAATAATAAATTATAGTGAAAATTCCATGATGACCTATTTGGAGCAGCGAAACCCTAGAATCCAAAGCTCTGATACCAAATGTTATGAAACCAGCTCACAAAAAGATAGAAAAGATAGATCAACGCCTTAGAATTCAGCCTCTTCGAGGGGGCAACCTCCTTTACATTACACAAATGAACAATTCTGGATGATACAAATGATTAAACCTCCCTTCTATATATAGAAGTCTAAGGGGTCACAATATAATCAAGCCGACATAACAGTAATAACATAAGGGCACAAAAATAACAATAGTGGGTTTCTATGGGGCATACTAATAACAATATGGGGACAATAGGGGCACAATAATAACAATAAGGGATACATTGACAATAGTAATGGGGGAATCACTAGTATTATAGGGGCTTAACAATATCCTCCATTCTCACATTATTGCTTATGTACCAAATGTTGTGGTTAAGGATATTTTAACCCAGAATGGACCAGATGGTAAAAGAGGCAAATGGATTTCCATCATTCTTGAGTATGACATAGAAATCAAGCCCACCAAGCTTATCAAAGGACAAGGGTTAGCCAAATTGATGGTTGAGTCTAACTTTAATGCATTGGATATCAACTTTGTAGCTGCATTAGATGATCAAGAGGAACAGGCGACTCCATAATTAGATGAGGCTTTTATGACCTCACCCTGGTATGCAGACCTCATTTTTGTTTTATTCAATTTAAATTCTCCTTCTGGTCTAACTAAGACAAAGGCTAGATTTCTAAAATTAAAAGAAGTGAGATTTCTAAAATTAAAAGAAGTGAAATTTTGCATCATAGATAATGTTTTATATTGGAAAGATGCTGGTGGTATTTTACTAAAGTGTCTATTGAAAGATGAAGCATACAGAACAATGCAGGAATTTCATGAAGGTGACTGTGGTGGACATCTATACTGGAAAACCACTGCTAACAAGATCCTTAGAGCTAGTTTCTACTGGCCTACACTTTTCCCTGATGTTCATAAGAATTAACCTCTTACCACAAATGCCAAAATTTGAGGGGAAAAGAAAACTATTGCCTCTGCCTTTAAAACCCATATTTGTTGAAAGTCCTTTCCAACAATGGGGATTGGATTTCATTGGAGAAACCCATACACCATCCTCTACCCAACATAAATGGATCCTCACAGCGACCGATTACTTCACTAAATGGATTGAAGCCACACCTTCTAGATTGCCTACCGATGTTATTATCATCAAATTTCTGGAAACCAATATCCTATCTAGATTTCCCTGTCCCAACAAGCTGATTACAGATAATGTTATAGCTTTTAAATCCAAGAAAATGATAGACTTCTTAAACAAGTACCATATTACTTTGGGACATTCAACTACTTATTACCCATAGGGTAATGGGTTGGCTGAATCCTCAAATAAGAGTCTGGTAAACATTATAAAAAAATTGTTAGAAGAGAACAAAATTTCATGGCACAACAAGTTAATAAATGCACTTTGGGCTGATAGACTCACAACAAAGAAATCAATTAGAATGTCACCATACCAATTGATTTATGGTATGGATGCTATTTTTCCACCTTATTTGGGAGTTCCAGTTATGAAGATAATTCAAGAATTGCAGGTTGAGGCTAATGACATCCAAAGGAGGATTGATCAGACTATCCAATTGCAACAATCCAAGGAAGAAGTCTACAATAAAGCTCAGGTCATCCAGGAGAATATCAAAATGATTTTTGATAGAAGAACTAAAGTATATTATTTCACCTTGGGTGACAGAGTTTTAAAATGGGATTCCAGAAGAGAGGAAAAAGGAAAGCATGGGAAATTTGACAACCTGTGGACTGGACCTTATATCATTGATGCTTTCAGAGGACATAATGCATTTTTCCTCAAACACATAGATGGAACAAAAATGCTTGGTGGACTTTTGAATGGTAGAATGATGAAGCATTATTTCTCTTAGCTATAAAGGTTTTCTTACATCAAATCATTGTAAATATCATTTTTATTATTATTTTGATTAGGTGACTTATTAACATAAGTTGAAGCCTGCAGAGAAGGCCCTAAGCTTCAATTGATATGTTGCCATAATTATTCAATAACAAAGGAAATCAGGTGAAGATATTATTGAAATGGAACACTCAAGGCTACTAATCAAATGTTCTTGGCACCTCATAAGGAGAGTGCCATCGCCAGCTGGAGCCACTGTTAGGGCCCTATAATTTATAGGATCTCAAGGTGATTGAGTATTTTATCTCAAAAATTTCATATTGTAAATAATTGTCAATCTGCAAATAATTTCCAAATAACAAAAAAAATAGAATAAAAATCAAAAGAGTGTTAAAAAAAAAAAAAAAAAGAGGAAAAAAAATATTAAAAAAAAGGAATGAAAGATAGAACCCCACCAAAAGAAAGAAAAAGAAAAAAAAAATCAATACTCAAAGTGTTGCAAATCTAAATGCCACTACTCATAGGTAGTTTTCTTCATGATTAATGAATAAAGGTTATGTACAGCTTGTTTAAAAATGCCACAATGACTAGTTATTTGTTTAATCATAAAGTATAATCATGGTTAAACATGTTTTCAATTTCTGTAAATTAGATTAGAAAATAAATATTTTCCAAACAGTTTAATCTTGGCAAATCGGTAGTTAGGTAGAAAATGACATTGATTCAACTATTTAATCTGAATCAATAGAAGAAATAAGTGATAAGATTTAGGTAGTTTTTCATTTTTCATAAAAGAAAATAATTGTGGATTTTTTAGTCTAAATGCACCCCTTTAGAAGAATAAAAATGTTAGTTTAGTGAAAGGGTAGGCAAAAATAGTTGGTTTTATAAATATACTTATGTGCCCTTTACCCTAAGTTTTAGTGATATGTAAAAGAAAGGCATGATGGGGATAAATTTCTTTTTAGATGTTTTATATTTCAAACTTTATCCTAAGTTCAAAAGCAATAAATCAAAGGCACATATGGACAAAGTTTGTTTTGTCATTTGTGGTTAAAAGGGGGTCGCACTTAAAACTTCAGTATTCTCCAATCTCCATTATCGACAGCCCTTATCCTTTTTCGGCCCCCCCTCTCCATCCTACCTTTACCGCCGGGGGGGATCTGAAAAGGTGGTATTCTCTGTCAGGCCCTATCCATATGTGGTGCCTTCTCCTCATTTTGCAACCCCTTTGCCATACCGCTTACCGCCTTCTACCCTGTTTGAAAACCACCTTCCCTTGATCCACTCGACCATGTCCTTACCTCAACACCTCCGCCACTCATGACATGCCACGTTCCATAGTCGTTGCTTAAAAAAATGCTTTCCCGATAGAATTACCATTGGGCATTCAATTTTCCTTCCCCGGTAACCGTTCGACTCCAACGGTCCTGCACCAAACCTCCAATGCAAATTGCCTTTCTACCTTTAAAATCTTTGGAACCATCCGTTGTCTCCCTTTCACTGGCTTACTCTCTGTAATTCATAGTTCTCTGCAAAGCGACCAGTTGAAAAACATTTGCTAAAATAGATCGGAATTGTTAGTGATCCGCCTCCTTTCCCCTGACAACTCATAACCTCAAATTGTTCCCGGTAATTTTTCCCTTCAATCACTATTATCATTCGTTGATCTAAATATTCCCCAAAGAGCAAGAACGAGGAGAGCTTTGTTAATCCACTAATCCCCCCATCCATAGACTTAGATCATATTCCATTAGCTGATAGGGATTATAGGATCAGTGAAACACAGTGCGACTCTAACTTTTTGGACCTTCACTGTTGGTGGGAGGACAAACATGCTGACAAAATGGATGAAATTGGAATCTGGGAGTCCAATCTTTCTCATTAAATTTTCCCTCTGACCTTCCATGCCCCTGAATTCACCAAGAAATGCCAAGCCTATTATGTTCCCAGCCAAAGAGCCATTATGACCCCATCTGGTGACATCCTTTTTACAATTAATGCCCAATATATAAACCAAATGATGCTAGCACCTATTGTGGAAAACATTGTCCCATTCTTCTTAGGAGCCCTCACCCAACTCTACCAGAAGATTAATTTTGCTACAAGAGCCAAGATCTTTAAGATATTCTTACCATAAAATGCTAAATTGCCAATGAAGAACCATCCATACCCTTCCTCAATATTCCTTGATCAAGCTAAATAGATTATAACCATAATTTCATATGTTTTTGGTTATTATTCTAATCAATGGGTAGATGAACCCATTCTAGGCTTCCTTTCCATCTTTTCCACAGATAGAAAACCATCTATTTTGTTCAATTTCAGTTAATTCATGGCCAATAAAATTCATGAGCAGTTTATTAAATTTCCAATAGAACAAGTGTTTAATTACCCTTCAATTTTAATCTATATGTTTCTATATTATCAAGCAAACAGGTTCAATTTTGCTATGAAGAAGCTGGATGAAGAGGGAAATCAACAACTTGTGATATTTTGGACTTCGTTAGTAATGAAAGAGCAGCAAGAATTCTCATACAAACAGTTCATTGAAGAGTTTGTTCACCCAACTATGAACATCCTAAACAGCTCAGCACAGCCCAGAATCGGTGAAGACATCAAAAGGGTTTTGCATTTGATAGATCATGCCAAGACTCAAGATTGGTATTTATACCAAAATTATACAAAAATCAGAGTTTATGTATGCGAACTAGCACCATATAAGCTCCCAAAATACCTCCCCATGAGGATCTTTGCCCCATAATGCATCAAATAAATATTAAATTTAGACGATATTCACTTTATGGTGGCAAAGAAGAAGTCCCAATTTCGCACAAAGACATAGGTGGGCCCTTTCATATGTAATACTAGGTTAGAAGGAGAAGAGGCCGACAAAATTATTAAAGAGATGAAATTCTGCATAAATTTTACATGGTCTTATGACCCTTGGGGTATCATTTCCAAGTTGAGAGTAGAAAACAAAACTACTCCATATATCCATACCTCAAGGCCTAAGATAGAAAAGTATGCAAATCAGTCAGAGTGGGAAGAGAATACATTGCAAGAAGCTGAAGAACAATTGTTTTCTACTTCAAATTTACCGACTCCTACTCCTCAGGAGAAAACAAGTAAAAGACAAAGAGAGGAGCGATCATCATCAACAACAGGTAGTGAAGCCAAAGATTTCAGAATCAGTTACAGGAAAAGAGCAAAGAACACTCATAGGACAGATGCAGAAAAGGAAACAGAAGACCCAACTACCGTTATAATTGGAGACTCACCACCTTCATGTAGCAATTTTTTTGCATCTCCTACTGGACCTCGATGTCACATGGTGAAAAGGAAACAGAGCTATCTTCTCAAGATGTCCAAACAGAAAAGGAAAAGAGTGTTTTTGACAGCTACCGAGAGATCAAACTTAAGAATGAAATTCTTAAGAACGATATCTACAATCAATTTTGGAAGCAGACATCCAGCTACAAAGCAGATTATTATCATTTTTTGACACAGAGCAGGGAAAGATGCAGATGACCTTCCTTGAGGCTCAAATTCCACATCCTAAAACATCAGCAAATTACAAGAGTACAACATTTGAGTTCAGCACCAAAGATATCCATCCCATTGATCAAATGGAGATGCATAAACAGACTAGTGATATGATTTCTTCTACATGAACTAATACTACCATGTCATTGACTAAGTTTCAGGTTTCATATGCCAACATTCAGTCCCAGTTGAAAATGGAAAAGGTGTCTTCTTTAGCAAAGGACAATAGGATCAAATCTTTGGAATATTTCGTAGTCAAGATAGGGTATGATCCTAAGGATATAAATGTTGCAGAGGAGATCATCAAGAAGAAAAATTTGGACATTGCAGCATTGAGAAAGCGGCTAAAACTACCAGCCACAGAGGATCCCTTTACTAAAGACATTGAAGAAAATGAGACACAGAAGGCTGACGAGATGAAGCTAATCATAGAGCAGAATATTTAGATCAGACAAATGGAGGCAGAAATGAAGAAAATGATCAAAGAAAAAGAATAGAGTCAAGGGATTGCCTTAGTCCCCCTAGATTCCATACCCATCACTCAAATCCTAGCTACAGGAATAGCAACTGCGGCAACTTCTTCCACTCAAACTAAAAGTGTTGAACAAGTAACAAAAACACTAGAAAATATGTTAATCCAGTCATAAGAGATTAATAAATTGAATGGGAAGCTCAAAGATTTACAAGAGCAAAAAACTAGAATTGAAGCTTCTCATCTAGCTGAAATGCAGAAGTCACAAAGGCTGCTACAAAAGTTACAGAGGGTGGAAAAGGATACATCAATTGGTCATACCTTGGCCCAAGCCAAGGAAACCATTTGGTTGGGTATTCTGGACTCTACGAATAAGATTTGGCCATGTATCCAAATCATTTTTGAACAGAAACAATTGATAAAAAAAGGGCCACTGAAACAATTGTCCAAGTAAGGGAAAAGTTGGGAGACATGCCTTCAGAATCCCCCAACATCATCAAATTCCTAAATTCAAAGATTAAATATGAAGTTGAAGAGTTAGGAATTAGTGACATGATTGCTACCATCTTGGAAGTCAAAAAGGTTTTGACTAAAAGAAATCTCATTGATCAATTGGAGGAAAGGTGTGAGACACTAGAGCTGGGAGTGAACAGGTTTTACAACAGGATTGAAGCATTAATCCATAAATGACTTCCCAGCATATATTCCATTAATTATCAAATCATTACTCAAGAAGATTATGTTCTGAAGATGAAGGAAATGGCCAGAAGCAGCATCAAATTCAGTGGGATAAAAGGCAGTATGACAGCAAGCGCATTCTTAGAGACTATGGCAAATGACTTCTATATCCAGAATGAGGTAAAAGCCAACATTCGCAAAATATATTGAGGTTGATGAGATTTATCGGAGGGTAATTAAGTTAACCATTCCAGATGAAAAAAGGTGGGAGGAATTATGTGATTTACTGGATTAAAAGTAATTCAGATGCAGTCAGCACATCAGCTAGCACATCAACGTAGCACAGTTTCAGGTTGATTCAGCAACCGAATCCACCAAAACAAAGCCACCTATTCATGCAGCTATCTACCTCACCTATCTTTCTGCTAAAGATCAATTTTATTGTTTAAAATTATGCTAATAAATTATGCTAATAATACACTATCAGTTGAAACAACGATTTTGTAATTATTTCTTATAAATACTTCATTGTTTGAAGTATTATGAGTTGATTGTTGAATATAATTTTCTTATGCAAATTGTAATTTTTTTAAGTTGTTGGAAGCATCAATAATACAGGGACATTTTACCAAAATTCGTGTGGTGTACGAAATGGTGATGTTCTTCTTCAGTTTATGTGTTTCATCATTGTTTTTTTTTTCTCTGTTATCTTTGAAAATCTTAATTACTTAACAGAAACTATGATGAATAGGATATGTTACACAAAGCACCATATTCTGGTTGTTAATAATTTACATGTTTTTTGCTGAAGTCAAATTAATGAATTCTTCATTGCTCCTTAGTTTCTATTGAATCTTACATTTCTTCTTTTTCATAATCCATTTAAAATTTTGAAATATCCAACTCGTGCAACCTAGCTTTCCTTGTGAAACTCCTGCAAAGTTTGATGGAGATCCAGGTAATCTTTAGACTCGATAGCCCAATAGAATTATATCAATTTAATCAACCAAGCAATCCAATCAAAAACAATCAGTACATTAATAACTAGCCTAAAATTCACATCAAACATAGCTAAATTTTACATAGAGATCCCTCTCTGAAGCTGGCAGGGCTAGATCCCAACTTCCAAAGTGGTTTTGATGTTGTCCTATGTGTTTAATCTCTCAACCTCAAAACTAAAGAACGACAACAGGTTAAACCAAAATAGAACCAACTAAGGCTTCCAAAGGCCAATCCACCTCAACCCTCAACCATATTGATTTCACCTAAACCGATCCAAAAATCACTAGTACCAAAACAAGCTCGGATGCCTCTAAATTTATTCACCATACCCAAAGGAA
Organism: Pinus tabuliformis; assembly: GCA_031772625.1. Lineage (NCBI taxonomy): Eukaryota > Viridiplantae > Streptophyta > Pinopsida > Pinales > Pinaceae > Pinus > Pinus tabuliformis. The sequence goes on from CM062804.1 coordinate 484,203,516, forward strand.
TTTACTTGTCTCCACCCATTTGTCAAGATTTCTGGGAGAAAGCCCATCTCCACCCTCGACCCTTGGGAATTTTCTTGATACCACCTCACCAGGATCCAAAGTCTACAACCCATCTAAAGATAAAACCAAAACAAAGAACCCACTACAACATGGCTATCTAGGAAATGGAAAGGAAAGGTTGAAACCATTGTCAATCCAAGAAATTCCCTTGCCAATGACAGCAAAGAAACCAAATAATCAAATGCAAGTGCCAAATAATCAAATGCAAGTGCCATGCATCCAAATCTCAACAATGGAATCACACATGCAACCTATTACCTACAATTTCCACCTGTTGTAGTTGTTCTTCAACCCTTCTTCTTCACTACCCGCGAATTTCCTTGCTTGCTTGCTTCTCTCTAAGTCCAAGTGAATGCTAGAATACTCCAGGAATGCTCTAAGTGTGTAAGAGTTTATCAGTGTGTAAAGAGTGTGGAAGAAGAAGGCTAGAATGATTTCTCCCCTATTTTATTTCTTTTCCTTTTTCTTTTCTTCAATTTCCTTCATTTTCCCTTGCATGCATATTTATTTCTCTTCACCTTCATTTTCTCCTATTTTCCTTTATTTCCTTAATTAATTCCCATTTATTGCCTCTTTTCCTTTTGTCGGTGTCTTTTCCAATTTCCATATCCATTAATAAACCACAAGTGATGCCCACTATAATGTTTTCCCATCATTCAACTTGGAATATGCGTCCCATGACCTTGGTCTTATTTTATTTACATGGAAAATCAACCTAGGGTTGTTACAGCTTCCTCTATGAAATTAGAGAACAAGTTAGAAGGGGTTTCAAATTTCATAGCTTGGAAAACTAGTATTGATATTATTCTTGCAAGGAACAAAGTTTTGGATATTATGAAGGACAAGGTTGTAGAACCAATGGATAATGTAGGAAAATAGAAGTTTAAGGAGGATGACATCACTTCCATGAGCCTCATTGTGGATTCCATTAGAGATCATTTGATCCCATATATCGCAAATCTTGATACTTCTAAGAAGATATATGATGCCCTAAATAATCTATTTATAGCCAACAACATTGGTAAGCTCATGAGTTTGAAAAATGAGCTTCATGATGTAAGGACGACAAGTGATGACACTGTGGTCTCATATTTCACAAGAATCTCTCAAATAAGAGACCAACTTCAAGCAATTGATAAAACCATCTCTGAGAAGGAACTTCTGACCTCAACACTTAATGGACTACCTATATCATGGGATGCATTTGCAGCTAGTATAAGTAGCAGAGAGGAAGTTCCCTCTTTTGAAGAACTCTTGACATCTTGTGCTTAAGAGGAATCAAATCTAATGTCAAGAGATAGGAATGAAGAATACTCTCAAGAATTTATAGCTCATTTCAAAAATAAGAGTGGAGGATACGAGAAATTTGGTTTCAAAAATATAAAACCAAAAGAGATACTTGCTCCACAAGGAAAGAAAGATATGTCAAATATTCAACGTTATTGCTGTCACAAATTTGGTCACTATATCAGCGAATGTTCCAAAGGAGAAAATTATAGAAAGAGAAAGGAAAGAAACATGCTTTACCATCAGACATTGATGAACATCAAAGAAATCCAAAGGTGATAAAAAATTATTTTACTTTTATACTCTAATAGGTTTTATTACAGATGATGACGATATGTGACTGGTAGATAGTGGTGCTTCAAGGCATATGACAGGAGATCATGGAAATCTCACTAGAATGATGGAAAAAATATTATCTCAAAGGGTAGAGCTTGGAGACAACCACAACTATGCAATCAAAGGAATTGGGAAGACATCTATTGAGCTAGAATTTGCTAACAATGTTCATCTCAACAATGTACTATATGTGCAAGGTTTGAGAAATAATTTAGTCTCTCTTTCATGTTTGGAAGAAAAAGGATATAAAGTAACTTTTGTTGATGGAAAATTACCTGTATGGCCCAAGGGCTCTAGAATAGATGATGTTAGAGTTATTATAATTCGTAAAGTAAGATTGTATAGACTCTTGGGTCAACCAACTCAATCTTTAGGACATGATTAAAAAAATCCATATGAAAGATGGCATACGCCTCACCTTCATTACAAAGCATTGCCTTATTTAAATCAAATAGTTTTAGGTGTTCTTGAATTGCATATAGAACATCAAGGTGTACATAAAGGTTTGTGTCACTTGGAAAGAATATCAAAAGGTCATTTCCAAGCAGTGATAGTAGATAGAAAGAACATTTGGATCTGATTCATTATGATGTATGTGGTCCTCTGTCAGTAAGTTCACTCGGAGGTAATTTATACTATGTAATGTTTATTGATGAATTCTCTCATAATACGTTGATCTATCTCATGAAGACCAAGGATGAAGTATTTACCAAGTTTCAAGAATTCAAGGCTGAAGTAGAGAACTTGACGGGAAAGAAGATCAAGATTTTTATATTTGACGATGGAGGAGAATCCACTTCAAAATAACTTGTTTCCTTCTATAAATAAGATGGAATTAAGAAGGAATTGATTGTCCCCTATAATCCTAAACAAAAAGGAGTGGCTAAAAGAAAGAATAGGTCCATTGAATAATTTGTCAAGGCTATGGCACATGATGAAGAATTGCCTATGTTCTTTTGACGAGAAGCATCCTTAAAAAATGTATACATTCAGAATAGAAGTTCTCATTGAAATTTGGAAGATGTGACTCCTGGAGAAATGTTCACTCAAAAAAAGCACAAGGTTGGGAATTTAATAATTTTTGGCTACCTAGTTTACATTCATGTTCCCAAAGATAAGATAAAGAAGCTAGAACTTTTAAGAAAGAAAGGAATATTTGTTGGTTACTATGAATCATCAAAAGCTTATAGAATCTACATTCCAAAGCAGCGACGAGTTGATATTAGCCAAGACATTACAATTGATGAGAAAGCTGCATATTGGAAGTCTAAAGAAGTTTTCATGGACTCCAACAATGAAGGAGAACATGAGGCTTCTAAGGAAGAAGGTTCAATTTCTAAAGAACATCCTGAAGAGAAAGAAGGGACTTGTGAACCTGTAGAACCATTTATTGTTTGTGATATCAGGAAAATACCAACAAGAATTAGATCTACCTTGGAAGAAGTAGAAGGACATGCAGCTCCACATAGAACATCCAAAGAAAGAAAGGGATGTAAAAGGTTCTCTAGTTCTCTAGTTATGCAGCTCTTATGACTAATCTTATTGATGCAAAACCTTCAACGTATGAAGAAGTAACTACCCAACAAGTGTGGAAGGATGTTATAATTGAAGAATATCAATCCATCATGAAGAATGATGTATGGGAGATTGTGTCGAGACCTAAAGGGAAGTTAGTGGTGAATTCCAAATGGATATATAAGATCAAGCATGTAGCAGATGGAAGTATTGACAAATACAAGGCATGATTTGTGGTTAGAGGGTTCTCTCAAAAAGATGGAGAGGGTTATGATGAGACCTTTGCCTCCAATTTCCAGGTATACCTATATTAGATATGTTATTTCTCTTGTTGCTTATTTGGGTTTGGAGTTTACATCAGATGGATGTAAAGACTACTTTCCTCAATGGTATAATATAGGAAGAGGTATACACAAAGCACCTATGATTTTATTGCTATATGTTGATGATTTATTTCTAACAGGTGTTGAGCCTCTCATTATTCATTGTAAGAGGCAAATGGCCTTTGAATTTGACATGAAGGATATTGGCTTGATGCATTATTATTTAGGACTAGAAGTATGGTAGAAGCCTAGTGAAATCTTCCTTGGTCAAGACAAGTATGTTATTAATATCGTTCATTAGTTTGGCATGATGGACTGTAAATCCATGACAACTCAAATGGTAACTAATTTGAAGAAATTAAGAGACTCTAAATCTAATTTGGTAGATTCAAACATGTACCAAGAATTGAATGGCTTGTTGATGTATTTGGTTAATACCAGCCCAGACATTTGGTTTACAATAAACACGTTGAGCCAGTTCCAAGTGGAACCAAGACATGAGCATTAGATTATAGCAAATCACATATTGAGATATATATGTGGTACTATAAATTATGGTTTGAGATATGTATGAAACAGTGATGCACAACTATAAGGATATACAGATTCTAACTGGGCAGGGAATGTCAATGACAAGAAGAGTACTTTAAGAGTATACTTCAATTTGGGCTCTACTATGATTCTTGGATGAGTAGGAAGCAAAATCATATCGCACTCAACACTTCTGAAGCAAAGTATATCACAACCAATGAAGCTTGTACTGAAGCAGTGTGGCTTCAAAATATATTTGCAGGGTTGTTCAACCAAGTGTTAGAACTAAACATGATATATTGTGACAATAAAATTTGTGTGAAGCTTCATAGAATCTTGTGTTATATTACTGGTCAAAGCACATCAAAATCAAGTACCACTACATCTATGACATGGTACAGAAGGGAGAAGTAAAGCTCGAGTACATCTCGACTCATGAGAAAATAGTTCATATTCTTACGAAGCCTTTGTCCAAAGTGAAATTTAAATACTTCAGGGACAAGCTTGGGCTTGTGGAGATTTCCCCTCTCGTTAAGAGGGAGTGCTGATATGATAGCATCATGGACAATCATTATCCCTGTGTCAAATATGTTGACCATTTGGGGAGAATGATCTAACAAAGGATAGTCATTCTCCCTGTGTCAAAGATGTTGACCAATTGGGGAGAATGGTCCTAGAAGCCCAACATCACTTAGTTGAATGTGTGGCTTTCAACATCAGGATGAGGAAATCATTTAGCATCAAGCCCAAATACTCACAAAGAGTGTAGCCTTTTGAGTTTCATCAGGAGTAAAATGGTTTGACTAGGATGGTGAACCAAAACCATTCTAGGTTAGGTGTATTGACCAAGATTAAGGGTCAGTGGTACTGACCAAACTTATGATGACTAGTAGATGTTAAATGTATGCCATGTGTTAAGAGTACCGACCATGAATATGGGTCAATGGTACCGACCAGTTGCGGTTGATGATTTACCTTATGTCTTATTTGTTGGCTAGGTTGAGGATGATGTTAATGACCTACCTTATGTCAAAGATTCTGACAAGGTTGATGATGATTAGTTATAACCTTTTCATAGAGGAATTTATCAACTTGAGAAAATCTATAACAGTCATTATGAATACCTCCCTAGTTAAGAGGGAGCATTTAATTTTGTAACTATGGTTGGCCTTCATAATGTATATTTGGCCCCTGATGTATTTATATTGATTATTTTAAAGTGTGTTCTGCATGCTAGAACCAAAAGAAAATTTTACTTTTGAGTCATGTCCTTATAGACTTTTAAAAGAGAAAATTTTGAATTTTTGAAATTGAATTTTTGGCTCCAAATCAAGTCAAGTCTACCTCCCTCCAAGTCAAGTCAGCCCGGGCAGAAGAGACATCCATTAAACCCAAGAATTTTATGGGTATTCAAGAAAAGGACAAGAAGGACAAGAAGGATGAATCAATATTTCTCTCTCTATATAACTCACACATGTGGAGGATCTCTCTCTCTCTAGTTTGCACTATTTTTTGGGCAGTTGCAGTTGTGGGGCTGAAATTTTTTGGGTAGTTGCAGGGCCAAAATTCTAGGATTCTGGCCAGTTACAGGGAGGCTAAAATTCAGCCTAGGGCAGAACAAAAGCATGAATTGTTGGATTAGATTGGAGGCGTGACTTGGAGGGTGTTGACCAAGTTTGACCATATATTTATTGAAGGCCAATTTGACCTAGTTGTTGACTAGAAGTCTAGGTGTGTCTCTTGTTGAAAAGAAGAATTTCTCTATTGAAAAGGTTGTTGGGTTTCCCCCAAGTGGGTTTTCCCAGCGTAAATCTTGTGCTCACTTTGTGCATTGTGATATCTATTAGCCTAATATTTTTATATAGTTGAATTTTTAAAGCGTAATTTCTTAATAATAAGCTGGAAAAATTAAATGAAGATAAACATCATTAGAAGTAATTACAAGTTTTCATAAATATTGTTCTTGTATCTATTGGACTTGAAAAATCAATAACTTCCACACAAGAACCAAAACCCACAAGGACTTGTGATTGTCACAAAGAAACCAACCATAAGATGCTAAATTAAAAATCAAGTCAAAAGGTAAGTGCTACCACACAAGAACCAGCACATACAAACTTGTGGTTGTCACAAAAGAGCCAACCACAAGAAAGCCAGTTATAAATTAAGTCCCTTTAGTTCAATTTCTCAAAGGAAGAATACTTGGTCACATATTTAAGGAGAATCAAATTCAAGGTTACATATGGAAATGCAACATCTTCAGTTGGGGAAGACATTAAATCCTCAAAATTACCATTATTTCACATCCTTTTCCTTGACTTTTAATCATTTTTTACTTATTTGTAACCTTGTATTAAGACCATTTTAATGTTTATATGTGGGATTAGGCTCCATATTTTCCAATGCATTTTTTTTCAGTATTTCAAGCAAATTCATGGTTTTATCTTATAAAAATAACATGTTTTCACATATCATTGAAAGTTGAATGAGTTGAATGATTATTACAGGTATATTTGGAGATTCCAACAATACGTAATTTCACCACCTAATCTCAATTTCGAATTTCATCTTCAACCATTGAATATTTGTCATAGATTTGGATCATCATCAAATATCTTGGATGTGGATAGAATCTTGGACAGTATACAAGATTAGATTGATTAATTTTGAATTATTAACAAATATATTATGATTATTTACTAGTTAAATTTAGTTTCTACGTATTAGTAAATGGTTGTGTTATGCCCCTATACTAATACGTGTCATATATCATGATTGACTTGGTTTAGCTTTGAAATATGTTCATACATTTACTTGTTGCAAAGGTTTTCCACATTTGTAACAAATCAAAAAATTTAAAAATTTAAACAGGGTATACCCTAAAAGAAAAATCAAAGGGTAAAAAGAATAAAAAAGAGGTAAAAAAATGAAAGAAAATGAACCCCAACAAAAATAAAAGACCAGGAAAGTGTGCAAGACCAAATTCCACTACTATCTTATTTTGTATAATAAAGATTATGTGCAACTTGTTACCTATGCCACAATCCATGGTAACCAAACAGTTTAAACTTGGTTATTCCATGTTTTCAATTTCATGTTGTAGAAATAGAGAATAAATATCTGGCCAAACAGTGTAAAATTGGCAGATAAGTAGATAGGTAGAGTGAAAAAGGAGCTCAACAGTTTAATCTGAGCCCTTGGATGTAATAAGTGTAGACTTAGATAGGCATCACCATGTAAAAAAAAAAAAAAAAAAATTGATAAGGTTTTTCCAGTCTAAGTGCACCCTAATAAAGAAGTGAAAATGCTAGGATAAAGTAGGTAGGGTAAGTAGATGATGGTTGCAAAATAAATGTGTGGTGAATGATAAGTTTAAATGTTTAAATCTTTTACTTTCATCACTAGGCAAAGGCATGTATCACATGGAAAGGCACATCAACATTCAAAGTCAAAATAATTAACTTCCCTACTCATTCCCCTAAAATCTTCACTAATTCCCTAAGTGCTAAAGGTAATTGCCAAAGTTAGAGGGGCTCAGAGCATTTCTCTGACTTTTGGAGGGACCGTACCCTCAGCCCAATAATTGGAAATGCCTAAAGTACTTAAGTCCCTTTCATCAACATTACCCCCCCATAAGATCACTCATTCCTTTGATAAAACTTTTCCTAAGTAAAATCCTATTTTACTTAGGGAAATTGAAATAAATCTTCATAAAAACCCTTTTATACACTTTAGCCTAAGTAATATGTTATATGATGAAATACTTTCAGAAAACATTGGACTTAGCGCTTTCCCATTCATTTTGGTCATATTAACCACTAATGTTTTATTATATAATTCCCCTATAAAACAAAATTACCACACCCATATTATATTATTATATAAAACCCCAAATCATTATATATCCCACCCCTCAGTTAAATATAACCATAAAACAAATAAAATAAACGGGATTAATTAACTAATCTGTAGTTAATTAAGAACCCGGCCCTGCCACCATTTAATTAGGATTAATTACGTCATTCAGACTAATTAATAACTCGATAACCAATCGAATCACCCTTGATATGATTAATTTATTTAATTTATATCAGGCCTGCCCTCCATATCTGCGAGTCACTTCATCTCCTTGACCACCGTCCGATCGGATCCTACAGATCCGACAGTCATCGCGCATATCGCATAGACCTCTGTGGTCGACTTTTAGCATGCGATGGTGAGCGATTTCATGAATTGTACTGTTGCTACATGTCAAGCAGCGTATGGAATCATGCGGTCCCGCCCAAATACCACTTACCCTCCAATAGCGGTGCAATGAAACCTGCTTACCGCCTCCCGCTAACGACAAAACGTCAAGTCGCCTCCTCGCTGATGCCACCTGTCCATATCACGAACCCGCCAAAAGCTTTGACTTTGCATAAAAAACAAAGTTAAAACAGTTTTCCGTCCTTATTCTGAAAACTCATGCATGCAACCAGAACATAGAAGTCGACCAACTCGTACTCCAACCGTCAGCCACCCTGAAATTTGCAGTTTGACGCCGCTCCAGTCCACCATTTGCACCCAGTGAACCTGCACTCCATTTCCCGTCACTTAAATACAGGTATTTACCAGTTTCCTTCCAGAAACCCTGTAAATACTTGATTTCCTCTGTGATTACATTGAAAACCCCAAAATTCATTACAATTCAGTTGCAAAATTTAAAATTGAAGACTCCCAGGACCCTCTATTTTCACCAACTCTACTTGAAAACCCCATTTTCATATCTGAATCCACAAGAACCAGAAATGGAAACTCCTGTGGCCCTCAAATATACCTCCTATCACTACTCATAGAGATTTGGATTATCTGCCCTTAACAGATAAAGATTTTCAAATAAAAGACCTTGAAACTAATAAAAGCTCCTTGAAAGTATTTTGTCAATGCCGGGACAATTACATGAATGGATCTGATACCATAGGACTTTTGGAATCAAATCTCCCAAGGTACATGCTCCCCTCTATGCATATTTTACCTGACATTATCCATCAATGTCAAGCCAATTATAATCCCACCCTCAGAGCAATAATGTCCCCCAATCAAACTGTTCTCTTCACAATTACTGTAGATTTAATCAATGAAATGCTACAGTTTCAGCCCGGTCAAAACCTCACCCCCATTTCCCTTGGGGAATTACTAGAGAAAGCTTCTAAAATGTCCTAATCTGAACTCAGTCACCTTTGCCAGACTTTTATGGATAAGAAACATCAACCCAAAGATCCTCCTCCCTACATGTCATCTTTCTTCACAGAGATAGGCAAAAATATAGTCAATATGATTGTTGCAATCATGGGTTTCAATACTAGTGAATATGTGGATGAATTGACTCTAGTTTTCATGTCCATTTTTTCACCTGGTCAGCCTCCTGTTGTCAAATATAACTATGTTGCTTTCATTGCTGAGAAAATCCATGACCAGTTCATGAGGCTAGAAAATGAAAAGTTAATCAAGTATTCTACAGTCATATATCACCTTTTCCTTTACTATCAATCTTACAAGTTCCCATTCTCTATAAATAAACTTGATACAAAGGGTAATCCTAGATCAGTCATTTTTTGGACTTCCATCTTCCACTACTCGTACACTTGTCCCTATTCATACAATGAATTCATTGACCAGTTTTTCCACCCTGTGACCACCATGCTGACAGGAAGTCCTCCTCCTAGGATTAGTGATGAAATCAAGAGAATCCTTCAACTGTCAAAGCAGTACAAGATAGGTGACTGGTACTTGTACCAGAATCACACTGAGATCCGAATCTATGGTTGTGAACTCCCTCCTTTCAAGCTGCCTAAGTATGTTCCTATGAGATTGTTTGCCCTGGAATATTATAGGAAAATGTTAAACTCTGATCAAATTCATTTCACCAAGGCAAAGAAGAAAGCCCAATTGAGGATTAAAGACCACTTAGGCCCATTTGTGTGCAACAATAGAGAAGCAGGGAAAAGAGCAGAAGAAATCATAGAAACAACAATGAGACTAAAGAAAAGCTTTGCTTGGAGATATGACCCACAAGGTTTCATTTGTGATAGGAGAATGAAACATAAGCTGTCACCCTATATCCATCACAGAATCCCTGAGATAGAACAGTATGCAAATATGGATGAACAGAGGGAAGGGACTCTAGTCGAAATGGATAGTGATCAAGTTGAGGTAGATAATGTGATGAAAGACTTAGAAAAGAGACTTGACCTAGACTCTTTTGAACAGGTACCAGTTGAATCTACTCAAAGGCCAACACCAAAGCCTAGTGCCTCTATAGCAGAGACTTCTCAAAGGCACACACAGGAAACTAGTGCTCCCCCAGCAGAACCACCACAGGAACAAGACCAGGGAACAAATACTCCAGCATCAGGACAGCCACAAACATCAAAACAACCAGAGATGTCAGAGCAGCCTGAAATCTCTGAAGAAAGAGCTCCACCACAAACTCATCTAGCTCAGGTTAATATGGGAAATCCCCCAATTGTGCAGACTCCTCTGAATGAGGAAAAGAACTTGAAAAGAGACAGGGAAGTAGCTACCCCTGCCAGTGGTCCTTCAGACCATCTTGGTGCTAAGAGGCACAGGCTAAATCCATATTCAGAGGAAGAATTCTTTGAGGAAACAATAGGGAGTTTGAGAAAAGAAGGTGGAGACAGTCTACATACATTCCCAATAGGTGGGACACCTTCCAGCTCACAAAGACAAGAGCTTGAAAGACAACAGAGTGTAGAAGTTTCATCTTTCAGATCTTCATCTGAGAAGATCATAGACATAAAAGGAAAATTCAAGGAGATAAAGACCAAGAATGAGCAGCTAAAGGCCCAAGCCTATGCTCAATACTTGAAGATGGCCCCTACAAATCAAACCAGATTGATGTCAGCTTATGACATCAAAGAAGGCAAAATGCAGATGAGCTTTCTAAAGCCCACAATACAGCAGCCCAAGTCATTTACAGACTACCTCAAGACTGATTTTGAGGTCTTAGCTAAAGACATCCACCCCATGGATCAGATAGAACTACATACACAAACAGGGGAGATGGTTTATTCTACACTAACTAGCAAGGAAATGATGGCACATAGGTTGCCAAATTCACTGAAAAACACTACTTCCCAATTGCAACTAGAAAAGGCCTCCTCACAGGCAAAAGACAACAGAATCAAATCATTGGAGGAGTTAATTATTGAGTTGGGCCATAACCCAAAGGATGTCAAGGTAGCAGAGAGCCTAATAAAGAAAAAGAATGAAGATATAGTTGCACTGAGAAAGTAGTTGAAATTGCCACCACTCATTCACCCTCAGACTGCTGAAGTGATTGAGAAGAAAAATGAAGAAGAGCTTATGGACCTAGTCCTTAAGCTAAATGAGCAACTAAAAGAGACAGAGCAAGAATTAGAGAAAACACTACAAAACAGATAGAGTGAGTTGACCACACAGCCTCAAAATGTAGTGCCAGTGGTTTCTACAGCAGTGCCTTCTACATTGGAAACTACTTTAGCACCAAATGTCCCTTTGGCAACAACTGCAACTATAGAAATAACAGGTATAGGTACATCATAGCAGGAACCTCAAATCAGAGCACAGAAGAGTTGATCAAGTCCATGGAGGAAATGAAGCTCCAAGTCACTGAACTGCAAAAATTAAAAGAGAAATTCATTACTTTAGAGCAAAAATATGATGTATCAAAATTCAATTTTGCAGAAGAGATGAGAAAAAACAAAGGCTTGACCCAACAAATTAAAACACTGGAAAAGGACCTTACATTTGAAAAGCCTTTGACTGATATCAAAAAGATATTATGGACCAATATCATTGATTCCATCAATGATATTTGGTCATCAATTCAAATCATTTTTGAACAAATTGACTTAGTGAAAGTTTCTCTTCAAGACATTGAGAAAACCATGGAAGAACTAGGAGGGAAGCCCAAAGAAGCTATCATATTAATAAACTTTCTAAATAGTAGAAACAGGCATCAGTTGGAACAATTAAACATTGAGGATAGGACTGTTAACATCCTCGAAATAAAGAAAGTATTGACCAAAAGGAATCTAATGCAAGGCCTGGAACGCAAATGTCAAAATATGCAGGAAGACATAGATGAGTTCATGGAGAAATTTGGCATCTTACAAAGTAAAGGACTCCCAAGTCCTTTAGTCATCAATGACAAGCTAATGTTTTAGGATGATTATGTCAACAAATTACATCAGCAAGCTAACAGTCAGGCTAGTTCATCTGCAGTCAAGGCATTGCCCACAGGGAGAGTTCTCTATGATGGTTTGGAGAACCTTTTTTACATTGAGCATGAAGTGAAGCACTTATTCCCAGTGCAACCGAATTTTGTAAAATATACAGAAGCAGATGAAATCTACAGAAAATTGACAAGGACAAGAATACCGAGAGATGATTGGTGGACCAGCATGACAGACATCTTATGATTTACCATGGTAAAAAGTGAAGTAAATTGAAGTATTTACCATAGTCAATTTTGGTAAAAAGGGATGAATGATGGTAAAACAGGTAAAGAGTATCAGTCACAGGTAAAAGAGTATCAGTGAAAAGATAAAATTAGATGTCCAGCACAGAGTTACTAGCACGACAGCAAGATGCACATTCATAGGACCTGCCTCTAGCTCCTTCAACAAAAAAAAGGACAACAACAATCAGTTCACATTCAGTTTCTACTTTCGAGACCATTTGTCTCTATATTCATGTAAAAGATATTTAGTTTTCCTAGAATGCATTTCTCTTAGTTAGGAGATATTTTGATGTAAATTTTGTATAATTACTTCCTTATTCGAAGTACTGGGGGTGGATTCTTAGACATTTCTGTAGACAATTTACTTTTGGAATTGAAGTGTCGTTGAACAAATTTTGTATGGCTGGCTCGCATAAAGTAATAAAGCAAAGGACTTTTACAGGATACCTGTGTCAAACGAGAAACAAATAAGTATTATATATCTTGTGTATTTACAGTTTTTCTGGTTTAATCAATATTCATATGAGTTTCATATCTTAATGATAAACGAAAAGTTATATTTCAGAAAGAGCTTTACTGCATTCTATCTTCAAGTCATTTATTTTTCTTATTGTTTTCTTCTAGACTATTATAAGTAGGGAATTCTTAAATGCTCCCTGCTTTCATAGTTTATCACTATGACCATTTAACAAAGAATACTTAATTTTTTTTTGTTAATGAGCACCCACTTCCCCTCATCTTGGACTTTGTTGAAGGATTCTTGACTGCCCTTCCTCCCTGTTCAATACCATTTCACCCATTTTAAGCTATCATTTGTCTTTTGTTTAGATATCTTTCCCTGTGAAATTCTCCCTTGTTAAATCAACATGATCCAGTTAAGCCATCATCCAGTTGACTCCATAGCCCAATGGCCTAAAATACCTTGTTCTATCCATCTGCTCCTGAATTCCACCACCAAGCAAAATCAAAACCCCCCAAGATTTCATAACTAGCCTAATATCTCACAAAACAAATATAAATCATAAAGAGAGAACCCTCTCTGAGTACAGATTGGCTAGATTATGTACTTAAAAGATTGGTTTGAGGTTACCTCGGACCCCTTTCCTTCTTCTAACAACTTCAAGGAAAATCTGAGTGATAACATAGTGGCGACCATACTGGGGAAGGACAATTCCTCAGTCAAAAAAAATCTTTAAGGAAATTTAAACCTTAAATCTTAAAGCATCTTAAAGAAATCATAGAAGTTGTTTTTATATCTGTTAAGAAAACCAAAAACAAAACCCAAAACTCTAGCTTCAGAAAAGACTCGTTAAACTAGAGCTAATCATGATCCCAATCCACCACAAGTGTTTGAGAACCTGTTAAATTGGCAACTAGGGCCAAACTCCATGTGGGTCAGCTTATTTATGGCCGCTAATATTTTTATTGGATCCCTCTCGTCGAGAGGTGTAGGATTGATCCAAAGATCATCCGATTCCGATAAGTATTTATGGAGATATGAATTTATTTTGATTATTTAATTATTATCAAGCCGACCAACTCTTATGTATGCTCTAGAAGCCCAAACGTCATGTCTATTAAACCTATACGTTTTTGGTATAAATAGATGAGGATTTGATGTCATTTGAGATACATTCTCCAGATGAACTCCTCCTCTCCACGTCTTGGGTTTTTGGAGAAGGAGAAGACACATAAAGAGAATACGTTGGATTCCCTAGTTGTAGATATAGTTGTAATAGAAAGAGCCGCAGTCCTTATGCTATGATGAGGGCACATCCACGCAGCAGATGAAGTCTTATCTACGCTGGCAACTGAAGATCTATCTACACACCGTAATAAGAGATATTTACACGCATTTCATGACAATGTGATGCCCTATATGCAGCTATGGAAGACTTCTACTCTCAGTCAATGTAAGGCCACATACGTTGTTCATGGAACGTGATGAATCTATTTACACGCAGTTCATGAACATAAGACCATATACGTTGTTCATGAAACACGCAGTTCATGACAACGTGATGAATCTTCTTTGTTGTGTAATAGAATACGCAGATATACATACGCAACAACATGAATACTCTGTACATTCCTGGAGACACAGTCTATACGCAGCCATGGAATATGTAGTCTTGGAAATATTGAAACATAGTCATGAACCAACGCAGTTTCGAAGACTGATTCCATGCAGTCAACACATTTTTATGAAGACTCATTCACAGGTCATATGCAGATACGTTGGAAGACCTTATACACTGCAATAGAACCAAATGCACAGCAATGGAAACAATACGCAGTTATAGAATCTATACGCACAGCAAAGACAATCATGGAATCTATACACTGTCATGGAAACTCTTTATACACAGCCGAAGTTATGAAGAGGAATCACTGTAAATGCATGAAGCCACAAAGAGCTACAGTCAGGAAAAGTCACAGTGAAATGGATTTACAGACAAGGTCATGGAACTGTAGTGAGTTCAGTCTACTCGAATGAATTAAGACATGGCAATCTTAGGAGCAGTTCTTATTTCGGTGGCAGTCCTGTAGCAGACTTATTACAATCTTGCTATAAGAATTCAATGAGAAGATCCTTGGCATACATATCATCACTACAATCAGATCTAGCTCATCATGTTTCAAAGAAGTGACAAAGTAGCATGATGTAAGGACAACAACATAATGATAATACAAATCTGCCTGGGCAGCAGCATGATGTATGATATAATGTGCATGGGCAGCACAATGATACATGGAGCATGGACAGCATCATGATGAATGTAATCATAAGCACGGACAGCTTAGACCATGGAAGATGCAGCATGATGAGCAACATGAAGATGAGAGCAGCTCAGTCATCTAGGTCCAGCACTGTGATAAGGCAGCATGGTACTACATGGTAAGGTGCGGCAAATGGACGAGGTATAACACTTCGATAGGTGAAGCCGTCACCTTAAGCAGAATGTCTTCAACTGATCTCTTCATTATACGAAATGATCTATGATAGATCTAGATAAGTCAAAGTGTTGACTTCTGTTGTAAATATACTATCTCTCTCTCTCTTTCTCTGCTGAACTTTGAAGAACATAAAAGAAGAATTGATCAAGGGTTTCCCCACACATTGTGGGGTTTGTCCCTGGATTACGCCACATCTTGTGTCCTCTTGTCTTGGCTTGTCTTCTATTATTTATATTTATGTTCTATCTACAGTTTACTTTATGCTGATGTGATTGCTAATATGGAAAAGAAGTTAAATAAATTTCTCTAGCATAGAACATACCTAAAATTAACATGGAATCAAAGCTGAGGTTAAGACAATGCCCAAGCAAGAGTGAGAGCAATCACCAAAGACCTTTGGGACAAGATAGAAAGATGGGTTCCTCACAATTCATTTAGGGTGAAGTTGAAGCAAAGCATATTATCAAAAGGGCGCAGCTGAACTTCTGATGGCATACCTAAATATCACTTCATTGGGAAGTTTGGATCTTAGGGTGGAAGGAAAGGTAGATGTCTTGGTTATGAGTTTAGCCCTTATGCGAAGGAGTGTCCGAATGGTAGAGAAGCAGGTCATCAAGGACACGACCGTCTCTTCAAAGAAAGCAATGAATCCCAAGATCTCTTTTATGTACCTGATCGCAAAAAGAACCTGGTGTCCATCTCGGAAATGGAAGTCAAAGGTTTCAAGGTGGCATTCGTCAATGGGAAGGTATGTATTTGAAAATAGAATTTTCTAAGACGCTTTTGAGTTCAGGATTGTATTAAGTTACAAGAATTCCACGAGTAGGACCATGTCCATTGACACATAGCACCGGAGGTCTGTGAGTTAGATGGTGACAGGGAAGCCTGAATTCAAAAAGAGCATGAAACTACATGTTTGAGATGTACAAAAGGAAAATCTTACAAGGGGACCATTCCCCTCAAGTAGCAGGTCCACATGTTTGAAACAACCCGTGGAGTTTTGAGATTCATGAATAGGGAATCTCATGTAGACAGGTGGAAGAAAGCCCTCTATGGCTTGAAGCAAATCACCCCGGGCATAGTATGAGAGGATCAACAATTGTCTGATGAAGCTGAGATTCACTAGGAGTGAAATCGATCCAAACCATTACTCAAAGGTTGTGGATGATAGACCTCTCATACTGGCACCTATGTCTGACAGGTGCAGACCCTCTCATTTGTAGGAGACAGAGGGAGTTGGATTCCGTATGTGGAATGATAAACTGCAAGCCTGTGACTACCTCAAGGATATTAACTTTCAGAAACTATATGGTAGTGATGTCGGACCAGATTTGGGAAATGCCTCTGAGTTTCATAAACTCAATCACGTTGATGTTCTTGGTGAACTTCCGTCCGGACATATGTTTTGCAGTTAGCATGGTGAGCTCATATTTGGTTGAGCCTCACTAGATTGGTGCCAAGAATCTTCTGAGATGTCTTCAAGGCACAATCTCTCATGGATTGAGATACACTTCCGGAAATATGAAATGATTATTCGAATGCTGATTGGGAAAACAATGTGGAGGACCACTGGAGCACTTCTTAGTGTTGTTACTCTTTTGATTTTGCTTCTAAACAGGAAGCAGAAGTTGGTTGTTATAAGCACCACTGAGACCAAATACATATCTACGAGTATGATCTTGTATGAAGCTGCCTAGTTGTGGAAGCTCTTAAGTGAGCTGACTGTACACATGATGAATACCACTATGATTCTCTGTAACAGCCAAAGGTGGGATTTGATTATTGAGGAATCCTGTATTAGACGATTGCTCTAGCAGATAGACATCAGATACTACCTTATCTAGGATATGGTAAGTCGATGAGAAAGGAGGCTCCATTGCACTGAGATGATGTACAGGTCGCTAAAGCCCCAAGGGAAAGATCAAATCTATGATTTTCCCGAACGACTTGGAGTCGTCAAGAAACCCTTGTACAAGGATACATTGAGCTTTGGGAGCTCTGAGGGCTTGCAATTCTTACTGGAGCAACATACGACCACAGGGTGACTCACCCTCCCCTGGTGGTGTGCACTGGAACAAGATGATTCGCTCTCTTGTGGAACAAGATGATTCTCTCTCTTGTGGAATAGGATGATTCACTCTCTTGTGTAGCAGGATGATTAGTTCTCCTATGAGGCGTGGATTGATGTGTTCTCCATGGCAATTGTAGCAGGATTGATGTGTTCTCCTGTGAGGCCTGGATTGATGTGTTCTCCATGGCGATTGTAGCAGGATTGATGTGTTCTCCTGTGAGGCCTGGATTGATGTGTTCTCCATTGCGATTGTAGCAGGATTGATGTGTTCTCCTGTGAGGCCTGGATTGATGTGTTCTCCATGGCGATTGTAGCAGGATTGATGTATTCTCCTGTGAAGCCTGGATTGATGTGTTCTCCATTGCGATTGTAGCAGGATTGATGTGTTCTCCTGTGAGGCCTGGATTGATGTGTTCTCCATGGCGATTGTAGCAGGATTGATGTGTTCTCCTGTGAGGCCTGGATTAATGTGTTCTCCATGGTAGCCTGGATTGATGTGTTCCCCATGGTGGTCTGGATTGATGTGTTCTCCATGGCGATTGTAGCAAGATTGATGTGTTCTCCTATAAGGACAGGATTGATTAGTTCTCCTATCGAGGCATCCTACCCATGTAGTCTAGGACTCATGGGAAGTACCTCTCACCTGATCAATGAGCGGGAAATGAAGTTAGGGACCACAGTAGTACCGATGGACGCATCATTGTATCTACCGTACTCCCTACACTAGGATAACCTCCATTGATCTAGGATCAATGATACTAGTCTAGGACTAGTGGTAGGAGTTATACCATACTATGACGCTAACTTCGGGTCGGTTGAGACTAGTCTGGGACTAGTGGTACATACTTTGAGACTGACTTTGTGTCAGTGCAGTACTGGTCTGGGACCAGTGAGAGTGGTACATACTATGACGCTGACTTCGGGTCAGTTGAGACTGGTCTGTGACCAGTGTTACATACTCTGAGACTGACTTTGTGTCGTGTAGTACCGGTCTGGGACCAGTGAGAGTGGTACATACTATGACTATGACTTCGGGTCGGTTGAGACTGGTCTGGGACCAGTGGTACGCACTTTGAGACTGACTTTGGGTCAGTGGAGAATGGTATGAGACATTCTCAATCAATTTTTCTTCTTCATAGTTCAGCAGAGTTGAGCAGAGCAGAACAGAGCCAGCAGAGCTAGGTCGAGCAGTGTAGGGCATTGATGGCAGAGATAGTACAGTCAGACTTATGGATCAATGGATGGAGTTCTCCCTAGTTGAGAGGGAGTGTTAAATTGGCAACTAGGGCCAAACTCCATGTGGGTCAGCTTATTTATGGCAGCTGATATTTTTATTGGATCCCTCTCGTCGAGAGGTGTAGGATTGATCCAAAGATCATCCGATTCCAATAAGTATTTATGGAGATATGAATTTATTTTGATTATGTAATTATTATCAAGCTGACCAGCTCTTATGTAGGCTCTAGAAGCCCAAACGTCATGTCTATTCAACCTATACGTTTTTGGTATAAATAGATGAGGATTTGATGTCATTTGAGATACATTCTCTAGGTGAACTCCTCCTCTCCACGTCTTGGGTTTTTGGAGAAGGAGAAGACACATAAAGAGAATATGTTGGATGCCCTAGCTGTAGATATAGCTGTAGTAGAAAGAGCCACAGTCCATACGCTATGATGAGGGCACATCCACGCAGCAGATGAGGTCTTATCTACGCTAGCAAATGAAGATCTATCTACACGCCGTAATAAGAGATATTTACACGCATTTCATGACAACGTGATGCCCTATACGCAGCAATGGAAGACTTCTACTCTCAGTCAATGTAAGGCCATATACGTTGTTCATGAAACATGATGAATCTCCTTACACGCAGTTCATGACAACGTGATGCCCTCCGTCAATGTAAGACCATATACGTTGTTCATGAAACACGCAGTTCATGACAACGTGATGAATCTGCTCCGTTGTGTAATAGAATACGCAGATATACATACGCAACAACATGAAGACTCTATACGTTCCTGGAGACACAGTCTATACGCAGCCATGGAATATGCGGTCTTGGAAATATTGAAACGCAGTCATGAACCAACGCAGTCTTGAAGACTGATCCCATGCAGTCAACACATTGTTATGAAGACTCATTCACAGGTCATACGCAGATACGTTGGAAGACCTTATACACTGCAATAGAAACCAAATGCACAGCAATGGAAACAATACGTAGTTATAGAATCTATACGCACAGCAAGGACAGTCATGGAATCTATATGTTGTCATGGAAACTCTTTATACACAGCCGCAGTTATGAAGAGGAATCACTGTAAATGCATGAAGCCACAAAGAGCTACAGTCAGGCAAAGTCACAGTGAAATGGATTTACAGACAAGGTCATGGAACCGTAGTGAGTTCAGTCTACTCGGATGAATTAAGACATGGCAATCTTAGGAGCAGTTCTGATTTCGGTGGCAGTCCTGTAGCAGACTTGTTACAGTCTTGCTATAAGAATTCAATGAGAAGATCCTTGGCATACGTATCATCACTACAATCAGATCTAGCTCATCATGTTTCGAAGAAGTGACAAAGTAGCATGATGTAAGGGCAACAACATAATGATAATACAAATCTACCTGGGCAGCAGCATGATGTATGATATAATGTGTATGGGCAGCACAATGATACATGGAGCATGGACAGCATCATGATGAATGTAATCATAAGCACGGACAGCTTAGACCATGGAAGATGCAGCATGATGAGAAACATGAAGATGAGAGTAGCTCAGTCATCTAGGTCCAGCACTGTGATAAGGCAGCATGGTACTACATGGTAAGGTGTGGCAAATGGACAAGGTACAACACTATGATAGGTGATGCCGTCACCTTAAGCAGAATGTCTTCAACTAATCTCTTCGTTATATGAAATGATCTATGCTAGATCTAGATAAGTCAAAGTGTTGACTTCTGTTGTAAATATATTATCTCTCTCTCTGTCTCTTTCTCTGCTGAACTTTGAAGAACATAAAAGAATAATTAATTGAGGGTTTCCCCACACATTGTGGGGTTTGTCCCTGGCTTGTGCCACATCTTGTGTCCTCTTGTCTTCTGCGATTTATATTTATGTTATATCTGCAGTTTACTTTATGTTGATGTGATTACTAATATGGAAAAAAAAAAAATTGCTCTAGCATAGAACATACCTAAAATTAACAGAACCCTAATCTGATCCCCAGAATTCTTAGAAGACAAGAAAGTTCTATTAGTCCTCGACCCATATTCAGATCCTCATCTTGTCCTGTTAAGTGGATTTACCTCGAAGACCTACCCATTGATGAGTACTTTAGAACCTCTTTGTTTAGGACTTCATCCGACTCAGTAGATCTAGTCCAATACCCAGAGTTCATCCGAGAACTAGAAATCCAAGCAGCCAATTTGTCAATTGATATACATTTGCAGAACTCACCACAGTCTAATCTTACCACTGAAGGAACCCCTAATCCCTCTGTAATCACTTCTGTTTCTACAATCTCATTATCATTCTCTCATATCTCTCAAACTCAAACCACTCCACATCCGACCATCACTTCCATTTCTCCATCCACAACTCAAACATCCACGGTTACTCAAACCCCAACTTTTGTTTCGCCATTACCAACGGCAATGGCCAACCGATATGCTCCCCTGGTACTACTAGCAAACTTAGGTGCCATGCCCCAGGACTACAAAAGTAATATCACTACTTTTGATGGCATTGGAACCTATACATCCCAGCAACACACCAAGAAGATGACTGATTATTTTGAAATTTATGAAATAGATACTGTTGATGTGCAAATGAGAATATTCGTTCAAATTTTATTTGGGGAAGTTAGAACCTGGCTCAAAGCCTTAACACCAAATAGTATAGACAGCCTAAGAACTCTCTATCAGAAATTCTTGAACAGGTGGGAGAAAAGGAAAGACCCCCTTCAGATTCTATCTGAATATGAAAACCTAAGAAGAGGACCCCATGAAACTATCCAAGACTATTGCACTAGATTCAACAGTGTGTATAATGCCATCCCACTAGATCTTAGACCCCCACCTGGTTTAGCCTTAATCAAATTCCCAGATGTATTTGATTCTGATATGGCTTTCCAACTGAGACAACGAAAACCCCCTTCTTTGGAAGATATGCAAAGCATAGCAGTTAGCGTTGAAGCCAACCTGCTATCTAAAAGAGCCAAGGCCAGGAGTGAAAGGAGAATACCATTAAAGGAAGAAAGTTCACCCTTTGAACAAAAGCTAGATGCCATAATTAAAGGAATGGATAGACTAGGAGACAGAGTGGAGACAATTGAAAGGAAATCTCCTTGGGATAGCTAGCAAGCTAATACAGGGAGAAATCCTAATTTCAGAAAAAATCAAAACTAAAACACTGGAAAGCATGGTCCTCACCAAAACATTAGACCCCCTTTCCAGGAGAACTATGCAAAAGCTTCTCACTTTGAAGGCCCAGAAGAAGATACTCAAATTAATTTGATGGGGCTGGATGATGAAGGAGAATTTTTCTTATCCCAAGATGATCAAGAGGCCCACATAATTAAACAGTTCCAAACCCAATCAGGAGAATCGTTCGACTTTAGAGAGGGATATGACTCAGCCATCTTTGAGGTGCACAAGAAATACAATCTAAGAAGTAGGAGAATTGATGTCCCTAAAACAAACAAGCAAACGGTTCCAAATCAACCCAAAAAAGGTAAGACAGTAATCAAACCTATGCAAATTCTTTCTAGATCAAACACTAACCCCTCTAACCCCATAATTGAAGATGTCTCTGATAATCAACCAAACAATGAACAGCCTTCCACTTTCGTTCCTTCCAAGGAAATTGTGGAAGAACCTCCAAAGGTTGATCTAAGAGAATCAACAAATCATGATTCTACTTCTGAAAAGGAGAAAAACATAGAAAACAGAGAAAATATTGTTGCTCGAAACACAAAAGTCCAAATAAAAAAACCTTTTAGTCTGGAAACAGAAGTAGACAAGCTAAAAAATTTTGTCCCATTATCTGAATTAGCTAAACATGATGCCTACTGAACTCAAATCAATAGATCACTGAAAATTACTGGAACTGAAGACTCAGTTAATCTTTCTGATGACCAGCGTGAATTAATATTTGGCCCAGAAGTGAATGGAAAACCATTGGAAGGAGGAATTCCTCCCTTCTATGTTAGCTTAAACATACATGATAAGATTCTTCACAATGCCATGTTTGACTCTGGTGCATCTCATAATCTCATGCCCAAGTTTTTCATGGAAAAGCTAGACCTAGACATCACTAGACCATACAAAGATTTGTTTTCTTTTGATTCTAGTCAAGTGAGATGTTTAGGACTGATAAAAGACTTGTGTGTTTCATTGGTTCAATACCCTGCAAAAACAATTTTAATGGACATAGTGGTAGCAGATATACCACCCAAATATGGCATGTTATTGTCCAGATCCTGGGGTGCTAAGCTTTAGGGATCTCTTCAATTGGATATGTCATATGCCACTATATCGGTTTTTGGACAACCCAAGAAACTATACAAAGAAACATTGATGAAATACGTAGTAAGTAGTCAGGAAAGACCCCAAAATTTCCCCATCTACTCAGTACACTCTGATATGGATTCTTTCATTCTTTACAATGCAGAAGCCAGTCCTTCCAATACTTTAGAGGTTTTAGTAGCAAAACCAAAAGAAATTGAAAAAGAAAAATCAATTGTTCATATTCAGGAAGTATCAAATAGTAGAGAAAAGTCAGATGACAATGAAAACCCAGATGCCATGGTTAAACAAGTTCCTACTACCCCAGACACAAATTATGAGCATGAAATCCTTTGGCATTTAGAATTTGATGGCTCAGTCAATAAACTAGGAGCAGGAGCAGGAGTTTGGGTGTACAATTTAGAAAATGATCATGTTGAAGGCTGTGCCTACATATTAAATTTCAGATGCACCAATAACATGGCAGAATATGAGGCTCTCTCGTTAGGTCTTAAACTTGTTAAAAGATTGGGAGCTATCAGGGTGTCTGTCGTAGGAGATTCAGAATTAATAGTTAAACAAATCAAAGGGACTTACTCAACCAAGGATCCTAGACTAGGATATTATAGAGGAACAGCCATAGAAATTCTGAACACTTTTTTGGAAACCAAGCTTGCAACTATCCCTAGAAAACACAACATGCAATCCCACAGCC
This sequence comes from Pinus tabuliformis, assembly GCA_031772625.1. NCBI lineage: Eukaryota > Viridiplantae > Streptophyta > Pinopsida > Pinales > Pinaceae > Pinus > Pinus tabuliformis. The sequence continues at coordinate 484,227,325 of CM062804.1, forward strand.
TAGCCATGTTTGCCAGCACCTGAAAATTACCTTTTCAACCTAATCATCAGTATACTGCTGATATTAGGCACAGACCAACCATCCCTAATAATTTGAAGAACAGACAAGATTTTGATAGTGATAAGCAGATCAATAATTTTTTAACTTTAGATGAAGAATTTTCTAACATTAACATAGATGTTGATACAGTTACTAGTTCTAATCAAATAAATGAGGTAGAAATTAACATTGTAGAAGAAAATTCAATAAATATGCTTCATCCTACGAAATTCACACAAAAAGAAATTCAAGACCTGAAACAAATGGACCTAGATGAAATAATTGAAGAAGAAACAAAGGTTACCAACCTAAAGGACAATCATTTACCCAAAGGATTAACTCCTCTAGAAGATTTGTTTGACTCTAACGACATTCCCAAGAAACCTAAAATGGAGCCATTAAAAGCAGATATCAAAGAGTACAACTTAGGAACACAAGGTAATCCAAAAATGATAAAATTGTCAAAATTTTTACCTCCTGATCAGAAGCTAAAGTATGTTGAACTTATGAGGGAATTCCAAGGATGTCTTTGCCTGGAGTTACGAAGATTTGATGTCCTATGACACCTCTATCATTCAACACACTATACCTCTAAAAGAAAATCAAAAGCCCTTTAAACAAAAACTCAGAAGAATTAACCCTATGCTATTACCATCAATTGAGAAAGAAATCAAATGCATGTATGAAGCAGGGATTATTGCCCCTATTAGATTTTCAAAGTGGGTGTCTAACTTGGTACCTACTAGGAAGAAAACAGGGGAAATAAGGTTATGTGTTGATCTGAGAAATGTAAATAAGGTCTCTCTTAAAGATAACTATCATTTACCCAAAATGGATCATATTTTGCAAAGGGTAGTGGGTTCTTCTAGAATTTCACTTTTAGATGGGTTTTCAAGATATAACCAAATCTTGGTTCATCCTTATGACCAAGAGAAAACTGTTTTTACAACACCATGGGGTACTTTCATATACATCAAAATTCCATTTGGACTAAAAAATGTAGGAGCAACCTTCCAAAGAGCATTGGAAATTGCCTTTGCCAAAGAAATTCATGATTTTCTTGTTATATATCTAGATGATCTAACTGTTTTTTCTAAATCAGATCAACAACACTTGGAGCATCTCAGGCAAGTCTTTTTAAAATGTAGAAAATATGGCATTTCTTTGAATCCAAAAAAGTACTTGTTCGGTATGGAGGAGGGTAAACTTTTAGGTCACATTATTTCCAAAGATGGCATTCGAATTGACCCTTCCAGGATTGAAGCTATTTTACAGATACCCCATCCAAGAAGTATTAAAGAACTTCAGGCTTTCCTAGGGAAGATAAAATTTTTAAGGAGATTTATTTCTAACTTAGTTGAACTCATTAGATCACTAAATAACATGCTAAAAAATGATACAAGTATCAAATGGATATTAGAGGCCAAGCAATCATTTGAAGAAATCAAAATGGCCCTAACCAAAACACCAGTCCTCATGACTCCAATATTTGATAGAGACTTAATCATTTTTATTTTGCATCATAACACACCATAGTTGCAGTTTTACTACAAAAGGATGATCAGGGATGTGAAAAACCTATAGCCTTTTTTAGTAAAGCACTCAAAGATGCATCATTAAAATACAAAATAATGGAGAAACAAGCTTTTGCACTGGTAAAAGCTATTAAAGATTTCAGAGTCTATATATTATACTCTCATGTAATAGCTTATGTTCCTAATGCAGTAGTCAAAGACATCCTAACTCAGGATGGAGTTGATGGTAAAAGAGGAAAATGGATAGCTACTATCTTAGAGTATGATATAGAGATAAAACCTACCAAGCTAATAAAAGGTCAGGGATTGGCCAAACTCATGGCAAAAACTAATTGCCAAGCCCTAGACATAAATCTCATTGCAGAACTAGATAACGAGCAAGAGATGGTGACTCCACAAATCAGTCAAGCCTTTTCAGATTCACCTTGGTATGTTGATATAATTTATGTTTTACAAAACCTACAGGCTCCTCCAGGGTTATCCAGAACCAAGAATAGGTTTTTGAAAATGAAAGCTTCAAAGTTTTGCATCTTAGATAATACTCTTTTTTGGAAAAATCATGAAGGAATTTTGTTAAATTGTTTATTAAAAGATGAAGCTAACAAGGCTCTCCAAGAATTTCATGCAGGAGACTGTGGTGGACATCTCTGTTGGAAGTCAACTGTAGACAAGATCCTAAGGGCTGGATTCCATTGGCCAACCTTGTTTGCAAATGTGAAGAAATTTGTAACTTCTTGCCATAATGCCAAATCTTTGAAGGCAAAAGAAAATTTTTACCTTTACCCTTGAAACCTATTTCCATCGAGAAGCCTTTTCAAGAATGGGGTCCTGACTTCATTGGAGAAATTCATCCACCCTCTTCTGGCCAACACAAATGGATACTCACTGCAACTGAATATTTTACTAAATGGATAGAATCCATTCCCTCCACACAAGCCAATGACATTGTTATCATAGGTTTCCTATAGACCAATATTTTGTCCAGATTTGGTTGTCCCACTAAAATCATTACTGATAATGTTGCAGCCACACTAGGCCATTCCACAGCCTACTACCCCCGAGGGAATGGACTTGCAGAATCTTCCAACAAGAGTCTAATTAATATCATCAAAAAATTGTTGGAAGAAAATAAGAAAACTTGGAACAAAAAATTGATCAATGCTTTGTGGGCAGACAGGCTTACAACCAAAAAATCCATTGGAACCAGTCCCTATGAGTTAGTATATGGCATGGAGGCTATTTTTCCTTCATCATTAGGGGTTCCTGTCATGAAAATACTCCAAGAAGCTCAAGTGGAACCTAATGATATACAAAGAAGGATAAACCAGACCATCAATTTGCAGCAAACCAGGGAGGAGGTGTACCAAAGATCCCAAGTATTGCAGGAGAAACTCAAGAAGATATATTACCGAAGAACTGAGGCAGAAGATTTCTACCTTGGAGATAAAGTATTAAGATGGGATTCAAGAAGAGAGGACAAGGGAAAACATGGGAAGTTTGACTTCCTATGGAAAGGACCATACATCATCTATGCTTTCAGAGGAAACAATGCATATTTTCTTAAAGAGTTAGATGGTACAGAAGTAGAAGGAGGACCAATCAATGGTCGGATGTTGAAGCATTACTTTGATCCTAGTTACTAATTTTACCATGTTCTTAACTATACATATTATATCATTTGTAATGTCAAAGTGCTGATTGGACAGTAAAATCTTGGAGTTGAAGCCCGAAGAGAAGGCCCTAAGCTTTAGAATTATTACTGTCATACATATACATAAAACAGTGGGCAAAAGGAAGATTGCAGAGCACGGTCAAAGTCATTCAGAGGCCACTAATCTAATATTCTTGACTTTCCACCAGGAAAAGCCATCCCCAAGTGGAGCCACTGTTATGCCCCTATACCAATAGGTGTCATATATCATGATTGACTTGGTTTAGCTTTGAAATATGTTCATACATTTACTTATTGCAAAGGTTTTCCACATTTGTAACAAATCAAAAAATTAAAAAATGTAAAGAGGGTATACCCTAAAAGAAAAATCAAAGGGTAAAAAGAATAAAAAAGAGGTCAAAAAATGAAAGAAAATGAACCCCAACAAAAATAAAAGACCAGCAAAGTGTGCAAGACCAAATGCCACTACTATTTTACTTTGTACAATAATGATTATGTGCAACTTGTTACCTATGCCACAATCCATGGTAACAAAACAGTTTAAACTTGGTTATTCCATGTCTTCAATTTCATGTTGTAGAAATAGAGAATAAATATCAGGCCAAACAATGTAAACTTGGCAGGTAAGTAGATAGGTAGAGTGAAAAAGGAGCTCAACAGTTTAATCTAAGCCCTTGGATGTAATAAGTGTAGACTTAGATAGGCATCACCATGTAAAAGAAAAGAAAGTTTGATAAGGGTTTACCAGTCTAAGTGTGCCCTAATAAAGAATTGAAAATGCTAGGATAAAGTAGGTAGGGTAAGTAGATGATGGTTGCAGAATAAATGTGTGGTGAATGATAAGTTTAAATGTTTAAATCTTTTACTTTCATCACTAGGCAAAGGCATGTATCACATGGAAAGGCACATCAACATTCAAAGTCAAAATAATTAACTTCCCTACTCATTCCCCTAAAATCTTCACTAATTCCCTAAGTGCTAAAGGTAATTGCCAAAGTTAGAGGGGCTCAGAGTATTTCTCTGACTTTTGGAGGGACCGGACCCTCAGCCCAATAATTGGAAAAGCCTAAAGTACTTAAGTCCCTTTCATCAACATTACCCCCCCATAAGATCACTCGGAAAATTGAAATAAATATTCATAAAAATCATTTTATACACTTTAGCCTAAGTAATATGTTATATGATGAAATACTTTCGAAAAACATTGGACTTAGCGCTTTCCCATTCATTTTAGTCATATTAACCACTAATGTTTTATTATATAATTCCCCTATAAAACAAAATTACCCACACCCGTATTATATTATTATACAAAACCCCAAATCATTATATATCCCACCCTCGGTTAAATATAACCATAAAACAAATAAAATAAATGGGATTAATTAACTAATCTGTAGTTAATTAAGAACCCGACCTCGCCACCATTTAATGAGGATTAATTACGTCATTCAGACTAATTAATAACTCGATAACCAATCGAATCACCCCCGATATGATTAATTTCTTTAATTTATATCGGGCCCGCCCTCCATATCTTCCAGTCACTTCATCTCCCCGACCACCGTCCAATCAGATCCCGCAAATCTGACGATCATCGCGCATATCGCACAAACCTCTGTGGTCGACTTTTAGCATGCGATGGTGATCAGTTTCATGAATTATATCGTTGCTACGTGTCAAGCAGCGTATGGAATAGCGTGGTCCCGCCCAAATACCACTTACCCTCCAATAGCGGTGCGATGAAACCCGCTTATTGCCTCCCGCTAACAACAAAATGTCAAGTCGCCTCCCCGCTGACGCCACCTGTCCATATCACAAACCCGCCAAAAGCTTTGACTTTGCATAAAAACAAAGTTAAAATAGTTTTCCATCCTTATTCTGAAAACTCATGCATGCAACCAAAACGTAGAAGTCAACCAGCTCGTACTCCAACCGTCAGCCACCCTGAAATTTGTAGTTCAACGCCGCTCCAGTCCACCATTTGCACCCAGTGAACCTGCACTCCATTGCCCGTCACTTAAATACAGGTATTTACTAGTTTCCTTCCCATTCAGTTGCGGAATTTAAAATTGAAGACTCCCAGGACCCTCTATTTTCACCAACTCTACTTGAAAACCCCATTTTCATATCTGAATCCACAAGAACCAAAAATGGAAACCTTCGTGGCCCTCAATATACCTTCTATCACTACTCCTCATAGAGATTTGGATTATCTGCCCTTAGCAGATAAAGATTTTCAAATAAAAGACCTTCAAACTAATAAAAGCTCCTTGAAAGTATTTTGTCAATGCCGGGACAATTACATGAATGGCTCTGATACCATAGGACTTTGGGAATCAAATCTCCCAAGGCACACGCTCCCCTCTATGCATATTTTCCCTGACATTATCCATCAATGTCAAGCCAATTATAATCCCACCCTCAGAGCAATAATGCCCCCCAATCAAACTGTTCTCTTCACAATTACTGTAGATTCAATCAATGAAATGCTACAGTTTTAGCCCAATCAAAACCTCACCCCCATTTCCCTTGGGGAATTACTAGAGAAAGCTTCTAAAATTTCCCAGTCTAAACTCAGTTGCATTTGCCAGAATTTTATGGATAAGAAACATCAACCCAAAGATCCTCCTCCCTACATGTCATCTTTCTTCACAGAGATAGACAAAAATATAGTCAATATGATTGTTGCAATCATGGGTTTTAATACTAGTGAATATGTGGATGAATTGACTCTAGTTTTCATGTCCATTTTTTCCCCTGGTCAGCCTCCTGCTGTCAAATATAACTATGCTGCTTTCATTGCTGAGAAAATCCATGACCAGTTCATGAGGCTAGAAAATGAAAAGGTATTCAAGTATTCTACAGTCATATATCACCTTTTCCTTTACTATCAGTTTGACAAGTTCCCATTCTCTGTAAATAAACTTGATACAAAGGGTAATCCCACATCAGTCATTCTTTGGACTTCTATCTTCCACTACTCATACACTTGTCCCTATTCATACAATGAATTCATTGACCAGTTTGTCCACCTTGTGACCACCATGCTGACAGGAAGTCCTCCTCCTAGGATTAGTGATGAAATCAAGAGAATCCTTCAACTGTCAAAGCAGTACAAGATAGGTGACTGGTACTTGTACCAGAATCACACTGAGATCCGAATCTATGGTTGTGAACTCCCTCCTTTCAAGCTACCTAAGTATGTTCCTATGAGATTGTTTGCCCTGGAATATTATAGGCAAATGTTAAACTCTGATCAAATTCATTTCACCAAGGCAAAGAAGAAAGCCCAATTGAGGATTAAAGACCACTTAGGCCCATTTGTGTGCAACAATAGAGAAGCAGGGAAAAGAGCAGAAGAAATCATAGAAACAACAATGAGACTAAAGAAAAGCTTTGCTTGGAGATATGACCCACAAGGTTTCATTTGTGATAGGAGAATGAAACATAAGTTGTCACCCTATATCCATCACAGAATCCCTGAGATAGAACAGTATACAAATATGGATGAATGGAGGGAAGGAACTCTAGTCGAAATGGATAGTGATCAAGTTGAGGTAGATAATGTGATGAAAAACTTACAAAAGAGACTTGATCTAGACTCTTTTGAACAGGTACCAGTTGAATCTACTCAAAGGCCAACACCAGAGCCTAGTGCCTCTATAGCAGAGACTTCTCAAAGGCACACACAGGAAACTAGTGCTCCCCCAGCAGAACCACCACAGGAACAAGACCAGGGAACAAATACTCCAGCATCAGGACAGCCACAAACATCAGAACAACTAGAGATGTTAGAGCAGCCTAAAATATCTGAAGAAAGAGCTCCACCACAAACTCATCCAGCTCAGGTTAATATGGGAAATCCCCCAGTTGTGCAGACTCCTCTGAATGAGGAAAAGAACTTGAAAAGAGACAGGGAAGTAGCTACCCCTGCCAGTGGTCCTTCAGACCAACCTAGTGCTAAGAGGCACAGGCTAAATCCATATTCAGAGGAAGAATTCTTTGAGGAAACAATAGGGAGTTTGAGAAAAGAAGGTGGAGATAGTCTACATACATTCCCAACAGGTGGGACACCTTCCAGCTCACAAAGACAAGAGCTTGAAAGACAACAGAGTGTAGAAGTTTCATCTTTCAGATCTTCATCTGAGAAGATCATAGACATAAAAGGAAAATTCAAGGAGATAAAGACCAAGAATGAGCAGCTGAAGGCCCAAACCTATGCTCAATACTTGAATATGGCCCCTATAAATCAAACCAAATTAATGTCAGCTTATGACATCAAAGAAGGAAAAATGTAGATGAGCTTTCTAAAGACCACAATACAGCAGCCCAAGTCATTTGCAGACTACATCAAGATTGATTTTGAGGTCTTAGCTAAAGACATCCACCCCATAGATCATATAGAACTGCATAAACAAACAGGAGAGATGGTTTATTCTACACTGACTAGCAAGGCAATGATGGCACATAGGTTGCAAAATTCACTGGACAACACTACTGCCCAATTGCAACTAGAAAAGGTCTCCTCACAGGCAAAGGACAATAGAATCAAATCATTGGAGGAGTTAATTACTGAGTTGGGCCATAACCCAAAGGATGTCAAGGTAGCAGAGAGCCTAATAAAGAAAAAAAATGAAGATATAGTTGCACTGAGAAAGCAGTTGAAATTGCAACCACTCATTCACCCTCAAATTGCTGAAGTCATTGAGATGAAAATTGAAGAAGAGCTTATGGACCTAGTCCTTAAGCAAAATGAGCAACTAAAAGAGACAGAGAAAGAATTATAGAAAACACTACAAAACAGGCAGAGTGAGTCGACCACACAGCCTCAAAATGTAGTGCCAGTGGTTTCTACAACAGTCCCTTCTACATTGGCAACTGCTTTAGCACCAAATGTCCCTTTGGCAACAGCTGCAACTATAGAAGCAACAGGTACAGGTACATCACAGGCAGGAACCTCAAATCAGAGCATAGAAGAGTTGATCAAGTCCATGGAGGAAATGAAGCTCCAAGTCACTGAACTGCAAAAAGTAAAAGAGAAATTCATTACTTTAGAGCAAAAATATGATGTATCAAAATTCAATTTTGTAGAAGAGATGAGAAAAAACAAAGGCTTGACCCAACAGATTAAAACACTGGAAAAGGACCTTACATTTGAAAAGCCTTTGACTGATATCAGAAAGATATTATGGCCCAAGATATTTGGTCATCAATTCAAATCATTTTTGAACAAATTGACTTAGTGAAAGTTGCTCTTCAAGAGATTGAGAAAACCAAGGAAGAACTAGGAGGGAAGCCTGAAGAAGCTATCAGATTAATAAACTTTCTAAACAGTAGAAACAGGCATCAGTTGGAACAATTAAACATTGAGGATAGGACTGCTACCATCCTCGAAATAAAGAAAGTATTGACCAAAAGGAATCTAATGCAAGGCCTGGAACACAAATGTCAAAATATGCAGGAAGACATAGATGAGTTCATGGAGAAATTTGGCATCTTACAAAGTAAAGGACTCCCAAGTCCTTTAGTCATCAATGACAAGCTAATGTTTCAGGATGATTATGTCAAAAAATTACATCAGCAAGCTAATAGTCAGGCCAGTTCATCTGCAGTCAAGGCATTTCCCACAGGGAGAGTTCTCTATGATGGTTTGGAGAACCTTTTTTACATTGAGCATGAAGTGAAGCACTTATTCCCAGTGCAACCAAATTTTGTAAAATATACAGAAGCAGATGAAATCTACAGAAAATTGACAAGGACAAGAATATTGAGAGATGATTGGTGGACCAGCATGACGGACATCTTATGATTTACCATGGTAAAAAATGAAGTAAATTAAAGTATTTACCATAGTCAATCTTGATAAATAAATAAAAAGGACAGATGATGGTAAAACAGGTAAAGAGTATCTGTCATAGGTAAAAGAGTATCATTGAAAAGATAAAATTAGATGTCCAGCACAGAGTTACTAGCACGACAGCAAGATGCGCATTCATAGGACCTGCCTCCAGCTCTTTCAACAAAAAACAGGGACAGCAACAATCAGTTCACATTCAATTTCTACTTTCGAGACCATCTGTCTCTACATTCATGTAAAAGATATTTAGTTTTCCTAGAATGTATCTCTCTTAGTTAGGAGATATTTTGATGTAAATTTTGTATAAGTAGTTCCTTATTCAAAGTACTGGGGGTAGATTCTTAGACATTTCTGTAGACAATTTACTTTTGGAATTGAAGTGTTGTTGAACAACTTTTGTATGGTTGGCTGGAACAAAGTAATAAAGCAAAGGACTTTTACAGGATACCTGTGTCAAACGAGAAACAAATAAGTATTCTTTATCTTGTGTGTTTACAATTTTTCTAGTTTAATCAATATTCATATGTGTTTCATATCTAAATGATAAACGAAAAGTTATATTTCAGAAAGAGCTTTACTGCATTTTGTCTTCAAATCGTTTATTTTTCTTAATGTTTTCTTCTAGACTATTATAAGTAGGGAATTCTTAAATGCTCCCTGCTTTCATAGTTTATCACTGTGACCATTTAACAAAGAATACTTAATTGCTTTTTGTTAATGAGCACCCACTTCCCCTCATCTTGGACTTTGTTGAAGGATTCTTGACTACCCTTCCTCCCTGTTCAAGACCATTTCACCCATTTTAAGCTATCATTTGTCTTTTGTTTAGCTATCTTGCCCTGTGAAATTCTCCTTTGTTAAATCAACCTGATCCAGTTAAGCCATCATCCAGTTGACTCCATAGCCCAATGGCCTGAAATACCTTGTTCTATCCATCTGCTCCTGAATTCCACCACCAAACAAAATCAAAACCCCCCAAGCTTTCATAACTAGCCTAATATCTCACAAAACAAAGCTAAATCATAAAGAGAGAGCCCTCTCTGAGTACAGATTGGCTAGATTCTGTACTTAAAATATTGGTTTGTGGTTACCTCAGACCCCTTTCCTTCTTCTAACAACTTCAAGGAAAATTTGAGTGATAACAGATTGTACCCACAAGAGAGATTTGTGGATCAAAATTAATTATTTTTTATCCTCTTATCAAACCAACTTTCTGTATAAATATGAGTGCCTTCTCCATTTCAAAGAGAGGATTGTTGGAGCATATATTTATATTGTGATGGAATAGAATAAAACCTCTCGGTATTTCTCTTCACATGGTTTGTCATTCTTTAGTTTTATTAATAGTATGCCTTGATTTAGTTTACAATGTTACAGAGTAGGTTGTTACCTTGTTCTTGGGAGAATTAAGCTCACTCAAATAGATCATGGTATCCTTTTCATGTCATATATCTTCATTTAAGTTTCTTTATGCAAGTTTGTCTCATTTTATCAAAGTTTGCTCATGACATGAGTAATGATTCATGGAAAGAAGAAGTCTCATCCATGTCAAAAGATAACTTGGTGATAGCATGGTCTTAATAGCATTATGGTGTTAGTGTACATGGTAATTTCCATGATTGAATTAACTTGCTTTGAGTTTGTGAAGTGTGGTGTGTTTTATTTATGCAAGTTAATTCTTAGCTACAAGAAAGCGTCAACTTAAATTGTTATTCAACTAACTGAACAAATTGCTGCATAAACACTCTAATTATCAAGAGAGAAAGGTTGTAATAATTTATAGAACTAAAATTTATGTAAATTTCAATTCAAGTGAATGACGTATTCTTTATTGTTAGATAATTCCTTGTTTTTCATTTGATTATGAATTCACTTTGTAGTTTGGAGTCTTTTTCTATTAGAGTAGAATTTGATCCTACGCATACTTTGTCTACATCTCACAAGCTTACATACCCCAAATTAATAATAAAATGTAATAGGATTTCTATATAAAAATTGACTGACATGGATTACTCTATGAAATATACCTAATGACACCATCAACATCATGGAATGTCCCTGGTGCAGGCAAATCACTTGCATGAGAGAAAGGGGCATCAATAAGAATGGTGTATAAATACCTTGATTGAGCACAAATCAAGTCATATTGTTGAGCCTTTTGGATAGCTCCATCCTTAGTTATGGGCATTCTCATGGATGTATCTTTAGTAATAAGAGGAAATAAGGACTTCAAGAACTAGTCCATAAGGAACCAAACATTAATGTGATCCGTACATAAGTCGTCTCTCTTGCACCACTCATGAATATGATCTGTGATATGTATAGCAATAGTTCGAAAAAATTTAGCAAGGATTTCAATACCTACATCACGGTGAAATAGAAGTTAAAAAAAGGTTAAAAACACTTGTAATGGACTCAAACCTATTATGGATATGGTCATTTTTATTAATATACCTTTTGATGGCCGCACTTGTGAGGGTCAATTGAAACAACTAATGATCTATAAACTAATGTGGATACTCCACTAGAAAAATCATCATAATGGATCTTGTGAAAAATATACAAAAAACCTAAAAGCTACATTGTGGAGGTTAATTTTCCATATATTTTATATGTATTAACATATTGATTTCTATGATTATGTATGTAGTAGATCAAATGTGAAAAATAGAAAACATTGGAATGCAAACACACACACCAATCAAAATGAACACCAAATATGACCTAGGAAACCCAGCTAGAAGGTAAGAGTACTCTGATTTCTCTTTCTGTAAATGGAAATGATGTAAATACAAAGGAGTGAAACCCATGGCCCATGGGCTACTATAGATAACAAGCAATCTATACTATGCCTTCTCTCTATCCACTCTAAACGACTCTGCTCTACTATGGAACAAAATGTTGTTATGAAACCAGCTCAAGAAAAGATAGAAAAGATAGATCAACGCCTTAGAATTTAGCCTCTTCGAGGGGGCAACCTCCTTTACATTACATAAATGAACAATTCTTGGATGATACAAATGACAAAACCTCCTTTCTATATATAGGAGTCTAAGGAGTCACAATATAACCTAGCCGACCTAACAATAATAATATAAAGCCACAAAAATAACAATAGAGGGATTCTATGGGGCACAGTAATAACAATATGGGGGCAATAGGGGCACAACAATATTAATAAGGGGTATAACTACAATAGTAATGGGGTAATCACTAGTATTATAGGGACCCAACATGCCCCTCTCCTTCAAAAAAGTGTTGTCCTCAACGCTTGAGTAGTTCTGGATACTTCTGCATAAAATTCTCATCCTCCCATGTGGAATCTTCAGCGGATAAGTTCTTCCACTTGATAAGATACTCTGAAATTGATCGATTTCGTAGCTGTCGAGTTCTTGTTTCTGTGACTGCTTCCGGTTCCAATATAATTTTTCCTTCCTCGTCAAGTTCTGGCAATATTGTTTGAACTGGGAGCTTGTCGCCTATAACCTTCTTTAAACATGAAACATGGAAAACTGGGTGCAATCGAGAAGCTGCAGGAAGCTCCAATTTGTATGCCATAGTACCAATCTTTTGCAACACCTTGTACGGACCATAATACTTTGGTGATAATTTATTATCCTTCTTAGCTTGCTTGAGGGACATTTGCTTATATGGTTGTAGCCGTAGGAATACCCAATCACCTACATCAAAACTTCTTTCACTGCGATGTTGATCTGCCTGTTGTTTCATTCTATTCTGTGCCAACACGAGGTTATCCTTTAAGAGTTGGAGGACTTGTTGTTGATGTTCGATGTGATGTTCCACTGCCTGAACCTTAGAATTTTCTCTTAAATATGATGTGATGGATGGTGGTTGATACCCATAAAGTGCCATAAATGGGGTCATTTTTGTTGCTGTATGGAAGGAAGTGTTATACCACCATTCAGCCAGAGGCAACCATTTGACCCATTGTGTCTGTTTATCAGATACAAAGCAACGAAGATATCCTTCCAAACATTTGTTTACTATCTCAGTTTGCCCATCAGATTGAGGATGATAAGATGAGCTATGAGCTAACTGAGTACCAAGACAAGAAAATAATTCTGTCCAAAAATTTCCAGTGAAAATGGGATCTCTGTCACTTACAATAATCTTTGGGTTTCCATGTAGCTTTTGAATTGTTTCCATAAATGCAGTAGAAACTGTACTGGCTTTAAATGGATGTGATAATGCACAAAAGTGTGCATACTTGGTAAGTCTGTCAACTACCACCATGATGACACTCTTTCCCTCAGACTTGGGTAAACCTGTGATAAAATCCATTGAAACCTCCTCCCAACGTTGGCTTGGAATGGATAAAGGTTGTAATAGACCCGGTGTCTTAATTGTTTCAACTTTATTTTGTTGGCAAACCAAACATTCCGCCACAAACTTTTGAATATCTGATTTAAGGCCATCCCAAAAAAATTCCTTCTTAACCCTGTGGTAAGTTTTTAAAAATCCTGAGTGCCCTCCTAAGGGAGAAGTGTGCAATTCCATAAGAATCTTTTGTTTTAGCTGGGAATTCTTACAGAGGTATAAGCGATCTTTGTACCATAACGAATCATTTTTCCAGCTAAATGTATCAGACGTACTGGAATCTTGTTGTAACTTTCGAATAAGTGCCCACACTTCTTCGTCATTCTTCCATTCCTCCCTTGCTTCGTTTATCCAATCTGGTTGGATAATAGAAATGGCGCACAACAATGCTTCCACATCCTCATCCTTTCTTGAGAGTGCATCTGCCACCACATTTTGCTTCCCTTTTTTGTAGATGATTTCAAAGTCATAACCCAACATCTTTGTGACCCACTTTTGTTGCTCTTCAGAGGATAATCTTTGTTCTAAAAAGTATTTAAGGCTATCATGATCCGTTTTTACCTTGAAGTGTCTTCCCATTAGGTAGGGTCGCCATTTCTTAAGTGCATGGAGTATTGCCAACATTTCCTTCTCATAAATAGCTTTGCTTAAAAACTTTCCCTTGATTGGACGACTTTCAAAAGCAATGGGTCTTTCATCTTGCATTAGAACAGCACCAATTCCATTTCCTGAAGCATCACATTCCACAATAAAGGTTTTTGTGAAGTCCGGTGTAGCTAAGACCGGTGCTTGGCACATTGCCTCTTTAAGATGTTCAAAGGCCTTTGTTGCTTCCGGAGTCCATGAAAATGCATCTTTCTTCAATAATGTTGTTAGAGGTGCTGCTATTCTCCCATAATTCTTAACAAACTTGCGATAATACCCTGTCAACCCAAGAAATCCTCGCAGATGCTTTATGGATGTGGGGATTTTCCATTCCTTAATGGCTTTAATTTTGCTAGGGTCTACCTTAACTCCTTCATGAGATACAATATGACCCAAATATTCCACCTCCTGGACTCCAAAGAAACATTTGGATCTTTTTGCATATAATTGTTTCTCCTCCAATAGTTGTAGCACCCTGTCAACATGTTCAACATGATCCTTCCAAGACTTGTTGTAGATTAGTATATCATCAAAAAATACTAACACAAATTTTCTAAGGAATGGTTTGAAAATTGAATTCATCAAACCTTGAAATGTTGAAGGTGCATTGGTAAGGCCAAAAGGCATGACCAAAAATTCATAATGACCCTCATGAGTTCTAAATGTTTTTTTGGAATGTCTTCAATCTTCATTCTGATTTGATGATATCCTGAACGAAGATCCAACTTGGTGAAGTAAATTGATCCATGCAATTCATCCAGTAATTCATCAATGACAGGAATGGGGAACTTATCTTTAATAGTGAGCTTGTTGAGCTCCCTATAATCCGGACACATGCGCCATGATCCATCCTTCTTGTGCACCAATACTACTGGAGCAGAGAAAGAACTTTGACTCGGTTGAATTATACCAGCCTCTAGCATTTCTGCAACCATACGTTCAATTTCACTCTTTTGGACATAGGGATATCTGTACGGCCTGATGTTTGGAGGAACACTTCCTGGAATCAGATGAATAGCATGATCATGATCACGCATAGGTGGGAGACCTTTGGGAGTCTCAAATACCTTGGAATGATTGTCCAGGACTTTTTGGAGATCTGGAGAAATAGATGATTCCGATGTGGAAACATCTAGCGAACATAATTGTGCAATTACACCTCTTTGCTCCTTTTTTAGAAGCTTTGTCATACCATTAGAGCTGATTATCTTTCCTGGTTTCCCTGCAATACCCCTTAATTCAACTTCCTTTCCTTCCGAAGAAAATTTGATGAAAAGTTCTTGAAAATTAAAAGCTATTGTACCCAAGGATTGTAGCCATTGGACTCCTAGTACAACATCAGCACCTCCCATTGGAATGGAAAGCATTGGGCTAGTCAATACATATTCTCCCATGGATAGCTTGATATTATGGCACTTTCCAGAGCAATTTATTGTTCCTCCATTTGCAATCATCACTTGACACTCTGGTGCTGGATATAGGAAGCAATTCAATTCTTTTGCTACCTTACAATGAATAAAATTGTGGGTGCTTCCTGAATCAATCAACACTATTACCTTTTTCTTCTTGATTTGTCCTTCTATCTTGATGGTTTGAGGAGTGGTAATTCCCGCCAATGCATTACAAGATATGGTCGGATTTATTTGTTCTTCATCTAGGCTTTGTTCCTGGAGTATATCCTCTTCTTTTGACCTTTCTTGCTCCTTTTCTTCTTCCTCTTCACAATCTATGTAGAATAATTTCTTCTCAGCACACTTATGACCTTTAGTGTATTTGCTATCACAACTGTAACAAAGCCCTTTTGCTCTTTTTTCTTCCAATTGTTGTGGTGTCAACCTTATAGGTTGTGGAAGACTAGGGGCAACAACACTTCCGTCTTTATAGTTGTGAGTGGTATGCTTCCTGGTTGCCATAATTTTGCTTTCCATTTTTCTTGCTAACCTGAATGCCTTCTCTAATGAATCAGGTTCCCAAAGGCGAACATCATGTTGGATATTATCCTTTAAAGACCCTATGAACACATCAATCCTATGCTCCTCTGGAATATCTTTTACCCTTATGTTCAATTTTTGGAACTCCTCAATGTGCTCCATTATTGAACCCTTTTGTTTGAGACTTATCAATTGGCTAAAAAAAGTGTTGCTTTTTGTATCCTCATAATGTGCTATCAATTCTTCCGTAAAAATTGCCCAAGTGATAAATTTTTTACGAGAGCAAAGCCATTGATACCATACAAACTGATTTGGTTCCAAATATAAAGTTGCCATACGTACCTTTTGTGTGTTTTGCACATTATTGAGATCGAAGAATTGCTCCATCTGTAATATCCATGTGGCGGGATCCTTGCCATCAAACTTCCTCATATCGATTTTTGGAATATGGTGAGTCTTCGATCCAACATTAGAGTCTATGGAATCATGATTAACATTTCTTTTGTTCTCATCATGAGTTTCCTTTAGTACCCTTTCACCATTAGTGACCATTTCTTGTAGCAACTTATTCATATTTATCTTCAATTCTTCCATCTTATCATCCATGCCATCAATTTTAGCGTCCATGCCATTCACCTTAGCTTCCATGCCATCCATCTTAGCTTCTACGCCTTTCTTTAAACAACCCATCTTAGCTTCTACACCTTTCTTTAAACCATCCATCTTAGCTTCTACATCTTTCCTTAAACCATCCATCTTAGATTCTGTTGCTTTTTGTGCAAGTGACACTTGTTGCACTTGTTCTTGTAATTTTGATATATCATATAGCATTTCTTCTTCTTCTTCATGAGTCATGCTAGAGCTTTCAGGTTCCTTACTAGGTGTTTGCATTTTCTTTCCTCGGGGCATCAGTTACCGATAATAATGCTCTACTAGCCCTTTGAATTCCTTCAAAATAAATTTTCAAACCACTCTTAAGCAAAAATTTAAAAGAATCTACACACCTTTTTTTCACTTTGTAGGAGCCCGATATTGCCTCTGATGTATCTCTGTACTTTCAGATCATCCAGTTCTGAAATTGTAGCCTGTGGTAGCCCTCTGTGTCCTCTTTCCAATGCCACTAGTCTGATCCAAATTGGATTCTCCAAGGAAGAGTTATGTGAAATCTCCCACAGTGACTTGATTATAGACTAGTTCAGTAGAGCGAACTTGTACGACGTGCCACGAGTCATTGTTTCGACCTTTGGATCTAAAAAATGCATACAAGAAACTACAGTCAGTCCTCTTTCTGTACCTTCTTACGAAATTTCAATCTGATTCCCAGAGAGAAAGTTATGACGATTTTCCCCAGGTCACCTGTTTGGAATGTAATTCAGGAGTCTGCAAAAAGACCAACTTCCTCAGATCATATCTCTGCAAATATAGCACGAAAAGCTCTGAAATTCAGACCTGAGGTTCAGCACGATTTATTCTCAAATCGGTTTTTTTTGCAACTTCTGAAACGTCGCAGAAAAAAAGTTATAGCGAAAATTCCACGATGACCTGTTTGGAGTAGCAAAACCCTAGAATCCGAAGCTCTGATACCAAATGTTATGAAACCAGCTCAAGAAAAGATAGAAAAGATAGATCAACGCCTTAGAATTTAGCCTCTTCGAGGGGGCAACTTCTTTTACATTACATAAATGAACAATTCTTGGATGATACAAATGACAAAACCTCCTTTCTATATATAGGAGTCTAAGGAGTCACAATATAACCCAGCCGACCTAACAATAATAATATAAAGCCACAAAAATAACAATAGAGGGATTCTATGGGGCACAGTAATAACAATATGGGGGCAATAGGAGCACAACAATATTAATAAGGGGTATAACTACAATGGTAATGGGGTAATCACTAGTATTATAGGGACCCAACAAATGCACTCAAATAGAGTGGAACCACTTTTCCTCATAGTGGTTTGTTTATAACATAGTCCGATAGCTAACCAGTGGTTAAATTTTACCCATTTAGTCCTCAACATGAGTTACAACTTGACTTTTCTAGAGTCTTCTTGATAATTCTCACATGGCTAGCTCCTTTTCCAAGAATAATGGGGTTTAACACGACATCCTCTTGAATTATGGTGGTCAATCATGATAGGTCAACTTCAAGGAGGCATAAATTTTGCATTCAAACTCCTATTGATGCATTTCTTGAGACATTGTAAACATCTTTGTGTGTAGAAGAGTTACAGTGGGTGCAGAGCTTAAGAAAAAAGGTTTTACCCCCAAATAATTATTGAGAAACCAAGTGCAGAGTAGTTTAAATCTTGATTTCTCTTCTTGATAATTACTTGTGAATGTTAGATAGTTTTTTAATATGTGTTATGTCTTCTTAATCAATCAATTATACAAATGTTCAATGAAACAGGAAAGCAAAAAGACAAGAGATGCCAAAATTAGGTTGCAAGCTAGGGAAAACCCAATAATCCTTCTCTTATAGAATCAGATCAAAATAAGATACGCAATACCAAGACCAAGACCAGAAATTCCACCAAAAAAATCCAAGTCCAACCCTCCTCCAAGTCACCTCCAAAGTCAAATTCAACATAGGTCAAACTGGTCAACTTCCAAAAATTTCGGCCTACAATAGCACACAAAAATTCATCTTGTTCACACATGCGAGTTGTGGAAGGTGTGAAAATTCAATGAACCAAGAATATTTATTTCTCCTTTTACTTCTATTCTCTCTACTTTGAATTTGGCTCTTTGTTCTTCTTTGTATGGTTCAGATGTACCCTTATATGTGTTCATGGATTATATATATATAGTTGTCCAAGAGGTGAATAGGTGTCTATTGGAGGACTAGGCCGACCGGATCCAAGAAGGGTCGACTTGCTCATTTGGTGAACTTTGACTCAAATAAAAATTCAAATTCCTTTTTCTTACAAATTTCCAAATGGTACAAGGCTCAAATACATTTTCTTTTGACTCATAATAAATTCTTTTGACTCCTTTTGACTCTTTGAGCATGAAGAGCATGCTTTGACCAAAACTAAAATATAATAATCGTGAATATAATAAATATGTCAATGATAAAATTATGTTATGAAGACCAACACTCGTTACAATTTCAACAAAAACATCATGTAAGGCCTTAAACTCGCTTCAAAAGGTTCCAAACCTCAATCCTCCAAACTAGTTCCCATCGCTAAAACTTCTCCTGTAAGTTGATTCTCTAATTTTTCCACCTTGAAAGCATCGATAGATGGATGAAAAACAATATAATGATCTAAAATGGATCATAACTCCCAATTTTAGGGGGCTTTTGGTCACCAAAAGCTTTTAGTAAATGAGGTGATGAAATTTTTCCTCTACACTCTCCCTGGAGTACCATTTAGATTTACCTGGAAGTTGTCCTTTCAACCCATTCTGCCAAAATTCACGCTACACATATCTTGTAGTTTTGGACCTCTTCTACAAAGTTTTATCATATGTTAACTCTTTTTTAGCATTTGATGCTAAATCCTCTTGTAACAACCCTGGTTAAAAATCCAAGTAAAAAAACATTAAGACCAAGGTCATGGGACACATATTCTAAGCCGAATGGTGGGCAAAAACATCCTAGTGGGTATTCATTTCAGTTTATTATTGCTAAGGAAATTGGAAAAAGCAATAAAAAAGGATTTGAAAAGGCAAGTGATATTTATTGGCATTTTATTTATGAAAATATTTGAAATTGGGAGAAAAGGAAGGTGAAAGGTCACAATTTGCACGTGAGGAGGAAAATGAAGGAAAATAATGGAAAATGAAGAAAATAGAGGCTTCAATGATAAAAATGCTTATGAGGATCAATTCATAGACCTTTTATCAGTTCATTTTTGGAGCTCTCTCTATTCTCTCTCTCTCACTCTTAGACACCTAAGAGTTTTCTTGGAGTATGTTGGGTCCCTATAATACTAGTGATTACACCATTACTATTGTAGTTATACCCCTTATTAATATTGTTGTGCCCCTATTGCCCCGATATTGTTATTATTGTGCCCCATAGAATCCCTCTATTGTTATTTTTGTGGCTTTATATTATTATTGTTAGGTCGGTTGGATTATATTGTGACTCCTTAGACTCCTATATATAGAAAGGAGGTTTTGTCATTTGAATCATCCAAGAATTGTTCATTTATGTAATGTAAAGGAGGTTTCCCCCTTGAATAGGCTGAATTTTAAGGCATTGATCTATCTTTTCTATCTTTTTCTTGAGCTGGTTTCATAACATTTGGTATCAGAGCTTCGGATTCTAGGGATTCGCTGCTCCAAATAAGTCATCGTGGAATTTTCGTTATAACTTTTTTACTGCGACGTTTCAAAAGCCGCAAAAAAAACCCATTTGAGAAGAAATCGCGCTGAACCTCGGGTCCACATTTTAGAGCTTTTCGCGGTATATTTTCGGAGATATGATCTGAGGAAGTTGGTCTTTTTGCAGACTCCTGAATTACATTCCAAACAGGTGACCAAGGGAAAATCGTCATAACTTCCTCTCTGGGGATCGGATTGAAATTGCGTAAGAAGGTACAAAAAGAGGACGGACTGTAGTTTCTTGTATGCATTTTTCAGATCCAAAGGTAGAAACAGTGACTCGTGGCACGTCGTACAAGTTCGCTCTACTGAACTAGTCTATAATCAAGTCACTGTGGGAGATTTCATATAACTCTTCCTTGGAGAATCCAATTTGGGTCAGACTTGTGGAATTGGAAAGAGGACACAAAGGGCTACTGTAGGTCACAAATTCAGAACTAGATGATTGGAAAGTACAGAGATACATCAGAGGCAATATCGAGCTCCTACAAAGTGAAAAAAGGTGTGTAGATTTTCTTAAATTTTTGCTTAAGCTTGGTTTGAAAATTTATTTTGAAGGAATTCAAAGGGCATAACAGAGCATTATTATCGATAACTGATGCCCCAAGGAAAGAAAATGCAAACACCTAGTAAGGAACCTGAAAGCTCTAGCATGACTCATGAAGAAGAAGAAGAAATGCTATATGATATATCAAAATTACAAGAACAAGTGCAACAAGTGTCACTTGCACAAAAAGCAACAGAATCTAAGATGGATGGTTTAAGGGAAGATGTAGAAGCTAAGATGGATGGTTTAAAGAAAGTTGTAGAAGCTAAGATGGATTGTTTAAAGAAAGGCGTAGAAGCTAAAACTTATGGCATGGATGATAAGATGGAAGAATTGAAGATAAATATGAATAAGTTGCTACAAGAAATGGTCACTAATGGTGAAAGGGTACTAAAGGAAACTCATGATGAGAACAAAAGAAATGTTAATCATGATTCCATAGACTCTAATGTTGGATCGAAGACTCACCATATTCCAAAAATCGATATGAGGAAGTTTGATGGCAAGGATCCCGCCACATGGATATTACAGATGGAGCAATTCTTCGATCTCAATAATGTGCAAAACACACAAAAGGTACGTATGGCAACTTTATATTTGGAACCAAATCAGTTTGTATGGTATCAATGGCTTTGCTCTCGTAAACAATTTATCACTTGGGCAATTTTTACGGAAGAATTGATAGCACATTATGAGGATACAAAAAGCAACACTTTTTTTAGCCAATTGATAAGTCTCAAACAAAAGGGTTCAATAATGGAGCACATTGAGGAGTTCCAAAAATTGAACATAAGGGTAAAAGATATTCCAGAGGAGCATAGGATTGATGTGTTCATAGGGTCTTTAAAGGATAATATCCAACATGATGTTCGCCTTTGGGAACCTGATTCATTAGAGAAGGCATTCAGGTTAGCAAGAAAAATGGAAAGCAAAATTATGGCAACCAGGAAGCATACCACTCACAACTATAAAGACGGAAGTGTTGTTGCCCCTAGTCTTCCACAACCTATAAGGTTGACACCACAACAATTGGAAGAAAAAAGAGCAAAAGGGCTTTGTTACAGTTGTGATAGCAAATACACTAAAGGTCATAAGTGTGCTGAGAAGAAATTATTCTACATAGATTGTGAAGAGGAAGAAGAAAAGGAGCAAGAAAGGTCAAAAGAAGAGGATATACTCCAGGAACAAAGCCTAGATGAAGAACAAATAAATCCGACCATATCTTGTAATGCATTGGCGGGAATTACCACTCCTCAAACCATCAAGATAGAAGGACAAATCAAGAAGAAAAAGGTAATAGTGTTGATTGATTCAGGAAGCACCCACAATTTTATTCATTGTAAGGTAGCAAAAGAATTGAATTGCTTCCTATATCCAGCACCAGAGTGTCAAGTGATGATTGCAAATGGAGGAACAATAAATTGCTCTGGAAAGTGCCATAATATCAAGCTATCCATGGGAGAATATGTATTGACTAGCCCAATGCTTTCCATTCCAATGGGAGGTGTTGATGTTGTACTAGGAGTCCAATGGCTACAATCCTTGGGTACAATAGCTTTTAATTTTCAAGAACTTTTCATCAAATTTTCTATGGAAGGAAAGGAAGTTGAATTAAGGGGTATTGCAGGGAAACCAGGAAAGATAATCAGCTCTAATGGTATGACAAAGCTTCTAAAAAAGGAACAAAGAGGTGTAATTGCACAATTATGTTCGCTAGATGTTTCCACATCGGAATCATCTATTTCTCCAGATCTCCAAAAAGTCCTGGACAATCATTCCAAGGTATTTGAGACTCCCAAAGGTCTCCCACCTATGCGTGATCATGATCATGCTATTCATCTGATTCCAGGAAGTGTTCCTCCAAACATCAGGCCGTACAGATATCCCTATGTCAAAAAGAGTGAAATTGAACGTATGGTTGCAGAAATGCTAGAGGCTGGTATAATTCAACCGAGTCAAAGTTCTTTCTCTGCTCCAGTAGTATTGGTGCACAAGAAGGATGGATCATGGCGCATGTGTCCGGATTATAGGGAGCTCAACAAGCTCACTATTAAAGATAAGTTCCCCATTCCTGTCATTGATGAATTACTGGATGAATTGCATGGATCAATTTACTTCACCAAGTTGGATCTTCGTTCAGGATATCATCAAATCAGAATGAAGACTGAAGACATTCCGAAAACAGCATTTAGAACTCATGAGGGTCATTATGAATTTTTGGTCATGCCTTTTGGCCTTACCAATGCACCTTCAACATTTCAAGGTTTGATGAATTCAATTTTCAAACCATTCCTTAGAAAATTTGTGTTAGTATTTTTTGATGATATACTAATCTACAGCAAGTCTTGGAAGGATCATGTTGAACATGTTGACAGGGTGCTACAACTATTGGAGGAGAAACAATTATATGCAAAAAGATCCAAATGTTTCTTTGGAGTCCAGGAGGTGGAATATCTGGGTCATATTGTATCTCATGAAGGAGTTAAGGTAGACCCTAGCAAAATTAAAGCCATTAAGGAATGGAAAATCCCCACATCCATAAAGCATCTGCGAGGATTTCTCGGGTTGACAGGGTATTATCGCAAGTTTGTTAAGAA
Organism: Pinus tabuliformis; assembly: GCA_031772625.1. Taxonomy (NCBI): domain Eukaryota; kingdom Viridiplantae; phylum Streptophyta; class Pinopsida; order Pinales; family Pinaceae; genus Pinus; species Pinus tabuliformis. The sequence continues at coordinate 484,250,829 of CM062804.1, forward strand.
TTATGGGAGAATAGCAGCACCTCTAACAACATTATTGAAGAAAGATGCATTTTCATGGACTCCGGAAGCAACAAAGGCCTTTGAACATCTTAAAGAGGCAATGTGCCAAGCACCGGTCTTAGCTACACCGGACTTCACAAAAACCTTTATTGTGGAATGTGATGCTTCAGGAAATGGAATTGGTGCTGTTTTAATGCAAGATGAAAGACCCATTGCTTTTGAAAGTCGTCCAATCAAGGGAAAGTTTTTAAGCAAAGCTATTTATGAGAAGGAAATGTTGGCAATACTCCATGCACTTAAGAAATGGCGACCCTACCTAATGGGAAGACACTTCAAGGTAAAAACGGATCATGATAGCCTTAAATACTTTTTAGAACAAAGATTATCCTCTGAAGAGCAACAAAAGTGGGTCACAAAGATGTTGGGTTATGACTTTGAAATCATCTACAAAAAAGGGAAGCAAAATGTGGTGGCAGATGCACTCTCAAGAAAGGATGAGGATGTGGAAGCATTGTTGTGTGCCATTTCTATTATCCAACCAGATTGGATAAACGAAGCAAGGGAGGAATGGAAGAATGACGAAGAAGTGTGGGCACTTATTCGAAAGTTACAACAAGATTCCAGTACGTCTGATACATTTAGCTGGAAAAATGATTCGTTATGGTACAAAGATCGCTTATACCTCTGTAAGAATTCCCAGCTAAAACAAAAGATTCTTATGGAATTGCACACTTCTCCCTTAGGAGGGCACTCAGGATTTTTAAAAACTTACCACAGGGTTAAGAAGGAATTTTTTTTGGGATGGCCTTAAATCAGATATTCAAAAGTTTGTGGCGGAATGTTTGGTTTGCCAACAAAATAAAGTTGAAACAATTAAGACACCGGGTCTATTACAACCTTTATCCATTCCAAGCCAACGTTGGGAGGAGGTTTCAATGGATTTTATCACAGGTTTACCCAAGTCTGAGGGAAAGAGTGTCATCATGGTGGTAGTTGACAGACTTACCAAGTATGCACACTTTTGTGCATTATCACATCCATTTAAAGCCAGTACAGTTTCTACTGCATTTATGGAAACAATTCAAAAGCTACATGGAAACCCAAAGATTATTGTAAGTGACAGAGATCCCATTTTCACTGGAAATTTTTGGACAGAATTATTTTCTTGTCTTGGTACTCAGTTAGCTCATAGCTCATCTTATCATCCTCAATCTGATGGGCAAACTGAGATAGTAAACAAATGTTTGGAAGGATATCTTCGTTGCTTTGTATCTGATAAACAGACACAATGGGTCAAATGGTTGCCTCTGGCTGAATGGTGGTATAACACTTCCTTCCATACAGCAACAAAAATGACCCCATTTATGGCACTTTATGGGTATCAACCACCATCCATCACATCATATTTAAGAGAAAATTCTAAGGTTCAGGCAGTGGAACATCACATCGAACATCAACAACAAGTCCTCCAACTCTTAAAGGATAACCTCGTGTTGGCACAGAATAGAATGAAACAACAGGCAGATCAACATCGCAGTGAAAGAAGTTTTGATGTAGGTGATTGGGTATTCCTACGGCTACAACCATATAAGCAAATGTCCCTCAAGCAAGCTAAGAAGGATAATAAATTATCACCAAAGTATTATGGTCCGTACAAGGTGTTGCAAAAGATTGGTACTATGGCATACAAATTGGAGCTTCCTGCAGCTTCTCGATTGCACCCAGTTTTCCATGTTTCATGTTTAAAGAAGGTTATAGGCGACAAGCTCCCAGTTCAAACAATATTGCCAGAACTTGACGAGGAAGGAAAAATTATATTGGAACCAGAAGCAGTCACAGAAACAAGAACTCGACAGCTACGAAATCGATCAATTTCAGAGTATCTTATCAAGTGGAAGAACTTATCCGCTGAAGATTCCACATGGGAGGATGAGAATTTTATGCAGAAGTATCCAGAACTACTCAAGCGTTGAGGACAACACTTTTTTGAAGGAGAGGGGCATGTTGGGTCCCTATAATACTAGTGATTACCCCATTACTATTGTAGTTATACCTCTTATTAATATTGTTGTGCCCCTATTGCCCCCATATTGTTATTACTGTGCCCCATAGAATCCCTCTATTGTTATTTTTGTGGCTTTATATTATTATTGTTAGGTCGGCTGGATTATATTGTGACTCCTTAGACTCCTATATATAGAAAGGAGGTTTTGTCATTTGAATCATCCAAGAATTGTTCATTTATGTAATGTAAAGGAGGTTGCCCCCTCAAAGAGGCTGAATTTTAAGGCATTGATCTATCTTTTCTATCTTTTTCTTGAGTTGTTTTCATAACAGAGCACTTTAGTATTGGATCAAGAAAAGCAAAGAAGGCAAAGAGGAAGAAAAGATCAAGCAAGGAAGAGCAGGTTCAAGCAGCGACAATGAGATTATTTGCAAGTATTGATTTGCATGTGTGATTTCCTTGCTAGATTTAGCATGCATGGTTATGCATGTGTGTTCTTGGTTCTCTTGTTGTCATGGGCATGGGTTTTGCCAGGTGTGACAGTGTTTTTTAGCCTAGCCTTTCCATTTCTAGATAGCCATGGTGTGATGGGGTTCTCATGTTTTGGTTGAGCTGGATTATCGAATGGATTTGAAACTAAGTGAGGTGGATCTCTAAAAGAAATAACACATGGCCTACTAATCCCTAAACCGGAATGTCGATTGCGGTAAAGCCTTGGCCTAGTAACCATTGAACCACACAATGGGTTGCGATAAAGCTAGATTTTGTGTTGCCTTAGTGGGACTAGGAGTCCTCAATAGGTGAATGGCAGGATATATGGTAAATCCTAGAGGTGGGTACCCTCGACTAGGCCTAGGAATCCTTAGCCAGTGAATGGCAGGATATAGAGTAAATCCTAGAGGGTGGAGTCTCTATTATGGCGTAGTGATCCATAAACTGCACCATGGATTGTAGTAAAGCCTACATACTAGGAGACAGTAAAATTCCTCGCGGTGTAGGTGATGAAATCCAATGGCATCCATGCTTATTTAGGGCCTAGTGATCCGGTGAGGATTACGATAAAGCCTGGTTCTATTGACACTGTTGAGGTGGTGTAGCCTCAAAAAGCCCTGGTTGCTTTTTTTGTTATGAGTCCCACATTCATGCTTGGAACATGGCACAGAGGTGATTGGATTAAAGAAATATTTAGCTCAGCCAATTTATGGCTGGGTGGTTCGTGGAAGTCTTAAACCTAGTTGGATTTTGAATTCATTAAGAAGAGTTCCTTATCCTTGGTATTTCATGTGTAAATGTACTGGTTTATATGTGGATTCTATGGTTATTATATCCTTATTATTTATGTTGTTTATATGTTGGTTATGAGTATGTTTTATGACAGTGATGATGTATGGCTCTCATCATGTTTTGATTTGTAAATGAATGAACAATGAATATATGACCTAATAGATGATAATTCAACTAATGTGATAAGGCATCAATGCTTCTTAATGATTCTCAGATAAGTATGAGACCCTTATGCTCAGATCTATTGTTATGACTTGTAGAATGCATATTTCTGACATGTTTGACGAAATGTATGTCATGTCTAGTAGGGGTCCAGTCAAGTCCTTATTCAATTATTTGTATTAGTATCATTGTTTCGATGTTACTTTCCATTTCTAGAAGTTCCATGGAGTTCTAGGCAATGGCCTGAGTCTTAGCCCTAAAAAGTTGCAGGCTCATAACTAGTTGAAAAATACCCCAGTCACTTGCATGCCCTTATTGTGGAAGTGAATAGAGGATCCTAGTCATATGAATGCTTGTGTCATGGCAGCGACGGAGGCCTTAGGTCAGTAATATATTAAGTTTCCTCAGGGGTTGGTCACCTGGAAAGATTGGTTAGCTCCTGGAGGTTCTATAGCTTGTGTGGAAGGTCAATTTGGTTTTATTTTGCCATTTCCACTTCCTTAACTATACATAGGGAGTTGAATCATATCATAGTAGCTTCTCGTCACATGTTTACCCTAGCGGATCGGTTAACTTGGGTAAATATGGGAGGAGGGTGTTACACCTCTATAGTATGACCTACTCCTCTTCATGATACAACATGGAAGGCTTGTAGAGTTTGAATAAATATTCATATATGAGGGTAGATTGAGTGTATAGGTGTTATCTTCTACCTTTTCTAGTATCTCAAAAGGACCATATCGTAGAGCCTTGATTTTATTACCAAGACCCTATAGCGTCTCCTTATTTAATTGTAACTGTACTTTGTCTCCTACCTTCAAATATAATATTTTTTATGTTGACGATACTTAGCTTTGTACTTTTCTTATGACTTCTTTGATGTCTCTTGTACTTGCAGATGGATATTTCTGATCTTCTCAACAAATTTCATTTCCCTTAAATCATCTCCTGTGAGATCCTCCCTCACTCCTCCTTGATGTCCATATGCAATGCCCAAAGATGAAGGTGAAAAATATTCAAAGCTAGTTTCAAATCAGGACTTACTAGCAGAAGTGTGGACTACTTTATTACAGTAGTTTCGTATATATACCATATTTTCATCCCAAACCTTTGGATGCTTCTGATTGTAAACCTTCAAAAGCTGCACCAAAGTCTTGTTGAATTCTTTTGTTTGGTCATATATCTGTGGATAGAATGTTGTAGACCTACTAAACTTTGTGTCCACCTTCTCCCACAAAGTAGTCCAAAATGCACTGAGAAATTTTGTGTCCCTATCTAAAATGATGCTCCTTGATATCCTAAAGTGTACCCAAACCTTTCCAAATAACAATTTTGTTGCTTATTATGTTTTGATAGTCTTTTAATAGGGCATGAGAATGCACATTTCACTAGACCTGTCAACTACCATGAATAAGTAGTCATGCCTATTTTAAATTGTTGTTAAACTTCCCATAAATTCCATGGAAATGTTTTCCCAAGGACGAGTGTGTACATGTAAGGGATGTTATAGACCCTGTTTCCTGTTACTAGGATTGTTGGTAAACCAAAACATAGTTCCTCTTATAAACCTATCTACATCTTCTCGTACTCTAGGCTACTACACATACCTCAATAAGTAGGCCATTGTCTTCCCTACACCAAAATTCCTTGGAACCCTAGAGGTTTGAGCCTCTCTAATTGGATTTGGTTTCTCATATTTACGAACACATAACTTATCTATCGTGTATAGTAACCCATTCTAGCTATGATAATTAAGTGTCCTATCTCCATTGTTTAAATGATTATGGCTCTATAATTGTTTAAACACCTTTTTGAAGTCCACATCCTTTGTATTTGCCTCTTTGTATGAATCATGGGTGAAAGGATTCATGTGCATTAGAGTTCCCAAAGTTGTGATATTTGAAGTGGATGGCCTTGAAAGCATGTTGGCCAAATTGTTTGTGTTTCCCCTCTTATACTTCATTATTAAATAGAAAATTTATAACAACCCCGTCCACTTGTAATGCTTGGTTTGTTGTAACTTACTCTGGGCTTGTAGATATTGTAATGGCTAGTGATCCATGTGTATTATTGTCATCTTTCCCATCAAATAGTGTTGCCACTTTTGACAGCTTGTTTCAAGGCATATAGCTCCTTGTCATATGTAGAATAGTTGATAAATTCCCCATGAAACACTTCATAATAGTACCATACAGGCCTTCCTCACTACATCAACACCACTCCCATAGCATACCCACCTACATCTATCCCTACTTCAAAGGGTTGTTGCAATTTTGGTAATGTAAAATAAATTCTTGACTAATTTTCTTTTTTAACTCCTCAAAGGTCTTCTATTGACCCTTCCCAACCAAAATCTCTTTCAATCCATCATTATGGCATGAAGTGGTGTTGTTATTTCTAAAAATGAGGCTATGAATTTCCTCAGGTACTATGTTGCCCAAACAAAACTCCAGACCTCATAAACATTGGTAGTCACTGTAGTAAGATCTATCTTCACCTCTCTTCCACCAATCACATATCCTAAATATACCAATGATTGTTGTGAAAACTCGCATTTCTTGATATTCTCCAATGATTATTGCTTCTTTAATGTCTTCAACACCTATATCAAATGTGATATGTGCTCCTCTGAGGTAGCATTGTATACTAGTGTATTATCCAAATAAACATTAACAAATTAATGCAAAAAAGGGTGTAATATGTCATTCATTAATCTCATGAATGTAGCCAATGTGTTGCATGGACCAAATAGCATGACTAACTGCCAATAAAAACCTAGTTTAGTTTTGAAAGTAGTTTTCTAGGTGTCTTCTTCTCTGACTTGAACCTGGTAATACCTTAATTTTAAGACTAGCTTGGTGAAGTATTTTTCTTGTTGCAACAAGTCCAAAAAATCATCAACCTTGGGAAAGGGGTACCTATTATTAATCAAAATTGTGTTTAACGCCCTATAATAAATGCACATTTGTGAAGCCCCATCCTTATTTTTCACAATTATGATGGGTGACCCACATGGTGAGGTACTTGGTTGAACAACAACCTGATCTAACAATTGTTGCAACTTCTTCTTCACCTCATTTTATTCTATTATGAACTAGATGTATAACCTGATATTTTGAAATGCAAATTCAAACAATAGTTACATCTTGTGCTCCATTTCCCTCTGGGGTGGTAGCCCTTTAGGCTCTTGGAGCATTCCCTTGTATGCATTTAGAAACTCTTTGAGTCGTTGTATCTATTCCTTAGTACACCCCTCGAGGGATGACTTTACTCTCATTGACTCTTCTACACATAGATATTCTATTAAGAGTAACAATGAATACTTCTTGATAGAACTGATCAATTCCTTAACTTGGTTGGCATTTCTTAGGAAAATATTTGACTTTCCCCTATGCACGTTGATGATCAAGGATTTTTTTTCCCTTTTTGGGGTGGTACTGGTTGGCTTTTCGCACATATATTTCATCCCTCATGTGCATATAGGGTCTCCCAAACACAAGTCCACATACATCAAGTGGAACTACAACAAATTCTACTTCATTAATAAAATCAACATTGATAGAAAATTTAATTTTGCATAATTTGGTTACCTTTATCTCTACCTCCTTGTTGACCCATCCCAATGGATATGGTATAGGATGGTCCTAAAACTCCAGTCTAAGTTTCTTGACAAGATCCACTTTTGTAAGATTCACATGTTATCCTGAGTTGAACAAAGCATTATTTTTTGTGTTCTTGACATGTATCTTTATATGCAAGAGTGTGGTCATCTCCTTCTCTTCTTAATGTTGAAGGGTTTTGAGATTCACACCCTTATGAAATGATGTACAAACAATATTCTCATCCACATTCGAGCTACTTTCCAATTGATTGCTTGAATTTGTGGCCATGAGGTTTTTATTCTTCGCATTTTTCTTTCACTTCTTTAGGTTCAACTATGGATACAATTTCCAACACTTCTCCTCTATGTTACCATTAATGTTACAGTGGTTGAAATGATTTCTATGATGTTTTCTCTAGTGTGTGGTGGCTACTATATTTTTTATCATTTCCTCTCTTCCACTTTTTCATCCCCTTCTTGGAATCTTTTTGGTGCTCCTTAAGATTTGAACCACTTGATTTCCCTTTCTTCTAGCCTATGTTTTCCAAGTACCATGTCTACACACATGGCTCATCCACCATTCTATGTTTTAAAAGCATCACTTGCTTCCACAAATGGTTGTGTATACCTCCTAGATAGGTGAGGAGTATTTCTAGGTTCTTGGGGGAGATACCAAACCTTATTGGCATCTTCCTAAATTCTATGGTTTACTCCTATACACTATGCTCATGTCTTTGCCTAAAGTAATGCCATCAATCCACTAGTCCCCTATATACCCAATAATGTATAAATGATACTTTTTGAGAGTTTTCAAATCCTCCCACTTAGTCACTGGAGGATCGCCCTTTAGCGTATGGGTTTCCTTATGGATTTCCCACCAAGTCAAGGCATGGCCCTCTAATATCAAACAAGAAAATGAAAAGTTTAGTTCCTCCTCTATGTGGTGAAAAAAAAAAATAAACCTCTAATTATTGTAGCCAATTATTTAATTTCAAAGTGTCAATCTCACCTTGATACATCTTGATGTTGACCTTGCCTTCCATCTTGAATATGGACTAAGAATAGTTCACAACACTTGAACTAGTTTGTTCTTTGTTTGGTTCTTTCTTCAACTCCTTCTCTAGTTCTTATTGATACCCTATTTTTCTCTCTCATCTGACCTCTAAACTATAATTTCAATTTCTCTAATTCTAGTATTGTTTACCAGATCAATAATAAGGAGATTCATATTACAATTGATATCTGTAACCCACTCTTCCATCCTTGAGGATCTCCCTTCTACTGGATCTCGAGGTTTATTAAAAATATATTCTTCGGGCATGGCTAGGGTTTTATGACTTTCTCCTTAAACTAATATGGATCCCCTACAACTTCCCACAAAATACACAACCACACTTGCTTTGATACCAATATGATATGTGAAAATTAGATATTACTTGGGAAACCTTTCAGGAGAAAACCTAGTTGGAAGGTGAGGTTTCTCTTCTTTCTCTTTCTTTGAATGGAAACAATGCAAATACAGAGTGATACCTATGGCCAATGGGCTATTACAAAACACAAATTTTCTCTATTCTTCCCTCTTCATATCCACTCTTAGTTACTCTTCCTTATTATAGAACAAAATGCACTTGAAATAGAATGGGACCCATTTTCCTCATAATGGCCTAGTTATAAAACAACCCAATAGCTAACTAGTGGTTAAATTTGACCCATTCAACCATCAACATGAGTTAAAACTTGACCTTTCTAGAGTTTTCTTCATAACATTCACATGGCTAGCCTTGTTTCCATGAATTATGAATGTTGATGTGGAATCCTCTAGAATTATGGTGGTTAATCATGATAGGTCAATGTAAGAACCCCTGGTTCATTTCCTATGTAAATAAAAATAAGGCCAAGGTCATGGGACATGTATTCCAAGCTTAATGTTGGGTAAAACATAGTTATGGGTATCATTATTGATTAATAAATGGTTATGTAAATTGAAAAAGGCATTGGCAAAGGCAAAAAGGCATTAATTGGCATTTATTTATGAAAATAAAGGAAAATAGGAGAAAAGGGAGATGAAGGGTCATAGATTTGCATGAGGAGGAAATTAAAGATAAAATAGAGGAAAATGAAGAAAATAGAGGCATCAATAATAAAAAGGCATCAGAGGATCAGTTGATGGTTTTTTGTTAGTTTTTGGCTTTGTCTCTCTCAATTCATTCACTCTCTCTCTTACACTCTAGCACACTTAGAGTATTCTTGGAGCATGCTTGGAGCACACTAGTATTCACTTGGATTGGAGAAAGAAGGCAAAAGAAGAAATGAAGCATAAGGAGATAGTGGGATCAACAACTACAGTTAGATTTCTTGCAAGTACAAATTGCATGTATGATATCCTTGTTCATTTTTGGATGTATGGTATATCCATGTGATTATCTAGTTATGTGTTGTTATTGGCATGCATGATTACATGGATTGACAGTGATTTGAGCCTTGCCTTGCTATTTCCTAGATATCCATGGTGTTGTGGGTTTTTCCACTTGCTTGTTTTTCTTATTGGCTCTCAGTTTTTCCCTATATTTTTGGGTTGGAACAGACAGTCTAGAGCCCTGGACAACTTGGTTTGAGTTACTACTCCTAGAGCATAGGTTGGGACAAACACTACGGAGCCCTTGGTGGGTTGAGTTACTAGTTCTTGGAGCCGGGTTAGACAAATGCTTTGGAGCCCTGTGAAAACGGTGGGTTGAATTATTAGTTCCTGGAGCCCTAGACACCTTGGCTAGAGACAAATCTAGTTGGTGTTAGTGATGTCTGACTGTGGAGGCAGAATCACTGTGGTTGAGGGTTGAGGTGGTTTGGCCTATGGAAACGCTGGCTTGGTTTTATTTTGGTTTATTCCATGATATCCCACATTCATGATTAGAATATGGCGCGGGGGTGATTAGCTAGAATAGACATTTGGTTCAACGCAATCTATGGTTGGGTGGTACGTGGAAGTCCCTAACTTGGTTGGCGTTTTCATATGTTAATATGAGGTGTTTCCTATAATGATATATGAGCACTTGGGATGGATATCATGTTGATGTTTATGGATTGATTTTCATGGTTTATATGATGGTTATTATTTGGTTATACGATGGTTAGATGATGTATAACTTCTATGGATCTTATCATATTTGATGAATTAATGAATGGCTAATGAATGCATGGACTAATAAGTGTTATTGCAGTTATGTGGAGAGGGAACAGAACCTTCTTGATGATTCTCAGGTAATCTTATTGAATTAGTGAACAAATATGTATTTATAACCTGCCGGTACTATCTACGCAAAGTGTTTCCATAAATTAGTAATTTGGACCTCCAACTTCCCACGCTTGTAACTTTGGCTTACGATCTTTGTTTGACTACCATAATACCTCATTTCGAATATCTCCACGAGGAGGTCGAGCAATAAATTTTTAAAATGGATTTGGCACTTTCACGATCTCTCTACCTTCCCTAAAAATGTCATTTATGCCCTCAAAATAGCCTTGGAAGTTTATGACCCAAAAAACTGCTAAAAAGAGAAAGTTGTGTTAAATTTAAGGAGACTAAACTGAAAGGTAATAGAGTTGGGTCAAGTTAGGTTGATAACAGTGTGATTATGTGTCACTAGGTGTTTGTAGTAAGTTTTGGACATGTGGACCCCTTTTTCCTTAAGTGCATCTTGCATAGTAACTCTCATCTCATATTTACCCTAGTGGGCATGTCAAAGCTAGTAAATGTGGGGTGGGTTGTTACAGTCAACTTCTAGGAGGCATAACTTTGTGTTTGAGCTCTGATTGAAGCCTTTGATTGGACCTTCATAAAACTATGTATGTGCAAAATAGTGTTAGGGGTTTGTTAATTAAGAAAATAAGTTTTACCCCAAAAAATATTATTTAAGGCCTCAAAGTAGCTGCGAAAGGTTCCAAACCCTAATTCTCCAAATTGGGTCCCATTATTAAGCTAATTTCTTTGTTTTTTCTACCTTGAAAGCATTGAGATGCATGAAAAAGAATATAATGATAAAATTTGGATCAACTAAAGTCTAATAAATTCAATTCATGATATTATTGGACGAGGACCAATGGTAGAATGACATTATATGATTGGAGGGGACCTCACAACCATGATCCTCGAACTTAGGAATATGAGAGGGTGACTTAGTCAGCATGGCCAAGCAAGTAGCATTATGTTGAATAGGATTATTTATAAGTTTGGTTAAATTTTGTGAATTCAACTTAACTAAGATGAGGAGAATTTAGTTTGGATTTGAGGTTAATTTTGACTTGTATTAGCCCTTGCCATGACATGAACATTGGTTAAATTCATGGAAAATAAAGGTAGACTAGTATAAGGGAGGCTAACTCCATGAACACCTCAACTAAATGGCCTCAAAGGTGGCAAGGTTTATGAATTTTAAGAGGATTAACTTTTCAAATTTGAAGAGAATGAGTCTATGGAAGGGTTATGATTATCACCTCTAATTTGTTAATCAGGAGATAAGACATGACTATAAATTTTCAAGGGAGGTATGATTCAAAATCTATGATATAGTCTCCTCGAGGGTCAAATGGTTCATGGATTAAAATACCTCTCTCAAAATACAATTAATCTAACAAATAAATAGAGTCAAAAGTAAACAATTAAGCAAGAAGTGATTAAACAACAATACTATGTGCTCAAGTGATGCAACAAGTGGTGTTATGTATGTTTAAATTATAATGCAAAGTCCTAATTGTAGTTTCCACCCTAAAAAAAGACTATAGCAAAATAAATTGAAAGTGTTCCAACAAGCCTAAACTAGGACTCTTACAAACTCTTTCTTGTAAATGGTTGAAGGGACCACTAAAGAAAGAGTATAAATAGTAAGAAAGGGCCTCCTAAGACCCTGGCATAAAAAGTAAGAATGAAGGTAAGAATGAGATAGTTATAATTAAGAGAAAAAGGGTGGTGAAATCCCAATGGACCATATAAATTTTTCGCAGGTTCCCTCTCTCTTACAAGAGCTATCCAAGTAGGAACCTTGTAAAATGGTCACTAAGTTATCTCTTTGTAGATACATGCAATAGGTTAACTTACCTTCAAGTTGAAATCAAATAATTTGGGGATATTTAGTATTGAAAGCTCTAAGAGTCTCAATAAAACATATAGCACCAACTTTGGTAATATCCACTCCAAAGAGCATGCCTACTACTAAATGAGTCTTGATTGTATTTGATAGAAAGGATTTGAAGTTCCCTAGTTAGTCAAAACCTATGTTTTAGATGTGAATGGTTATGTCAAAATATTTGGATCTCTATCACCATAACCCTAACTTAGCTATAAAATTATTTTGGCCCTAGATGGGGATTTAATGTCTTAAATTAAGAGGTTAGTTTGAGGTTGAGCTTGGATTAATGCACTAGGAAGTGAAATGTTTGTACTTGTGGTATAACCAACTTAAAAAATAAATGCTTGAAAAAAAAATACTTGAAATTAATGAGACTTGAAATTGAAATGCTAGCTTAAAAGAAGACAAGTACTAAAGTAAAATGAATTTTCTCCTTACCCTTATGAACCTTCTATTTAGAAATGAGCATTAACCAATTCAAATCAACAACTAAAAACTTATATTTTTGACTTGGGAATGGACTAGGATTTAAATGAGTATGCAAGTTTCAAAATGGAAAGTTGAATGGAGTAAGTCAAATACTAAGGAATAAAAGGTGTTCTTCTCTTCAACTTAATTAAATTTTATTTCTAAAAGAAAAATCTTCTTATAAAAGCAAGTAAACAAAAGTTAAAAGTAGAAAAATAAGTGAAGAACTAGCAAGAAAAATCAAAGATAAATACCTAACACAGGAAGCAATAAAATAGACAAATAATAGTGCATGAAGGAATCTTTTCTTCATCCAAATTTTTTATCACATGAAGCACATCCCAAGTCTATTCACGCAATAAAAGGTTCTACGATCAATATTTCAAATAAAAAATATGCAATCTAACAAATATAAATCCTAAAAGTGGAAGACACCAAGAACCTCGGGGAGTCTTTTGTCAACCTACAATATTTCCCTAAAAATGAAAAATAGTACAACACCAACCACCTATTAAACCAAGAGAACCCTATAGGGAGACTACTTAAATGAATAAAGGATATAACAAACTAAAAGAAATTAAAAATAAACATAGAATAGAAAAATATCCCAAAAAATATGTAGGAACAATGTAGTATATAAAATTAATGCAAAAAACTAGGGATAAATTTGCACTAAACGAGTGTAGAAACAAGGGTTTTTGTCATAACGATGGACAAAACCCCCTTAAGCTCAATATTTTTGGATTGAGCCATGAACAAATGGTAGGGGAGCTAAAAAAAACCTTATATCTATTTACTTACATGAAACCCTACTTCATATATGACATGAAAAGCCAAAGAATGAAATAAAATATACTTAACATGAATAGAAGGATTTGAAAGAATGTCAACATTCCATTACCATAATGATAAGGCAAACAATTAGCACATGGTGAATGGGCTTGCTAAATTCAAATGTGCTCCAAAGTCCCTCCTTGGATTGGGCCCTCGGCTTCCTTAGTGTATGTGTGACTCCGTCCTTGGTTGATGAGTAAGGCAAAGAAGTTATAAAGATGAAATCAAGAGGAAGGGGTCCTCAAGATTCTAATGACATTCCAACAACACAACCTTACTTGTGTGGATCGATGAATGGAGTGAATTCAAGTGTTATATTTGTAGTTGGGTATTGTTTAATCCCATTGACATGGTCTTACTTATAGTGGTTAAAGACGATTGGATCAAATTTAAAATTAGCAAATAAGGTATAACACTACATGTAGCTAATGTCCCACCATAACAACTCAAGCATATTGATGGGGGTAAAAAATAATCAAAGTGTGTTTGTGACTCCCTCCTTGGTTGATGAATAACGCAAGGAAATAACAAATATGAGATCAAGAGGAAGGAGTCCTCAAGATTTTATCAACATTCCAACAACATAACATTATATGTGTGGATCGATGGATGGAGTGAACTCAAGTGTTTTATTTCTAGTTGGATAGTGGATAACCCCCTTGCCTTGGTCTTACTTATAATGGTTAAAGATGATTGGATCAAAGTTAAAGTTAGCAATTAGGGTTTAACATGTACTACATGTAACTAACATCCCACCATAACAACTCAAACATATTGATGGGGTCAAAATTAGTGATTTTAAGGAGCAACATGACTTTTGGATGGTATACCTACACTATTTGTATGGAAATAACGAGCGCAATATCTATGATTGCCACATTTGGTCAATTTTAGGACTTGATTAGTCTCATTTCAAAAAGTTTGAGCTTATTAGATGATGGAAAGGGGCTTGATACAAGGGTTATGCATGTCAATAGTGATCTATTCATGTGTAACTATAAAAAATAGCATATGTGAGGAAATTTTAGGGGATAATGTGTGACTAGTATAGGATATGGATAAATTTGTCCCAAAAGAGACTAGTGATACCAATGCACACCAATATATTCCATTCCTTAATATAGTTGTTAAAGAATCCAAGTGGTAGTTTAGCCTTGAGTACAACAATGGCCTAGACAAGAACATCTAAATAGTGATAATGTTCCTAGGCATCTACTCAACGAGAGCTAGTTATCAATATGTTCCCAAAATTGAACAAAAATTAGGCAAAAAAAATGAGTGGGAGTTTGCCTCTACAAATCCACCACAACAAAAACATTGTAAAAGGATCCCTAACTCTAGGAAGAAATAATAGAATATAAATATACAAGCATAGGACAACCAACCCAAGCTATGAGAAAATAAGAGACGTAGCAAGAAGATGCAGGACACTAGAAAGTAGTGTGAGTTCGACAAAATCCTCTGGAACAACACCAACAAATGTCACTTTAGGCAATCATTATTGTTTGAGATAAAAGCCTCAGAGTCACACTCTAGCTTAGATTATAATTCAAGGCAAAATGAGGGGAAGTGAATCATTCATGCAAAACCCAATGTTGTTATCCCAATTGCAAATATCACACCAAAATAGTCGATGGAAGTAGAGGAGGGTTAATATCTATTCATTTCAGATACATGGTTGAAGGGGAATTTGTTATATTTCATTATCAACAAATGTATCCATGAGAAATTAATCTCACTCAAGGTTAAAGAGATTGTATTTATTGACACCGCCACACACCATTAGTTTGTTGAGTGAGGGATGAGGCAGTTACATCCATCGACAATGTCACCTACCCTGCAAGATTGATTCCTTCAAAGATGAGGTACTCTATCATGTTACCCTAATATAAGTTTGTGGTGCTCTTTTAGGAAAATTGTATAAAAGGAAACATTGTGTTGTTAAGGATCTTGGGCCTTGTAGTTTCATTGTTACTTTGGGAGGTTAGCTCGACAAGGTACCACATGTATTTCATACTACCACCATTTCCTTAATCTCAATGGAGTAGTGTAGGGAGATAATATTTCAAATAATAATATTTTTCCTCTTCATGATTCAATCATGAAGAGAATTGAATATTATCATGACTACAATATTTGCATGGTGTTTCTCTGCATAGCATAAGCAGGTGGACAATATAGAGGAAGAATACAAAGATAATTTTTACTTTTGCAACAAGGGTTCCTCTACACTACTAGGTAAAGAATCCAATGGATTTGATACTTGGTTCTTATTTATTTAATGGATATTTATATAAACACTCTCTTCTAAAAAATGAATAAACCAAATGTTAGATTCAAGAGCTCATCCCAAAGTGCCACATTCAACCAACCTCCTCATCTTGCAAGAGCATAATTGTGTTGGTGTAGAAGAGGGATTGGAAATGGAAACTCTATATTTCATGTATAATTATAAACCAAGTCACAATCAATAATCGACATATGATCCCCTAGATTTATGATATTCTTCATCAACACAAGGGTGGAAATTTTTTATGAAGATAGATGTCAATTTAGGATACCACTAGGTACCAATTGAGCAAACTAATGTATTGATGACTACTTTCAACTCTAAATGTCTTTTCAAGTGGTTGTTAATAACCTTTGGCTTGACTAACGCTTTAGAAACACTCATGAGGATGATGGATGATACCTCAATGTCATTTACAAATACTTTTGTGCTCATATATCTAGAGGAGATTACTATCTCAACAAACTTGGGTAGAACATTTGCAACAAATTCAACGGGTCCTAAGCACCATGACATAACATAAATTATATGTTAATCCAAATAAATGTTTTTTCAACATATAGATAATTTATAATCTAGGATACATCATGGATGGACATAGTTTTCATGTGGATCCATCCAAGACCAAGTCATTCACCTTTTCCCTACCCTAATTACTTTAATAGATATCTATAGTTTCTTAGGCCTCACAACTTCTATCACAAGTTCATTTTATGGTCCACTCATATTGCTTAGCCCTTTATCCAAGTGGCTAAAGGTGGGGATAAATCCAAGTTCATTTTGGCCATGCCAATACCACCTTTATCTGACATTAATACTCAGTGAACTAGACTTGTGACAACACTTCGATATTAAGAAAGATGCTTCATATTATGTTGTTGGTGTGGTCCTCACTCAACTTTGATATTTAGTGGCTTATCACAGGGAGACACTCTTTCATGTGGTTTAGAAATACCCTACCTATGACAGGGAGATGTACTCTATTGTGTAAGCATGCAGCCAATGGAAGAATTACATTATGGAAAATAAGATGATAATACAAATTGGTCAAAATCCCCTACAAGTGATGTAAATGCAATGAAATTTACAGAACAAATACCAACAAAAGTGTCCCATGTACTTGTCATAGTTCAAGTAGAACATCAAATATAGAAGGGTAACAGAAATTGTGTTGTAGATTTCCTCAATCAACCTTTGGTGTGTGTTGAAAACATTGTTTAACTCTCCGGTATGAGAGAGCTTTAGGTGGCCTCAATTGTATGAAAACGACCCTAAATTATTTGTTACCTATTAGACACTAGTCTAATATTAAAATTTCATATATAAGATGAATTTTATGCCATCAAAGCCATATTTTTTTTTCTTTCAAATGTGTGTGAGAAGTTGATTTGGGAGGTGCATTATAGCGAGATTGCATTGTAATTTACTGTGGAGAAGAAAATGGCGGTGCTTCAAATGTATTTATAGCAACTAAATACCTAATAAGACATTAGTAAGTATATTATAACATGTATTTTCCATGCAATATTTGAACCTACCATCAACAATTAAGGATCGACGATGGACACCACATCAATCAAATCAACTTCCTTCCATTCCCAACCCAATAGAAAGACAAAGGTAGTCGATATGGTGATTATGCATGTCCAAATAATGTGAAAATCCAAAAATTCATCCACGTGGATGAGATACTTACTTATGGTTGATATAGCTATGATAGATCCCTTCATAACTCTATTGCCCATAACCATTTTCAAGTGTGCTTGAGGTTTTCTACATTGACCCCTATTAACGTAGTTATGCCCATTTCACATGCATAAGGAAAAACCTCTCTTACTCAAAATGAGATTAATAGAGTAGCTAAATTTTTTTAATGGATCCAACACATCTTATAACAAGTTCATGATCATTTGTATAAATCCAACACCAAGTACAAGTAGTGCCACCATTAACATCAAGTTCTGCACAAGTTTTAGTTGTGAGACAACACATGGGTGATTTTGTATAAGGAGAACCTCATAGGACCCTATTAGAGTCTTTGTCCACTCCAATAAGATCCTTACACCTTCACTAAGGTTAGTTAGAATGATTCTGAGTAAAGTATTCATTTTTCATTGGTTGGCACCTTGTATTTAATGTGGGGCAATTTTGACCATATTTTTAACCTTTATTGGACACCTTAGATGTGGTTGAGCATTTTATCCTTGAATTAATCCCAACTACATTGAGAAGGAAAAAATTAGATGGATCATTATCACTATGATGAATGGCACCTACCAAAAAAAGGTCCAACTTTATCACTTCATAAAAGTATGGTAGCTCCTCCATCAAGGAAATTGGCTAATCAAGAGTCAAACTTAGCATAAGCTTCCCCATTTGATGGAGGAACCTTATGTACTAGAGACCATTACTTTCCAAGGGGAGGATGATTGATCAAGGTTGAAACTAGTGATAACATTCCTATCCAACCCACTCATAGTGTTTCTAAGTGTTGGCAATTTTACTACACTTTTTGTGGGCATTTCACTTGCACTTTTGGAAGTTGACATAAGCCATAAAATTTTAGGCCATGGAATATTTCTCTTGGGTGGTCTACAAAATGCAGAAAACATGGATTAATATTTGTAATGATCCTAGAAACAGGCTAAGAATATTTTGTGTGAAAATGTTGTTGCAATGGGAAGTTAGCATATCAACTAGAATCCTCTAGGCAGGTAGTGCTCTTTCCACATCATCTTTTAAGGGTGGACTTTTGGATATTTAGGATTTGTGCACATGCTTTATGTTAGAAGGTAGTTTTGTCCTCTTTTAATGTCTTCCAACAAATTTTTGCTCTCAACACATCTATATTCGCAAATAAACTACCACCATTTGAGCTACTTTATATTGCTTTACATTTTAAAGTGTTTTTATTTCATCCATTAAAATAAATTTGGATTTCGTTGTATTACTACGCTCTTTACAATATCTCTTTGTGTTTCCATTATATGTCTACTTTCATTTTGAGATATACATAATCTTAGTTAGTGATATCAAAACAACCTAACCTTTGTTTTTCCCCTTACAGGGCCCTAATTTTTAAGCCATATGGGACATCTTTGTGTTCCTTCTATAAAGCATGAGAAGCTCATTTGGAGGTGCATTATATTTAAATGGTAGTGTACTTTGAAATGGATAAGATGGTGGTAATATTTCAAAAGTAATTTTATAGGCCAAGCCTGTGACCAAATTTTTATAGTTAATTCATATTATGCACTACCTATTCCATCACCAAACTTGACATCAAGAAGAAGGGTTTGTGCATTCCTCTGCTTATCCTAAATATAACCTAAAAGTCCATCTATATGGAATACAACTCTAGCTTTCCATCTACCAAGCATGGAAGTGACCATGTATTTCTGGTTAATGATTAATTCTACAAGATAGCCACTTTAACACACTATAAGAAGGTTATCACAATAGAGGCTATTGCTAAGATATTCTTTGAGTGTGTTTGGGTTCATTCAAGCTCGCGTGGACCAATAATTTAGATAGGGATAGTATGTTCTTAAGTACTTTCTAGTCAAAATTGTGGTCGATGATGGACTCCAAACTGACAAAATTGACTGTCTTACAGCCCTAAATAGACGAATAGATAGAAGCAACCAACAAGCATATCCTAAGGATGTACAACTCCAAAAACCCATGCACGTGGAATAAGGATCCTTCCTTGTGTTCAACATGGCTACAACATAGTCCTTCATAACTCGATCAGCCACAACCCTTTTTAGATGTGGTTGGGGTTCTAGCCATTAATTCCAATTAACATAGTTCTTCCCTTTGCAACTACACATGAAGAACCCTCCTATGTTTAAATCAAGTCTAATAAAGTACTTTTTTCTTAGTAGATCCATCATCTCAAAAAATAGTTCATGATACTCTGCAAAATGCCAATGTCAAGTACATGAAACATCATAAACAACATGGGGTTCAACACAAGTGGTAGGTGGGGATGGGGTATCATGTAATTTGCAAAAATAACACCTCCTATGGCCCTATTATAAGCTCAAACCACTCTAATACAAGCCTTACACCATCACTAATGATGTGGATGGGAGTTTTTTTTAGTCAAATATTCCACCTTTGCATGGCTCGCACCCTATATAGAGCTACCTCAACCATATTTTCCACCTCTCTTAGGTATCTAAGAGGCGGCTAAGCATTTGGAACCTATAGAACACATTCTTAACTACATTGAGCAGGTGATGGTCAATTGGATAACAAACACTAAGCTGAAGGATTCATAACATTAGAACATCCAACTTTATTAGGTCATTAAAGTAGGGTAGCTCATTCACTAGGGAAAACAACTCATTAGGAATTAGATTGAATAGAAGTATCATCATCCCATGGAGGAACTTAATGCAATGGAGACTGTTACTTCCAATGTGGTTGCAACTAATCCATGTGGATATTGACGTTTATCCACATGCCCCTATGACATAGAATGGTTCCACATCTTGGTAGTTCTTGTAACATCCCTAGTCAAAAATTCATGTAAAAAAAATATAAGACCAAGGTCATGGGACACGTATTCCAAGTTAAGTGTTGGGGAAAACATCCTAGTGGGTGTTCATTTTGGTTATTATGGCTAAAGGAAATTTGCAAAAGCAATGACAAAGGCTTTGGAAAGGTAAAGTGGCATTAATTGGAATTTTATTTATGAAAATAAAAGAAACTAGGAGAAAATGAAGGTGACAGGTCACAGGTTGCATGTGAGGAGGAAATTGAAGGAAAATAATGGAAAATAAAGAAAACAGAGGCCTCATAAATAAAAAGGCTTTTGAGGATGAGCTCACGATCTTTTGACAATTCTATGGTGGAGTTATCTCCATATTCTCTCTCTCTCTCTCACTCTTGGACACTTAGACTTTCTTGGATAACTTCAACTTTGGATCAAGGAAAACAAAGAAGGCAACGAGGGAGCAAGGATCAAGCAAGGAAGAGAAAGATCAGGAAGCTAAAGCAAGACTATTTGTAGGTATCAATTTGCATGTGTGATTTCCTTGCTAGATTTGGCATGCATGGTACATGCATGTGTGTAAATGGTTCTCTTGTTGTCATTGGCATGGGTTTTTTCAGGTGTGACAGTGTTCTTTAGCCTTGCCTTGCCATTTTTGAATAGCCATGGTGTGATGGGTTCTCTTTATTCGGTTGAGTTGGATTGCTCAATGGTTTCAAAACTGAGTGAGGTGGTCTCTAAAAGAAAGAGCACATTGCCTAAGCATCCTTGAATTAGACTGGGATTGTAGTAAAGTCATATTTTGTGTGCCTCAGTGGGCATATGAATCCTCTACCATTGTATGGTGGGATATATGGTAAATCCTAGAGGTGTGTGCCCTCAATCAGGCCTAGGAATCCCTGACCAATGAATGGAGGCATATATGGTAAAGACTGAAGGGTGGAGTCTTTATTAGGCCTAGGAATGCTCAATTGTTGTATGGTGGGATATATGGTAAAGCATAGACATTAGGAGACAGGAAAACTCCTCACGGTGTAGGTGGAGAAATCTGGTGACATCCATGCTTGTTTAGGGCCTAGTGATCCGGTGGGAATTGTGGTAAAGCCTGTGGAAATCTAGTTTGGTTTGGGTTTGACACCCACATTCATGCTTGGAATATGGCATGGGAGTCATTAGTTGGAATAAATATTTGATTCAGCCAATCTATTGTTGGGTGGTTCTTTGAAGTCCATACCTAGTTGGATTTTGCAATCATTAATAAGGGCTCTTTCTCTTTGGTATTTCATGTGTAAATATATTGGTTTATATGAGGCTATTATGGTTGTTATATCCATGTTATTTTTGTTGGTTATATGTTGGTTAAGCGTATGTTTTATGACAGACTTGATGTATGGTTTCCATCATGTTTGGTTTGCAAATGAGTTTACAATGAACATATGATAATGTAGCTAGTGTGATAAAGCAACAATGCTTCTTTAAATCTCAGATAAGTATGAAACCTTTTGCTCAGACCTGTTGTTATGCCCTGTATATTACATATTTGTGATATGTTTGACAAAATGCCTGTCATGGCTAGTAGGGGTCCAATCAAGTCATTTCTCAAGTGTTTTCATTAGTATCTTTGTTTCAATGCCATTTATCATTTCTGAAGGTTTCATGAAGTTATGGGCGGTGGCCTGAGTCCTGGCCCTGAAAAGGTGGCATAGAATTCAGGGTCACTGGCATGCCCATATTGTGGAAGCGACTGGAAGGCCTCAATCACATGCATGCCTTGTCATGGGAGTGGCTGGGGGTCCAGATCAGTGAAATGTCAAGTTGCCTCAGGGATTGGTCACCTTGAAGGGTTGGTTGGCTCGAGAAGGTTTTATAGCATGTGTGGAAGGTCAGAGTGGTTTTGTTTCAACAATTCCACTTCCCTAATTGTACATGGGGAGTTGAACCACATCATAGTAGCCTCTCATCACATGTTTACTCTAGCAGACCAGTTAACATGGGTAAATGTGGAAGGAGGGTGTTATAGAGTGGTAACAGGGCATGGTTCAACACTTGGACTAGATTGGCGGAATGTGTTTGTCATGCATGCATGTAGGTTGTATATGTGCTTATTATGTATGCATGATAGTGGTCGTTGTTATAGTTGTGTTGACATGTAGGAGTTGATGTTGTTTTTGTTAGGATGTGTTTGTCATGAATGCATGTCGGTTGTATATGCATTTTTTTTGTATGTCAATGTCTATATGTTGTTATGCATGCATTGTCATGGTCATGGTTATGCATGTATAGTAGGTAAGATATGCATTGTGATGGTCATTGTTGTGGTCTTGTGTCATCATGATGCTATTAGTATGTTATGATGTTGATGTGATGGCTGAGATGAAGCAAGAGATGCAGATCATGAAAGCGAGGTCGCAACAATGGACCTCGGGGTAAGAATAGATCATCATACATGTATTGTATGTTTGGTATGGAGGTATGTTAGTTAATGGATTGTTATATGAATTAGGTTTATATACATGTTTGTCATTGTATTGCTTAATGGTTACATACATGATAGATGCTATTTAATTAGTGTGGTCATATGCATGTGGCAAATAGTCATGAATGGTAGTAACTTGTTGTTGTATGCATTGTGGTCATACACATGATGATTATGGTCATTGCATTTAGGATCTCGATGTTATATGTATCATGCTAATTTGGATTGGCCTATGCATATCATTAGGGTTATGAAATTCAGGTATGAGTCGACCTATTGGTGATATTATGTCATACTAATTTAGACTGACTATGCATATGTGATTGTTATGCATGAATGGAAAGTGTTTATGAGTTTATGATGTGAACATATTAGCTAGTTATTGTCATGCTTATCATGAACTTATTTATGTTTGATTTGATGTATTGTGAAGTTATATCGTGCTAATATACATTTATTGTGCATAAAAGATAGCCTCCCTTGAGATACATTAAGGTATGATTTTGCTTATGTCATCTACTTGGTGCTTGAATGGTTGATTATGTTTTTTATTTGGTGTTTGAGTGTTTGGTGTCTATTATGTCATCTATATTTTTCTTTAAAGTTTTATTAATTGCATGATATGAGTATGTGTATGTAATATTGCATGAAGGAATGATCTTGTTTCAAGATGGTTATACTGACACATTATGTGTGTGAGATAGTTGATATGCACTTGAATGCAAGTGGGTGCTAGTTGTAGTATTATAATTAACGAATGTAAGTTGATTGCAGATTATGACATGACTGTTCATCTTGGTAAAGTTTGATTTCAAATTAATATACATGATGTCTTGATCTTTGGAACATGTGACTGACATGTGTGAGCAGTTGTAGGGAAACATGCTTGGTATTAGTGTGACAAGGTAATAGTTGATGTCTTTATATAACTAACAGTTGGGTGATATGACAGTACATAGTAAGACTGGATTGTAACAAGGTAAAAAGATAAAAGAAAGGAATTGGGTGAGAATTCCTTTGGCTATGTTTGGAAGCCGCAATTCCAAATGAATGAGTGCTTTGCATGAACACAGGAAGTCCTCTTAACCTTGATTTTTTCTAACATCAGGTGGATATGTGCTAGATTCATGAACATGTATTTGACAGGTATAATAGTTGGTTTCTAGTTACAATCGGATCCTTCAAGGGAATTGGAGTCCCTTGAGAGATGGCATGGATGTGTTTAGTTAAAGGGTAGATTGCTTGATACAACAAGGTAAGGTAACCATATATTGTTATATTTATTTATACATTGACAATTGTGTGTCTATGGCAGTGGGATGCAGCGGATTGTATGCTTTTGGTCTTTTGTGATTTGTTTTTGCTTGATTTGCAATTTCATTTATGTCTAGGGTATGGTCATACCATTTTGTTTGTGGCATCGTATTGCTATTGGTTTTCCATGGGTTTCTTCTTGTTTGTTTATTGTTCTTGCCTTTTGTGTTTTGAGGGTCTTAGGAATTGGTTGGGAAGGAGGAAGTTAATGGAGCTCGGGATGTTGAAAAATGTAACTAGGTTCGGTCTTTTAAAATGTACTTGTCAAAAGAATTTTTATTATTGTTACAATGACTTATTAAAGCATGGATTTCATGCTTGGGTCATCATTTTATTATTCAAAGTCCCAATTTTGGACTCCTATGATTAATAAAGAGTCATTGTATATTTTATGAGACCCTTCTTGGGCTTTCGAACAACGTAAAAAATTATTTTTTAGTAAAAAATTAATTATATAACCTCCCGTTGACGGTGTTGGACATGCCAACATTCAAGGGATCACCCCAGTATGAAGTCCCAACTAGACCTCACACTGTTTGGTGTGGGAGTCTCGTCCGGTATGATGGTCTGGTTTCCATTATCTTAAATATTTGCCTCAGCTCTTGCTTGTCAGCACAGGAGAGTGGTTTGCTTTGTCTTCGAGTAGTGAGGTTCGCGTGCCTGGTGATTGCTAGTGTTACTTGTGTCAATGGTCCTTTCACCACAGAGGGAGAGGGTGATCCGAATTTAAACAGGAACGCAACAAATTATAGAGATAACCATAAACACAGAGATGCAATGGCAATAATACTTCATTTCATTAATGTAAAATACTGAAATATGCTTACAAACAAAAATGGAAATAAACTAGCTAGGGCGATGGTAGCTTTATCTCTGAGAAGAGATGTGGCAGCTACATGCCTCTGAACTGTGTTACAATGAGGCTCCAAGGCCTATTTATTGTGATAAATAATGGAAAACCCTAAACATCCAAAAACATAACCCTAGAAGATGAAACGCCAAACTGTAGGCCCCGTTTGGGTAAATTGGTACATCAACTTCCTGAGGTCGTAACTTTGGCATACGATCTCTATTTGACTCACACAGTATCTCGTTAGAAAAATCTATCCGAGAACTACAACTTTGGAAAGAGAAACATCGATCCATGGACCCATGTTGCTCCCAGTTTTCCCAAAAAACATCATTTAGGGCCTCAAAACGGCTTCGGAAGTTCAGGACCCAAAAAACTGCTAAAAATAGTAAACTATGCTACAATTAAGGAAACTAAAAAGCTAAAAGAAACAATGGCGGGGGTCCAAGTGGACTTGGCGGGTGGCCACCAATATTCACCTGGATCAGAGGGTGGGAGTGAGTCCCAAGTCGGATGGGAGGAAGCCCCAACTCTATTAGGTACACACAACACAACAGGATGTGCACAACTTCCAGAGGAGTTGTCCACACGGATGTGCCAATAACAACACACAAAGAGAGATAACACGTATAACACACAGTGGAGGAGTCTGCACGAGTGCAACGATCATTATAGCAATTTTTAGTAAAACGTTTGTTTGATGTCCGGGGAGGTAACCAACACGGGAAGGACAGCATTAACAGCTCATACAACACATTTTCATTAACATATATGTATTACAACAAATGAATGAGTTCAAGTGTTAAACACAGGTTAAAGCAACATGTATTACAAGTGTTCAGGATTAGTCTTACAACACATGTGTGAAAACGTGTTGGCCTGTTAGCAGGTTTCTGAATTAAGTGAAAGTTCCAAGAAACATCATTACACCATACATCACTAACCCCATGGGCAGGGCGTTGGAGCCACTACTTACTCCTCAGAGAAAATATCACAGACTCTCAAGGCTATGTGGGAGGAGCCGAGGTGAAAATTCCTTTGCATGTACAATTGAGGGGGTATTTATAGCCAAGGGTGAAACTGACCCTTGTGGTTGTTCAACTTCCCTCATGACTGTTTAACTTCCATGACCTTTCGATTTCATATGACAAGTGGGTCTCTTGGACTTCCTTGTTACATTACATTGATTGATAGTATGCCCCACAATAGAGATGTGGATGACATGACTCATGACAAGACTCGACATGACAGTGTTGGTACACTCGTGTTGCTGCTAGTGTACATGTCAAGCTGCAGTGTTGCTGGGTGATGGATGTCCTCATGCTGTTTCACATCTTCACCTCCACATGGCAAAGTGGACAGAGCTTTCGATGGTCATTGGGATTGCTTGATGTTGCATTCGCATGTTTCTCCTTGCTTGTATGTTGGCATGCTTGACAGGTTCATCTGTTCACAAAAAGTGCATGTCCGTTTATCCGTCCGTGTGTGAACACATCCTCGCATGTTCGCTCATCTATCCATCCATGAACACATCTTTGCATGATCATCCATTCATGAGCACATCTCTTTGCATGCATCATTTGTTCGTCCGGTGGCGAACATGTCCTTCTGCATGTACTCCATTTTTTCATCCCATCCATCGTCACACCATGTTTGTTTGTGTACCTGTATGTTAGGTCCCTATATTACTATTGTAAACCCTTATTGTTATTAGTACAACCCCCTTATTATATTTTTGTGCTCATGTAGTCCCCATATTCTTATTATTGTGCCCCATAGAAGCCCACTATTGTTATTATTGTGCCCTTACATTATTAATGTTATGTCGGCTCTTATTATATTATGACCCCTTAAGACTCCTATATATAGAAAGGAGGTCTTGTCATTTGTATCATCCAAGAATTATTCATTTGTGTAATGTAAAGGAGGTTGCCCCCTCAAAGAGGCTGAATTATAAGGCATTGATCTATCTTTTTATCTTTTTGTGAGCTAGTTTCCTAACATTTGGTATTAGAGCTTTGGATTCTAGGGTTTCGCTGCTCCAAATAGGTCATCGTGGAATTTTCCCTATAACTTTTTTTCTGCGACATTTTAGAAGCTAAAAAAAAAACCATTTGAGAAGAAATTGCGCTGAACCTACTGTCCGAATTTCAGATTTTATCTCGCTATATTCTCGAAGATATGATATGAGGAAGATAGGGTTTTTGCAGACCCCTGAATTACATTCCAAATAGGTCACCTTGGGAAAATCGTCATAACTTTCGCTCTGAGCATCAGATTGAATTTTTGTAAGAAGTTACAAAAAGAGGAAGGACTATAGTTTTTTTGGGTATAATTTTCAGAACCTAATGTTGAAACAATGACCTGCGGCACGTCGTACAACTTTGCTCTAGTGAACTAGTCTATACTCAGGTTATCGTGGGAGATTGTGCACAACTATTTCTTAGTGAATCCAATTTCGATCATACTGGTGGCATTGGAAAGAGGACGCAAAGGGCTACTACAGGTCGCAATTTCCAAACTGGAAAATCTAAAATTACAGAGTTACAGTCGTTTCAATATCGAGCTCCTAAAATCAAGAAAAGGCAATATGAGGAAGTTTGATGGCAAGGATCCGGTAAATTGGATACTACAGATGGAGCAATATTTTTATCTACATGAGGTGAAACTATTACAAAAGGTATGTATCGCATCTTCATATTTAGAACCAGATAAATTTTTATGGTATAAAGGTTTGTGTTCTTGTAAAGCACTTGTCACTTGGTCAATTTTCACGGAAGAAATGATAGCACATTATGAGGATACAAAGAGTAACACCTTATTTAGCCAATTGATAAATCTCAAACAAAATGGTTAAATGGCATATCACATTGAGGATCTCAAAAAATTGAATATAAGGGTAAATGATATTCCAGAGAAGAAGAGGATTGATGTCTTCATACGGACTTTAAAGGATAACATTCAACATGAGGCTCATCTTTGGGAACCTGATTTATTGGAGAAGGCATTCAGGTTGGCAAGAAAAATTGAAAGCGGAATTATGGAAACAAGGAATCCTACTACTCACAACTATAAATATGGAAGTGTTTTTTTTTCTTGCCTTCCACAACCTACAATATTTACACGACAACAATTGGAAGAAAAAGAGAAAAAGGACTTTGTTACATTTGTGATAGCAAATACACTAAAGGTAATAAGTGTGCTGAGAAGAAATTATTTTACATAGATTGTGAAGAGGAGGAAGAAAAGGATCAAGAAACATCAAAAGAAGAGGATATACACCAAGAACCAACCCCAGAGAAAGAAGAAATGAATCTGAACATATCATGTAAAGCATTGGAAAGAATTACCACTCCTCAAACTCTCAAGATAGATGGACATATCAAGAAGAAAAATGTTCAAGAAGTGAAAGATCACATCAAGCATCAAGAAATGAATCCAACCATATCTTGTAAAGAATTGGCAAGAATTACCACTCCTCAAACTCGCAAGATAGAAGGACATATCAAGAAGAAAAAGGTTCAAGAAGTGAAATATCACATCGAGAAAGAAGAAATGAATCCGACCATATCTTGTAATGCATTGGATGGAATTACCACTCCTCAAACTATCAAGATAGAAGGACATATCAAGAAGAAAAATGTTCAAGAAGTGAAAGATCACATCGAGCATCAAGAAATGAATCCAACCATATCTTGTAATGCATTGGAAGAAATTATGACTTCTCAAACTCTCAAGATAGAAGGATATATCAAGAAGAAAAAGATTCAAGCAGTGAAAGATCACATCGAGCATCAACAACAAGTTCTCCAACTTTTAAAGGATAATGCCACTTTGGTGCAGAATCGAATGAAACAATGGGTAGATCAACATCGCAATGAAAGAAGTTTTGATGTAGGCAATTGGGTATTTTTATGGCTACATCTCAAGCAAGCTATTTATGAGAAGAAAATGTTGGCAATACTACATGCACTTAAGAAATGGCGACCTTACCTAGTGGGAAGACACTTGAAGGTAAAAATGGATCATGATAGTCTTAAATACTTTTTAGAACAAAGATTATCTTTAGAAGAACAGAAAAAATGGGTCACAAGTATGTTGGGTTGTGACTTTGAAATCATCTACAAAAAAGGGAAGCAAAATGTTGTTACAGATGCACTCTCAAGAAGGGATGAGGATGTGGAAGCATTGTTTTGTGCTATTTATATTATGCAACCCGATTGGATAAACGAAGCAAGGGATGAATGAATGAAGGATGAAGAAGTGTGGCCACTCATTCAAAAGTTGCAGAAGATCCTAGTTCAAACAATATTTCCAGAACTTGATGAAGAAGGAAAAATCGTATTGGAGCCTGGAGTAGTCACAAAAACAAGAACCCGATAGCTACAAAATCGATCAATTTCAAAGTATCTCATCAAGTGGAAGAACTTACCTGCTGAATATTCCACATGGGAGGACAAGAATTTTATACAGAAGAATCAAGAACTACTCAAGCATTGAGGACAACACTTTTTGAAGGAGAGGGGCATGTTAGGTCCCTATATTACTAGTGTAAACCCTTATTGTTATTAGTACAACCCCCTTATTATATTGTTGTGCCCATGTAGTCCCCATATTCTTATTATTGTGCCCCATAGAAGCCCACTATTGTTATTATTGTGCCCTTACATTATTAATGTTATGTCGGCTCTTATTATATTATGACCCCTTAAGACTCCTATATATAGAAAGGAGGTCTTGTCATTTGTATCATCCAAGAATTGTTCATTTGTGTAATGTAAAGGAGGTTGTCCCCTCAAAGAGGCTGAATTATAAGGCGTTGATCTATCTTTTTATCTTTTTTGAGTTGGTTTCCTAACACTGTATGCGCAGTCACTCATGATGAGATGACATCAAATCCATAAACCTCCTACATACCATGATGCATGAGTGTTTCGAATGCATGATTGTTTCGAATGCAGCTGATCGGGAGAAAATACAAGGTTGGGAGCTTTGAGCTGGGATGGAGGCTCTAGGCACTATTGGTGAAAACTGCGGAGAAGTCACTAGGAGATCGTGATGGGAAATCCGGATCGACAGTGACTGTTTGTGAGGTATGCCTCAGTTGGATGACAAAACTACGCAATTTTTGGGAGGAGTAGTTTGGGCTGCGGGAAGGTTGGGCAGACAAAATCTGCACAATTTTTGGAAGGAGCGGGTAGTGGGAGCCTGGCAACCAAAACTATGCAATTCCTGGAGGGAACTGGCAGCTTCCTGTTGGGACCTTGGCATCAAAAACTATGCAATTCCTAAAGGGAACCGACAGTCGGTTGTTGGGAGCTTAATAGTCAAAACTCTGCAATTCCTCGAGAGAATTGGCAGCGGGCTGCTAGCAGGAAAAATTGCGCTGATGCTGGGATGCTGGCCTATTGATCACATCTGCGCAGTTTTTGAGTTGAGCGGACTGATGGGCAGCAGAGGGCTTTCTCATGAAATCTATAAATATTTCCGGGCAAGCAGCTAGTCGGATGACTAGTGGGCTAGCTAGAAAAACTGTGAAAATTTCGGAGGGAGACAGGGATGGGCACTAGGTGTCTATCCGGCCTGTCTGCATAATTTTATCAGTTAACGGAGCGGGCAAGGTATGCAGCCTCTGCGCAATTTTTGAGGGGAATTGGTCCTGGGGTGACTGTCGAGTCAAATTCTCAGGTTGACCAGCAGGAATGTTGATTGATCAGCTTGCAAGTAGCACAGCTTGGAATGGCTTGCTTGGTGCTTCTACATTGTTCTGGGTGATAGTCGATCGAGTCGATGGTGGAGCAAAGGTCCAGCTGTCAGAGGGTGATCTAGTTGTTAGAACTTTAGCAAAATGACTAAGTGTGTGAGTGAGTGAAGAGGTGCATACGCATACTTGCAAACACGCACTTACATGACTTGACGACGAGACGACTCAAACCATCCAGACACACATGCTCAACATGACTGACTGACTGTGTGAGCGACATGTGTGACGCTTGTGATTTATCATTGGACGACCGCGATGATGCTTGCGTCATAATGTATATGACTTTGTGTGTGAGTGTGACGGATGTTTACATAGTGAACACAACATGTACACATGAAGCGAAGAGCTTGTGTATGACCATAACATGGTCGCAAGCATGATATTGACATCAACAAGAAAAAATTGTCTGTCAAACGATGAAGCAAGGTGTGAGTGAAGACTCACACGAGCTCACGGGGTGAACCCGAGTGCATGCAGAAATCAAGTAAAACTCTCAAAGGAGGCTCTGAAATTCGATGCAAGCCAAAATTTTGGAGGGTGTTGCAGCCACTACAACACTTGGCGACACACTAGTAGAGCTCTAGCTTCTTTATTTTAGTTCATTGATAGCATAGGGCCTTAGTTTTTCAGGGAGTATTGTATCGTTGTGCGGGTTACTTCAGCTACCCCACTTAACCCATGGACAGACATTGTTCACCCTTTTGCCAACTCAGTCAAACACAATAGAATTTCAGCTTGATCACAATGTTTTGAAATCGGGAAGGGTAGATTAGCTTGCGAGTTGAAGATTTTCAGAGTATAAGTTTTCATCTCTAGTGTTGCTCCACTACCAGCAGGCCTGAACAGTGCCCCGGTGGAGTCATGCAAGAACACACACATTGTTCCACTACCAGCGAGCCTAGCCAATACCTTGGTGGAGTTGCATGCTTCACCTATCTACGCATGAAGCCTTTCTCGTCTTTCACCTTTGTATTTTTTAAGAGGATTGTGCATAAGCACTTATTTATTTTTGGGGCGGAAGAGGGATCCTGACTTATCGTGAGCAAAAGAGGTTGTTCCTTCAAAGAAGCATGTAAGACCTCTGACGTAGGTTTTCTCGTTTATATTTTCCCCTTCTTTGTTTCTACTAGTTGGATGAGTTTGAACACACATAGCAAAAGGCTAAGTACAGCCATGAGGCTTCTGATTGTGGACATAGGTTCGTGGTTGGACCAAAACTTCCCTTGCAGATGACTTATATTTTCCGTCAAGACTTCATCGGCTGAAGGTTATAACTAAGGATAGAGAAGAAAAACACAAGACTGGCCAAGTGCTACAGTGTCACAAGTCTCTTCATATCTCAGCCACATACTCATTCAAAATCCAGAACTCAGTAGATGGCAGCACTTATTTCCAGAAAACAAAAATAGTAAGGTATTAAGAAAACCAAACAAAACAAAAACAAAAATAGTAAGCAAGGCAAACAAAATGAAAACAACAAGCAACAAGCAGACTATGTACATGGTGCGGGGCGCGGCCCAGCCTATTGGAAGTAGTGCTTGAGATCTTGGCCATTGACAGGAAGGTTGTCAATCCTCCTGTTAAGTGATTGCAGATGGTACGTGTGTAGGCCAATCTTCTCATGGACTGTGTACAGACCAATCCAGAGGGACTATAACTTTGTATGTTTGCCTTTGTCTTCATGGGACTTATCCCATTTCAGAACCAAGTCACCAACAACGAAGTTAGCTTTCCCTGTAGACTTTTTATCAAACTATCTCTTAATACGGTTATGGTGGAGTGTAAACTTTTCTTTTTCTTTCATCCTTTCTTCCTGAAGATCGTGGAGTGTATCCATCCTATGCTGAACTAGCTAGCAAGGCTTGCCTTGGGATTCTTTGGATAGCTGAAGTGCAGGCAAGTAGATATTGGGTGGAAGGATGGCTTCTTTACCATATACCAAGAAGTATGGTGAGGTATTTAGAGAGGGCTTGGGTGTTACGTGGTCGTCCTATAACGCATTCGTCAGGGAAGTATGCTAGTTGCACTGCTCGGAGTAAACAGTCTTTTTTATTATGCAGATAAGTTTTTTGTTTGTGGATTCTGCGAGATCGTTTCCCTGTGGGTAGTAGTTAGATGAGTGTTTCGGCACAATACTATTTTGTAACGCAAAGTCATAAACTTTTAAAGACGAGAAGTACATTTCATTATCAAAAACAAGTGATACCGGAACGCCGAAGCATGAGATGATGTTCTGTTGGAGGAAGCTAATGACCTCCTAGTTGTTCACTTGTTTGAGTGGAACTGATTTTGTCCACCGCATGAGGTAATCAGTTGTTATTAGAATGTAGCGGCGTTTTTTTTACGAATGTGGGAAAATTTCCCCAATGATGTCCAGGCACCATTGTTGGAATGGTTCGGTCACTGCAACAGGGTGTAGTGGGGCTGCTGACCTTCGTGCTCTGTTGGCGCATTACTGACAAACAGGGCACTTGTAGGCATATGCATGTGCATCCTTGAATAATGTGGGCCAGTAGAAACTAGCTCACATAACTTTGTGTGCAGTGGTGTTTCCCGCAAAGTGCCCCCCAGCGGATCCATCATGCAGATCTTGTAATACCTTCTCTAATTCATGTGCCTCCATGCACCTGAAAAAAACTCCATTGATGTGCTTCTTGTAAAGCACTCCATGCATCAACTGATATGTTAAATAATTGAGGCACAATTCCCTCTTCTGTTTGATGGAAAAGTGAGAGGGTACGGTGCCATGCTCAAGGTACTGCCGCACATCTACGTACCAAGAGGTTCCGTCTTTAATGGGTGTTGCTCGCCCTATATCATACATCTCAACTTCCTGCTCCCAGCTGGTGAGCTCTTCTTCATCCTCCGGTGCGTGCACTTGCAAGCCTAGCTTGATTTCAAGATCATACTCTTGCAAGCCTGGCTTGATTTCAAGATCATACTCTTGCAAACCTGTCATGTAGTTCGCACTTCGTTCACCCAGTTCTTATTGTACAAGCAATGTATGGACTGTTGGATGAGGGACGTAGATTATGCAGTGGTTCTTCAACAAGTATGGCCTGAAGTGTTTCACCACCTTGTAAATTGTATATGCTTGCTTGTCAATGGTGGGGTAGTTGAGTTCTGGTCCATGCATGCTTGCGCTCATGAAGGAGATGGGATGTTCATCGTTCATCTCATCCTTCTGAATGACTACTGCAGCGAGTGAATTATCAAAGGTGAAGGTGTACAGCAGGAAATCCTTCTTGAAGTCTAGGTTGTAGAGTGCAAGTGCTTCTGCAATAGCCTTCTTGATACGGGTGAATGTATACTTTTCCCTCTTGCCCCAGCTGTAGACTGCATCTTTCTTGATCGTGTCCTGCATGGGCTTAACTATCTGTGCATAATCCGAGATGAACTTCTGGAGGAAGTTAATCTTGCCTAAGAAGGATTGCATGGCTTTCTTGTTGGCTGGGTAATGGATTTGTGTAATAGTCTGGACCCAGTCCAGATCAACCTTGATCCCGTTTTTGGCAACAATGTGTCTAAGAAGGTTCCCCTCAGACACTGTGAATATGATTTTTTGGGATTCAAGGAAATCTCGTATTTCCGGCATTGCCCAAAAAAATTTCTTCAGATGGCATATGTGGTCCTCACGTCTCCTTGAGAACACAGTCACATCATCGAGGTATACCACTACGCTCTATGCGATGAGTTCAGGAAAAGCGATGTCCATGGCGCGTTGAAAGGTTGCGCCTGCATTCACAAGCCCAAATGGCATTCATCTGTATGCGAACAAACCCCACTTGGTACGGAAAGTAGCCTAAGTTTGTCAGGTTCTAATTCCAGAACCTGATTGTATCCTCAAAAATCGTCGAGTAGGGAAAACATTTGTGCCCCCGACACTGTTTGCAAAATGTGGTCCATAGACGGCACGGGGCAGTTGTCTTTGTCTAAGGCGAGGTTCACGTTACAGAAATCAACACACAAGTAGATTTCCCTGGACTTATTGCGTACAGGAACAAGGTTTCAAACCCAGGTAGAATGATGAACTTTGTATATGATCCGTACATCCAACAGGTTGGTGAGCTCTTTCTGTATGAGGGGTTCAAGTGACGGATGTACTTTCCTTAGTTTCTATTGATATGGCTTGACCCCTTCTTTTATTGGGATGATGTGTTGGATTATCCGCATGTCATAAGTATTCAGATCATTGTATGTCCACACGAACACATCTCAGTACTACTAGAACAGGCCAATAAAGGCTTGCCGCTCTTGTTGTGTGCAACATGTGCCGAGATTGACAAACTTTGAATCTTGTTATGTTCCCAAATTGATCAGTTCGTGCATCATGGTGGAGCTGTGGGTTTTGTTGTTCCTCGGCCCCTGAAAACATTCTTGCAAGTCATAAAGCTTCTCCAACGATGCCACACCCTTCGTGATGAGATGGCCTTTCCTGTTACCAGCTTCTGCTTGCAAGGATTGCTCATGCTCGTCATCTTATATTGTTGCATCTTTGAAGACGTCAACATTGGCCATGAAATTCAGTATCTGTTGACCATCATTAAATGCGCGTAAGTTAGTTATGTTATCCGGGATAGATGATTTGTATAAAATTTCAATAGTAAATCTATCCCTAATCGGTGACATTTTGGAAGCTGTGTTTTCTAGAGCATTGGCAGCTGCATTACACGTACATGGTACAACAGTGATGTTAAATGCTTGGAAGTTAGAGATCATTCACCATACCTCTTGTTGGTAAATTTTGAGATGCGGTGACAAATAGTGAATGGTGTTACATACCTGTCGTACCATTATCTATGAATCACCTACCACTTTGAGTACGCCACGTTGAGGCTGACGGCCTTCTGCAAGCCCAACATGAGTGCTTTATACTCAATAAAGTTGTTTGTGCACTCAAGCTCCAAACGACTTGAAACCATATGCTTCTTGTTGTTTGGGTGAATCAAGACACACTTGGCTCCTGAGTCGTCCTGTGTCTTTGATCTATCAAAGTACATGGTCCACAACTTGTGTATACACAGACCATTCGACGCGCTTCTACTAATGCTATTGTTGTTGCTATTACTACTGCTACTATTGGTACAATGTATTGTACATGCTTCATTACCATCAGTTGGGAAAGGAAGGAGGCCCAACTGCATCTCTAGTGGGGTTGGAGTTGGTCGTGCAGGATAACACCCCAACGTTGTTTCCAGGAGGCAGTTGCCAAACATGAGTTCTACGAAGACCAATGGTTTATTCTCGCCATTGATGGGAGTGACATTATGCCTCATATAGCTCTCGAATACCACCTAGATTTGATTTTTTTTGTCCTTATATGGAAGCCACATGTGCTACCAGTCTATAGCGGAATATCCGTTCAACTTGTTGGACCAGTCTCTACTGATTAGTAAACCATATGCTTCCAATATGTCCATAACAACAATGTTGATGCATTCGTGGACTCGACTGTCATGAGATAGTCGAATGATCACGTCTCAGAGTTCACCAATGGATGGTACAGATGCTTGATCAAGTTGGATGATTTGTGTGTATTTCTTGCTCCATTATGCATTGATATTTTTAGCAATGTACAGCGGCATGACGTTGGCTAATGCGCCAAAATCAACCAAGCAGTTGTGAACATTACAGTTGAAAACTTCAAATGAGAGTAGGAATGGAGGCAACCTAAGTTTTCTTCTTTAATATGGAGTGCGTTTAGCATAGTGGAAAGTGATCAGGAGGTGTGCTTACTCCCTTGCTGGTAGAGGTTGCGTTGTCCGTTGTTGTTTGTCCCAATGCACACACAAGATGTCTCGTTGAATCTAGATCTTAGCTAGCTCGAACAAATTGATGTTCACACAAGTTTCCTTCATGTCATCCACAATGTTGTAGTCTAGAGGTGGTAGACTCACCAAGGTGTTCGGGGTAAGACTGATGTTCATGTTGTCTGGTGGGGTGTTCTGCATTTTGCCGTTCATGGACGTACTCCTGTCCGTCGCTATCTTCCCAGACTTGCTTTGTGTTTTCTGCTTTGGGGCGGCTGGTGGATCAGCCTTTCTCAATAGCAGTCTCATCTTTTCTTGCACCTCCCCAACTGTAAGGGGAGCCCCTTTACTCCTAAAATTGTAACGATCATTTTGCTTTGGGGGTTGTTTCTCAGTGTTTTCCTTTAACGCTGCTTGCGAGCACTGATACATGTTCACCGCATGCCCAAAACTTGATTCTTCATCAAGTGCAACATACTTATCATTATCTATGTCTTCTAGTTGTTCATGCATATTGTTTTTTTGCATCAAATGTATGACTGCATACAGAGCTTGCGACTCGCTTCCAGTCTGAACAAGAATTCTCTGGGTGATGTTCTTCGTGGAATGAACATAATTCAAAGTTTGCGCACTAATTGAGCTGGAACACAGAGCTCTGCGTAGTTTTTGCAGTGAATTGGTTGTTTCCTAATGACATGCTTCCTTGTTTCTAACTGGGCAGACGGTTGCTTGCAGACGTGTCCATTTTTCGTTGTTTAAGCTCAGACACTTATGTTGTCAAGTTCTTGATGAGGCAAGTGAGGGTTTCAATATCATTTGTTTCCTTGTCTCTACCTTTGCTCGCCATCACCTAGGACTTCTTGCTCGCGTCCTTGGAGTCCTTTGTTGGTTCATCATATTTGATGACTCCAATCACACACAGATATTTCTCAACAGCAATAGCCTCTTCGTAGTTTTCTAATAGTGTTAGTTTTGCAGCTCGCTTGACGAACTACGCAATGTTGGTCGGTAGTGTGGACGTGTAGTAATAAATAGTGATGAAGTCATGAGGTTTGGTGTCCGCTACAAACTTGTTCAATATGCGTGTAAACCTCTGATTGAAGTCTTTTACCTTTTCTTTCCCCTCCATCTTCAGGCTTCCCAATTCTTTGAGTAACATGGCTGGGGTCTTGTCATCAGCAAATTTTTCAAGGAACATGCATTTTAACGCACCCCAGTTATGTATGGAATTGCTTGGAAGGTTGTGATACCATGCAATTGCGCAACAATCCAAGGTACACGGGAAAAATATACATGCTAAGTTGTCGTATCGTACCTCAAGGGTCTGCAGTTGCAAGTATAAGTTATCCAAATGATCTTCTACCTTCACTATGCTATCAGGGTTGAACTTGATGTTCATTCTCTCCACCCGCTTTGGCATCTTGTTCAAAGTACTTGGGAGATCTAATGGTCCCTGAGTCATCCATTCCAAATTTTGGTGAGCCATCTCTTCTTCTTCATTGTCCTCCTCCTCTTCTTCAGAGTCTGACAATTCTGACTCTAAGTTTGTTGGTTCATCTCCACCTCCGCCTCCTCCACTACCTTTCCCTCTGCCTCATGTACCAGAGTTTGAGCCCAAGATCACGAGGGTGTCTTGTTCCCCTTCTTAGAATACTGAAGGTTCCTATCTGTCTTCAATATCTTCTGCAAGACCATCAAGTGTGGCAAGAACTACTTGTTCCGCTGACGATACAACAACCCCTATGGGCGCTGCTTAGCTAGGTCACCCATACTGGTTGAAGTATTTCCAGTGGCTCCTGTGGTATTTTGAAGATGGCGGCTTTTACTGCTTGCAACGCATCGTCAACAGTATCCAACCACTGGTCTTCAAATGTGAATGTTAACAAAAACCCCTCACGCAAGACATCCCATTCGCCTGTACCATGTCGGAGTTTTGTCTCAGTATACCAATTCATGGGTATGACATCCAGGGTATGGTAGAATAAATGTACCCATTCAGGTTGTGGTTCTTCCCCGTAGACCTTGGTCCATTTTGCGAGGTGCGTGTGTGGGTCATCATGTCCATCATATTTGTCTTCTAATAGTAGTTGCGATTTCCCAAATCGTAGGTGCATCATCCTTCTACATCCACGCCAATCCTCAAAATTTCCTTGATGTGTACCCCACCATCGCGCGGGTGTTGCGTGCATTGCCCACTTCAACGCATCAAACCGCTGCTATTCAGGGACTGCACTTTCAAATTTGCTCAGGAATTCATCCACCGCTGTCAATCCGTCATATGTCATCATCTCTCTTGCCTTTGTTGTCATGCAACGTAGTGATCTAATCATCATGTTGCAATTCTGGGTTGTCACTTCGTGCAACCGATTCTGCCATCGCTCTACTTCTTCATCTGAATCCAAAGTGTAGCAGCTTTTGCACTCCCACGAGTCTCCCATCTGCAGTCAGATTCACCCAATCCTGGTCTCATGCGGTTATCTTGTAAATACAATCCAGATCATCGTCGTTATCATCGTCATGCACTAGTTCAGTGTAGCGCGCTCCTTCGGCTGGGTCTAGTGGGACTACTACACATAGTGACTTTTTCTCGAAGACCATTTTACGCTTCTTCAGGTTGATGACTCTGTTCATATTAGTGGCCCAGTCTATTCCTAACAGCGCAAGATAGGGATTGTTGTCATCGACAATCTCTATTACCTCAAAATCCGCCTACGCGCTTGCGCCTTCAATGTCAACTGTCACCCCTTGCAACCTTCCCATGGGAAAAATCTTCCGTTGGTGTGCCATTCATAATTGAATAGGGGACCATTGTAACATGGGCCTGCCCATGCATTCCCATGTTTTTTTTGGTAATAAATTCATGTCCGAACCCAGATCTAGGATTACCTGATCCATTTCATACTCACCAATTTGTGCAGTCAACCTCATTTCTCTTCCAGTGCACAATGCATGCTTCCCTAATTTCCGGACTATGTGCAGTTCTCCTGACCCCACGCACCTGGTGATCAACTCTTGTAATCCTTTAACTGCCTTGCTTTCGTGCAGCAGTTTCATGGATGTCTCCAAAAAGGTAGTGAGCATTGAAGGATCCATTTCAGGTTAATCCTTACTACCTAAAGTGGAGGCCTCCGTGAAGCTCTTCTTAGCTTCCATGAATGTTTCCTTTGCACATTCTAAGTCAAACTCGGGTTCCTTTGCAGGAGCCTTACGAACCCTCGCACTTTCCTCTGGATGCTTCCCTGTATCCTCTCCCATGGTCGTATTGCTTCTGAGCATCATGTTTACATTCGGGTCTTCTTCGTGTGGCTCAGACCTCATCATTTGTATATTCTGAGTCGGGGGAAGCTGGAATACCCCTTTTTCGCGCATCCTTATGATCAACGTAGGACAATCTATTGTTTAATAGTTTGCGGCCCCTTCCTGGCCCCATTCCTCCTCTTCCCTGACCTCGCCCCTGAAATCTAGCGTGCGCCATCCCCACATCTGGGTCGAGGGCTTGTGTTTCGGTCTACATCCTATAGGCAGGGGTCCGA
Source organism: Pinus tabuliformis (assembly GCA_031772625.1). Taxonomy (NCBI): domain Eukaryota; kingdom Viridiplantae; phylum Streptophyta; class Pinopsida; order Pinales; family Pinaceae; genus Pinus; species Pinus tabuliformis. The sequence continues at coordinate 484,290,784 of CM062804.1, forward strand.
TCCATCATTAGCTCGTAACTGCGGCAAGTGCGCTCATCGTGGCCTACCGACCTGCAAAAATTACAAAACAATTGTTGGGGCGTCTGTGTATACTTCTGCAACAAATGACAATTATTCGTCATGTGTTTCCCTCCTATTTGACAGATCGTGCACCATAATGTGGGTGTCGCGCTCGGCCCTACCTGTGCCTTCGGTCTCAACAGCATTGGACCTCCTTGTGTCGAGTAGTTCGCGAACACTGGACAGTGATCCTTGTCATGACCCTAGCCTTTGCATTTTATGCACCATACTTCCTCACGCGCCTCTAGTCGCGGTGCCCTATCTTGCTTCAAAATTTGCATTTCCAAACACAGATTCTGTAGTTGCGCATGGATTTGTTGAACTCCCAACCCAGGGTCTTGTATCAGGGTCTCATGTAACCTCATCTCCATTTCCAACACTTCGACTTGGGTGGAAAGTTTCTGTTGTGACAACGTTGTCCTCAAGTGCGGTGTCAGAGATTCTACAAACCATGCAAGATGTTGTCCATCTGTCAATGTCATATTGGCTTCATGGATCGTACTCTTCAAGCGTTGATCCAGATCCTAGGGAGTCTTGCCCAGGAGCATCGTGATTTCTTTGAACCAGATGATTGATTGTGTTTCTGACTTTGGCCTACTGAATTCTTTATTCAGCGCGGTCTGGATATCTATTATCCCTGCGTTTGGGTGGTCGTTAGAGTGCTTGATATACCATGTTAATGCGCGATCCTGCAGCGTGCTCACTAATGTAGCCTTCTTAATATTGTCGTCCATGACACCTTGTGCTTCCCATATTACTCTTACCACGAACTAGAATTGGTCCAGATCTTCATTCCCTACTCCTCTGAATACTAGTAGTTTGATCGTGCTCGCCATATTGAACTGTGGAGGTGGTAACCAGGGAATGAGCTGCCTTATCAAACTGACCGCACTTCTCGGAGAGACCTTAGCGAACTCTTCCTCGCTCTCTCGTGAGGGTGAAATTAAGGGACTGTTTTCTAATTCTTCACTACTTTTGTAGATCTTTCCGCTCCACGTAGTCCCAAACATTAATGTATTCGCATGAACCTTTTTTCACACAATAGCATCTTAATCCAAGTATTCAAATATTTAATATACTTACCTCGCGGTCCTTCGAGAAAGCGTCGTTCTGCCTCGTTGCAGCTCACGGTCATGTCTACCGCAAACTCAGTGGTAAATCCCCCTATTATCCGGTCAAGCCAATGGTCCATAGCCCGTGTGATCTTGTCCTCTGATGCTTCTAGTCTGCACACTAATTCCGGAGTCCACACTATTGGTTTGTCGAGCCTACACCTTCCTTGGCTGTCGGCTAACTTCGCGATCCACTCATACAGCTCAAAAGGAAAGGATGCAAAGAAAATCTCATGGATCTTCGTATACACATAGCACTCCAACCACTTTTCCTTAGATACTTACGGAGTTCTGTTTTCCTGTGTTGCGAACTCGTGAATCTTCTTGTCCAACCACTCTTTAATTTCCTTCTTTGTTGGGTTCCAGTGGCACGACATCAGACATCCCTTATGTAGATCCCGGTCCTGGCAACGGAACCATTTTTTGGCTTAGTGGGGCCTGACCTAGGTTCAGAAGTGATTTAACCAAGCAAATCCCGGTACTACTGGCCCTTTCAGCAACAGTCCGCAAAGCGCGAACTGAGGTCTCACCAGAAGTAGTATGGGAGGGTGCTAGAACCAAGTTTCCGCACCGTGGGGATGTCTGATATGAGATGATTGGCTCGCGGTCCAACCTTCGCACTTACTGGGCTACACGCACCAGCGAGCACCCCGCGCCCTGTGATACTGTCTTCGCACAGTTCTAGCCGCAGCGCAACCCATGTTATTTACCCAAGTCTTCCTTAATTAGGCTCTGTTAGCTGATTACTTAGAATATTTTCATATATAAGCATTCATACAAGTATTTATCAATTGTGCGCAGTAAATAAATAGAGTAAAAGTAATGCATAACACCAAAATACAGATCCAAGAATAGATGCACAGAGTAAACTTCTCTTTATTAACTTTCAATCCCACTTACAGACCTGACTCCACCCTATGCACTCAGCTGCAGGGGTCTACGCTCTCAGTTGCGAACTCTACTAGGCCTCTATGCACTCAGCTGTAGAGCCTCCTACTACTACTATGACCCAGTATACTTCAGATCCAACTCTATACTCTAACCATGGCTTTGCATTTCTATATATTATTACTTATCTTTATAGTTAGAGCCTCGCTCTATTTATACAATCCCATGGTCCGCGGACCATGGGTAGGCCGACAAAACTTTAAATTAAATTACAATATTTTAGGGGGGACAGCCCTATGACTCACCCTAGTCTTCGCGCTCAGCGCCCGCAATTCGCAGAGTCTTACAATATAATTGACCAAAACTTGGGCTTTGAGCCCCAAAAACATGTTGCGGGGGATCCCATGCTCAACAGGTCACAATATAACCAATGTCGACCTAACAATAATAATATAAAGGAACAAAAATAACAATAGTGGGATTCTATGGGGCACAATAATAACAATATGGGGACAATATGGGCACAACAATAACAATAAGGGATACAGTGACAATAGTAATGGGGGAATCACTAGTATTATAGGGACCTAACATATTGTTACTAGGAGGTTCAGGAGGGGAAACAAAACTTATTTTGATACCCACAAAAGAGATTTTTTTAGGAAAAACACATTGTAAAATATTATGATTTCATAGTCGATTTAGGGCATTCATCATTACGTCACAGATTTGATCGCAGAAGTTATGTTAGGCGTTTTTCCCTAGAAGGAAACCCTCTTTTTATAAGGGCATTATATTGCAGTTGTCTGCCATCAAGAGAGCATTTCAATTTAGAGTGGGGATATTGTAAGAGACTGAAGACGAGGTCACAGTAGATGTGTTACATGTTGTATCCCTTCATTTTTTTGTTGGAATAAAAGGAAGGACTTATTGTTTCTCTATGGATGTAGCCCAAATTAGGTGAGCAATGTATATTGGTATCTCCATTGTATTATTTCATTATATGTTTATTTCTACATTCATTTTAATTTTATTGCTATATGATTTTATTCCTAACAAAAGGCCCTTGATTTGTTAAACGCTTCTCTTATGGACTTGATGCATATCAAAGATTACACATGGAATACAATAAATTGAATGTTTATGTACCTCCAAAGTAATTACAACCCTGGCAAGGGATTCAAAACTAGAGTTAAATAGAGAGCCACATAGTTTCCAATATAGAGGAAGTTTAGAGAAAACCACCCTAAAACTAAAAGTAAGCCAAAACTAGTCCCGTCCTTATAAAGAAAAGAAAACTAGTTGCAAGTCAAAGAGACCTACCAACCTTGAGAAGTGAAATGAGCCCAAATGGATTTTTTGATTTAATGAGGTTGACCAACGAAGAATACCTACAAAATCCAAAATAAAACCCCGCATTCAATACATTATAATATCTTGTCCAACTTTAGTTTTTAACGCATGAAGGAAATGGTTTGCATCCATTTCTCGATGGCTAGGGTTTCCCACATAGACTTGTGCCTATGTGACTGTTTCAGGGGGTTCCATTGTGTATTTTGAAGTAGTATATACTCCTCCACAATGCCACTAAACCTCAAAGTGTCCATTTTCGGTGGGTTTAGGTTTGCTTTCCAGATCCTAAATTTATTTTTTAATGGATCGCCCTTGTAGATCATTTCTCATGGACAACCTTTAAGAGATATCACGAGGGTTTTGTGTTTGTCATGTGGTTTCATGCATACACAATGAGTTTCCCAAACAAATTTAGGGAGAAGGAAAAATTAAACCCTTATTTGGACTTGGGGTTTTCCTCCTTAGAAAAAAAGAATGTTGTAATCTTGAAGGAAAGAAGGTTATTGGGAAAGTTTACTAGTTTGTGGCCAAGTTATGAAGTTGTTGACGATTGGATTCTTGACAACTAGGAAAATCATGAACCCAAGTGCATTTACTATTGTGGAAATGGGTAATGTGCATTTCTTTTTTAAAAGCAGGAAGATAGAGACTAGATCTATAAGTCAAGTCCTTATTTCATGGGTACCAGAGATCTGTTTCTCACTCATTAGTCTCTGGAATTTAATCCTATGATGGAAATCTCATCTACACCTGTGTGAATCAGATTGTCATTTATCTCTCTTCTTTGTTGGGGTGGAGGAATTTTTAATGCCATTAGAGATAAACTAGGCCGATTTATTTCCAGGTGCCATGATTTATGTGAAAATGAATTCCTCAAAAGGCCTCCTAGAGGTGATTTAACTAAATTTGGATGGTTGGTATCACCTTCAGGCTCTGGAATAAGAATAGATTCCTTTCAAGTGTAATATGTGTCATGAATATGGACATTTTGTGAAAATATATCCAAAAGCTTCAGTTTTTCGAAGCTCTCCTAATCCATCGCTTCTAGAAAAGTAAGGTCAAAATAAGTAAGGATTAATTCTAGTTAAAAGGAAAGACAAGAAGCATCGAAATAAGAAGAAAAAACCATATAAGGTTGAATCTCAGCATCAACCCCTTTTAACAATAGTTTTGAAGCCCTAGATGTTCCTGAGGCAGAAGGTAAAAGTCATGAGGCTCAAGTAAATTAGCCAATATCCATGAAGACTCCTATTCCAAAGGTCCCTTTTGATTGGAAAGATGAAGAAGGCTCAGATTAAGACTCTCCAAAGAAAACTTTTGTAGTGGAAAAAATTTCTCCAAAGGATCCTTCTACATTGAAAGACTAAGAAGTCGGTACGGTGGATGAGAATAAGTTATCCTCAAAATTCTCCTTCCTATTCAAATGTGCTTAAAAAGTAGCGTCATTCCCCACTAGTAACAAGAAGCATGAAAAATCATAGTAGAAAGAAATTTGGTCGTGAGAACTATCTTGATTCTCGTGGGTCGTCTTCTAACTTTTTATGGAAATGTTATGCTTCTACATTCTATTGTGTAAGAAATTTGTTAAAATCTACTCCTACCACCATGATGTAATATGAATAAAATTTGAAGATTTAGTTTTGGAAATTTTCCCTCCTTGCTCTTATTGGGAGGAGGCCAGTTTTTTAGCTTTTTCTATAAAAGTGCCATTAAATGAAGCTAGTCAAAGGGGCTCACAAGAAAGAGATCATATTGCAATATTTCTCATTTTTTTTTTTGTGACCAAGCACGGATTTAATACAAATTATACTCATTCCTTCAAAAAAAATCTTGTCCAATTTAATGACCCTCTCATTGTTACACCTGGTAGAATGAGAGCAGGGTAGGATGGAGTGAGCATGTGTTAATTCTCGTCTCATCAACCTTAATGTGATATACCACTCATCCTCAAACTCCAAATTCATGACATTTCTAAAGTTTGAAAGTTAATGATTCATGGAAGATAAACTAAAGAAGGAACCCCCTCTTTCAGACTCAACACTTAACAATTTAATGAAACCCCTTCATTTCCATGGAGTTTTCCAACTTATTGATAGCCCTGAAAACCTACTAGTACTCAATATACTCATAAATTTTCACCATGCCTCAAATCTTTTGGATCAATCTAGAGAGGCTTGTGTTCTGAGAGACTGATTTGTTTTGGATTTAACAAAATATAGTGTAGTGTCTCAAATTACAATGAGGTATTTTACTCTTTTAATTTGAGAATACTCAATCTTTGATACATGGGTAACTATTCTTCTTAATTATTGATGGATACACCTAAACTCCAAACAAAGTTTAGACACAATTTTCTTTAGGGTTAAAGACTAGTCTTCTGCACCTACCACTTATTAAATAAAGGCTCTTAAACTTAAATAAAATTTAAATAAATACAACCATTCCATGTAATTGAAACTTGAAACTGAAATCAAATGAACTTGAAAATATTTTATTTGTGCGTGAATACTAAACCAAGAATGCCTTCTTATCATTGTATACAATAACTTGAAGTAACCTTGAATATGATAACTATTTCAATGATGTGCTTGGACTCTTTCACATTTGAGGTTCTCATAATGAGAGTCTCGCCAATCAATTGAAGGTAAGATACATGTTCAAAATATAAAGACGTAGAAATCCCTTTATCTATCTAGTATCCCTTGTATATTTGATGTTCATTCTTAAAGTTAAATTTGAATTAATGAAAAGAAAGGGTGAAAGAAGATAATCTTTCTCGAGATCTCTTGAATCCTTTAAAATATTGAGATTCTCCATTAACAAACACTCAAAAGGAAGAACCATCTAACCATTTATATGACCAACTTACTAAAAAAAAATTATTGTTATTAAAAAAAAAACTTGAATACGTTTTTGGATAGACTTTTAATTCACTTTATATATCACGTTGTAACATGCTCTATATTCCCTGATTCTAACATAGCACATGGCATTTTGAGAGACACTAAAGTTGTCCAGTATTTATAGGAGGACAAACCCATTTTTAGATGCAATAATTATTAGTCCTTGTCTACCTTGAGTAGGGACTATTAGTAATCTATTTGCATTGATTCATGGGTTTCCCACCATTAATACCTTGCTCTTTTAGCCAATGCATTGTATTTTTTTATTTTTTTTTGGGGTAGGCACAATGGGGGTTAAAGACGTTTATTTCATTAGAAACAGAATAAAACATACAAATTGGTTTTCCCTTATTTTTCATTGGGAAAACTAGACCAATGGTAGAACCAAAGCTTTTTGAGCATTCAAAAATTAATTTTGTTTTGGGAAATCAAAATTACAACATCAAAAATATGAGGCCTATGGCATGCTAAAACTAGCATACCTTAAACACTAAAAACAGTAAAATAAAAGTAAACAAATTTAGAGAGAATAGAGTGCATCAACCAGCTTTACGAAAATCCAATTCTTTGATAGCAATGAGTTCTTTATTGCTCCCCAACGAGTAGCCTGGAATTGAAAGGAAACCCAAGTGGCCTTCAATCCTTTGTTGATGTCGATATAGTCCTTGGCCCATAATTTGTAGCTCATCTAACACCATTAAAATTTCTTCTCAAGTTTCATTTTTGTTTAGAAGGACTCTCCCAAGCAACAATTTCATGTGCCAATAGATATCAATGGTGTACATGTACTAATGCGTCTTCCTCTTGTGTGCTTGACATCCGTAATACATTCAGTGATGTCACCTATAATATTCATGTTAGACAAAAATTCCCATTCCATTTTTATTCCTTGTTATTCTTTACCAAATTCTTCTTGAATTTGAGGTGGGGTATGGTTTCTATATTGCTTTGTTGAGGCCTTTGCAGGTCGTTGACCTCGAGAGCTCCTATCGTGGTAGCAAGAGGCACCTCGATGTGATATAGGCAACTATCAAGGCATGTTTCTTGGATTAAGAATTCTAGGTTCAAAACTCAATCAAGGGGGGGGATAAAACTAAGTGGGAGACCAAGAGAAAAATCCTAGAAAGATAGTGATGGCAAACAGATCATCATTTGGGAGGTGAGTGAGGTTAATGAATGAGAAGAAAAATTGGTAACATGTTTAATAGGTGATATTCAAATCAAGCCTTCACAACCCAACCTAAGTCAATCTCATGATTAAGATGTGAAGTGAGAGGAGGCAGAGTAAAGATCTATTGCAGAAGCAAGACACCAAATAGATAGGGGCAAGCATAAAACAATTGATGGAAGGAACCTAGTGAGGAGCAAAGATCTTTTCCTTGACGGGAAAAACTAATAGAATGATACGAAAGCCAAGGTGGAGCTTGGATCCTAATAGAAACAATAAAATCATAGAGAATAGCCTTGCCAGCTGATGATTTAAACAAAATGATTATGCCTCCCAACAATAAATTTCCAAAAGTACACCGTGCATCCATGAATATCAATGATGAATTGCCATAACATAAGTTAAATCGATATTTCAAACTTGACTAGTGCCTAGTTCGTAACCTCTCCACCTCCTTATATAATGATTTGCATGGTGCACCAGACTAGTAATGATAACTAGGGCCTTATCTGAATCTCTCCACTTTCAAATCCATGCTTTAGCATGAATATTGAGAGCTCACATATTAAATCTCCATGGCGCATTATCCAAGTTTGTGCGTGGAATGTAATCCATTCCCACCTCACATATGATCTCCTGATTTAATGACATTAGACAATGTCGTTTACCTCCATCATGCTAGCACAACACCACCTTCCCTCTGCTCTTTTTGATAATTATTCTTTTGAACCCATCACTAATGGCATGCTTCATCATCTCCCTGTGGTGCAGGTAGATTCTCAGTGCGTACACAAACAATTCCTCTAACCCGAGAGAGCAGATCTAGCCACAAGCAAACAATCTATGGAAAATCTCCTTAAGCTAGAATCAATTAAGAGGGCCTACCTCTTAGAACGCTATTCCGCTTGGTGATGATCCTACTTCCTTACTCCAACTATCTTTCATTTCCTTCCTTCGAATACCTGAAACAAGCAAACAAACAACAACAAAAAACGTGATAGCATACAATATTGTATTTAGCCTACTTAACAGGTCAAGGAACATTAAGCCATAAAGATGTAAGATAACACTTCATGTAGGAAATCAATCAATAGTTGTATTCATATAAATCATAAAGAGATTACAACCAATGCCTTGACGTTGTTGGTCTCCTCCGATGTATCTGGGTTCCCACACTTCTGCTAGCATCTCATGGATAGCCCCAACAATGGAAGTTTTAAGGCCTCTTCCCTTTAGTCTCAAACCAAACCAAAACACACTATTCTCCCTCAAACATACACTAGAAATCTATAAGCTATAGATGTCTTGTTGATCATTCAAATTCACTCCAAGAACTAATTTAGCTTGGGAAAAGAGAGGTTTATATAGCTTGGATGGATGGGAGATGGTTCCTCTCATCATGGGAGAAGGTCTTATCTCTTGATTTTGTTCCATCCTAATAGGGGAAAGTGTCCCAAACTGACTTCTTCGACTCCAAACAGCCCAACCATCTGCCATACTTTCATTACGAAGTTTCTAAAGATGGGAGCTTTGACTCCATATTTAAAAAACTTGCCAAAAGAGGATTGGTGCGATTGGAAAAGGGCTCAATCGCTCCGTACGACACTAGTGCTAGTTTTGATCTCCGCAAATCGGTGCGAGGAGGAAACTAGTCAGTAGCGCCGATCTTGTAAACTGGGGTAAAAGGAAGATTCTTGGGAAATGATGCAAAGGGGAATTATTTTTCTCATGAAGAGGGACATATAGGGAGTTTCTTCATGATGGGAAAACATGTAGGGTTCACTGTAGAGGTCCTCTAGGATCGTGGACGGGGAGTACAGGGACAGTGGCAAAATGTCGTGTAACAGATGCCCCCTAAAGCATGAAGGCCGAACTAGAGTGAGTGGTGAAATGCTTTACAAGTGGATGCGGGGAACCGGAGTCCATCATTAGAAAACTTGCAATCAAGCATAGATACATATACATCACTGGAAACTCTGACAAATGATACATGAATCATGGCATGGATGCGGTCATCATGTAAATGGATCCAAGGCATGAGCGCAGCCATCCAATAAAAAGGATCATAACGAAATCAAGGTATGGTTGCATCCATCCAATAGTGAGAAGGATCACATATAACAACTCATGGTATGGTCACAGCCATCCATCTGAAAGAGACATGTATATTAACATGATCATGTCACATCGCCTCGCAACCTGGACTTGTGTAATCTAAGCCCAGGGTCTTGCACTCCAAATGACCCAATCAAAGTACAAATCCTAACATGTGAATGAATGTGTTGAAGTTGAAGACATTAGAAAGTTGCTTGATTATCGATCGATGTTGTGAACCGTTAACAAGCGCGAGAGAAACCACCAAAAATGATAATGGCTCTCAAGGAACTAGCAGCATAGTTCACAGAATGTGAATAAAGGAACCGATGTCGAACACTCGTGAAATCACCTGATCGAAAGCCAATGATGTGAACTTGTTGTTGAGTGCGAAGAACTTGTCATTAGGGCATGTAAGCTCTAAGAACTGGAAGGGACTCTCTCAGCCAGCTTCCTGGATAATGAGTTGAAGTCAACAGGAAGCGACTGTGTCGAAGGAGGGCCATGATGTATCCCACATCATCAACACGAGACAAAGGGATGCAGTGATTTAAGATTATAAAAAGAATCAGGAGTAAGTGTAACTGTAGAAGGATTAACTCTTGAACATATCGGCAACAAAACTCTGGGGTTTGGCAGCTTTTAGATCCATAGGATCGGTGGTCATGATGACGTGGCAGAGGTCAAATGGAAGGCAAAAATGAACGGCCTAACCCAGGAAGGTCAATTATGAAAAGGAGGATATACGAAGCAGAAAGTGTCATGTTTAAGAGTGAGCTGCTGACATGACTGATAGGATTTCCAATTTTCCCCCACCGTTTCTAGCAAGTACCCCAATTATGTTTTATCGCAAGCTTGAAGGGGATAGCATGTGCTTGCACTGTAAGTTCATCCTTCAGACGAATTTGACCTAGTAAGATTAATGAGCCCTAGGAAGGAGAAGCTCATGTTCGTCATGGTGACGAATACGATGTCGTTTAATGTTTTAACGAGTCCGACAAAGGTGTAACTCAGTATCTTTTTCATGTTTAGAGAGTTTGAAAAAGACATGGAAAAGAAAACTCGCATGGTCCCTTTTTGTACATTGTGTCTCTTGAGCCCGAAAAGGTAGAAAACAATACCTGAGAGAACCTCTTAACCATGTCAGCCAAGGAGTACCTTTTTCATAAATAGTTTATCCCATCCTAAAAAAGGGGTAAACGTATACTGGGTAAATGACGTTTCGCATCCTTTAACGATTTCAAAACGACAAGAACTCAACAATATTTTCGTGTTTTAAGAGTCAAAAAAGAGCTTAAAGCAGACCTCCCATTTTTATTCACTTTAATGAGTCTAAAAGGGAAAAAAACTCGGCAATCTTTTCATTTTTTACAAGTCAGAAAAGAGCTTAAAGGTGACTCATCCTGGAGGAACGAGTGGTATAAAGGGTAGCAACTGGCTCTGGCAATGGAGGAACTACTCAAAACATGTAATGGTCAAGAGGATGGCTAATAAAACCACTCATTACTATGGTTCCTCGGGAAAGGAAAAAACAACCAAGTGAAAGCATATGATCGGCCAAAGAGATGGTGGCGATGGAATAAAATAACCAAGGCTCATCTAGCAAAAATTAGCTTATTAAAATGGAAATCACGAGATGCATGGGTTAATTTTTACACAAGCTTGAACCATGGAGAACTTTGCTTGGATTTAGTTTCATGTTTACAAAAGCTTGAAACAAAAAACTATGCTTGAGATAAGTTTGCATGCCCCCGGCATAATGACTCAATTCAAGGTACATGCCCCCCAAGCTTCATTTCATTCAACTAGGTGAATGGAATGAAGGTTCACTTTCGAGATCCAAGAAAGACTCGACTAGGATTTTACGAGATCCTAATCAAAGACTTGATTTGGAAAAGGGAGGTGCTTCATTTTTTAACGAGGTGGACACAGTGAAAGAACTATCCTCGAACCCTTGTTTCATTTTTTAACGAGTTTGACATAAGACAAGGAACTATGTTCACACCCCTTGTTTCATTTTTTAACGAGCTTGACACAAGACAAGGAACTTTGCTCTGGCCTCTTGTTTCATTTTTTAACGAGGTTGACACAAGAGCAGGAATTATCCTCATAACAGCTGATCATGGACTATACAAGAACATGGCTCCCAATACATCTTCACTAGATGGAAGAACCATGCTCTAGGAGGAATACATGTCATTTGGTACCAAAGATAGATCAAGTTCCAAAGCCCCTAGTAGATCATCAGAAAATGCAGAGACGGAATGGGTAGCCACATAATTGACCTATGGTGGCAAGGGTACTGCTTGCAAATAAGAACCAATAGAGGACGATGGTTGCATAGGAGGCACCTAGTGACCAATGAACGATAATTGATCAATAGTCACTATTCTCCCTTCGTGTGGAAAACAAACCACACAGAAAAGCAAAGAAACAAGAGCTCCCATGAAATAGACATAGTCACGTCCAAGGAGGAGATTGAAATCTAAGGGACCTTAGACTACCATCACATCTATATAGACGGTCTTTCCTCCCAAAGTGATAGGGAACTTCAAAAGGATCCCTAAGGGATGTTTGGTTCCTTTGTTGAAATCTAACAGATTCTAGGTGACAGGCACAAGCTGTGGGGAACCTAAAGCTTGCCAAGTAATAGAATACATGATGCTAACAGACATGCCTTCGTCTAATATAGTGTCATGTACTACCATATTATACGCTTGTATTGTGATCTAGAAAGGCATATAAGATGGGAGGCGGAAAGAAGTCAATTGACTCCAATCAAAAGAAATGAAAGAACTACTTGGTGGGGGTATCATATGATTCCCCCCATGCTCTACAGGAATAGGAGAAGGACTCTCCTGAACAATTGGGATAGGAGGGTCACTCTTTGATTCATGGGAATCCAAGGAGACAAGAAGAACATGAGCGGTATGATCACTACTCTCTTCAGGAACATATTGAACAACTGAAGGTGGAGCCAAGTCGACACTCTTTTTGACCAATGGTTGGTCGGGAACAGACACAAGAGAGTCATGCTCAAGAAGAGAAAGATGGGCGAGAGATGAATCCAAGTTAATCTCTTTACCAACTAGGAGAGGGTTAGAAGGCAGCCTCTGATAACCAACAGGAAGTTGGGGTTGAGGAGCCACAAGGTTTTCCAAAACTTTGGAAGCCTTATCCATAAGAAGACAAAGGTGAATAAGATGCTCTCCTTCACATAACCTACAGGGGAATCTACTATTCCCTTTCTTCTTGCCATCGCTAACCGAGGGTGCATCATCAACATGATCTCTAGAGGTTGATGGGGATGGTCGATCCAGATTTTGAGACCATGCCTGTAAGACTCTAGGAATGCCAGGACATTCTTGAAGGAGATGGTCACCCTTACACAGTTTGCAAGGGAATCTGACCTTCCATCTCAAACCAAACCAAAACACATTATTCTCCCTCAAACATATACTAGAAAGCTACAAGGTATAGATGTCTTGTTGATCATTCAAATTCACTCCAAAAACTAGTTTAGCTTTGGAAAAGAGAGGTTTATATAGCTTGGATGGATAGGAGATGGTTCCTCTTATCATGGGAGAAGGTCTTATCTCTTGAGTTTGTTCCATCCTAATAGGGGAAAGGAGCCCAAACTGACTTCTTCGGCTCCATCCAGCCCAACCATCTACTAGACTTCCGTTACGAAGCTTCTAGAGCTAGAAGCTTCGACTCCATATTTAAAAAACTTGCCAAAAGAGGATCGACATGACTGGAAAAGGGCTCAGTCGCTCCGTATGGTGCTAGTGCTAGTTTTAATCTCTGCAAATCAGCGTGAGGAGGAAACTAGTCAGTAGCGTCGGTCTTGTAAATTGGGGTAAAAGGAAGATTCTTTGGAAATGATGCAAAGGGGAATTATTCTACTCATGAAGAGGGAAATACCGGGAGTTTCTTCATGATGGGAAAACATGCAGGGTTCATTGTAGAGGTCCTCCAGGATCGTGGATAGGGAGTACAAGGACAGTGGCAAAATGTTGTGTAACACTCTCCCCCCCCCCAACACATTAGAGCTAACAAGACGAATGGTGTAGAAGATAATGCCAAATATTTTGTAGTACAAAAGGTTGTTCATGGTGGTATTAATGGGCATTGAGAGGGCCAATGAGGTGGCCGACGTGGTGAAGCATATCTGGTGATGATATCACTATGAGACGACAAGACACATGGAAACCATGATAATTAGTAATAAGAGTGATAATTTAATTTTAGGGTCGTGATCAAGCCAAAAACCAAATTGTTGTATGAGACCCCCTTGTTTATTGGACAACGGACCTCTATCATGTAGTGATTTCACTGATAAAATCTATGGAAGTTTACATAGTATACTCCACTCTTCTAAATTACTAGTGAAATTTCCAAAGAATAATTTAATTATATGGAAAGGTTGTGAGATCAAAAAAACTAGATAGCTTAATCCTTAAAGTGTAGGTCATATTTTTGTAATGACTTTTAATGCATTCGATAACCCAAAGAGATTAATAACACTAGCATACTTTTTAAAAAGATCAATGGAAATGGAAAAATAATTTAAAAACAATTTTCAAAATAATGTTGTTAATTAGAAACATAATATATTGAAAATAAAATGACCAAACATATATCTATTCCTTCCTAAACCCTCCAAATATCACTATTTTTATGATAAGAAGAAACAATGCTTAGATTCTTAAAATGTGAATGATGATAATCTTAGTACACTAAGTTAAAATAGTGAGGAATAACTACAATACATATTACCTATATGAGATTGAATTTGTCAATAATATATGTATATAAATATAATATTAAATGCATACTTAGATGTAATGTTATTTACATATCAATATTATTTATATTGACATATTAAATATTTTGCAAAAGAAATTAGTATACAATTATATAGTTAGCAATTTTATGTGTGTATGTGTATATTTGTTTAATGAAAAATATTATTTTGTATAAATGTGCATGTGTTATTCTTTGTAAATTAATTAATTAATTATAGTATGGATTACTGATACATTTGTCCAATAGTTTGATTATGTACAAATTTCCTTCATCCAACTATATGTTAAAGTACTTGCATATTCAATTTAGAAGAGAAAACTATGAGCAAGGTTGGTCAAAATAAATTGAAACCTTTAAAACCATGTATATATTTAAGTGAAGTTTTAATTTAAAGTAGTGACACTAAAACTCTTTATAATAAAGAGACATAATCAAAATCCATTATGGATATTGAATTTAAGAGTCGAATTTTGTTGCAATAATATCACTATTATTTATTCTTCATTAGCTTGAGAGCATTGACTGAATATACAATAATTCAATATAAAAATATAGAAGGAAGAATTAAATAAAAACCAATATAAGAAATATGATGTTATATAATAGTAATAAAGGTGTACTTTGCTTCATTCTACTTCATAACAACATAAATAGGCATGAATGATGTAACCATGATCGACTGGAAAAAAATAAAAAATAAAAAAATAAAAATAATAATAATAATAATAAATATAAATAAATAAATTAAATTAAAAATAAAAATAAAAAATAAAAAATAAAATAAAATCAATCACTATTAGACCAAATTATTATTAGCTTCTCTAGATTAAAAAAAATGCCTAAAGTACCCCCGATCGGGGTGTGAGCTATCGGACAGAGCCATTAAGGCAGTTATTATGATAAGGACACAGAGGAATGTTGCCACCGCCCCCCACATGCTTGAAGTGAAAGGTGCGGTGGCCTTTGACATGCTTAAGGCAACAAGAATGCAGGAAGGTGGAAGATGCATTTGAGCAAGCTTACCGACTGCAGCAAAGGATATAAGCTTGGGGATTGAAAGAGTAGAGGTACCGAAGGCAAGAGAGGAGCAGAGGCTTCGGAAGGGGGGAGGGGGGGGGGTGTCCATCGGCTCCAAACATTGATTACTAGGTCTACAAAATGGTAATCGTTCTCCGATGTGAAAAGCATAGAGGCTAGTTTCAGGCCATCCACAGGATTTAGCCAGAAGGTACGATGACAAGGCGACAATGGGAAGAACGACAAAAGGTAAGGGCCGAGGAAAGAGACCATGGCTAATCGAGGTCGACGTTGAACCAAGCACCTCGGGTAAACACCGATGTAGAAAATTAGTGGCCAACTTGATAAATGAAGCAGTTGCTGCATACAAGGAAGGCACCAAGGAGGAGATCAGGAAGTCGATAGCAAAATGGGAGGAAGACACAAACCGTCAAGCGAGTGTGAATGAAGTTGGTCTTGAGGACTGGAAGCTCCTGGTTCCATATTCTATTCACACTAGAGTAAGAGGGACTCAATTTAAACAAACCCTATATCTTTATTGGCTTATGAAATGCCTCCTGGGTAAGGCCATGGAGCAAATCTAGATGATTGCTATTGAGGATTTCCCAAATTACAAACAGGATTTTCAAAAGTTGCAATTTCAATTGCAGAAACATGATAGTCACCTTAGCCGCATAGAGAGACACTTCTCCTACCTGTTCTTGTAGACAGAGATGCCAAGCTCCAGTGTTAAAGGTTCAACCACGGTTGCATCGGCCTCTGCTGAGCGGGATGAATAGAATGTTGGCTTTTAGTTATTTTAGATTAGTTTTCATGCAGATAACTTTTAATTTCCAGTTTACAGTCATTCATATATATATATATATGCAAATAGAATATGGATGTGGACATGACAACCAAACTTATCTAGCTTGGATAGTTAGACTCAGTATTTTTTGTTATTTGATGGCTTATCATGCGGTTAGGTGGTCAATAAACTTGGTTTCCCGATGGGCAAGTTGAGACCACCTAACCTGGCTCTATGTGGTTGTAACTTGCTTATTTTGATAATGAAGGATCTACCAAGCTTAGCAACAACAACAAAAAATGTCCAAAATAGACAATAGATAATCAAAGGAAATTAATGAAGAACTACCTAAACAACCAATATACATTGCCCAATTTATTTTTTTTGAAATATGGAAAGGAAATTTATTGGCAATGAGGAGATGATCCATATCCTAAGACATAATAATAACTATTATGTGTTTGTGAGCTTAGTTGTCTGCCAAAGATTACATTGAAGAAATACTTAATATGTGAACTTTCTAATTAGTGAAAACAAATCCTTTAGCACATAGTCCATTATTTATTTTAATATTATTAAGATCAAAACATTGAATAAAATAATAATAATAAATAAATAAACAAACAAAAAACAACAACAAAAACAAAAAAAAGGAAAAGATGTTGGTTTGACAGTGATGGAAGATAATTACATAGCTAAGGAAAGCATTGGCATCCATTATGAATCTTTTTGGCATAGGCAATATATGATCTAACCTATTAAAGATGTAAAGGGAGAGTAGTGTGGATAAGAGAGGTTTTTCCTTCTGTTTCCAACGACAAGTTGAATTAACTACATTAATGTTTAATAAGAACATTCACAATGCGAAATAAAAGTATCCTTTCTTACTAGTAACTACAAATTCTAAGCTAGTGAACCTAGCATTAACACACCTTTTGTTCAGATACTTTTCAAACCTTGTACGAAATGATACAAACCTCAATCAAAATGCAAATGTTTTGGGAAAGGGTTTCGTTTAACGTGACTACCTTCTTGTGAGAGTTGATGACCAGAGAAAACAAATAAGTAGTTGCATAACAAGGCCACGACATTTGGAAAGGTGCAATCTAATAGTACGATAAATGATGTCCCCGTATATGAAGAAAATAAAATAGGATAAATGGAAGAGAACATGACAATGATTAAAACATGGCAATCCTGTATTTGCCAACATTATTAGAGTCACCCAAAAAAACTTCTAATTTCAAAACCAAGAACTCATTGTCAAGTGCCTATAAATTCAGAGGGAAAGTAGCAAGAAGATGTGGCAATAGGGCCACAATGATTAATGCTAATTGGTCTATAGTTAAGAACAAGAAAAGGTAGATATTAGCATAGGTAGAGTATATTTCATGGCAAGTGATTTGTTATTTCTAGATGATGAAATTATTAAATAAGGTTTATGATAAATGCATGAAATTAAGTTAATGAAACTAAATTTCTAAAATGATCCTTGTGCTTTTATTGCGCATCTAGCTTATAATCAAAATTGAAATAATTCATTGAAACATTTATCCTTAGATAATAATAAGGTCTAATTCTCTTTATATACAAATATTATTTCACTTCAATTATTTTCTTAGTAAATATTTATATGTTATAAATGGAAACCTAAAAGTTTGTTATACAAATTATAAATTATTTTCTCAGTAAATATTTATATGTTATAAATGGAAACCTAAAAGTTTGTTATACAAGTTATAAATTATTTTCTCAGTAAATATTTATATGTTATAAATGGAAACTTAAAAGTTTGTTATACAAGTTATTAATTTATAGTAAAAAAATCAAACGTGAATAATTAATGATGGGATGTAAATAATTAATGATCGGATGTGAATAATTATACCTAATTATCCATTATTATTGATTAATTTTATTAACATTAAAAATGTAGTTTATTAATTTGATTTTCATTAATGACTATTGATTAATTTTATTTAATATAAAACTATTTAACCAAAAGTTATGTAAAAAACCACCAAAAACATTGTGTAAATAATGGATAAGTTGCATCATAATAAAACATTTAAACATAATTTTACAACCATCACTCGGGTTTCCTTAGAAGTCTTATACAAGAATTACAAGTGTAGGAATGGACATAGATGGTTACGTAACTTTTCTAAATGTCATTTGATTTGTTTATAAACTATATGTTATATGTTATAGAAATATTTCAAATATATGTCCTAAAATGTTTATAAAACATGTTTGTTACACAACTTGGTGTAGACGTCGACTTTTAAGTTGTGCTAAGTGATTGGTTTTGGCATCTTAACTATATAGATAGGAGTAAAGTTTTGTACGTGTTTTTTTTTTACAGGTGGGAAAACTTATTATAACTTAGTTGTCAAACTAGTAGTGAGGACAACTATATCGAGTTGCTAATTGCGAATGCAGGCTGACTCATCATCGTTATTCAAGGAAAACCATGCCACTTAGAATGACCCACCGGTGGTTCATAAGGGGGTAGGCTTTCACTCTTACCAGATGCCTCCGGGTCTTGGGCCATTAACCTGTTTCCTTACATCTAAGGAAGATGAGCTCTTAGCCAAGCAGAAGCAGTTTTCGGGCATACTCCAGACCCAGAAGCCTTGCACGTTATGCTTAATAATATCCCCATTTTAATAATAACTACTTATTTTTAGATATTAATTGATTGAAGAAAAAAAAGGTCAATTTGATAAATGTAATGGTTTAATTTTTTCAAATTATTCTATAAATATATTTTATTAGTTGCTTGTTGAAATGCTAAATAGTGAAGTTAGATGCATTTCATAGTTTTTTTTAATTCCACCCCACATAGCATCCAAGAAAGCATCATTGAAGGCTATCAACTCCTCCTCAAAATAAATGTATGACAAGTCGCGGTTGCAAGCATTACTCCTCATGGGGAGTTTCTTCAAATCTTACTTAATAATCTCATCAGAATGTGACTATTTTTTTGCGATGATAAAAATGATTCAAATTTAGTTTCCATCATTTCATTTTGTCAAACAAGTTGTTGTTCTTTATTTAGCAATTTTGATTGCAATACTCCTCCTATTGAGCCACACATTCCATATTTATGCCATACCACATCCCTCAAGAAGTTGATTGTACTTCTAGCAGAAAATATCTATCAAATCGACCTAACTTGTTTGTAGTTGTGCAACTTTTCCTCGTCATTGTATTGTAATAACTTAAATGGATAACATTTGTCGTAGAAATCTAGAAATCCAATGATTCTCTAAGTTTACTTACAGAAAAGTAATACGCTTGTGCTTAAATAATTTAGGAATATATATACACACACACACACACACAATTCCTCCAATACCTTGAAATTGAATACTCCAAAACACGAGAAACCATGAAATTATAAGTAAATACACATTAAAAAAGATAGGCATGTGATGTAGTGCCAAGAATCAATGCTACAACCATGTCATGCTTATTTATCACATGCATTATTTCCCCACGTGCATGTTATATAGACTACATCATTTTCATTGTAAATGCATTCCTTCTCAAAGCAAACATTTGTTGGTTTCAATATGCAACTTGTATCCCCCCACAGACTCATCTACACAATTAGCTGGTAGAATCACCCCTTCCCTACTCATGCCTTTCACTTGGTTGGTCTATATAAGAAGCAAGGGACATTGTTTGGGTTGGATTCAACTTCTAGAGGAAGGAGGGTTAAAGCTAGACCAAAATCAAGAGTCTTTATTCAAACAAGAAATGTTAAGCATGACTTGTATGTAACTGGCTACGATCACTTGCATGCAGTTTTCCCCTTGAATGTTTACCCTCTAGCACAAATTGTGGCGTGAATGTATTGCTACAAACGAATCATTGGAACAACCTTTTAACATATGGTTATTTCCTTTCAACGTCTCATTGTTTTTACTAGTGTATTTTGTGTTCCAATTACTATTTGACAATGGCAAGTGATAGATGGTTGCAATGACAAGCAATTTTCTAAAAATAGGTGATATATGTTGACCAATATTGGACGATGACAAGCATTCAACAAAACCTATCCTTAATATATGCCTTCGACATACTCACAAGTGTTGTTTAGATAAATCTAATAATAATTGGAAGCTTAAAAAGAGATTGAGTATTAAAACATAAAATAAAATGACACACTCCTATTGAGTTTGAAGGTACTAACTTGTTGCTTAAACATTATAGTTCTACACTACATTTACTATATTTGAGTGTGAAATCAACTATGGTTATTCAATTGGAATTTTCTAGGGGAAGATCATTGGAGAGAGATCAATGTTAAACTCTCTAATGGGGAATTTAGCCCAAGAAGCTTAGCCAAAGGGTAATTCCCCTCTTTTCGCTATAGAATAGAGATATTTACCTTTGGAAATTCATTTCCTCAATAGTGGGATTCTCTTCGAGGTAACTTTTAAATGGGTGAACAACTGGCTTGGTATCTCTATCTTTCCTCACCTCGTGTGAATATGGTATTTAATAGATAAAAGAAAATTGATTTACTCCATTAGTTTGTTCCAGATTAGTCATATGAAATAACATAAAAGAGAAGAGGGATACAAACCGAATCAATATCAAGTCCTATGCTAAACAACTAACCATTGCTGATTGAAGCTTTCAAAGTTTTGACAAAAGGAGTTATCTACTCACTTAATCATTCCCTTTGTTTTTTTTAGAAGGATTAATATAGTATTACTAGTCCAAGTGATTAAGAATATCCTTATATGAAACAATCATGGCCTAATTTTGATTTTCTTTCCCATAGATTGGAAAATCAAAAGAATTATGTGTATGGTTACTAAATTATGTGTATGTTTTCTGGGAGTAACTTTCTTCTTGTATGATGTTATATTAACTAGTGCACCATACATTTTATACAATTTTATCTATTTATCCTCAATGTTCATGGGGTTAAATTGTTAAATCGCCACCAACACCAATAATTCAATAATGGCCTCAAATACAAAACATTATTCAACTTAGATTTTTTAGGTAGGGACTAGCCATTATGTGGCATACCCAATATTTTGAAATGAAATCATAATTTGAATTGCATGTAGAGATGGGTGATATGAGTTAAAATCATGCACATTTTCTTTTTTTGTCTAGGATTGAAGAGATAAAGGTTGAGTATAGGGCATTTAAGATCTTACTGACATCCTTTGTAACAAGTACTAGATGTTTGTTCATTATATGCCATATATATAGGAGGAATTATGTTGGGAAGCCATATCAGTTAGGAGCCTTGCTTTTCCATTGAGAAGAGCGCATCTTGTAACTCCTCTTTGGATATAGGAGCCAATAAACATTTTTTCGTCTTTGTATAAGTTTTTTGAAATTAATAGCAACATGGAGCCTTGATTTACCTTAGTTGTCATCAAAGTAAGTTTTTGAAAAAATATTTACTTAGCCCTATTTATGATCTCCCCCTTCAAGTGTAGAGCCACTTCTTATTCTTTTAGCTACTCATCTTTTATAATCAATAATATATTTTTGATAACTTGCAAATATGTATATCTCGGTAACAAAACTAGATGTGAACTCATTAAAATTTTGATGAGGCATTTGGTTCATTATGTTTGGTAAGACAGGGTATTCCACACAAGACAAACACCTTAAGTAACCACTTAGACAAATTAACGTTAACATTTTTATGTGGTTTAAATCCTCTATGAGGGAAATACACTTAAAACGATTTTATCATTGCAATATAAAGTTTGTACAATAGAGTTTCTCATAGTTGATCATCAACCATGACCCTTCATGCTATTTAAATAGAGATCATGGACCAAGCACGAGCTAAGCCATGGATCAATAGTCATTAGTGTGGATGAGAATATGAGTCATCAAATCACTTTATATCTAGAACATATCATAGTCGTCAAATTACAATGCAACTAAAGAAGCATATGTTTACCTAAAGACACATTAGATCAAATTGAACTTAAATAACTCCTAAATGTGCAAATATCATAACATCCTCCCTTAAGAACAACTTGGGATGGGATTGAAGCATTTACAAAGGTGACACAATAGGAAAAAGAAAGAGGAATTGAGGCTTATCCCCCCTTAATTGCAACTTCCTAAACTCCTAACATAGATCGAAGTTTAGAAAAATTGCTTTTAAAAGAGACTTTGTGAAAATGTCTGCAACTTGATCATCTGTAGGAAAAAGAGCACTTCAATAACTCAATCATGAATGAGATTTTTGATGAAGTGCATTTGTAGCTCAATGTGTTTAATGCGCTGATGTTGAACTAGATCTTTCTAAAACATTTGGATTATAGATGACCATATTTCCCACAATAATTGCAATATTTATTAGTCTTCTTACTATTTGGTTGTGAGCCTTTATTGGCATTGGGAGTAGAATTTGTCTTGTAGGGTTTGAGACCCTTGTTTTTCCTATTGTTACGAAGATGTTGCTTTGTTGGATGCTTGGTTTTATCTTTATATTGGGCCACTAAGGTCTTGTTAGATGTATTTGTAGTGCTATTCACTCCATTATGCAAGAATTTGTCTTTCTCTCTAATCAGAAAGGCACAAAAAGGTTTAATGGCATAAAAGGTAGATACAAAAACAAAATATGCAAGAGAAAGCTTGGAAATAATAACATATATGCATTGATAATCATTTAGATTGACTTGGAAATCTGTAAGTAATATGAAAGTGTTTTAAACATAGATAAATAGACTTGAATGTGAAAGAAATCATTGGGACTTAAAGTCATGATTTGGCTTTTAGAATAATGAGATACAAACACATTAGGTTCACCAAATATTTTCTTAATTTTTTCATAGACTACATCTAGGTCATTGATTCATTGAATATGATATCACAAATTACAAGAAATGGAAATTTCAATTAGTCCACATGTGTTTCCATTCTTATTATCCCATTTGGATTTCTTATTAGCACCAATGGGGGATTTTTCCTTTCCCAAGATAAGCAGGTACAATCCTTTACTTCTTAGTACATCATTTGTGTATGATTTATATGACAAGCAGTTAGTTTTGATAAACAAAATTTTACTTATTGTGGCCATATTAAAATATGTAGATAAGATGGATTCAAAATCTAAAACTAACTATCTAGATGGAAAACTTGAAAAAAAAAAAAAAAAAAAAAAAAACCTTAAAAAAAAACCAATATTGGAAATAGAACAGGGATGTGAGAGATATGCCTTAAAAAAAAAGCATTAACGATAACAAATAGTCACATGGTATGTATAAGTTGGTCTACGTGGTGATGGATATTACTCAAAAACAAAAAAAATATTTTCTCATAATATAATAGAGAGCATAATAAGTGATTGTTAGAAGGATTGTCATTGATGCCAAAGGGTGAATAGGGCATTGACAAAGATGAAGAAACCCTAAATATGCATAGCTCGATCATGTGATTTAATAGAGTTACATTGTTAGCTTAACCTATATTATTTATAGTCTCCTTTGATATCATTTGGACAACACAAATATGTTTATAACATCTGACCAGAAACACTTCCTCTATTATCGTATCTTGGTTACATTGTGAGAAGATTTAGAGTCAGTCATATTATAACAACAATACAGGGAGCTCACGATGGAGCTTCCAAGACAAATTCCTTTCTTACGAGGAAAAAAATTATTATTGGCACTTTTTTACCACAGTCACAATCTGTTGTGATATCTCAGGGTTTCCTTGAGGTTGGGATGTCTACTGCTCATTTTGATTTCTCTAGAGAAGATAATGACCATCACCAAGAAACTTTTGAAAATATGAAGATATCTCTTTTCAAGAAGTGAAATCATTTATGTCTTGTTTAAGTCTACAAAGATTAAGGATGGAGATATAATTTGTTGTGTCAAAAATAATGTAACTCTTGTTGGTTTAGTAAATGTCACTCAAGTTCATTAGGGGATGAATGTAAAAAAATTTAATTACTTAATAATATATTTTTTTTCTAGTAGGCTCCAAAATCAAATCATTAAAAAACACTACAAGTCCGCTCTCTTGAAGTCAAGCTGGGTCTTCTCAATGGACACATCTGTTCAATTAAATTTGTATAAATAAGAAAATGGCTCCTCCATTTGATCCAACTTGGTAAATAATAAAAATAATACATCTGATCATGGGAAAACAATTCACAACTTGTGAGCCAAGGAGAAAATTAAGAAAGAAAGACAAGGGTTTCTCATTATGGTTTTCTAGTCATACTTTTTTTCTTTTCTTTTCTTTTTCTTTTTTTTTTCTTTTTTTGTGGGTTTTGGATTATATTTGAACAAAATTTTGACCCCTGTACATCCACTTTGAACAAACCTCTAAATAGAAGCTTTTTTGGTCCTCATATGAGCAGTGACTCGGACTGTTGGAGCATAAGATTTATGGCTCCACCATGAGGTAAGCCCTCAACCCTGAGGAAAACAAATCATAGTTTCTTGCACAGAGTCTTGACCTTAAGATTAGAAATTCAGACCCATGGAAACTCAAAACCAAACCTCCATCATTTCATCCCAGTGGAGATCTGTGGCATGCACGTCACAACCTTGATGTTATCAAAACTCATCAACCAGACGCTACAGAGCTCATTCCTCACATCAACCTTGCAACTCTAACATCCCACTTCACATCTAGGAGCAGTTGGCACATTCAGCTCAACTGCTTTGGGGTAAGCCCGCTTCCCATGCCTTATGCTACATTTCTATCGATTTTTGTGTTTTCGCTTGTGGGAGTATTGTTTGCTTGATTTCGTTGAATGCTTTCTGTCATTTACATATATACTAGCTTGTCCTAGATTTGTTTCAGTTTTCATTGCTATCTCACTGTTGTCACATGCATGAAACTGTTTTTCACAGAAGTTTGCCCAACCGGCAAACTGCCTCACCCACATGCATGTTGATCTGTTTGCTTAATCTTTCATTCAAATTTTGCATGCACTAGCAATCAGTTCTGCTATCACTTAGTGTCGCCATGCATTTACTGACTTATTTGATTTCAGTTGCCCGTTGGCGAGTCGGGCCAACCTTGGCCCGGACTCTGCCTTCACCAAGGCTGCATTGCGCAATCTGGGGAGGGAAGACTCACCTTCCTCTCCACATTTGCACATTCCTTCCCAACATTGGCCTCCAGGATGGTTTTGCGCATTTCTATAGGACAATGGCTGCTTGGCCCAAGAAATTGTGCAAATTTGTCCCTAGGCTAACAATCCTTCCCAACTGGAATTGCGCATTGCACAATCCTAGCAGGCAGCAGCCAGACTGGACTATGCATTGCACAGTTCCAACAGTCAACCAATCTCACAACATCCAAAATTGTGCCTTGTGCAGTCTTGGCAGTCGGTCTGCCGACCTCCCAGCTGAAATTGTGCAACCTTCATGATCATTCACTCAGGTATGTTGCAAGTTATTTCTCATGTTCATTTTGATTTTCGAATGACATATTGCTTGCTATGAGTGTTGCCATGTCTCTAGGTATCGCAGGTGTTCATCTGCCTCTCAGCAGTATAGGTACAATGGCTTCCATGAGAGTAGAGACGAAGACACCGTTCAAAGCACGCTTGGGGATGTAGTCGATCAAGTGTTTATGAGCTTGCCTACTCACAAAAACATCAAGTTGTTCCTGGACATGGACATCAAGCAGCAGCAGCACAACGAGCAGCATCATGAACAACAGCTAAAGGTAGCATACCAAATGCAGCGAATGTAAGAGGAAGGTTGTTGACAACATAGAGGCAGAGAAAAGTTGCAAGATCAAGCAAATCCACTGATAATGAAAGCAATTTTGGAGACTCAGGCTATGAAGTGACGATGCGACATGAAGATTGCGCGAAGGTAGAAGATGGAACAAAGGAGTTGTATGTGTTGAAGTAGAAACTCATGAAGAACATGAAGCTGCACAGACAAACAAATGGGTTGCAGCAGGAACAAGAACAACAGTGGGTGTAACATGCACTCACGAATGAAACAACACCCGTACAAGTTAAGTATCCATCCTAGCAGCTGACACAAAGCAGACATGGTGAGCAGTGTTGTTCATCGCATGCAGGGGATTCAGCAGCATGCATGTCGTTGAGCGCACGCATGCAATCCAACCCATTCAAGACACTCACCAAGGTGAAGACAAAAAGCAAGTTCAACTGGAGCTGAACATCTACTTTCGCAAGTTGATGCACATGACCACCAGCACACACTTGAAGATCAACATGGACACTCTGCATCAGTGTGTTTCCGGTTCAGCGCACCCAAGAAGACCATGCGCATGTGAGCAGACGAGTTGGATGAAGGGGCCGAACCAATGCACCAATTGCAACGAAGGCAATAGTTTGCTTCAGCAAGATGTCACCATGAGGTGCATGCACACCATCACGGACGACCAAGCTTGGCTTCAGCTCACCAGCTTCACCATCACAAGCATGTCAAAGAGTTGGTCTCACCATAGCGGACTGAGTGTCAGTGATGTCTTACAATTCTTTCTCAAGCCATGTTGTCTCACATGAGTACATGTGCATTGTAATGTTGAGTCATATCAAGTGTAAGTCAAGTGTCAACAGTTGGATATAATGGTCATAGAGTAGGTGAAGAGTCACGAGGGTAGTTGAACTGTCACAAAGGGGAATGTCAAGGGTCACCCCACCCTTTGCTATAAATAGACCCTCATAACTCATTGTATGGGCTTTTGGTCAACCAAGCTTCTACTAAGACTATCTTGAAGAAGGCTTGGACAATATTGTAACGCACCTTGGCTTCTCCACAACACAGAACTAGTACATCTCTTTGGAGGAGTAGGCGGATGTGGCTGTAACTTTCCACTGTTGGGGCTAGCAGGTTTACATGGATGTATTATATGATTGTGACTTACACTTCTTTATATAATAATATCCATCACATTTTCATGCATATGTCGTTATTGTAGTTGGACTGTTATAGTTGCCTTAATGATATATGTTGTTTAACTTACGTACTTGTGTATGAACTGATTTGTATGCAATTATATGAATCTTGTTGTTAATGTGTTGCATATGTTATTAATGTTGTCATCCATGTCGACTGCTCTGCCGGACATCAGATAGACCTTTCTCATGAACCTTGTTATATCAATCGTCACACTCTTCTCGGACTTATCCGTGAGTGTTGTTCGTGTTATCTTACCTTGTATGTTGTGACTGCTGCATCCAAGTGGACAGCTCCACCAAAAGCTGTGCATGTCCTTTGTGTGGTGTGTTCCTAGCCAAGTTGGGACTGATCCCTTTCAACCTAAAACTCACCTTCACCTTCCTCTCCCTTCGAAGTGTTGGAACCTCTCATACACATTCCTTGACTCTCTGCATCAGTCACACCCT
The DNA here is from genome assembly GCA_031772625.1 of Pinus tabuliformis. Classification (NCBI taxonomy): domain Eukaryota; kingdom Viridiplantae; phylum Streptophyta; class Pinopsida; order Pinales; family Pinaceae; genus Pinus; species Pinus tabuliformis. The sequence goes on from CM062804.1 coordinate 484,318,328, forward strand.
TGCTACTGACAAAGTTATCTTACTTTCCTCTGTGTGATATCGTGGTCAAGGCATTGCCTTACGACCCACTGCTAGGACTCCTACACCAAACGGTCTGAGTTCTAATTGGGACTTCTTACTCAGGAGATCCCCTTGACATGTTCGCAGGTCCAGCATCATCAAGAAATCATTACCATGCAGAGGGTAAAATGACAACTAAGCCATGTAGACAAACTCTTAGGGTTTGCTTGGGGTAGGTAGAGGAGAGTATAACCCCTATTTCTTGATGATTGGCTTAGCAATAACACAAGTAGTGCATGATCTGATATAACAATGGACATCTTGTCAAAGTTTTGGCCAGTAGAAATACTTATGAAGTACTACAATTGTCTTCTCCATATCGAACTGCCCTACCACCCAACCATAATATGCCCCCAAATCATTTTGGCACACTCACTTGAATGAACACAAAGGTGGTCCAATAGCACAAGAGCACATCTTAGAGGTGGACGTCCATAACTTGTTTACCTACAATTAATTCTTGGTATGTAGTATCAAAGTCAAAGTCATTATTGTATAATTGTGGCCACCCATAGGTATCAATCCCATAAGATTTAAGAACTACGGCTAGCGCCACAACCGAGGGTCAACTAAGGCAGTTTGCAACATGGTTGGTTTCCCTTCGTGTACTTTATGTTCAAGTGGAATTGTTGCAAGTACATGGACCATTTTTTATGGATGCCATTTGTAACTTTCCTCGTATCTACATGAATTGCATATGCATACAATCAGTGTGGATGACCTTCTCCTTCATTAGCATAAAATGTTTCCACTATTAACATGCATGTATAATTGTGGCCACCTAGAGATATCAATCCCATAAGACTTAAGAACTATTTTTATCGCCACAACTGAGGGTCAACTGAGGAAGTTTGCAACATGGTTGGTGTTGCCCTTCTTGTACATTATGTTGAAGTGGAATTGTTGCAAGTACGTGGACAATTTTTATGGATGTCATTTGTAACTTTCGTCGTGTCTACATGAATTGTATAGGCATACGATTAGTGTGGATGATCATCTCCTTCGTTAGAATAAAATCCTTCCACTATTAACATGCGTGCACAATGGAATACATCTCCTTGCCATAGGTGGGGTATCTTGGGATAGTATCAAAGAGCATTTCACTGTGACAACCCATTGAATGTCATTTCTAACTAAGGACTCCATCAATTGAATAGTCAGGGGCATCTATATCAATCCTAAATGGCTATCGTAGGTATGGCAGAGTGAGGACTCCTACAGAGCAAAAGTAGTGTTTTATATTCTTAAACGCTTTATGTTGCGATTCTAACTAGGAAAAAATTGTTTTAGCTCACAGTTGGCAATGTGAGAGAACCCTAACACAAACCTTTAGGAGAAGTTAGAAAGGGCCGAGAAGCTATGGAGCTTTGTTAGCGTTGACCAATCTTGGATGACTTGAATCTTGGTTGGGTCCACATGCAGCCCACGTTCATCCATGATGTACCCCAAATACTATTTTTTTTGCATGCCAAATGATCATTTCTCTAGATTTACATACAACTTATATTGTTGTAGGGTGCTCGGGACTTGTTGAATGCATTGCAAATGTTCTTCCTTGGTTCCGCTAAATATGAGGATGACATCCAAATATATAACCACAAAAGAGTTTGTGAACAACCACAAGATATCATTCACCATCCTCATGAGTGATGTTGGACCATTAGTCAAGTCAAATGGCATGACCAACCACTTAAAATAGCCTTCTTTAGATTTGAACGTCATCTTCTATACATCATTTTGCTCAACTGGAACCTATTGGTACCTTGACTTCAGATCAATCTTACTAAAGAAATTGGAATTCTTAGATTGATCAAGAATATTGTCAATCCAAGGGATCAAGTATCCATTCTTTACAGTGATGTTTTTCAAGGTTCTATAATCAGTACAAAGTCTTTACATCCCATTCTTCTTCTACACTAACACAATTTGGCTCTGGCAAAGTGAGGAGCTCAATTGAATGTGCGCCTTTTGGATGACCTCATGAATGTGTCATCTTATTTCCTCACTCTCCAAAAGAGAGAACCATTGTATTGGGCCATTAGGTAAAGGAGCATCAGGTATCAAGTCGATTGAATGTTTGACCTCGTAGTATAAAGGCACCCCCACTAGTGAAGTAAATATATCTCTTTGTGCTTCCACAATCTTTTCCATATACTTTTATTATGTAGAGAGCCCCCATGTTGAGGTTGTGGTGGTTGTAGTGACCTTCCTTTCACTTTCTAATTGAACCACGAAGAGGACAAACTTCATAGCTTAAGACATTACCTTTTGTCAATATTTTGTAAGGTTAATGAAATTGCGATGATTAGAACTACCTGCATTGCCTTGTAGAGCCTACCCCTTAAAGTAATAATGACACCACATGCATGGGGCTCATAAACAACATGCCATTTCCACGTATAATTTTTTCCTAAAAGAACATCACAAACATCGAGTGGGGCAACATCACACAATACCTCATCTTTGAAGGGCTTGATGCCATAGGATATGTGGCATTGTTGGCTAAAACAGATGTCTCATCCATGGATCAACCAAGCAATGGTGTATGGTTAGGGGTGTGGCATTTTTAGTAGCTTTAATCTCTAGTCAACCTAGGTTGACATCAATTCTTCTATCTCCCACTATCAACAATAAAATGTAGTGGGGTCCCCTTCACCCACATTTGTGAATGGGAGAGGTGCTCCCCCTCCTCATGATTTTTTTACTCTTTTGGTTGGATCTTTGTGGTTATAATAGTAACACCGGGTTCTTCATTAATGATTCACTTTCCTTTATCAAGCTTTGAATTAGAATTTGAGACATTATTCTCTTTGTTTTCTTTAAGCTCAATGAATAGTGATGTTTCGATCAACATTTATTAGTGTTATTCCAGGGGATTTTGTAGAACTCACACCAATTTCTAGTGTCTCTCTTCGACTTCCCATTACTCTTGTTTACCTGTGACTTTGAATGGTTGTCACAAAATTAGCTCTCATTGATTTGTCCCTCATTCTCTAAGTTAGGGAAGCATTTTCTAAGCTTTTTTCAATGGATTTGTAGACCTGAACTCCCACTTATTTCACTGCTTCAATTTATGCTCAATTTTGTTAAGATATCAATATGTGGCTCCTCGTGAGGAGATGTTCTCAGAATTCATCTCCATTTGGATGTAATTATCTAGGCCACTTGGATTCTCTAATACCCATATTTGAGCATAAGATGTGTAAAATATTGATGTACTTGAGCATCGTCTGGTCTCTCTCGTCGTAGAGTTTTCCATCTCGTGTCTTGGTCATTATAATTCCCAACAAGGTAGAGTTCCTCCTCGAGGGCAACAACAAAAGTGACCCAATTATATCTTGCATTGAATATCATAGATTTGACTTGATTATATCTCTCCTAGTAATCTTCCTACCAATATTTGACATAGGGAAGGGAATTTAGGAGCGCGAAGGTGATCTTCTCTTTGTCATTTTTTTTTGGATAGAGTAATAACCCTCTAACAAATTTAACCTTTTCTCTAAATCATATGCATATATTTGGCCTTCGAATAATGGGATATAAAATCTAATTCCTACCTTGAAGGGTGTCACATCACCAAAATTTCCACTTGTTGAATATGCCTCGACTGTTGTTGGCAATCGTCAAAAGATCCAGGAAGAATTGTCCATTATATCATTCCTTTGTCACACGAGTGCTTCCTTGAGAAACAACTTGAGAGGATCTCCTACTCCGTCATCTCTCTTTTCTTCCACCACGGGAGGCCACTTAGCTTCCAAATCGATCATTCCCAACTGAAACTAGCTCAAGACCCAACTCTTCGTACCATAATAGATTAAGAGACAATAAGGAGCATATTACTATGATAGTGTTGATCTATATTGTATAAGGAATGATATTAAAGGCATGAAAATAAATGGAACACACACAAAAAATATAATAAAGTGTATAATAGTATAATGAAAACAAAACTTTCGTTAATAAATAAAAGAGCATAAAATTACCGAACACAAACTGGCTAGAATGGTGGTAGCTATCTTTGAAGGGAGAGAGATGGTGGCTATGTGCATTCGCAAAATATCCAATAAGAGCTTGAAAAAATGACATTTTAGTATAAATAAAGAACCGTAGAGGTCCAAAACCCTAACCCTGGAAGATGAAGTTCTAAAAGGTTTACAAATTATAATGGTTTGTTGGTGCATCCACTTGCCAAAAGTGCAACTTTTGCATGCAATGTTTGTTTGGGTCACATAGTAGTGTGTTGAAACACCTAACTTAGGATTACAACTTCTGGTTGGGGCTATGGTAGGGCCAAAAAACATCATTTAGGGCCTCAAAATGACCCTAGAAGTTTGGGACTAAAAAAATCATAGAAAAAATACCAAGAAGATATAGAACCATTGAGTTAATGGAAGAGGTGGGTGGCCACCGATATCCACCTGGACCAATGATCATGATTATAATAGCTCAACATATAACTTTATAATATCATATAAATGAGAAAAAACAATATTATTTCTGGCTCTTTGACATAACACACAAATCCCATCATTGTCAACGACTCCTTCGCTGGCAATTTTGAGTGTCGCTCTAGTAAAGTGTCTCCCATTACAAAAGAAAGAAGAATACATCCATGATTATCAGGGAGTAAGCTTCATTTTATATAAGGTTTGAGGTAGAGGTGGTTTTTCCCTTAATATAATGCTCAAGTGATGATGATGGAGTATTTGATCGAAGAAATGTCCCCTTCCACCCCACTGAAAACTCAACATAAAACTTGCTAATATCAAAATGATGAGAAAAACAAAACTTATTTCTTGGCTCTTTGACACAACACACAATCTTTCATTGTGATCGAGGGCTTCTTTGCTAGCAATTTTGAGTGCCACATTATTAAACTGTAACAACCTCTGGTTAAAAGTTCATGTAATAAAGTTAATAAAGGCAAAAATAAGACCAAGGTCATGGGACACTTATTCCAAGATGAATGTTGGGAAAAACATCCTAGTGGGTGTTCATTTGGTTTATTATGGCTAAGGAAATTCACAAAGGCATTGAAAAGGCAAAGAGACATTAATTGACATTTTATTTATGAAAATAATAGGAAATAGGAAAAAAGGAAGGTGAAAGGTCATGGGATTACATGGGAGGAAAAATGAAGGAAAATTAGAGGAAATTGAAGAAAATAGAGGCCTCAATAATAAAAAGGATTTTGAGGATTAGTTCACAACTTTTGTTAGTTCCGTTTTGGAGTTGTCTCTCCATTCTCTCTCTCATACTCTTGCACACTTAGAGAAATCTTGGAGCACTCAAGCATTGGAGAAAGGAAGGCATAGGAAGGAAAAGAAAGCAAAGGAAAGCAAGGATCAAGCAACTATATTGGGATTGATTTCCTGGTATCAAGTTGCATGTATAATTTCCTTTCTAGTTTTTGCATGCATGGTACATGCATGTGTGTATTTGGTTCTCTTGCTATCATTGACATGGGTTTCGCTAGATGTGACAATGGTTTCAACCTTGCCTTACCATTTCCAGATAACCATGGTGTGAGGGGTTTATTTCATTTGGTTGAGCTTTGGATTTCCGGATGGTTTTGGAACCAAATGCGATGGTCTTAGGAAAATTCCCAAGGGCCTAGGAATCCCTTGATCGGTTTTTGCGGGATTAAGATAAAGCTTGAAGGTGGAGACGAGAAAATTCCTCAAGCTATTGGTGAAGAAATATGGAGGCATCCAAGCTTGTTTGGGCGTACAAATCCCTTGGCCGATGTTGGCGGGATTGTAGTAAAGCCTAGTAGTGTATTTTATTGTTTTAGGCCTAGTGATACTTGGACCAGTTTTGGTGGAATTGCGGTAAATCCTGGTTGTGTAGGTGCTTGTTTCGAGCCGAGGAGTCCCTTGGCCGGTTTTGGCAGGATTGCAGTAAATCCTTAGGAAGCCCTGGTTATTTTGTTGTGAGTCCCCCATTCATGCTTAGAATATGGCACAAGTGTGATTGGCTGAAATAAAGATTTGGTTCAACCCAATCTATGGTCGGGTGGTACGTGTAAGTCCATGACATGGTTGGATTTTGCATATGATAGTAAGAGTTATTTTCCTATTGTATTTTATGAGTAAATGTACTTGTTATTATGTGGCTTTAATGGCTATTCTACCATTGTTATTATTCTGGTTATATGTTGGTTATAAGCATCGTTTTATGTCAGATTCTAGTTATGGCTCTTATCGTGTTTTAATTGGTAAATGAATGGTTATTGAATACATGACCTAATAGATGTTTTTGCAGCTATTATGAGAAGGCATTAAAACTTCTTGATGATTCTCATATAAGTATCAGACACCTATGTTCAGATATGCATTCATGAACTGTAAATTACATGTTCACAATGTGTTTGACGAAATGACTGTCATGGTTAGGCCTGGTTAGGTCAAGTATTTGAGCAAATTTTGTATGAATGTCTTTGTCTTGATGTCATTTACCATCCTGTAAAGTCTCACTGAGTTTTGGACAATGGTCTGGAGGTTGACCTAGAATTTAGGCTCATAATCTCGGACCGCATACACTAAACTGGAGATTTTATGTAACAATTGCTAGCAGCGTAGCTTGTGGGAGTGGTTGGAGGTCCTCAACCACTAGCATGCCTTGTTGTGGGAGCAGTTGGGGTGCCAAGTCATTAAAAGTCAGTTATGATCAAGATTTGGGCTCAAGGAGTGGTGGTTCACCCTCTGAGTGTCCTATAAATCCTGTAGGATGTCATTTTGTGGTTAGTTAGTTTTAGTTTGTCGATTCCACTTCCTTAACTGTACTTAGGAGGTTGAGTCATCTCATAGTAGATCTCTCTTTCATGTTTACCTTGACAAGCTAGTGAAATTGGGTAAATGTGGGACGAGGGTGTTACAGGTTGGTATCAAAGTGGGTTTCCGTTCTCTTTGGGTGTTATCTAATACAGGTTGGTATAAGAGCATGGTGCCATACTTGGAATGGATGGGCATAATGTGTTTGTCATACATGCATCTCAGTTGTCTATATGGTTGCTATGCATGCATTGCATTTAGTCAGTGTTATAATGGGGACATCATGCATGGTAACTCGGATGATGATTAAGATGAAATCAGTATATTCATATGATTATGTATATACATGTATGGTGCTAATCTGGACTGATTTTGCAAACAAGATAGCCTCCCCTGAACTTCATTGAGGTATGATGATTATGTTTATATTTGGTTTATCTGACATGGTATGTTTGTAGGAAGAAGAAGATAAAAAATGACTAAAAAAATGGTGGATTACAGTTCACGAGACTCCCATTACAGATTAGATGAGCAACCAAGAGATAAGTACTCTCCAGACATAGCAAACACTTTGAGATGTTTAAAAGGAGAGATAAGAAGTTGCAAAGCAGATAATGACAAAATCATTCAGTCACAGGAAAGACTTGTCATGGCACAGGAGAAACAAGCAGAGGTCAATGTAATTATCCTTCAAAGCTTGTCAGACTTGCACAGACATGCATAGCTACAAATCGGTTATGGACAAGAGGACAGGACTAATGGGGCATATCGTAGCAAGTCTCATGGTGGGCACATGTCAGACAAAGATGACAAAGTCAGTGATGGAAAGTTCTTTGATACACCGGATAGGAGAGGCAATTGACATGGGTTCTACTCTAGTTTTGGTTCAGACAAATATCATAGTCATCATCGTTGTCATCCTTACAATAGGAATAATAGGGGATATTTTTCGTATGAGTTCAAGAAAGTCAAGCCACCTACATTTGATGGAGAGTTGAAGAAATCGGAAGATGCAGAGGCATGGATACTTGGGATGAATAAATTCTTTTTGAGTTGCATGACTATACAAAGAAAATGAAGGCCAAAATAACTATTTTTAGTCTTAAAGGGAAAGAAGACATCTTGTGGGAAGATGTGAATCATGTCAAAGACATCAGGACAAAGGAGTTGAGTTGGCATGAAATCGAGAGATTGTTCCAGAATAAATACTTGTCACTGAGGTATTATGAAAATAAGGGAAAGGAGTTCTATGAGTTGAAGATGGGATCAATGAGAGATGAGGAGTACACGACTAAGTTCCTGGAGTTGTTGAGGTATGTGTTATATCTTAAGGATGAGAAAGCAAAAGTACAAAGATTTGTCAGTGGATTGTCGTTAGCATTTAAGGATCAGATTCAGTATGATGAGCCTCAATCGCTGGAAGAAGTAATTGGGAAGTTGAAACATTGTTATGAGCAATCGAAGCGTAAGACCGAGTCTAAGCAGGGTTGGAAAGGGAATGACAAGATTAAAGGTAAATGGCCACCGAAGTGAACAAGCCCTCAGGATGCAGGCAAGAAAGAAAATGTTGCTCCTTACAATAAATTTAGTGCAGTTGAGAAGGGACATGGGTCGCAACCTAGAGAGCAGCAAAACAAAGGTGATGGTAGGAGATAGTTGTAGTGTTGGATATGTGGCAAGGAGCATCTCAAGAAGGATTTTCTATCGTATCAAGGTGGCAGGTCATAGATTTACAATGCACAGGAAGCACAGATAGTTGGGGATGTCGGGCGAGCATTCCTTGAATCTATGCAACATTGTATAATAGGCAACAGATCACCATGCATCTATTATCGAGATGGATAGTAAGATTTGTGGTCAGGTTGTTTTAATTTTAATTGACCCTAGATATAATTATAGTTATTTTAACCCTGACTTGGTGGATAAGTGTGGTTTGAGAAAAGAAGTGCATGCAAAGTCTTGGTTGGTGTAGTTGCCTACAAATACTGAGCAAAGAGTTCATCAATGGGTAAGAGCTTGTGCATTTGATTTGAATGGTATGCCTACATCAACACATCTAGATCTACTTCCGTTGGTTGTATCTTCACAAGACTTAGGTGGATTGTTATGAAAAGGCTATTGAGTGCTTGGATGGAAATGGAGAACAGAGAATCTTGCAGGGTAAGAAGAAGGCTACATCAGTTAGAATGGCTACAACTATGCAGGCAAAATGCAGTTGCAGGATAGGGTGTGTATTTTTTGTAGTGTAGGTTTCCAGTGATAAAGGTAAGGATGTTGAGTATGTAGAAGTCTTAAAGAGGTACCCGATTTTGCAGCAGTTTCAGGATGTATTTCCAACAGAAATTTCAGATTTGTAGTCTCACAAGGGAGTGGACTTTTGTATTGAGTTGGTACCAGGGGCAACACCAACATCAAAGCATAGTATAAGATGAGCACTATAGATTTAGTGTAATTGAAGTTGCAGTTGAAGGAAATGCTTGATAAATGATACATTAGGCCAAGTGTATCGTCGTGGGGTGCACTTGTATTGTTTGTGAAGAAGAAGGATGGTATTCTCTGGTTGTGTATTGATTACAGGAAGCTGAACAAAGTGACGATCAAGAACAGGCATTGTTCTTGAGTATTGATGACTTGTTTTATCAATTGAAGGGAGCATCAATGTTCTCGAAGATTGATTGGAGATCAAGATATCATCAGGTACGCATCAAAGAAGATGACATCCACAAGACTACCTCCCGAACCAGGTATGTGCATTATGAGTTTGTTGTGGTTTTTTTTGGTTTGGCTAATGTTCCAACTACTTTCATGTGTTTGATGAATAGTTTGTTGTGTCTTTATCTGGACAAGTTTGTGATTGTATTCATTGATGATATATTGATATGTTCTAAGAATGAGGAAGAGCATGCTGAACACTTAGAAATAGTGTTGAGATTGCTAAGAGAGCGTCAGTTGTATGCCAAGCTTAGTAAATGAATATTCTTTAAGACAAAGGTACATTACTTGGGGCATGTTGTTTCCAAGGAAGACATAGCAATGCATCCAGAAAGATCAGAGCTATCTTGGAATGGGCAGCCCTTAGGAATGTGGATGAGGTTAGATCATTCATGCGGTTAGCAGGTTATTACAAGAGGTTGATTAGAAACTTCTCACATATTTCATATCCTATTACATCATTGCAGAGGAAGGGAAATAAATTTGAATGAACAAAGAAATGTGCAGCCAATTTTGAGAAGTTGAAGCAGTGGCTTACAAATGCTCCAGTTCTACAGATTACAGATCTGGATAAAGAGTTTGTTGTGTGTACAAATGATTTCAAGAGAGGAATTGGTCAAGTCCTGATGTAGGAGGGACAGGTGGTATGTCACGAGTCAGGGAAAATGAATGAGCATGAACATAACTATGTGATGTGTGATCTTGAGTTAGCAACGATCATTCATGCATTGAAGATGTGGAGGCACTATCTTCTTGGCAAGAGGTTTATATTGATGAGTGATCACAGTGGATCGAGATACTTGTTTGATCAACTAAATTTTAATTCCGGGCAAGATATATGATTAGCCACACTCAGTGAGTTTGACTTTGAGATCAAGTACATTAAAGGAAAAGAGAACAGGGTTGTAGATGCTCTTAGGAAAAGAGTGAAGATAAACCACATAGAAGCTATGAGTTCATATGGCACAGATTTACAAGATTGGATCTTATAGGTAGGACAACAAGATGACAGGTATAGGGTGATTAGGCATGGGTTACGGTAGAAAGGTACAGGTGAACAGGATGTGTACTATCATTTCACGACAGACAGTTTGGTCAGATTTAGGTATAGGATCTATGTGTTGGACAACAATGAACTCAAGAAGCTTATATTGTGGGAATTTCATGTTATGTCATATTCAGGTCATCTAGGATATCAGAAGACTCTAATAGTTGTGAAGAAGTTTTATTATTAGTCGAATTTGAAGAAAGAGGTAGCTAATTTCATTGTCAGGTGTTTGGATTATCAATTGGTAAAATTAGAGTGCAAGCATCCAAGTGGTTTACTACAGGCGATTCTAGTTCCATAGTGGAAATGGGAGGTCATTTCCATGGATTTCATCACAAGTTTACCAACAACATCTAGATAGCATTATTCCATCATGGTCGTGGTTGACAGATTGACTAAGGTCATCATTAAGGAGAGAGTGAGATTTCATGGTATTCCTAAGAATATCCGACAGAGATGCTAAGTTCACTCCCAGATTTTTGAAGGAGTTATTTGTAGGTTTGGGTATAGAGTTGGCTTTTAGTATAGCTTACAATCCGCAGACAGATGGGTAGGAAGAGAGGGTCAACGGGGTTTTGGAGGACATGTTGAGAATGTATGTTATGCAATAGGAGAGGAGTTGGTAGGAGTATATTCCAATGGTTCAATTTTCTTACAACAATGGGTATCAGGAGTCACTAAGGATGAGTCCATTTGAGGCACTTTATGGGCGGAGTTGTAACACTCCTATTAGATAGAGTGATCCACAGACAGATGGGTAGGCAGAGAGGGTCAATGGGATTTTGAAGGACATGTTGAGAATGTATGTTATGCAACATCAGAGGACTTGGTAGGAGTATATTCCACTAGTTCAATTTGCTTGCAACAATGGGTATCAGGAATCACTAAGGATGAGTCCATTTGAGGCACTGTATGCACGGAGTTGTAACACTCCTATTAGCCAGATTGATCCAGTAAACAAGGTGTTGATTGGACTGAACATGTTGGCATAGATGGAATAGGAAATACAGGTTATTAAGAAGAATCTAAAGGCAACACAGGACATGCAGAAGAGTTATGCATATTAGCACAAGGCATTTAAAAAGTTTCGTGTTGGGAAGCATGTGTACTTCTGAATCAAGCCCAAGAAGATCTCCTTGAGGATTGGGTCATGTGTGAAGTTGACACCTTGCTATTGCGAGACTTTTGAGTTCCTTGAGAGGATTGGACCAGTGGCCTATAGATTTACACTGCCTCCGATAGTGAAAGTCCATGACATTTTCCATGTTTCATTGCTTAAAAGATATGTGAAAGATGTTGATCATGTGATTGATTGGTTTGTATCGCAGGTGGAACCAAAAGGAGAATTCCAGCTCGAACCTCAGTGCATTTTGCAGCGGAAACAACTCATGCTCTGGAACCGAGAAATCAAGTGAGTTAAAGTGCAGTGGAAGCACTTTGGGCCCAATGAAGCTACATGGGAGATGGTTGATCAGATGCGGGCTATGTATCCTTCATTATTTTCTGGTTGAGGCAAATGAGATTTGGTATATGTACATATTTATGTATGGATGTTAGTGTAAATACCACGATGAGTTGTGTTGTCATGTTGGTTTTGCCTTTCAACAGGTTGATCATAGTAAATACTGCATTGAGTTAAGTTATAAAGCTCCATGGGCAATATATTTTGGTTTTCAGCGATCTTGCTGGTCATAGGTGTCATTGAAATCGAGGATGGTGTTCCTGCAAGGGGTTGGGGTCTGTAACAACCCTGGGTTAAAATTTCATGTAATAAAGTTAATAAAGGCAAAAATAAGACCAAGGTCATGGGACAAGTATTCCTAGTTGAATGTTGGGAAAAAAATCCTAATGGGTGTTCATTTGGTTTATTATGGCTAAGGAAATAGGCAAAGGCGTTGACAAAGGAAAATAGGCATTAATTAGCATTTTATTTATGAAAATAATGGAAAATAGGAGAAAAGGAAGGTGAAACGTCACAAGATTGCATGTGAGGAAAATTGGAGGAAATTGAAGAAAATAGAGGCCTCAATAATAAAAAGGATTTTGAAGGATCAATTCACAACTTTTGTTAGTTCATTTTTGGAGCTCTCTCCCTATTCTCTCTCTCTCGTACTCTTGCACACTTAGAGCACTCTAGCATTGGATAAAGGAAGGAAAATGAAGGATAATAAAGCAAAGGAAAACAAGGATCAAGCAAGGAAAAGTTGGATCAAGCGCTATAGTGGGATTGATTTGTAGGTATTGAGTTGCATGTATGCTTTCCTTGCTAGTTTTGGCATCCATGGTAGATTCATGTGTGTATTTGGTTCTCTTGTTGTCATTGGCATGGGTTTTTCCAAGTGTGGCATTGGTTTCATCCTTGCCTTGCCATTTCCAGATAACCATTGTGTGATGGGGTTATTTCATTTGGTCGAGTTTTGGATTGTTGGATGGTTTTGGAACCGGGTGAGGTGGTCTCAAGAAAATTCCCATGGGCCTAGGAATCCCTTGACCAATTTTGGTGGGATTGTGGTAAATCTTGATGGTGGAGATAGAAAAATCCTCAAGGGATTGGTGAAGAAATCTGGAAGCATCCAAGTTTGTCTGGAGGTTGACCTAGAATTTAGGCTGAAAATCATGGACCACATGCATTGAATTGGAGATTTTAGGTCACAATCGCGAACATCTAGGCTTGTGAGAGGCCCTGAACCGCTAGCATGCCTTGCTATGGGAGCGATTGGGGTGTCAAGTCACTAAAAGTTAGTTTGGCTCAAGGAGTGGTGGTTCTGCCTCTAAGTGTCCTGTAATTCCTGGAGGATGTCATTTTGTGGTTGGTTAGTTTCAGTTTGTCAATTCCACTTCCTAAATGTACTTAGGCGATTGATTCATGTCATAGTAGCTCTCTCTTTCATGTTTACCTCAGCAAGCTAGTGAAATTGGGTAATTGTGGGAAGGGGGTGTTACAAGTTGGTATTAGAGTGAGTTTATGTTCTCTTTGGGTGTTATCTGATACAAGTTGGTATCAAAGCATGGTTTAATACTTGGATTCGATGGGCAGAATGTGTTGGTCATACATGCATGACAATTGTCTATATGGTTGTTATGCATGCATTGTATTTGGTCGGTGTTATAATGGTGATATCATGCATGGTAACTAGGATGATGATTCGAATGAAGTCAGTATATTGATATGATTATGTATATACATGTATTGTGATAATCTGGACTCATTTTGCAGACGATATAACCTCCCTTGAACTTCACTGAGGTATGTTGATTATATTTTTATTCGGTTTATCTGAAACGATATGTTTGCAGGAAGAAGAAGATCAAATATGACTAGAAAAATGGTGGATTATAGTTCATGAGAATTCCCATACAGATCAGATGAGAAACCAAGAGATGACTACTCTTTAGACATAGCAAGAACTTTGAGAAGTTTAAAGCCAGAGATAAGAAGTTGAAAAATAGATTGTGAGAGAATCATTCAGTCACACGAAAGACTTGCCAGGGCACATGAGAAATAATCAAAGGTCAATGTAGTTATCCTTCAAAGTTTGTCAGACTTATAGAGACATGGAAAACCATAGATCAATTATGGACAAGAGGAAAAGACTAATGGGGCATATGGTAGCAGGTCTCGTGGTGGGCATAGGTCGGACAAAGATGCACAATCAGAGATGGCAGGTTCTTAGATACACCTGATACGAGAGGCAATGGACGTGGGCTCTACTCTAGTTCTAGTTTAGGCAAGTATCATGGTCATCATCGCTATCATCCTTACACGAGAAATGATAGGCAATATTTTTCGGATGAGTTCAAGAAAGCCAAGGCACCTACATTTGATGGAGAATTGAAGAAACCAGAAGATGCAAAGGCATGGTTGTTTGGGATGAATAAATTCTTTGAATTGTGTAATGATACAAAGAACATGTAGGCCATAATAGTTATTTTCAGTCTTAAAGGGAAAACAAACATCTGGTGGGAAGATTTGAAGTGTGTCAGGGACATCAGGACATAGGAGTTGAGTTGGCATGAATTCAAGAGACTATTTCGGAAGAAATACTTGTCAGAGAGGTATTATGACAGTAAGGTTGAGGATTTTTATGAGTTGAATATGGGATCGATAAGAGATTAGGATTACATGACTAAGTTCTTGGAGTTTTTGAGATATGTGTTGTATCTTAAGGATGAGAAAGCCAAAGTTCAAAGTTTTGTTAGTGGACTACCATTAGCATTTAAGGATAAGATTGAGTATAATGAGCCTCGATCATTGGAACAAGTAATTGGGAAGTTGAAACACTGTCATGAGAAATCAAAACGTAAGATCGAGCCTAAACAAGGTTGGAAATGGAATGACAAGACTAAAGGTAAATGGCCACCGAAGCGAACAAGAGCTCAGGATGTAGGCGAGAAAGAAAATGTTACTCTTTACGAGAAATTTAATGCAATTTATGATAGTTTCTATAGCATTAGATGTGTTATAGTCTCGAAACTTTATGGAGAAGCTAGAATACATGAGTTCTCCATAACCCATAAATTGTTTCTAGAAATTCCACCTAGAAGTGCCTTAATTAGATTATTAGCCAAATTTTAAATATTTCCTAAGTCTAGAATTAGTGAATGTGGTTAATTAATTAGTATTAACTAATATAAGGTGTGAATCATCTATAAACTCACATGGACCGATAGGGAATTAATTTGGGCCATCAATTATGTTTTAATCTTGGTTGTTGGTGCCCCAACACAGGATTATAAGGAGAAGTCGATGGGTAGATGGAGAACACACTTGAGACACTTATGGAGTTCGACTTCCAGAGAGCAACAACAATTATCAGAAAGCCAAAGATCGAAGCAGAGACAGTGAGGGGCAAGGATAGTGAGGGTCGAGGAAGTTTTCCAGATTTAGCGAGTGCGCTTATAGAGAAGTCGAAGTTTCTCCAAGAGGTTGCACAATCTTATCGCAGAAGCCTCAAAGGGTAGTTTGATTTGCTTAAGAGGGCAAATGTTTTCAGTTCTGTAAGTTTGACTGAGGTTCTAGAGTGATAGAGAGATGTTTTCATAGATAACAGCAAGCAAGATGGCTTGATTAGTAGATGATTCAGGTAGCAGTTGTAGTAGGCAGCTTCAGGTTGACGTAGGGCCTGTGAAGACCCAATTGGATGACTTCCTTTTCGGAAGCAATCCAGTGCCGGAATTTCCTTGAGTGAGGGTAATTTCACTCTAGATATTTTTGCCAGTATTTTCTCTACAAGATAGCCAAATTTCGACATCCAGAAGCGAAGATTGCGTGTGAGCATATGTGAGGATTGTACTGAGAGCTGGCTAGTTGTGAGAGCTAAGGCTTTGTATAATTCCTATGTATTTCCACCTTGTATGATAATACAGATAGTGGGGTTTTTAGCTGAGGCTTTCCCCAAAGTATTTTCATGTGTGTTGTGCATTGATTCTTCTTCTTCTGGTTATATTGTTCAGATCAATCTTTAAGCTTCCGCAAATTGATAATAGAAGTAGGTTATAGTATTCTGCTTTGATTTATATTGCATTATCGGGTTAACCTACCAGTAGATTTTCGACATGGTATCAGAGCTATGTTTGTAGAAATTTTCTACATGGTATCAAATCTAGATTTGTAGAAATTTTCTACATGGTATCAGAGCTGGATTTGTAGAAATTTTCTACACCGTATCAGAGCTGTGAACAGTATACTGAGAAGAGAATTCGAAGTTTGAAGTTCGGGGTTGTAGGTGCAAATCAAATTCATAACATACTTCAAGTTTGGCCAATGGCATTCTATGGATTGAGACTCGAGTATGCCTTGGAAGGTAGTTCGAATTACATAACATGGAAATATATAATGGAGGTTATATTAAAAGACAATGGCTTGAAGGAATTCATTGATCAAGATATCCCCAAGCCAGCTTCAAATAATGCACAAGAGTTGGCTGAGTGGAAGAAGTGTGTGGCGAAGGCGAGATGGATCATCCTTGAGGGAGTTCGAGACCATATTGTGTCGAGTCTCCATGGGAAGGATACTCCATTTTCAATGTGGAAGACATTGAAGGACCTCTACCATAACAGTAGCAACCAGAGGAAATTGCCCCTCAAGGATAAGCTTCGAAGAATCAAGATGGAGAAGGGCCATACTATTTCCACATATTTGAACAAGCTCACCACCTGCAGAGATGAGCTTGGTAGTGTGGGAATAACTACTGCCAATGATGATATGGTGAGCCTCGCTCTCCTTGGCCTTCCAAAGAGTTGGAATAGCTACCAAGACTCTGTGAATGGAAGGGAGAAACTGTCGGATCGAGAACGACTATGGTCAGATCTTATGCAGAAGGAGATCAGAGGAGCACACGAGATGGTTCTTCATCCAAGAATGATGATGAAGAAAATCTGGCCTTAGCAAGTAAGGCGCGGAAAGGGAAGGGGAAGGCTTCTCATTCCAAATCGAATTCTTCTCATGGAGGGAATAAGGGTGACATGTCTAAAGTAAGATGCTTTAATTGTCACAAGATGGGACATTATGCAACTAATTGCCCATCGAAGAAGTCCAGGAAGGGGTCCTTGGTAGGATTGAAAGGTGAGGCATTAACCTCTCAGTTCTAAATGGACTTTAACCTCATCGCATGCATGGTGTTATCGATGATGGGTTGTGTCTGGGATCTTAACAGTGGAGCCTCATTCCACATGACCGGTGATCAAAATTTATTCAGTGCCTTGGAGGAGAAAGACCTCAAGATGCGCATAGAGATGGGTGACGATGAAAGATATAATGTTTTAGGAGTGGAAGACCTCAAGATGCGCATAGAGATGGGTGACGACGGAAGGTATAATGTTTCAGGAGTGGGCATTGTTGCTTTTCAAAGGGAGCATGGAGCTCCTATCACCTTGACAAATGTGATGTATGTGCCTGGACCAAAGAAGAACTTGGTATCGGTCGCGATGTTGGAGGACAAAGGCTACGATGTTGTCTTTTGTAAAGGAAAGGCATTCCTAAGACACATAGCCACAGGTCATACCAAGAGGATAAGGATTCAGGTGAAGAATCTTTATAAACTAGAGGTAGATGATTGTGCAACATTGAGCATGAAAGCAAAATTGGTGCAAAGCCAAGACATTGGCGAGTTGTGGCACAGGCGGTTGGGCCATTTGCATCATGGGGCTTTACAGATAATGCAACGGATATCTACAAGACTTCCCAGAGGTAAACTTGATCAAGTTGACACATGCAAAGGTTGTACCTTGGAAAAGTACACCAAGTCTTCCTTTCATGATCGAGAGAGTTGAGCAAAGGCTATCATAGAGCGAGTTCATACTGATGTGTGTGGACCATTCTCGATGGCACCCACAATGAAGCAAAGGTATTATGTGATTTTCATTGATGACTATTCTCGTAAATGCAGGATTTATTTCATGCAGAAGAAGGACCAAACTTTCACAAAGTTTTGTGAGTTCAAAGCTTTGGTCGAGAAAGAGTTAGGGAAGAAGATCAAGGCCTTGAGAAGCGAAAATGGTGGAGAATATGTCTCTCAAGAGTTTAAGGACTTCTGTGTAGCGGAAAGAATTAAATGACAGTTGACAGCGCCTCATAACCCACAACAGAATGGGGTGGCTGAGAGGAAGAACATAACTATAGTAGGGGTAGCATGGGCAATGTTGCATGACCAAAGCCTACCACTTCACTTGTGGGTTGAGGCATACAACATAGTAGTCTATTTGTAGAATAAAAGCCTGCATCGCATACTTGGGATGAAGACACCAGGGGAAGATTTCTCCGGTAAGAGACCAGATGTGGGTCATTTCAGGATCTTGGGCTCATCAGTATATTGCCATGTGACAAATGATGCACGAAAGAAACTTGAGCTGACAACAAAGTTGGGGATATTTATGGGGTACACTGATACACCTCACAACTATTGGGTGTACTTGCCTACCAGTTGGAGGACAGTGGTTCGCAGAGATCTCAAGTTTGATGAGTAGAAGGCCATTCGAGTTTCCCTTGAGAGGGAGCTCCAACTACAGGATGTGGAGGAACTATTGGTTCCTAAGGAGGAGGAGCCTCAGACTGATGCGGAGCAGCCACATGTAGAGGTTCCAGGAGTGGAGACATCCACTCAAGCAGAGTCTTTCAGAGATGGAAGAAAGCACACAAGAGAAGTTGAAAGATTGTTGAAGGATGCGAGAGAGAATGTGGGAGCACCATATTCTCAGTGCAGACAAAGGAGGTCACTTGAGAGATACACTGGATACATGGCCCTTGCTAGGGAATGTGTTGAGATCGAGCCATCTTCCTTTGAGGAAGCAGTGTAGTGTCGATTTGGGTTGATGCTATGGTGGAGGAGTATGATTCCATAGTTCGTAACAGTGTTTGAGACGTGGTTCCGAGACCGGAGAACAAGTCAGTTGCGAGTTCCCATTGGATTTACAAGGTAAAGAAAGCTGTTGATGGTAGTGTGGAGAAGAATAAGGCAAGATTTGTTGCCTGTGGCTTTTCATAGGTTGAGAGGATCATGTTACTGCAATATATTTCGACAATGGAGCAAGATACTGACATTTTGACAAACACATTATCGAAGTGTAAAGTAAAGTTACATAGGGACGTGATTGGGGTGGCAGATAATCCCTTTCTTGTTGAGAGGGAGTCTTGAAATGTGGCAACAAGAATATTCCAATTTAATTTGTCCTTTAATTAAATTGTGAATTAAAATTGAATTTAGTCTTAACAACTACTTGGAAATAATTAATTAATTCATTTTGAATTAATTAGTTGAAGAAATTCAAGTTAGAAGTCTTTCTCAAGTCATGCAAGAGTTATCACTTAAATTAAGGAGATAAGATTGAGTTATATTTGAGTTGTAATTAGTTAACTTAGTTTACTGAGATAAGTCCAGTTAAATTATTTCCAAATTATTTGAGGAACTAATAGAGAGTTAACAGTCAGTTGATGCATGCATGCACTTAACTAGTGTACTCCAGTTAATTGAAGATTCCCTCATCAGAAACTCATGCATGTCTATTCTGAGCAAGATCCAGTTGATATTAAAGTCAAGGACAATGTACTATCAGTTGCATGTGTTTTCTTATAAAGAAAACTCATGCATGCAGTCAAGGAATCATTCCTTGAGGATTGCGCAGTTCTGACAGTGTGTGAGAGAGTGTTCCACTTGGTTGAAGGAGATCATCCACTTGGTAATAGGAGAATCATCCCAGAGGAACATCGCAAGGAAATATGAGCTTGGAGGGCAGAAAGGAAGGCTGAAGAGAAGCCAAGATTGCCTGTGAGCATCTGTGAGGATTGTACTGAGAGCTGGCTAGCTATCAGAGCTAAGGCTTTGTATAATTCCTATGTATTTCCACCTTGTATGATAATACAGATAGTGGGGTTTTTAGTTGAGGCTTTCCCAAATTATTTTCATGTGTATTGTGCATTGATTCTTCTTCTTCTAGTTATATTGTTCAGCTCGATCTTTAAGCTTCCGCAATTTGATAGTAGAAGTAGGTTATAGTATTCTGCTTTGATTTATATTGCATTATCGGGTTAACCTACCATCAAAATTTTCTACAAAGTGTGGTTTGAGAAAAGAAGTGCATGCAAAGTTTTGGTTGGTGCAATTGGATATAACTAAAAAAGAGTTCATCATTGAGTAAGAGCTTGTGCATTTGAGTTGAATGGTATGCCTATATCAACACATTTGAATGTACTCATGTTGGGATCATACAACATGCTTTTGGGTATGGATTGGTTATTGAGTGCTTGGATGAAAATAGAGAACAGAGAATCTTGCAAGGTAGGAAGAAGGCTACATCAATTAGAATGGTTACAACTATGCAGGAAAAGCGTAGTCGCAAGAAAGGGTGTGTATTATTTGTAGTGCATGCTTCTAGTGATAAAGATAAGGATGTTGAGGATGCAAAAGCCTTGAAGAGGTACCCGATTTTGCAGTAGTTTCAGGATCTATTTCTAGTAGAGATTTCAGAGTTTCCACCTCACAGTGAAGTGGAATTTTCTATTGAGTTGGTACCAAGGGCAACACCAGAATCAAAGGCACCATAGAGGATGAGCACTCCAAAGTTAGTGGAATTGAATTTGTAGTTGAAGAAAATGTTTGACAAAGGATACATTAGGCCAAGTGTATCGTCGTGGGGAGCACCAGTGTTGTTTGTGAAGAAGAAGGATGGTACTCCGAGGTTGTATATTAATTATAGGAAGTTGAACAAGGTTACAATCAAGAATAGGTATTTGTTGCCAAGGATTGATGACTTGTTTGATTAGTTAAAGGGAGCAACAATGTTTTGGAAGATTGATTTGAGATTAGGATCTCATCAGTTACGCATCAAATAAGAGGACATCTACAAGACTACTTTTCGGAATAGGTATGGTCATTATGAGTTTATTGTGGTTCCTTTTAGTTTGACTAATGTTTCAACCACTTTCATGTGTTTCGTGAATAATGTGTTGTGTCCTTATCTAGATAAGTTTGTGATTGTATTTGTTGATGATATATTGATACATTCTAAGAATGAGGAAGAGCATGTCGAACACCTAGCAGTAGTGTTGAGATTGTAAGAGAGCATCAGTTGTATGCCAATATCGGTAAATGCAACTTCTTTCAGACATATGTAAATTATTTGGGGCACGTTGCTTTGAAGGAAGTCATAATCGTGGATCCAGAAAAGATTAGAGTTATCATGGAATGGACAGCCCCTAGGAATGTGGATGAGGTTAGATCATTCATGGGTTAGCAGTTACTGCAAAAGGTTAATCTGAAAATTCTAATGGTTTTCATATCATGTTACATCACTGCAAAGGAAGGGAAAGAACTTTGAATGGACAAAGGAATGTGCAGCCAATTTTGAGTTGTTGAAGCAATTGCTTACAAATGCTCCAGTCCTAAAGATTGCAAATTCGGATAAAGAGTGTGTAGTGTGTACAAATGCTTGTAAGAGAGGACTTGGTGGAGTCTTGATGTAGTAGGGACATGTGGTATGTTATGAGTGAAGGAAGCTAAATGAGCATGGGCAGAACTATGTGATATTGAATTTGCAACGATCATTCGTGCATTGAAGATATGGAGGCACTATATTCTTGGTAGGAGGTTTGTATTAATGTGTGATCATAGTGGATTGAGATACTTATTTGATCAACCAAATTTGAATGTTAGACAAGCTAGATGATTGGGCATGCTTAGTGAGTTTGACTTCGATGTTAGGTACATTAAGGGAAAAGAGAACGAGGTTTCATATGCTCTTAGTAGAAGAGTGCAGGTAAATCACATATCAACTATGAGTTCGTATGGGACAGATTTACATGATCAAATCTTACAGGCAAAACAATAGGATGATAGGTATAGGGAGCTTAGGCACAGGTTATAGAAGTAGGGCACATGTGAACATGATGTGGACTATCATCTCACGACAAACGGTTTGGTAAGATTTAGGGGCAGGATCAATGTGCCGACAATAGTGAACTCAATAATCTTATCTTGCAGGAATTTCATGTTAAGCCGTATTCAGGTCATTCGGAATATCAAAAGATTCTAACAACTATGAATATGTTTTATTATTGGCTGAATATGAAGAAAGAGATAGTTGAGTTCGTCACCAGGTAAAAGTAGAGTGCAAGCATCCAGGTGGTTTACTATAGCCGATTTTGATTCCTGAGTGTAAATGGGAGGTCATTTCCATTGATTTCATCACAATTTTATTGAGAAAATCTAGACAGCATGATTCCATCATGGTTGTGGTTGACAGGTTGACTAAGGTAGTTCACTTCATAGCTGTTAAGTCTACTCACTCAAATAGTGAGGTAGCACAGGTCTTGATAAGGGAGATAGTGAGATTGCATGATATTCCTAATGAGATTGTATCCGATAGATATGCCAAGTTCACTTCCATGTTTTAGAAGGAGTTATTTGCAGGTTTGGGTATAGAGTCGGCTTTTAGTACGACTTACCATCTGTAGACAGATGGACAAACAAAGAGGGTCAACAGGATTTTGGAGGACATGTTGAGAATGTATGTTATGCAACAAGAGAGGAGTTGGGAGGAGTATCTTCCATTGGGTCAGTTTGATTATAACAATGGGTATTAAGAGTCATTGAGGATGTGCCCATTTGAGGAACTGTATGGGCGGAGTTGTAACACTCCTATTAGTTGGAGTGATCCAATGAATAGGGTGTTGATTGAAGCAGAAATGTTGGCAGAGATGGACAAGAAATGCAGGTTATAAAGAAGAATCTAAATATAACACAAGACAGATAGAAGAGTTATGCAGATCAACACAGGGAATTTAAGGAGTTTCAAGTTGGGGAGCATGTGTACTTTCTCATCAAGCCTAATAAGAGCTCCTTAAGGATTGGGTCATGTGTGAAGTTGGCACCTTGGTATTGCGGGCCTTTCAAGATCCTTGAGAGGATTGGACCAATGGCATACGAACTTGCACTACCTCCGACACTGAAAGTCCATGATGTTTTCCACATTTCATTGCTTAAAAGACATGTGAAAGATGTTGATCATGTGATTGATTGCTCTGTATTGCAGGTGGAGCTAGGAGGAGAATTCTAGTCGGAACCTCAATGCATTTTGCAGCAGAAACAACTTAGGCTCCGGAACCCAGGAATCGAGCAAGTTAAAGTGTAGTGGAAGCACCTTGGGCCCGATGAAGCTACCTGGGTGATATTTATTAGATGCATGCTATGTATCCTTTATTATTTTCCAGTTGAGGCAAATGAGTTTTGGTATATGTGCATAGTTATGTATGGTTGTTATTGTAAATACCGTAATGAGTTGTGTTATAAAGCTCCAATAAGTGGTATGATCGTCATGTTGGTTTTGTCTTTCAGCTGGTTGATCATTGTAAATATTGCATCAAGCTAAGTTATAAATCTCCATGGGTTTTGGTTTTAAGTGGTCTTGTTAGTCATAGGTGTCATTGAACACCGATGACGGTGTTCCCCTAAGGGGGAGGGGTCTGTAACAAACCCAGGTTAAAATTTCATGTAATAAAGTCAATAAAGACAAAAATAAGACCAAGGTCATAGGACACATATTCAAAGTTGAATGTTGGGAAAAATATCCTAGCGGGTGTTCATTTGGTTTATTATGGCTAAGGAAATTGAAAAAGACATTGAAAAGGTAAAGAGACATTAATTGACATTTTTATTTATGAAAATAATGGAAAATAGGAGAGAAGGAAGGTGAAAGGACACATGATTGCATGTGAGGAAAATTGAAGAAAATAAACGCCTCAATAATAAAAAGGCTTTTCAAGATTAGTTCATAACTTTTGTCTATTTAGTTTTGAAGCTCTCTCTCTCTCACTCTTGCTCACTTAGAGCATTCTTGGATCACTCTTGGAGCACTCTAGCATTGTAGAAAGGAAGGCAAAGGAAGGACACGAAAACAAAGGAA
Source organism: Pinus tabuliformis (assembly GCA_031772625.1). Classification (NCBI taxonomy): domain Eukaryota; kingdom Viridiplantae; phylum Streptophyta; class Pinopsida; order Pinales; family Pinaceae; genus Pinus; species Pinus tabuliformis. The sequence goes on from CM062804.1 coordinate 484,342,316, forward strand.
AGAAAGGATCAAGCAAGGAAAAGTTGGATCAAGTGGCTATAGCGGAATTTCTTTGGAGGTATCAAGTTGCATATATGATTTCCTTGTTAGTTTTGGCATTCATAGTACATGCATGTGTGTATTTGGTTCTCTTGTTGTCATTGACATGGGTTTTGCCAGGTGTGCCAATGGTTTCAACATTGCTTTGCCATTTTAGGATAACCATAGTGCGATGGGGTTCTTTCATTTGATTGAGATTTGGATTGTTGAATGGTTTTGGAACTGGGTGAGGAGGTCTCAAGAAAATTCCCAAGGGCCTAGGAATCCTCTGACCGATTTTGGCGGGATTGCAGTAAAGTCGAAGGGTGGAGACGGGCAAATTCCTCAAGGTACTAGTAAAGAAATGCGAAGGCATCCAATCTTGTTTGGGCCTAGTAATCCCTTGGCTAGTGTTTGTGGGATTGCGGTAAATCCTGGTAGTGTATGTTCTTGTTTTAGGCCTAGTGATCTGTTGACTAGTTTTTGCGAGATTGCAGTAAAGCCTGGTTTTGTAGGTGCTTGTTTTAGGCCTAGGAGTTCATTGACCGGTTTTGGAGGGATTGCAGTAAAGCTTGAGGAAGCCCTGATTGTTTTGTTGTGAGTCCCACATTCATTCTTGGAATATGGCAGAGGAGTGATTGGTTGAAAGAAAAATTTGGTTTAGCCCAATCTATGGTGGGGTGGTACATGGAAGTCCTGACTTGTTTGGCTTTTGCATATGATAATTATATCTCTTTTCCTCCTGTATTTTATGAGTAAATGTACTTGTTATTATGTGGCTTTGATGGATATTGTATCATTGTTATTATTCTGGTTATATGATGGTTATAAGCATGGTTTTATGACATATTCTAGTTATGGATCTTATCATGTTTTGATTGGTAAATGAATGGTTATTGAATGCATGACATAATAAATGTTTTTGCAATTATTATGATGGGGAATTAAACCTTCTTGATGATTCTCAGATAAGCATCAAACCCTTATGTCAAATATGCATTCATGACCTGTATATTACATGTTCACAATGTGTTTGATGAAATGACTGTCATGGTTAGGCCTGGTTAGGTCAAGTATTTGAGCAAAGTTTGAATGAATGACTTTGTCTTGATGCCATTTACCATTATGGAAAGTATCACTGAGTTTTGGGTAGTGGTCTGGAGGTTGACCTGGAATTTAGGCTCAGAATATGGGACTACAAGAATTGAATTGGAGATTGTATGTCACAACCACTAGTAGTTAGGCTTGTGGGAGCGGTTGGAGGCCCTCCACTGTTGGCATGCCTTTTTGTGGGAGCGGTTGGTGTGTTAAATGCAGTTTGGCTCAGGGTTTAGGCTCAAGGAGTGGTGGTTCTGCCTTTGAGTGTCTTGTAAATCTTGTAGGATGTCATTTTGTGGTTGGTTAGTTTTAGTTTGTCGATTCCACTTCCTTAAATGTACTTAGGAGGTTGAGTCATGTCATAGTAGCTCTCTCTTTCATGTTTACCTTGACAAGACGGTGAAATTAGGTAATCGTGGGAAGCGGTTGTTACATAAAGTGTCCCCACAAAAAAAAAAAAAAAAATGATACCTCCTTGATGATCAAAGAGTAAGCTTCATTTCTTAGAAATTTCTTGGTAGAGAAGGTAGGGAGGGGGTTTTCCTTGGTGCAAAGAGCAAGTGATGATGATGGATTCTTCAATCAAAGAAATGTCCCCTGCGATCCTGTCTTACCCCACCCTCAATCCCTCAGAAGTCTCACTCCTTGGAAAGTTGCAAGAGTTTCTACTTTTTTGTTGGTTTTGTGTCCTATCCCACAGAAAAATCGAAGCTTCCAATATCTTACAAGGTCTATTAAATGATGATGGCAGAGTCTTTGATCAAATAAATGTCCACTCTCCCAAAACCCCTTAAAAGTCTCACTCCTTGGTACATTGTGAAAGCTTATGCTTCGTGTTAATTTTGCATAATCTATCCTTAAAGAAAATTCAAACTTACAATGTCACTCAAGGTTTATTGTCACTCATATCATCCTCTTTTATTAATTCAACATTGTGACTACCATATATATATATATATATATATATATATATATATTTTATTTTTCAACATTTATAATTTCTCATGAGAAATAATAAACTATGTATTACATTTTATACAAAGTACAACAATTTATGTGCATCATTCTCCTTTAAATGTAATTTGAATACACATCTCATATAGACACTATAACTAAATTTTTTTAAATATAAATATAAAATTGATAATAAAAAATTCTAAATCCCAACTAAATAAGTACGACTTTCCTTATGTGTTTTGGAGTTTTTGGCGGGAATTATAATTAAACAATTTTTGCTTGAATCAATGATCTTTTATTATTTAAAATGAGTTTTTATTGTATACATAGATTCAACACCCAAAAAAACCCTTGAAAAACTTAAATTGTGGAGGGCTCACAACTCCAACTAATCTCACTAAATTCCCAACAAATTGATACTAAAAAAAATACCAAAACTCCTATAGGGAATATATATATATATATATATATATATATATATATATATATATATATACACTTCAGGTTGACGTAGTGCCTGCACAGACCCATTTGGACGACTTACTTTTCAGAAGCAATCCAGTGCTGAAATTTCCCTGAGTGAAGGTAATTTCCCTCTAGATATTTTTGCCAGTATTTTCCCTACATGATAGCCAAATTTTGACATCGAGATTATTGTACTCATATTTTTTTCACTGCTGCATAATAATAAAATCCTTAGTTGATGCACTGATTTTCCCAAGTTGGGTTTTTCCAGGGACATTTGTGCAAAAATACATTTGTAAATTTTATGTGTGTGTGTGTGCTAGATTTTCTTAACTTTCAACACTATTTTATTTCCCAGTTTATTTGTGAAAATCATAATGTGAATTATTTGATAATTGTTGTAGCAGAGAATAAATAAATTGTTAAATAAATTAACAATTGGAAAAATAAGTTCCAGTTGCTGTGATAGATGAAATTTTCACAGTTGGGAAGGGACATGGGTCAGGAGAACAACATAACAAAGGTTATGGTAGGAGATAGTTGCAGTGTTGGATATGTGGCAAGGAGCATATTAAGAAGGATTGCCTGTCATATTAGGGTGGTAGGCCTCAGATTTATAGTGCATAGGAAGCACAAACAATTGGGGATGTTGGGGAGATCATTCCTCGGATCTATGCAGCATTGGATAATAGGCAGGCAGATCACCATGCATCTATTATCAAGATGGATGGTAAGCTTTGTGATCAAGATGTTTCTATTTTGATTAACCCTGGATCTAATTATAGTTATGTTAACCATGACCTGTGGATACGTGTGGTTTGATAAAAGAAGTGCATGTAGAGTCTTGGTTGGTGTAGTTGGATACAAGTACTAAAAAACAAGTTCATCATTGGGTAAGAGCTTGTGCATTTGAGTTGAATGGTATGCATATATCAACACATCTGAATGTATTTCCGCTGGGATCATACAATATACTTCTCGGTATGTATTGGTTGTATCTTCAAAGGACTAAGGTGGATTGTTATGAAAATGATATTGATTGCTTGGATGACAATAGAGACCAAAGAATTTTGCAGGGTAGGAAGAAAGCTACATCGAATAGAATGGTTACAACTATGTAGGCAAAGTGTAGTCGCAGGAAAGGGTGTGTATTGTTTGCAGTGCATGTTTCCAGTAATAAAGGTAAGGATGTTGAGGATGCATAAGTGTTAAAGAGGTACCCGTTTTTGCAGCAATTTCAGGATGTATTTCCGGTAGAGATTTCAAAATTTCCGCCTCACAGGAAAGTGGAATTTTCTATTGAGATGGTACCAAGGGAAACACTAGAATCAAAGGCATCGTACAAGATAGGCACTCCAAAGTTAGTGGAATTGAAGTCGCGATTGAAGGAAATGTTTGATAGAGGATACATTAGGCCAAGTGTATCGTTGTGGGTAGAACCAGTATTTTTTGTGAAGAAGAAGGATGGTACTCCCAGGTTGTATATTGATTATAGGCACTTAAACAAGGTGACAATCAAGAACATGTATTCGTTGCCAAGGATTGATGACTTGTTTGATCAGTTAAAGGGAGCAATAATGTTCTTGAAGATTGATTTGATATTAGGATATCATCAGTTACACATCAAAGAAGATGACATCTACAAGATTGCTTTATGGACTGGGTATGGGCATTATGAGTTTGTTGTGGTAATTTTGGTTTGACTAATTCTCCAACTACTTTCATGTGTTTGATGAATAATGTGTTATATCCTTATCTAGACAAGTTTGTGATTGTATTCATTGATGATATATTGATATATTCTAAGAATGAAGAAGAGCAAGACGAACACTTAGAAACAGTGTTGAGATTGCTAAGAGAGCATTAATTGTATGCCAAGCTCAATAAATGCAACTTCTTTCAGACAAAGGTACATCACTTGGGGCATGTTGCTTTGAAGGATGGCAGAGCTATCATGGAATGGGTAGCCCCTAGGAATGTGGATGAGGTTCGATCATTCATGGGGTTAGCAAGTTACTATAAGAGGTTCATCAAAAACTTCTCACGATTTTCCTATCCTATTACATCAATGCAAAGGAAGGGAACGAAATTTGATGGACAGAGGAATGTGCAACCAATTTTGAGCAGTTGCTTACAAATTCTCTAGTTCTAAAGATTGCAAATCCAGATAAAAATTTTGTGGCATGTAAAAATGCTTGAAAGAGAGGACTTGGTGGAATCCTGATGTAAGAGGGACAAATGGTATGTTATGAGTCAAGGAAAATACAATAGCACGAGCAGAACACGTGACGCATGATATTGAATTTGCAACGATCGTTCATGCATTGATGATGTGGAGGCAATATCTTCTTAGTAGGAGGTTTGTATTGATGTGTGATCATAGTGGATTGAGATACTTATTTGATCAACCAAATTTGAATGCCAGATAGGATAGATGGTTGGGCACGCTCAGTGAGTTTGACTTCCATATCAGGTGCATTAAGGGAAAAGAGAACAAGGTTTCATGTGTTCTTAGCAGAAGAGTGCAGGTAAATCACATAGCGACTATCAGTTCGTATGGGATAGATTTACAAGATCAAACCTTATAGGCAGGACAATAGGATGACAGGTATAGGTAGCTTAGGCACAGGTTATAGCAATAGGGTACATGTGAACATGATGTGGACTATCATCTCACGACAGACGGTTTGGTCAAATTTAGGGGCAAGATCTATGTGCCGACAACAATGAACTCAATAATCTTATCTTGCAGGAATTTCATGTTAAGCCGTATTCAGGTCATAAGGGATATCAAAAGATTCTAACAATTGTGAATATGTTTTATTATTGGCTGAATATGAAGAAAGAGGTAGTTGAGTTCATCGCCAAGTGTTTGGATTATCAACAGGTAAAAACATAGTGCAAGCATCTAGGTGGTTTACTATAGCCGATTTTGATTCCTGAGTGTAAATGGGAGGTCATTTCCATGGATTTCATCACAGATTTATCGAGAACATCTAAACAACATGATTCCATCATGGTTGTGGTTGGCAGGTTGACTAAGGTAGCTCACTTCATAGTTGTTAAGTCTAATTACTCAACTAGTGAGGTAGCACAAGTCTTCATATGGGAGATAGTGAGATTGCATGATATTCCTAATGAGATTGTATCCAATAGAGATGCCAAGTTCACTTCCAGGTTTTGGAAGGAGTTATTTTCAAGTTTGGGTATAGAGTCAACTTTTAGTACGACTTACCATTTGTAGACAAATGGACAAACAAAGAGGGTCAACAAGATTTTAGAGGACATGTTGAGAATGTATGTTATGAAACAGGAGAGGAGGTGGGATGAGTATCTTACATTTGTTCAATTTGCTTATAACAATGGGTATTAGTAGTCATTGAGGATGTGCTTGTTTGAGGAACGACATCGACGAGTTGTAACACTCCTATTAGCTGGAGTGATCCAATGAATAGGGTGTTGATTGGACCAGACATGTTGGCAAAGATGGAACATGAAATGCAGGTTATCAAGAAGAATCTAAAGATAACACATGCCAGACAAAATAGTTATGCAGACCAACACATGGCATTTAAGGAGTTTCAGGTTGGGGAGCATGTCTACTTTCTCATCGAGCCCAAGAAGAGCTCCTTGAGGATTGGGGTCATGTGCGAAATTGACACCTCAATATTGTGGGCCTTTCAAGGTCCTTGAGAGGATTGGACCAATGGCATACAAAATTGCACTACCTCGGACAATGAAAGGCCGTGATGTTTTCCACATTTCATTGCTTAAAATATATGTGAAAGATGTTGATCATGTGATTGATTTGTTTGTATTGCAAGTGGATCCAGGAGGAGAATTCTAGTGAGAACCTCAGTGCATTTTGCAGCGGAAACAACTCATGCTCCGGAATCGAGTAATCAAACAAGTTAAAGTGCAGTGGAAGCACTTTGGGCTTGATGAAGATACATGGGAGATGGTTGATCAAATGTAGGCTATGCATCCTTCATTATTTGTCGGTTGAGGCAAATTAAATTTGGTATATGTACATATTTATGTATGGTTGTTATTGTAAATACCACATCGAGTTTCGTTATAAATCTCCAATACACGATATGGTTGCCACGTTGGTTTTTCCTTTCAACAGGTTGATCATTGTAAATATTGCATCGAGCTAAGTTATAAAGCTTTGTGGGTAGTATGTTTTGGTTTTCAGTGGTCTTGCTAGTCATAGGTGTCATTAAACACTGAAGATGGTGTTCCCATAAGGGGGAGGGGTATGTAACAACCTCGGGTTAAAAGTTCATGTAATAAAGTTCATAAAGGAAAAAATAAGACCAAGGTCATATGACATGTATTCCAAGCTGAATGTTGGGCAAAAACATCCTAGTGGGTGTTCAGTTGGTTTATTATGGCTAAGGAAATTGGAAAAGGCATTGAGAAGGCAAAGAGGCATTGATTGACATTTTATTTATGAAAATAATGGAAAATAGTAGACAAGGAAGGTGAAAGATCACATGATTTCATGTGAGGAAAATTGAAGGAAAATTAGAGGAAATTGAAGAAAATAGAGGACTCAATAATAAAAAGGCTATTGAGGATTAGTTCACAGCTTTTGTCTATTGAGTTTTGGAGCTCTCTCTCTATTCTCTCTCTCTCTCTCATACTCTTGCACACGAGCATGCTTGGAGCACTCTAGCATTGGAGAAAGGAAGGCAAAGGAAGGATAAGAAAACAAAGGAAAGCAAGTTTCAAGCAAGGAGAAGTTGGATCAAGCAGCTATAGCGGGATTTCTTTGGAGGTATCGAGTTGCATGTATGATTTCCTTACTAGTTTTGGCATGCATGGTGCATGCATGTGTGTATTTGGTTCTCTTGTTGTCATTGACATGGGTTTTTCCAGATGTGATAGTGGTTTCAACCTTACCTTTCCATTTTCGGTTAACCATGGTGTGATGGGGTTCTTTCATTTGGTTTAGATTTGGATTGTAGGATGGTTTTGGAATTGGGTGAGAAGGTTTCAGGAAAATTCCCAAGGGCCTAGGAATCCTTCGACTGATTTTGGCAGGATTGTGGTAAAGCTAAAGGGTGGAGACATGCGAATTCCTCAAGGTATTGGTGAAGCAATCCGAAGGCATCAAAGCTTGTTTGGGCCTAGGAATCCCTTGACTAGTTTTTGCGGGATTGCAGTAAATCCTAGTAGCGTATGTTCTTGTTTTGGTCTTAGTGATTCGTTGACCCGTTTTGGTGGGATTGCAGTAAAGCCTGGTTATGTAGGTGCTTTTTTCGGGCCTAGGAGTCCATTGACAGGTTTTGGTGGGATTGCAACAAAGCTTGAGGAAGCCCTAATTGTTTTTTTGTGAGTCCCAAATTAATGCTTCGAATATTGCATGAGTGTGATTAGCTGAAATAAATATTTGGTTTAGCCCAATCTATGGTCGACTGGTACGTGGAGGTCCTTGACTTGGTTGGCTTTTGCCTATGATAATAAGAGCTCTTTTCCTCTTGTATTTTATGAGTAAATGTACTTATTATTATGTGGCTTTGATGGCTATTCTATCATTTTTATTATTCTTGTTATATGATGATTATAAACATGGTTTTATGACAAATTCTAGTTATGACTCTTATCATGTTTTGATTGGTAAATTGGTTATTGAATGCATGACTTAATAGATGTTTTTGCAACGATTATGGGAGGGCATTAGACCTTCTTGATGATTCTCATATAAGTATCAGACCATTATGTTCATATATGCATTCATGACTTGTAGATTACATGTTCACAATGTGTTTGATGAAATGACTGTAATGGTTAGGCCTGGTTAGGTCAAGTCTTTGAGAAAAGTTTGAATGAATGTCTTTGCCTTGATGCCATTTACCATTATCGAAAGTCTCATTGAGTTTTGGGCAGTGGTCTGGACGCTGACCTGGAATTTAGGCTCAGAATATGGGACTGCAAGCACTGATCTGGAGACTTTAGGTCACAACCGTTGGCAACTAGGCTTGTGGGAGAGGTTGGAGACCCTCCACTGCTGGCATGCCTTTTTGTGAGAGTGGTTGGGATGCCAAGTCACTAAAAGTCAATTTGGCTCAGGGTTTAGGCTCAGGGAGTGGTGGTTTTGCCTCTGAGTGTCATGTAAATCCTGTAGGATGTCATTTTGTGGTTGGTCAGTTTTCGTTTGTCGATTCCACTTAACTGTAATTAGAATGTTGATTCATGTCATAGTAGCTCTCTCTTTCATGTTTACCCTGACAAGCCGGTGAAATTGGGTAATTGTGGGAGGGGTTCGTTACATAAAGTGTCCCTCGACACTAAAAAATGATACCTCCTTGATGATTAGAGAGTAAGTTTCATTTTATAAAAAAGTGCTTGGTAGAGAAAGTAGGGATGGGGTTTTCCCTTGGTGCAAAGCTCAAGTGATGATGATGGATTCTTCGATCAAAGAAATGTCCCTTGCCATCCTGTCTTTCTCCATTCTCAATTCGTTAGAAGTCTCACTCCTTGGCAAGCTGCAAGAGCTTCTACTTTTTGTTGGTTTTGTGTCCTATTCCCCAGAAAAATCTAAGCTTCCAATATCCTACAAGGTCTATTAAATGATGATTGCAGAGTCTTTGATCAAAGAAATGTCCACTCTCCCAAAAACCCTTAGAGGTCTCACTCCTTGGTACATTGTGAAAGCTTGTGCTTCATGTTAGTTTTGCATAACCTATCCCTAAAGAAAATTCAAACTTACAATATCACTCAAGGTTTATTGTCACTCATATCATCTTCTTTTATTAATTCAACATTATGACTATCGCACACACACACACAATGTCACTCATATCATCTTCTTTGATTAATTCAACATTATCATTGCCCCCCCCCACACACACATATATTATTTTATTTTTTCAACATTAATAGTTTCTCTTGAGAAATTATAAACTATGTATTACATTTTATACAAAATAGAACAATTTAGGTTCACCATTCTCCTTTAAATGTAATTTGAATACACATCTCATGTAGACACTATAACTAAAATTTATTAAATATAAATACAAAATTGATAAAAAAATCTAAATCCCAACTAAATAAGTAAGACTTTCCTTATGTGTATTTGAGTTTTTAGCGAGAATTATAATTAAACAATTTTTGTTTAAATCAATGATCTGCTATTATTTAAAATGAGTTTTTATGTGTTTTGGAGTTTTTGACCAAAATTATAATTCAACAATTTTTGATAAAATCAATGATCTTTTATTATTTAAAATAAGTTTTTTTTTATACATAAATTCAAAACCAAAAAACCTTTAAAAACTTAAATCACCACTCCAACTAATTTCACTAAATTCCCAACAAATTGATATGGAAAAAAATACAAAACACGTATAAGGGAAAAAAATAAAAATATATATTCATACTTACCACAAAATTTGCACATAAAAACCAATACAATACTTACCACAAAGTTTGCACATAAAAACCGATACTTACCACAAAGTTTGCACGTAAAAACCGATATCAATATAAATGTAAAGTTAAAAATTATGCCTCGTCTTTTTATTTACGTTTCAACATTTAACTATCATGGACCTATGATAAACACTAATTTATTTATGGTTCAAACTATAACCATGAGAAAGCTATGCTAAACCATTCTTTCAGTTCCACATTGTCACGGCTGTGGCAGGAAAAACCCTAGCGTTTCCCTCCAACACTCGGATTTCATAATCACATGGCACATGTTTTGGGGCCAAAATAAAAAGCTCACATGGGCATAAACCCCTTGAAGTCCAATGTTGGCATAAGAGCTGAAGGAGGGCACAGGTCGAGCATGACCTCGGTTGAATATATGTACGTGTATATACATGCTCAACAGTAAGCGAGGATATTGCAGGGTTTTATAATGGTTTTTTTGCAACAATTCTCTGCTCGACCTTGGGCAGTTGCCCTTTCACATTGCTGTAGTTGCAGGATTAGAACGGTGCCAACACGATATTTAAACATGGAATATGGAGTATTCACCGTCTCACACGGGCACTTCTGCAAAATTTCGAGTGTTGTGTGTATACGTCATTACCACTCTCCACTAAATTGCATAACTTATTCAATCAAACATTTCACTCCTTTCCTCAAAAAACAGAATTTGAGTTGCTTGCAACATTGTTTTAGCCTCTCCAGCACAAGTTTAATGCGGTACGATCCAGGTAATCTTCCATTGCATTCTCTTTTATTCTCTATCGCGCTTTATGGCCGCTTGGCAATCTGCAAAATGCTTATTCTCTAGAAGAAATATAAAAAACAAACTTTGGTGAATTGTGGTTCCATAAAAACACGCAAATGTTATAAAATTACAGTAAACATGTTTATTTTAACTTAACGAGTTGTACTAGGAAGTGGCCTGATGTTTATATGGAATCCGCGCTGAAGTTTTTTTTGTCAGCATTATAGTTTGCGGTAAGGAGGATTAACAGTCCACAAATTGAGTGTGTTAAGACTCTGTAAATGGGTTAGAGTTTTTCTGTTTTTGTTTTTTTGTTGTTGATAATGATGAATCATATTGGTTGGTTTTAAATATTTTTTGTTGTTGATAATGATGAATTATATTTGTTGGTTCGAAATGAGCTTGGCAAAAAAATTCTCTTATGTAATTTCTACTAAAAGACCTTGCTTAATTTAAATTAAGTTATATGAACTATTCCTTACTTGGATGTGTATATCAGAGATCAATGGCTACAGAAGTAGAAGTGCTTTAGTTTCAACAGTGCGCAAGGAGTTGGAACGGAAGAATATACTTTGCAATGACTATACTCCTGGACAATATAGTCAGCTTATATGCCCACAGGTGCAAAATAATATTCTCCCTGGGCATTTGCTTATTCATACTTTAAAAACTTTTCTCGCATAATCTGCAATAGTAAATCAAACTATTTGGAAACAACTATTTGGAAACGTTGTAATTGACATATGTGGTTAGCGGACACACTTTAAAGCAAAGTCCAATGACCTAAGGACATGGTAATAGAAGTGTATGCACTAGTAGACTTTAGCAGTCAAATCACTGTATGGAGGTGACCCCTTATCCTACAAACAAACAAGGGAGTTTCATATACCAATTTGGTGTTTGATTTGGCCGTGACCATATATATATATATAAAACATGCTTTCCATAATAAACATATTACAAATTAGAAATGAAAAAAATAAAACATAGACACAAAGAGTCCATTTTTTTAAACAAAACATTTACAAAACACTTGGAATACCTTCCAATTTTGATTTTACCCTTCACCTATAGAATGACTATAAGAGCTCTTTCCTTATAACTGAAAGTGAGAAAATATCAATGAAAACTGTTTTTTAGATAGTCAAATAGGTAAGACACGGCTAAGGCACGTGTTGGACATGCTTTTGCCATGTGTCAGACATGTGTTCAAGCGTGTTCATGTCCAACACGTGGGATATGGACACAACACCCTTGGGGACCATCTCCTATTACTTAGGTTTGAAGCAGTTTTCTTGAGAGCATACTTCAAATGTTTTGAAAATTCCTTGGGCTAGAGAAGCTGCATTTGCTCCCACCCCATGGTTAATGCCTTGGGCACTTTTGTGTGTTCGAATCCAACAGGTGGATGTATACTAGTTAGAGACAGAGGGCAAAAATCATAAATAGCCTCCAAATGTGCTTTCTATTTTTTGAGATCTGCACTCACCTGAAGTGCTTTGTCTCTTGCCTTCAGCTCGAGCTAGCTCAGATTTTTCTGTTTGAAAATTTTCTTCATCCTTTAAGGATCAATGCAGTGCTTCTCTAGGCTTCCCATCATAGTTGTTGTTGACCACTAATGGTAGATATGATGATTACTTCAACTTCTAAATCACAAAGGAATCGATTAGGAGTTACTAGACATGAAGATTTACTGTCACTTAAAAAATTGAATCTCCACTCTCAAGTTCATGGCCTTCGCAATATCTTCATCAATATTTTCCTCCAATATAATGGCCATTCATGCAATGTAATTCATGGAAAGGATTATTTGAAAACCTCTATTTGTTTCTATGAGGTAGTTGTTTTTAATTGTTTATAGGGTGACAAATTGAGTGGGTCTAATGGTTAAGAACATGTGTTTTCTCCTAGGAGGTCATAAATTCAAATCCAAAGTAGGGTGGGGCATGTGCACATTTGTAAACTTTAGCAGTCAAATTGTTGCATTGAGGGTGTTGCTTGTCCTACAATCTAAGGGATCACATAGGCTCAATTGTGACCTTAAAATTATATTGTTATTGCTATTATTATTTATCTTGGGGAAATAACGAATACCTCCACTACATAAAAGGGTTGTGCTAAAAAATATTAATCTTTCATCTTTTACGTTTTACCACTATTGAACATAATTTCTGTACTAATAGCCTTTTTGTCTTGAAATTTTGATAATTCCCTTCCCTCTTGGCCTTCCCTATTTCTTGCTCATCAATCGTCGCCCCAGTCAATCCCATCCTTCCCTTCATTCATGTAATCTTCCTCTCCCTCTGTCCCCTCCGCCAAGTCTTCCTCAGCTCCCATGGCTTCCATAGTCTCTTTTGTTAGGCTTCTCCTCCCTTTCCCTTCCCTTATCTACCTTGTATACCGTGGTTGTTGAATTTCAAAGGATTCTCTAAACAGATGATTACTTCTTATGATCTTATCTTGAGTTCATCCTTTTCTTGCATTTATTATCCATCATAAAATAATTGCACAAAGAATCTCAACAATGAACAAAAATTGCTAGTAGAATAATAAAGAGACAGCCACACAATAACACAATCATTTACCTTAGGAAAACCCACATGGGGGAAAATCCCAACAACTTTTTCAATAGAGAAATCTTCAATTCAACAGAGATACTTCTTAGTCAATAGCTAGGTCAAACCTAGTCCATCCTCCTAGTCAAGTCAACCGGCCCAAGAAACATGCTATGTTTTGCCCTTCCCTCTTATTCTTAAGCTCATCACTGCAGGTCCATTGTACCTCAGAAAATCTGCTTCTTTCTTGCCTTCTTTACATGTCCAAACATAAGAGTATGCCTCAGAACATAAGCTCGTTCTTGCCTCATAAATTCGCTGTTCCACAAAGATTTAGTATGCAAGAATCTCAGAAAAATTCGGCCTTGTATGAGTGATAGATTACCTCTTTTTGTTCTCCAAATTAGAGATGTATTTTGTCCTTTTGTCCTTGTTTTTACCGCAAAAGAGATCACATCTTGTGAGATAAAGCGAATGCCCTTTGAGGAGGTCAAATCACTTCTATTTATATAGTTTTTGCTGGCTGAATGGGTGTGACTTTGTTGGAGCCGACTTGAACATTTGGAAAGGCCGACTTTAACTTTTTTGTTGACACCTAATCATCAGGATTGGCTGAATAAGTAACTGATGTAAATAAATAATAAGAAATATGAATAGACACCAGGAGATGAAGTGAACAGTGTCTCCCTCATGTATATAATAAAGATCAACCTGAATGAATAAATGCATTGATTTGAAGAGGAGTTACTGCTTGGTCTGACATGGTATCAGAGCCAACTCCCGAAATTAGCTTTTGTGTAACTCCTAGTGTTAGTTTCCTGCCTATATTTTGCCCGGTTGCCTGAAGCCTGCTCCAGGCAGTGTCATATACATTTTAAAATCTGCGCCCTCTGTCATATGCGTTTTAAAATTTGGTGCAGTTGATGTTTCCGTTGTAGTGGCCTCCCTCCATATGCTGCTGCTCTTTCCCCACCCTCCATATGCTGCAGCTCCATACTTTGTAGCTCCATACGTTGCAGCTCCGTTGTTGCTCTCGGTTTCAAAGCTCGTCTCCAGCGTGGAAGCCGAATAGAGCTGTAATACTTTTGCACAGCGTGACACCTCGAGAAGATCTTGCAAGGCATACAAACTTTGAGTCACTGAAATATCAAAGGGGAATTCGGAACATTGAAGTGATTATCCTTTATCAAAAGCTGAGCTAATGTTGATATTTTAGCATAATTGGAAGAGCGGTTCGTGTATCTGGAATCTAAGATTTCTGAAATGGAGATCGAATTGAAGAACATGATCTCCAGGATACGCACAAGCGTTGAAAATAATGATGGCAATTAAGCCCCTTTATGCTTCAGCTACTGTTATGTTTTATGTTCTCTCGGTCGCTATATATATTGTTATATATACTGCTATTGAATCTATTTGAGCCAATGTTATATGCATTGTGACTTTTATAAATCTATGAGGATGTCCTCAATCCCTTTGAACTAGTTTAATGTCCGGGTTGAGTTTGTACTCTTTTTAATAAGAAATTGGAATGAAGATTTCGAAGATCCTGATTGTCTTGATGTCCTATCAATTTCAGGCTTCTTCCTTTGAATTTTTGCTGTAGAACAACTTGGGTGGCTATTCTTCACACTGTTAAGAATCTCTTTAGAAGACTATTGATTTCGTGTGGAAGGATTTGAAACTGGGGATAATGGACGAGGCTTGCCTGATTGTTGATCTTTGAGGGCTCTACTGTTGACATGATATTATTCATTGTTTTCCAAAAGAAGCATTAGAATATTTGTGCAACTTGTTTCTTGGTTTTCATAAGAATTTAGACTATTGCTACTACAGTGCTTTTTTTCCATCAAAAGCAGAAGTTTTTTTTACAATATGCATTCAATCATATCTATTGTGGGAATAGTTCTCACTGGCAAGGATAACTATCCTGAGTGGTCCCGGATGATAAAACACACCCTCATTTTCAATGAGTTGTGGAAAGGAGTGTGTATTGGAGACGGAGACAAAGAGCCAGAACAACCTACCTCAAACAAAGAGCTCGCCATTTGGGAAAATAAGAACAACAAAGCCTATGCATTAATTGCAGCATCTGTAAGTGAAGAGGTGAGTCGCCATATTTCGCCATTTTCAACTGCTTTCGAAGCCTTACAAAAGATGAAAAAACTCTATGACTCACATTCTGCACTTGAAGTTGTTCAATTCATGATTAAACTCTTCACTCTTGAATTGCAAAATAATGATCCTCTTGCTCTTGCATCCGAAGTAAAATCTATAATGCATGATATCAAAGCCACTAAGGTTGAATTGGATATTCCTCTTATTGCTTTTCTCAAGGCACTTTATCCTACTTACTCAAATTATCTTGAATAATTACAAGCAAATGGAAATCTCAAAGATATTACTTTTGACTCTCTTGTGAAAAAAATTGCTGAAAGAGAGAAAGATTTTGGAAAGAAGACAACCCCTGAATCTTCTGAAGAGGCTGTGTGCCTTGCTCATAAAGAAAAGAATCTTGCTCAAGATTCTTCCAGAGGAAGAGGTGGTCGAAGAGGAAGAGGAAGATATTTCAGAGGTAGGGGGGGCAGACACTCTCAAGGAGAAAAGGCAGATTTGCATTGCATATGCTGCAAAAGAAATGGATCACATGATGCCTCTACATGCAAGTTACCATGGGACAAAATTAAGCAACAAAAAAACCAACAGAAAGGTAAAACTAATGATGTAGACAAAGGTAAAGCACCTGAATCCGCTCATTATGTGGTGGCACAATGTAATATTGGAGTAAATGAAGATTTATTTGATGCTTCACTTGCTTCTTGGAAAAATGATTGGTTGCTTGATTAAGGAGCAACTTGCCACATGACTCGTAGAAAAGATTTTTTTGAAGAATTTACTGACAATGTTGATGGAGCAGTATACTTTGCAGACCAATCAAAAATCAAGCCATCAGGGCTTGGCACAATTAGGCTTAAATTGCCTGGTCTTCTAGACTTCCTTCTGCATCATGTTCTATATCTCCCACAGCTAAAGAGAAACTTGTTGTCCTTGGTCCACATCCGCCAACAAGGTCACTCCATTCATATGTTTGATGGCAAGCTTGAGGTGAGAAAAGCATCTGACCACTCACTTGTCATGAGGGGAATAGAAGAAGAAAGGCTTCTCAAGCTGCAAGGTACCTCTGTTCGTGCACAACATTTCTCATACAATTGTCATTATGAAGAAGGTACACTTCCATCAAGTTTATTATGGCATGCTAGACTTGGACATTTGAACTATGACAACCTCCGCTTGTTGAAGAAAAATGGTGTTGCTGGTTTGCCTACAATTCTTAGGAAATTTAAACAATGTGATGCTTGCATTCTAGGAAAGCATAGCAAACAATCTTTTCATGATTCACATTCAAGAGCACATAGAAAACTTGAACTCATTCATTCAGATTTATGTGGTCCAATGCCTGTTCTTTCTGCAAATGGAAATAAATATATGATGACATTTATTGATGACTACACCAAAATGTGTTGGGTTTATTTATTGAAGAACAAATCTGATGCTTTTCAAACATTCAAGAACTTTCATAAATGGATTGAAAATGATGCACAATCTCATATTGGGTCTATTCGCACTGATAATGGAAAATAATACACATCAAATGAATTTGAAAACTATCTTCGCCAACATGGGATCAAACATCAAACAACTGTGCCTTATAATCCCCAACAGAATAGTGTAGCTGAAAGAATGAATAGGACAATCTTAAATATGGTACACTCCATGCTCTTCTTCAAAAATGTAAAAATAATGTTTTGGGCTGATGCTATTCTATGTGCTACATATATAAAGAATAGATGTCCATCTAATGCTATCAAAAACAAGACTCCCTATGAAATGTGGTATGGGCACATTCTTTCGGTAAAGCATCTCAGGGTCTTTGGTTCCACCTGTTATGCCTTAATACCAAAGGTACCTAGAAATAAACTTGGTGCAAGAAGTCGTAAGTGTATCTTCCTGGGGTATTCAAACACCTCCAAAGCATACCATCTCTATGATGAAGTCAATAAAAAGTTTGTTGTATCTAGAGATGTAATCTTTCTTGAATCATCCAAAACTGACAATGTTGTTGAGCGGCAACTTGATCGCTTGGATAGATTCGCAAATGCAAAATCATTTCAAGAATTTGATAATTAGATTCCACATCTTGAAGGGGGGATTCCTATACTAGAACAACATGTGGAATCTTCTTCTGAAGCACTCTCTCCCCTGCATGAAACTCCAACAACAGATGATGCTTTAAGTGATGTGATTGATAGAATTGGGAGACTCAATCTTGATTCAGTCCCAACTCAATCAACGGAGCAGCCTGGACCATCTGAGAAAGGTCCTCCAAAGTGGCTGACAAAGACACTTGAAAGTGTTCATCCCGATGAGGTTGGAAAGACAGGAACTAGAAATTCAAACCGGCAAAATGGAGGTGATGTAGATGACTCTAATTCACCTGTTGATATGGATGTTTCTTATGATTGTGAATTGAATTTGTCTACAGATTTTGAACCAACTTCCTTCAAAGAAGCTGCTTCTCATGATGAATGGAAAGAAGCAATGCAAAAGGAGTATGATGCCCTCATAAAGAATGGCACTTGGAAGTTGGTTGATCCTCCATTAGGAACCAAACCAATTGGCTGCAAGTGGGTCTACAAAAACAAGTATAACGCTGACGGCTCACTTGACAAGCACAAAGCCAGGCTTGTGGCAAAAGGTTTTGCACAGAAGGAAGGGGTCGATTATGAGGAGACTTTTGACCCCACAACAAAATGGGCTACCATCTGGACACTCTTTGCCCTAGCAGCGCAGAACGGTTGGAAAGTCCATCAAATGGATGTAAACACTGCTTTCTTGAATGGAGATCTAAAAGAGAATGTTGTTATGCCCTAGCCTGAAGGATTTGCTGTGAAAGGACATGAACATAAAGTATGCAAACTTGTGAAATCCTTGTATGGCCTCAAACAAGCACCGCGAGCCTGGTATGAAAAGCTAACTGAGCATCTTCTGAAACTCAATTTCAAACATTATGATCTTGATGATGCAACTTTATTTGTCAAGAAAGTTGGCAAAACAGTTGTATATCTTGTGGTATATGTAGATGATCTTTTGATGACGGGGAACAATGAAAGCTACATTGCATCCATAAAGAAGGAATTGAAGAAAGGTTTTGAAATGATTGATTTGGACTATGTTCATTACTATCTTGGTATTGAAGTAACTCAACATCCTAAGTCCATATTCCTTTCCCAAAAGAAGTACATTGGAGATCTGTTGAACAAGTTTAGCATGACAGAATGCAATCCTCTTACTACTCCAATGGAACAAAACTTAAAGCTCACATCCATTGAAGGAAAAGAATTTGAGGATGCAACAAAGTATAGACAGCTTGTAGGAAGTCTCAACTACCTAACTACTACCAGACCAGACATTTCGTTTGCTGTTGGAATCCTCTCCAGGTTTATGCAAAAGCCTTGTAAGAGACATTGGTCTGCTGCAAAAAGAGTTCTAAGGTACTTGAAGGGAACTCAAGACTTTGGAATCAAATATACACAGGTGGACGACTTCAGCTTGATTGGATACTCTGATTCAGACTTTGATGGAGACAAAGAAAATGGGGTATCTACTTCAGGTTATGCTATGAGTCTTGGATCAGGAGCTGTCTCCTGGAGATCACACAAACAATCAGTTCCAGCAGATTCCACAACAGAAGTAGAATATGTGGCAGCAGCTGAGGCAACAAAAGAAATTGTGTGGCTCAGGAAAATTCTTGAAGATTTGTAGGTAAAACAAGAACAATCGACTCCACTCATGATTGACAATACCTCGGCAATAAAGTTGGCTAAGAACCCAAAGTTCCATGATCGAACGAAGCACATCAATACTAAATATCATCTGATTCGACATCATGTTGAGGCCAAAACAATCCATCTTCGCCATTGTTCCACTAATGAGCAAATTGTAGACATCTTCACCAAAGCGCTTGGAAGAGAAGAGCTTGAATGATTCAGAACGATGCTTGGACTCACCAGCATCCCTTCAGATTAAGGGGTGGAATTTTGACACCTAATCATCAGGATTGGGTGAATAAGTAACTGATGTAAATAAATAATAAGAAATATGAATAGACCCCGCGAGATGAAGTGAACAGTCTCTCCCTCATGTATATAATAAAGATCAACTTGAGTGAATAAATGCATTGATTTGAAGAGGAGTTACTGCCTGGTCTGACATTTTTGGAGCCAAAAGTTTTCTTTTATAAATTCAAAATTTTCCTTTTTACAACTGACATGAATAAGATGTTTAATATAATTTTCTTTTTGTTTTCTTTTGACTCAAGCATGAAGAACATGCTTACAGACACATCAAGGACCAAAAATATACATTATGAAGACTGACCATAGTTACAAAATTCAACAGAGGTAGCTATCCTGATCTTCTGTAGACCCCTTGTGCCCCTTCAACTTCATTGCAATCATGTCCCCCCATCTTCTCTTCTCCTAATACTCTAGACTCAATTTGTGGGTTAAAGCTCTTTGAACATGCACAAGGAGTGGTGTCCAATTTGAGGGACTTATGATGGCTTCTCTGAACCCCATTTTACACGGTATTGAGTGCATTTACAATCCTTATATTGCGTCTATTAAGCATAGTCTTATGTCTTCGATGGATCTCTCAAATTAGGTGGCCCAATTCAAAGGAATAATGGTGTAATTGAGTGTTTGAAGTTCAAAACAAGTTACATGCCTCTATTTATTAGAATAATGCTATTTTAGTGTTTACTGCTCATCTATGTTTGTAATTAGCAGTTTCTTGTTAGAAACTTGTTGTTTCTATATTCTTAGTAGAAACTTGCTGTTTTTGTAAATACAGTTGTACAGTTTTACTATTTATTGAGCTTCACTGCTCATTGTAAATTCAATTCATTTATTGATTATGGTATCAGAGCTTGGGTATTTTTCGAGATAATTTTTCATTGATTGAAAAATTCTGTGTTGCTCCCTTGGAGATTTTTTTTTTTGGCGTCACGTTTTATTCTTCTTTGGACGTCGTGCTTGTGGGTTCTGACTACTCCGAGGGTTTCTTGATTGCTGGAATATACTTTGGCGCGCGATCTTTCTTGGCGTCGGACCCAAGCCAGGTAGATTCGTGGCACAACGGAATTTGTTTCGCGATTTCCATCTCTGTTCACCAATGCGGTTGTCATTTCCAGAATTCTGGAGGCGGCTCTGGTTATTCCCATTCTACAAAATCAATGCTGTTTGGGAGAACGACAGTAAATTCGCTGATATCTTTGACGTCGAGCAGTTCAAGAGAACTCTGAAAGGCGACGTGCTGTTTGGGAGACCGACAGTGAATTCGCTGATATCTTCGACGTCGAGCAGTTCAAGAGAACTCTGAAAGGCGACGTCCAAATCATTTCTTCGCTGCCTCTGGTTGCTTTGTTTGCAGAAGCTTGCCGTTCACCGTCGATAGCGGGCACAACTGGGTGTGTGGAAGCGTGAAGGGCCCGACGGGGGTGTGCGGATTCACACGGGGTACCTTGGAGATAATCGCGTTTTTTTAACACGACTCAGATTCTAGCCATACTTTTGTCAAACCTTAAGCAAATTGCAAGAAAACAGAGGTAATTTTTTTTAACTTGCGGGTTTCGGTTTTTAACACGCGGGTTTCGTTTTTTAACACGCGGGCTTTGTCGCTATTCTACAAGGATTTTATCTCTAGCAAGGGTTAGACAGTATCTACCACCCGCGGGTTTTGGTGTAACTGCGTTCCAACAGCGTGTGTATTGGACAGTGTGCTTAATTATGTGCTAGCGTATTTAATTATGGGGATGTCTTCATTATCAAAAGCTGAAACGAATTGCTGAAGGCCTCTTTTGTCACTCTTTCGGTTGTATACGAAGGCGGTGAAGTTGATCTCAGTTTTTTTTGACGACAATTTGGTATTTCCTAGACAATGAACCTATCAGATTTTGTCCAGATCAGCCAGCATCTGCATTGAAATCTGTGCCCTCCTTTATTGTTTTTTGTGTCTTGGGAAACGTGCAGATGGCCTCGCTAACCAATCTGATGTTAGAAGGCAGTCAGCGCTTTAATGGCACCAATTATAACATCTGGAAACAGAGAATGTTGACCATTTTTGAATATAGGCGTCTTGACCAGCTCGTTTTGGGCAAAGAACTCCGTCCTGGTACAGCTGGTGCCGATCAAGATAAATTTGATGATCGAAATCGAGAGGCTGTTATGCTTCTCAAACTCTCTGTGATTGATGATCAGTTACCACAGATTCCTTCCGGCAAGACAGTTGCCGAAATCTAGCAACATCTGAAGGAACTGCACGAGACATCCAACAAGAGCAGAGCTTTCTTTCTAAAGAATTAGTTGTTCTCCATCCTCCATCATGATGGACGAACATATGTCTTTACAGGAACATCTTAACGTGATTAAAGACATTTGAGATCAGCTCGAAGCCATTGGTCGGACCATGGAGGAAGAAGATATGGTAGTCATCACTCCGAAAAGTCTACCGAAACCTTATGAGCACTTCATAGAAACACTCAACATTACCTCCACTAATGTTGATCTGAAGTTTCCAGAGTTATGCACCGAACTCATGTAGCAGGATCATTGGAAACAACAGTTTGGTAGTGCTGCTTCATCAACCTCCTTAGAAAATGCTTTTGCTGCCAAATATCAGTCCTCTCCGTCCTTTCAACAGAAAGGTTCTTCTCAGCCTTCTGATCATGCTAGGAAGAAAAATGTGCAGTGTAACCACTGTCACAAGTTCGGACACATGAAGAAAGATTGCCGACAGAGGATTGCTTCTGAACAGAAGAAACATGGAGGGTCCCATCAGATAGCAAACGTTGCAGAACATTCCAAGTAGACGGAATCTGCCTTTTATGCCTTTATGGCTAAGAAGTCCTCAGATCATGTCCCGTCTTTTGCCTAGTACATTGACTCTGGTGCATCACGTCATTTCTCTCACAGGCGTGACTGGTTTATTGACTTCTCATCTTTCAGTGATTCTGTGGTATTCGGTGGAGGTGAGGAGTACACAGTGGTTGGCAGAGGTACAGTTCAGATCTAGTCTGGTGGGCACACACTCATCTTCTTGAATGTGTACTATGTTCCTGGTATGGAAATAAATTTGCTGTTTGTCAGCCAGATTACGAGGAACTCTCCCCAGCTTGATGTAGTGTTCAGTGCACACAAATGCTCCATTATTGACAGGGAAACTCGTCTTACGGTTGCTGTTGGCTTAGAAGACCATGGCCTATACAGGCTTCTAGACACTGGTGATTCTCCAGATGTGGCTCTAGCAGCCCGTGTTTCTCCCATCAGCACTCTGTGGCATCAAAGATATGGGCATCTAAACATTCAGTATCTCTCTCAGCTATCTCGGGAAGGACTTGTGTCAGGGTTACCTGATATTCAAACTCAGCAGTTGGGAGTGTGTGGCGCCTGTCAAGCTGGCAAGCAACATCGGTCTTCATTCAAGGATGGAGAATCTTGGCGCGCATCTAAGGTACTCCAGTTAATTCATGCTGATATTTGTGGTCCTATGAATACATCTTCTATTACTGGTTGCAAATATTTTTTGCTTATTGTAGATGATTTCAGTAGAAAGATGTGGGTGTACTTTCTAAAAAATAAATTTGATGTATTTAGTATCTTTCAGAAGTTTAAATCCTTAGTTGAAAAAGAGTCTGGCGGTAATATCATAACTCTTAGGACAGATAATGGGGGGGGGGGGGGGGAATTTTGTTCTTCTGCTTTCTCCAACTTCTGTGATATCCATGGCATCAAATGGTAGTTAACTACACCCTACATTCCTCAGCAGAATAGTGTTGTCGAACGTCGCAACCGTACAGTTGTTGAAATGGTTCGTTCCATGTTACAACACAGGAGTGTTCCGAACAAATTTTGGGCAGAAGCAGTGTTTACTGCTGTCTATCTTCTTAACCGATCACCTACTCAGGCTGTTAAGGGGAAGACTCCAGAAGAGGTTTGGTTTGGCCGTAAGCCTCAGATTAGTCACCTCAAAGTGTTTGGCTCGGTTGCATATGTTTGGATTCTAGCTGCCAAGCGCTCTAAGTTGGATTCCAAAAGCCAAAAACTCATGATGACAGGGTAGAGTGACCATCACAAAGCCTATAGGTTGATAGATATAAACAGTGTTCCACGGGGACTCGTCCCCAGGGTCGGGTGCACGCATCCCTCGCACTTGGGATGGGGAGTCTCTTGGGGGTGCGTTTCCCCACGCACCCTTTTTGGGGAGTCTCGGGGAGACGCAAAGGGGTGCGTTTCCCTAGTGTGGGAGTCTAGACTCCCCAAAAAGGGTGCGTCTGGGAGTCCCCCTTCAGTGTGGGAGTCTAGACTCCCCAAAAAGGGTGCGTTTGGGCGTCCTCCTTCAAAAACGGTGCTTATGGGCGCCCCCCTTTAAATTTGTCTAATAAGACCCAAATTAAAAATTAAAAAATCAAAAAACAAAACAATTAAAAAAATTTAAAATTAAAACTAAATAGAACAAAAAAACATTAAATAACTAAAAGTTTAAAACCTAGGTTCAAACTTTGAGTTATATAAATTTAGTGTTCAAACTTTGAAAATATACTAGTATGTTTTGCTTTCAATTTAGATTCTAGAATGATGAATGATGAATTTAATTTTTAAATCAATGTAGATTGTAGAATGATGAATCATTGAATGATGAATGATATGGATCAATGTATTTGAATATTTCATTATTGATTTTTATTTTTTTAATAGAATCTCATGGTATGTATGAATAATTCAATAATGAGACTTGAGTATGTCATATGAATGATATATGTATCAAAATGAATGATGAGGATGGAACAATGATTCAATTGTCTATTTAATATTTTTATGCTTTCATTATTGAACAGTGAACAATGAATATGAACTTGAATTATATATATATATATATATACCTCGACGCCTCCCCGCACCCCCGAAATTTCCCTAAAATTTGAGGGTACTCCCACACGTCCCCCCTGCGCATCTCCCCACACCCGCGTCTCCCCGCACCAGAGTCTTGGTGGAACATTGGATATAAGCACTGGTCGTCTTAGCTTCAGTCGGGACGTAGTGTTTGATGAAGACAGAGGATTCTTTCAGTCTCCTACTTCTGAGCAGTGTTCTGAGGATCAACCTCACAATGTTCTTCTTCTGTTAGGTCCACCTGATGGGAGGGATGATGCAGCATCAGTATTTGATGATGCACTACTTGAGCTTCCTCCGGAAAATAATCCTCTTCTTGCTGCTCCTGTTGTTCCTGAGCCTCCTCCATCCACTCCTGATATTGGTTCTTCTACTCTCCGGCCTAAATGGTGGGCTAAAACTATTGGTGATCTTCGGGATAATGAGCTCCTTGAAGGTAGAACTTCCCGAAATAAGAGCAAACACCAGCCTACAATAAATTTTGCTCTTATGGCTAACTTACACAGTGTTTTTGAGCCTCAAACCTATTCAGAGGCTAAGGGTATACCTGAGTGGGAACAGGCTATGGAAGCAGAATTCTAGAGTCTTCAGAAGAATCACACTTGGACCCTTTCTAATCTTCCTACAGGGAAGAAGCCCATTAGCTGCAAATGGGTGTATAAAGTAAAATACAAAGTTGACAGGACCCTTGACAAGTATAAGGCTCGACTTGTCGCTCGAGGATTCTCACAGAAGGAAGGCATAGACTATGAGAAGACCTTTTCTCCTACAGCCAAGATGAGTACCATACGGCTTGTCCTTGCCTTAGCAGCTCAGTTCAGTTGGAAAGTCCATCAGATGGATGTAAAGAGTGCTTTTCTGAATGGTGACTTACAGGAAGAAGTCTACATGACACAGCCTCCAGGGTTCAAGGTTGCCGATCAAGAACAGAAAGTTTGTAGATTAGTCAAAGCACTCTATGGTCTGAAACAAGCTCCTCGGGCTTGGTACATGAAAATTGATAAGTACCTAATAGATCATGGTTTTCAGCGGAGTCCATCTGATGCAAACCTGTATATCAAACATATTGGTGATGATATTCTGTTTGTGGTTGTCTATGTGGATGATCTTATCATTACTGGCAGTTTAGCACATTTGTTCCATGGGATCAAATAGGATTTGTGCAGCACTTTTGATATGATAGATTTGGGACTTCTTCATTACTGTTTAGGGGTGGAAATCTGGCAGATTGAGAACAACATCTTTCTCTCTCAGTCCAGGTATGCCAGAAATCTTGTAGACAGGTTCATAATGCAGGATTGCAAACATACCACGACTCCTATGGAACCAGGGCTCAAACTTTCAGCTCAGTCATCCTCACCACTTGTGGATGAAACTTTATTCAGACAGTTAGTGGGCAGCCTCATCTACCTTACTGCCACTCAACCTGATATCAGTTTTGCAGTGAGCTACATTTCACGCTTCATGGCAGCTCCTAGGGCTGATCATTAGACAACAACAAAGCGTGTGTTGCGTTATGTAATAGGCACCCCTGATTATGGACTTCTGTACACTCGGAGTTCAGATCCTATGCTCAGTGGTTACACAGATTCAGACTGGGCTGGTTCAGTTGATGATCGTAAATCTACAGTTGGGTATGTGTTTAGTCTGCGATCCGGCGTTGTCACATGGGCTAGTAAGAAGCAGCAGGCAGTGGCTCTCTCCTCGACAAAAGTAGAATATCGGGGAGCAGTTAAGGCATGTATGTTTCCCAGGTAGGTCCTACTCCCTTGTTCTGTGATAATTAGGGAGTGCTCAAACTCGCCAAGAATCCAGTCTTACATGAACGAACAAAGCATGTGGAAACTCATTGTCACTACATTCGCTAGCTTGTTGAAGACGGATCCATTCAGTTGCTATATGTTCCCACAATGGAGCAACCAACAGACATCTTCACCAAGCCTCTTGGTCCTGATAAGTTTGTAAAATTCAGAGGGTCTATAGGTGTTGTAAATAGCTTGAACATTAAGGGAGGGTATTAGAATAATGCTATTTTAGTGTTTACTGCTCATCTATGTTTGTAATTAGCAGTTTCTTGTTAAAAACTTGCTGTTTCTATATTCTTAGTAGAAACTTACTGTAGAAACTTGTTGTTTCTGTAAATACAGTGGTACTATTTATTGAGCTTCACTGCTCATCGTAAATTCAAATCATTTATTGATTACTATTGATGACCTTACCAACAACATTTTGGGAGTTGAATTAGAGAACCATATCCTTAAACAACTGGTCACAAAAATGAAGAGTGAGGAAAACTAATCCCTTCACCTCCCTTAGGATGGTACCCGCTTCCTTGCACTCAAAATTTTTGACATAAAAAACATTGAGGAAGAATTGATTTCATGGGCGCAAATTATTAAGGGGAAGAAGCATGTCCCTCACTCATGGAGGTAGAGGTAGGAATCCAAGTCAAAATTAATGAGAAGTGCCTTAGGTGTGTCAAAGAGTTGAATTTTGAGAGTTCATGTTCTCCCTCATTCATGTTCCTTGAATCCCCTATAGGGAGGTCTTTCTTTCCTCTATGACACCATGGACTTGAAAGACCTTAACCTTGAGCATGCTTGGGCCTAGGCCAATGTGATGTTGGTCCTTTGGTTTTGGTCGCCAAGAGTTTCTTCAAGTGCTTCAAACTAAGAGAAGACTATTCTATCTACTCCATATGATATGGATGCTGATCTCACTAGGTACTAGCTGGATGAGTTCAAACAAGCTTGCGAGCAAGTCTTCAAAGAAGGTGAAATGAGCAACCATTCGTGATCATTGTCTAATGATTTGATAGTCCCCTCTTTTTGGGTGGTTAGGCCTTAGATCTTCTAAGTGATGCCTTTGGTAAGGTGTTGTGGGGTTGTCCTCTCTTTCCATTACTTATTTGAAGTGTAATGGAGCTATTTGTTCTTCGCTTAGCATGAGTATGATGTACCTGTGTCTTGTGTTTGTTGATTTGAGGTAGCATCGAATGTGCTTTAGCCATGAAAATTGGTGGAGAGGCTAAAGCACATGAGATCTCCAAGACCCAGAAATGGTTTGGATAGATTGTACCCGGTTTGGGAGATATTAACATAATTAATATTTTTAATGGAGTTCCTAAGTCTAAACTTGGGAAAAATAAAATATTAATGGGTATTAATATAAAACTAGGTTAGAAGGTTCCAAAAGTCATGGATCAAGCCAAATCTAATTTTCGCTGTTGATTAGAGATTTAATCTCGGCCGTTGAAGGACCAACAGGAAAAGTATAAGAGGAGGCTTGAGGGTTAGTTGGAGAACACACTAGAGTGATCAGTAATTTGTTTTGCTAGAGCGGGGTTGCTAAGTAAAGTCGAATCAGTGATCAGTAGCGAGGGGCAGTGAGTACTGGGCAGAGAGGCAGAGAGAGTGCTAAGAGACCAACGCAGAAGCAGAGAGTGAGAGGCAGCAGCCAGTTCAGGCCACGCAGAGCCCAGTAGAGACAACACAAAGACCAGAGGGATTGCGTCATCCACGCAAAGGCTGCAGGAGTGACGCAGAGGGTCCCAGAGGCTGCATAGTGCCTCAAAGGGTTGACGCAGAGAGGTTTGAGGTTGATGTAGGGCGGCAGGAGGCTGACGCAGAGGCCAGAAGGGCCAACGAAGAGCTTCAAAGACACTAGGGAGGGTTTCGTGGGACAGGTTTTCTGAATCCCTGTTTCCGAATAGAGAGGTATTGCTGTCGTGTCTTTTTCTCTGTTGGGTGAGCCGGTTAGGCACCTAGTTGTACTCAAGGAAATACTGCATAATAATAAACCCTCAGAATAGCTGCATCGGTTTTCCCGCATTGGGTTTTTTCAGGGACATTTGTCCAAAATTAACGGTGTCACTTGTGTGTTTGTTTTCTTTCAGCTGATGATCTGTAGATTGTGACTGTATTGTGTTTATTTTGATATTTAAATGTTTTAAATAACTTTTTCAAAATTTACAAGTAGAAGAAATAAACAAGCAAAATAAAGATTAATTTTCTAACGGATAGACTTAGAAAATTCAGCATGGTATCAGAGGGTGGTTGCAAATCACAGGAAAGCTGAAGGCATCAGTTGAGCAGAGCATCTGCAACAGATTCAACTGTCTCGAGCGACAAAGCTGATCCTTGCAGAAAGCGACAGAGGACAGGTTGACGCAGAGGGACTGCGTCATCAGTCCGAGCTTGAGAGAGGCCAACGCAGAGGCTGAGGAGGGCAGAAACAGGCTCACCCAGAGGCCAGGAGGGCTGACACAGTTGGTTGAGGGAGCTGTTTTGCTGGTGCCAGGATTGCGCAGAGCCAAGAGGCTCAATACTTCAGAGGTTGGGGCGAAGGAAGCTGTGGGCAGTTTGCAGGAGCGAAGCTGGTGGGGTACTGTGGTCAGAACAGTACCTATCAAGGCAAAACCAAGGTAGAGGGACTTGCTACCGAGGCAGATTTCTAGCCAAGGAATCCGGATCAGTGTTGCAGTTGCACAAACGATCAGAGAGGGGCAACTTGATAGTTGGCAGAAGGATTTCCAGGAGGGAAATCGAGACTCAGAGGGAGTTTCAGAAGAGAACTTCTAGACGAGAAGTAGAGAGACTCAGTAGGAGTCGAAACGAGAACTTCCATGTGGGAAGTAGAGAGACTTAGAGGAGTCGACAGAGAAGAGCAGAGAGATGGCCGTGAATGGGCTAAGGGATCAAGATAGGCTGGACGAAGCGTCCAACTTTGTGGTCTGGAAGGCCAGGATCCTGTCCATTCTAGACAGACATCGCATCAAGTGAGAGTAATGGCTATCCTAGTTGACTTGGTAGCTAATGAAAGGTATGAGGAGGCAATGGCCAAGGCAAAATGCATCATCCTTGATGGGGTCAAGGATCATGTGGTCCAACATATTGCCAAGAAGGAGATGGCGAAGGAAATGTGGGATACCTTGAAGACGCTGTACTAGCATACTTCCGTGCAGAGGAAGATGCTACTTGAGAATCAACTACGGTCATACCAGATGCAGAAGGGAGAGCATATATCTCTCTTCCTTGGTCAGTTGAAGGAGATCCAGGACCAACTGACTTCCATAGGGGCCATGCCAGATCAGGAATTGATGGTAATAACGCACTAAACGCAGTCTCCGAGGAGTGGGAGACATTTGTCCAGAGCATACTGGGCAGGGCGAATCTTCCAGATTGGGAAGAATTGTGGGTGGCTCTTCGTCAAGAAGAGATCAGACGGTTGACCAAGACGAGAAGTAGCAGCAAAGGAGTTCGGATCAAGAAGGAAGAGGAAGAGGATGCAGTTCTGGCATCTGCCGGAAAGCAGGAGAAGAGGAA
This sequence comes from Pinus tabuliformis, assembly GCA_031772625.1. Classification (NCBI taxonomy): domain Eukaryota; kingdom Viridiplantae; phylum Streptophyta; class Pinopsida; order Pinales; family Pinaceae; genus Pinus; species Pinus tabuliformis. Next base: position 484,371,936 of record CM062804.1, read on the forward strand.
GAAGGACCTCTCCAAGGTCAAGTGCTTCCACTGTGGGGAACTGGGTCATTATGCGAACCAGTGTCTGAGGAAGAAGAACAAGGGAGAGGCGTCTGACTCTAAGGTAGCGCCAGTGAAGGCGGAGAAAGAAGTCGAGGATGACGATTGTGCCATGAGTGTTCATGTGCCACTAGAGAAGAAGTGGGGTGACATCGAGCTGTAGTTAGGAGGACTACATGTGATGAGGGGCAGGATCCTTGAGGTACCCAACCTCTTGGATTATACCTTGCTACGAGAGCCCCGAAGAGAGAGTAGCAGGATTGGCGGATGTCGCTAGAGACGGATGCAGATGAAGCGACAGAGAGTGCTACAGTGCAGGTGTCCTCGAACAACGCGAGGCTAGCAGGGTGCAACAGTGCGAGAGGCACGAGAGTGTTGCAACGGTGCAGGATGGCACAAAGAGGTGTGCAACGGTGCGAGATGCAGGGAGTTGTTGCAGCAACACAGAGGTTAGTAGAGGGAGCACTTGTTAGCGGCAGAGAGAGCTTCAACATCGAGAGTGTTTCTAGCCTGATAGGGATGTCAGAAGTTGGGTGGATCAGTTACTTACTTCTCAGTAATTGAGTTGCAGTGCAGTAGCAGTTTGCAGTAGCACGATGCAACATGATGAGAGGGGGATGCAGTGTTGGGAGTATGGACCAGTAGCAGCACGGATGCAGAGGGAGCTGCCATATGGATGCAGCAGTGGCAGTGGCAGGGCCATGGGCAGCAGTACAGGATGCAACAATGCAGAGGATGTTGGGCGGGGAGGCCTAGCATCAGCACAGGTACTGGTGCCAGATAATCAGAGTGATGCTTAGTGTGGAGTATTACTAGAGCACAGTCCTTGCTAAGAGGGAGTGTTGAGCTGGGGTAGCATCAGAGTGTTGATTTGGGGTAGCATCGGATGTGCTCTAGCCATGAAAATTGGTGGAGAGGCTAAAGCACATGAGATCTCCAAGACCCAGAAATGGTTTGGACAGATTGTACCTGGTTTGGGAGATATTAAAATAAATAATATTTTTAATGGAGTTCCTGAGTCTAAACTTAGGAAAAATAAAATATTAATGGGTATTAATATAAAACTGGGTTAGAAGGTTCCAAAAGTCATGGATCAAGCCAAATCTAATCTTAGTCGTTGATTAGAGATTTAATCTTGGTCGTTGAAGGACCAACAGAAAAAGTATAAGAGGAGGCTTGAGGGTTAGTTGGAGAACACACTAGAGTGATCAGTCATTCGTTTTTCTAGTGCGGGGTTGCTAAGAAAAGTCGAATCAGTGATTAGCAACGAGGGGCAATGAGTACTGGGCAGAGAGGCAGAGACAGTGCCCAGAGATCAGCGCAGAAGCAAAGAGCGAGAGGCAGTAGCCAGTTTAGGCCACACAGAGCCCAACAGAGACAACACAGAAGCCAGAGGGATTGCGTCATCCACGCAGAGGCTGCAGGAGTGACACAGAGGGTCCTAGAGGCTGCGCAGTGCCTCAGAGGGCTGACGCAGAGAGGTTTGAGTCTGACGAAGGGCAGCAAGAGGTTGACACAGAGGCCAGAAGGGCCAACGCAGAGCTTCAGAGATGTTGGAGAGGGCTTCGTGGGACAAGATTTTTGAATACCTGTTTCCAAATAGAGAGGTATTGTTGCCGTGTATTTTTCTCTGTCCGGTGAGCCGGTTAGGCACCCAGTTGTACTCAAGGAAATATTGCATAATAATAAACCCTCAGAATAGCTGCACCAGTTTTCTCGCATTGGGTTTTTCCGGGGACATTTTTCCAAAAATAATGGTGTCACTTGTGTGTTTGTTTTCTTTCAGCTGATGATCTGTAGATGTTGTGACTATATTGTGTTTATTTCGGTATTTAAATGTTTTAAATAACTTGTTCAGAATTTACAAGTAGAAGAAATAAACCAACATAATACAGATTAATTTCTAACGGATAGACTTAGAAAATTCAACAATGTTCTTTTCCTCATTGAGACCCATGCAAGCCCCTTGCACAAGCTCCTAGTTATAACTTATCAGCCATTAGTTTTGGCTTACAGGCAAGATGCTCGCCATTTGAGTGGTTTGATAATTTGAAGAGATAGTTGTTTTGGTATGAGATTCATGTTGTAGCAGTGTTTTGATGGTTGCCTTTGATGAGAATGCATAATTTGTATGGATGCAAATTCATGGTTGTGCTCCCTTCTTATGAGATGTCTATATTATGGTGGTTTATTATTTCCACTTTGCTTCCTCGAGTTTCACTATTCATGATTAATCAGAGAGTGAACCATTCTTTGACTTATACTTGGATTACCTCTCACTATTCCTCGGCTTGTATTTGGACATCTGTCATTATTCGTTGACATGTGATGTTATTCTCTTGAGGGATTTCAATGCTCAAACTAGGTCTCTACAAATATTGATGCATGATAGATCTAAGGATGCGCTTTTTCTTTAGGAGATTGACTTAGTCTTAATGGAGACCCACAAGATTTTTGAGGATATGTTAGCCCCCCTTACAAAATATGGATAACACATTCTTCAACCCGTCGAATCTCATGAACTTCTTCTCTTAAATGGTCTCCCTTATATTTTGGATTCATATGGCTTCACTTGTTCCCCTCACAATGGTGGGGCCAATGTGATCGGTTACTTGGCCAACCAAGATTTGCTTTTTGACATCCAACACCTTATTTTCTCCACCCCTCTCCTTGTTGTGAACCACGCGCTCATCACCATCTCCCTTCATATTCCCTCTGTCCCCCTCCATTGCATCCTTCTCTAATGTACCTTTGTCTACCATCCATTTCCATGAGGGCCTTTTAGATAATTATACCTCTCACATTTGCATGTTGTTGCCATCCTTTCCCCTTCTTTCATTCCATAATTTGACTTTGGCCAAGTATGAGATCCTTTCCAAAGCCAGTTGGGACATTGCCTTGGACTTGTACCCTCACACCATTCACCATCACTGTCGTGCTGCTAGACTAGGCTTTTGTCCCATGAATTGTTGGGTTGATGAAGAATGTAAGGCCCTTCATAGGCAGTTCTAGTTCACTCTCACTCTCAATCACCTTCCATTCCCTGCCTTCGCAAAAGTTACGAATGTGTCGTCCATTGTAAAAAGCAAGAGTTCCTTTTTATCATGAGATGCGAGCTTTAGAAAGCCCTCCTCCATTTGCTTAAGACCTTTTTGTACACCCTTTTCCCATTCACAAAATACTCTCTTGCTCAATCTTGGTTCTCAGCCCATTTTTTCTCACACTAATTCCTGTTGAATTTTGTGCAACTAAGGGAGAAATTTCCTTAAAACACTTTATGAAGCAAATTATTTCCATGTGGCTCCACAAGTGCTATGCTAGCTCTTCTAGATGGTCAATTCGACTTGCCTAGAAACTTACATGATGGCTAGTTGGCTTGCTTTGAAACACTCTCATTTAGATCACATGGTGGCTATATAAAGAGGTTAATTTGCTTTCCTTGATATGTAATTCGATCATGCACACATTGCTCATCTGCTGTCTTACGTGAAGGTATTTAAATAGATGTTGAAGGGTCAGATCAAGTGAAGAAATTTCTCTTCTATCTTTTATTGAAGACTGTGATTTGGTTGTTCATTATTCTATGATCTGAGCTCATTGATTGGTTAGAGATTATAACTGCTTCAGGCCTGTAACTAGGCCGAGATTTACTTCAGATCTGCCTCCACAGATCTAGATCTGATACATTTCAGATCTACCTCACACAGATCTAGATCCGAGCCACCTCAGGATGCCATTTTAGAATTGTGATCTGGTTCGAGCTTTTGCCTTCACAGATCTTTATTCTATCTCAAGTTTGAGCCTCAGAAGGGAAGAAGATCTGAGATCTGTCTCTGTGGTATGGTGAGAGGATCAACCTCTTATTTCAGATCTAGCTGGAAGACATTGTGAAGAAGACCTTAAAACTTGTGGAAGCTAATATCAGTGGCAGATCTCTTATCATCACTGGTGATCTCTTTCACATTGGTGATAAAGATGTCGCATCAATATTTTATCTCTGTCATTGCTAGTAGATTTATTGGAAGCTTGCTATTTCATTTCATCATTAGCAGATCTAGTGGAGATTTCTCTCTCGCATTTTTGGAGATTTCTTTCTTGCATTATTGTTTGGCAAATTTCATATTATTGGCAAGATCTCTATCTTGTATTATCATTGGTGGCAGATCTCCCTTGTATCAGATCTCACACTTCAGAAGATCTGTCCTAGTTTAAAAAGGGGTAATGTTGTGGTCATTGAGAAAAGGGTTTTGTACTCTGCTTATGTATCTTTGCTGAACATTTAATGAAGATATAGTAGAAGAATATTCTTAAAGGGTTTCCCCGACAGTGGGGTTTTTCCCTGGTCTTGGACCAAATTTGCTGTCTTATTTCTTTTTGACTGTCTTCTATATGGTTATTGGTTACTGTTTGAACTTAAAGATTGAAGGTCTAAGTTAATTAATTGCAAAATTTAACATTGTATCAGAATGGGTTGAAGGTAAGCTCAAGAACAGTAAGTTGAAGGCGATTATCTGTTGAAAGACCTTATTTGTTGCTCAAATACAACAATAGATCAGTTCAGATGGCCACATCCTTCTTCAAGGACAATGAGAAATTGACAGGGGCTTCAAATTATGTTGCTTGGAAACTCAAGATGGACACAACTTAGATGGAGAAGATGTTCTAGAGTATGTCCAAGGAATTGTACCCTAGCCTCATGAAAATGCCCCTGCTGCTGCTAAAGCAAGATACAAGAAAGGTGAGATCAAAGCCTGCAAAATTATCATTGATTCTTTGAAAGATCATCTTCTTACCTATATCTCCAAACTGAAGACATCTAAGGAAATGTATGACAAGATTGTTGGCATGTTTGAAGTCCAAAATATGAATCACGTCCTTGACCTGAAGAAACAACTCAAAGATATCAAAATGAATAAGGGAGAATCTATTCAATCTTATTTTATAAGGATTACTGAACTTAAGGACCAAATTTTGTCTGCTGGCGAGCCCCTGTCTGATAGAGAATTGGTACACACAACCCTTGATTGACTTCCTGCAGCTTGGGAAGTATTCATTACTATTATTAGTAATAACAATGTTCTGCCAACTTTTGATGAATTGATTGGAAGATGTAAGCAGGAAGAATCAAGGGGTAGAATTCAGGGATATGAAGAATGAGAACCATCTGCTTTAGTTGCACAAGCAAAGAAGAAGAAAGGAAAGGGAAAATCTTCTAAGCGAAAGTCCAAAGTTAGTTTTAAAATTCGGCCGATTCGAAACGGAAACGGCCGAGTTGATCCGTTTCATTGCCCAAAAATGTGACTCGGTGGAGGAAACGGTTCAGTAGGCCGAGTCAGCCATGACTTGGCCGAGTCATTCAATGACTCGGCCGAGTCATGGCTGACTCGGCCAACTCGGCCGTTTCTGTATTGACTCGGCCGAGTCATAACCAGTGGCCTGTAACCCCATCAAAACAGCGATTTGACATTTTTTAATGAAATTTTGAAGTGTTTGCTGATTGGTTTGAACTCCAATGTGTTTTATGAATTAGTTAAATGCTATTTGGGGTCCATTTCCCCCTCCCAAACCCTATTTAACACACTCAAATGCTCTCTACTATTGATATGCTATTCAAATTTCATGGTAATGTTAAATTCTTAAAGTAAAAGGATGAAAATGAAGATTAAGGAAAATGAAGATTAAGGATAATGTCACTTTTACTTAAATTTTTAACATTACCATGAAATGACTAAGGATGTTTGAGAGTGGTTTCGGCCTCATTGGATTTCATATGGAGAAAGTAGAATTTTAGATTTCATTCAAAATCCAGCAGACTTATCAGTTTTTCAGGATTTCAGGATTGGAGGATTGCAATGTTTCCATTGAATTTTGTCATGTATCAGTATCAGGGTATGGAACTCGTATTTAATCAAGAGCACCAATCCCTCTATGTACCTTGATGTTAGTGACATTGGTTGTCGAACTCCTCTGGGATTCGCTCCTAAACCAGGAGCTTCTGAAAATGTCGCTCCCGCTCCCGTTTTCGCTCCTGCTCCCAAGTAACACAAAGAAGAGAAACCGTTTGGATAAAAAACGGTTAAATGATCTAGTTTATGTCCAATACAACCTCCGGCTCAGACGAAACCATTCGCTGAACAAAAGACCTGATTCAGATCCCATTGTGTTGGAAGACATTGATCCAACATCAGATTGGGTAGTGGAGAGTTGTCCAACAGGGTTTGATCGTGATGAGGATCTTGATTTAGATTTAGATATTGAGACATCAGTTGAACTTGAACATGCTGTTTAGTTGAATGCAAATCCCAATCCACCAGCCTCAGTCTCATAGCCAGCAAGGACTCCAGTTGTAGGTGCTTCCTCTGCTCAGCCACGACAGAAGTGCAGCCGCATATCTACTCTATCTCAGCTTGCATCTGCTGCAGTTGCACAACCTGCTAGTGGTACCACTTCTACAGCCGCAGTTGGAGATGATGATGAGGAGGAGGAGCCATGGGGCCCCCTGTCTGACTCTGATGATGATCCAGAGATTGATCGACATGATCTTGGCTCCTTTGGCAGTAGCTACTAGCCAGTAGCTATAGTACTAGTACTGGAGTCTGGTCACAGTTTACTTTTGTTGTAGAGGCCATTTCTAGCCTCCTTGGTTATGTGTTTTTTGTTTTGAGTCTTTGATCATGTATGACAGTTGACTATGTATTGCCATTATGTACCATTTTGATATAATGGATTGGTTCATGAGCCTACTTTGATCATATGTTGTTTTCCATCTATATTATAATGCTGTGTGTTTGGAAACATGAATGAAAATCTTTAAAATTATGTTTAAAATCTTTAAAATTATGTTTTTTTATAAAAAATAAATATTTAATGTATTTTTTACAACGACCAAGTCATTGAAATCGAGCTGGCCGAGTCATTACCGTTTCAGAGTCGGAGTCGGAGTCGATCCTCAGCCGAGTCGGAGTCGGAGTCGGAGTCTTAAAACTAGACTCCAAACCCAAGTTTTTCAAGAAGAACATGAGGAATGTTGAATGCTTTAACTGTCACAAGCATGGGCACTATGCTTGACATTGTCCAGAAAGAAGATCCTCTTATAATCAAAGGATTAGCAACAACTACAATCAGTGTCTTGATCGAAAAAGGAGGAATTATGGAGGAAGAAGATATGAAGGAAGAAGCAATGCTCGCAGTGATCATGATCAAGAGCCTCGTCCTCAAAAGAGATACAAAAATACAAGGTATGAAAATAATGCTGTTGCTTCTCAATCTAAGTACTTTCTGATTTCAACTTTGTCTAGTGCTTCTCCTCTAGATTCTTTAGATAGCTGGTTAGTGGATAGTGGTGCCTCTAGGCACTTCTTTGGTTATAAAGAAATCCTCTCTAATTTGGTTGAGAGGGAGACTAGTTTAAACATTATCCTTGGAGATAACACTACATACCCTATAAAAGGGTTTGGCTCAATTTCTTTTCATTTGGATCTTGGAGAAACTATTCACCTTCAAGATGTTTTATATGTACCTGGTCTAAAGAAAAATCTTGTATCTATATCTGCTCTAGAAGATGAAGGAATGAAGGTGGCTTTTATAAAAGGAAAGGTGTTAACTTGGCCAGCGAAAACAAACATGAAAAATGCTTTTACTCTTGGATCGAGAGTCGAAGGTCTTTACAAGGTCAATGGGAGACCTATTAACGCTATGGCTCAAGAATGCAATTTCAATCAGATCGAGTTATGGCACTGTAGATTTGCTTATCTTCATTATAAGGAAATGCCCAAAGTAAAGAAGATGGTTTTTGGAATGACAGAAATCCAATCAAAACATGATGGTGTTTGCCCTAGTTGTGAAAGTGAAAAGAAAACGAGAGGGCCTTGCCCCTCTAACAGTACCAAATCTCATGACATCTTGCAGCTAATTCATTCAGATTTGTGTGGACCTATGCTAGTGACATCCAAAGGTGGATATTTGTATTATATCACTTTTGTGGATGATTTCTCTAGAAAAACGTGGATATACTTTCTAAAGCACAAAGATGAAGCCTTTGCTATGTTTAAAAATTTCAAAGCATTGATTGAAACCAAACTGGAATGAAAATCAAAGTCTTTAGATCAGATAACGGAGGAGAATTCATTTCAAATGAATTCATTGGCTTTTGTAGAGAAGCCGGTATCAAGAAAGAGAACATTGTACCATATAATCCTGAATAGAATGGTGTGTCAGAAAGAAATAATAGAACTATCATGGAGGCTGCTCGTGCCATGCTACATGATCAAAATGTGCCAAGGTTCCTATGGGGAGAAGCTGCCAACACTGTCGTATATGTACAAAACAAGACTTCTCATAGGGTATTATATGACAAGACTCTTGAAGAAGTATTCACAAGCAAGAACCCTGATGTCAGTCATTTAAGGATCTTTGGCTGCCCTGTTTATTTTCATGTACCAAAAGAAAAGAGGAACATGCTTGAGGCCTTAGGTAAGAAAAAAGGTATGTTTGTGGGCCATTGTGAAGATTCTAAAGCATTTAGAATTTATATACTTGGTCAAAGTACAATAGAATTCAACAGAGATGTAACATTTGATGAAGATGCAACTATTGAAAAGGTAAGAATTAGTCCTCCATATATCTCTTCTAAAGAATCATTGATGATGTGGATCCCTCTACTCATGAACCTGATCATGAGGACCGAGGTGAACCTATTGAGCCTATGGATCCATTAGATCCTCCTCCATATAGGAAAAGGCATCTATGGCTTTGTGATACGCTACAGGATGTTGAAAAACATACTCCTCCCAGGGGCACTTTTAGAGAAAGTAAGAAACCCAGTTGATATCAAAACTATGTTGTTGCTATGAGTTCTATCATATAGAGTGAACCTCAATCATTTGAAGAAGCAATAATGTACCAAGTATGAAAGGATGCCATGACAGGAGAATATGAATTAATTATGCAAAATGATGTATGGGAAGTTGTTCCTAGACCTCAGAGCAAATCAATTGTGACTTCAAAGGGGCTGTTCAAAATAAAACATGGCATGGATGGCAGTATTGAAAAATATAAAGCAAGATTTGTGGCTTGAGGATTCTCTTAGAAAGAGGGAATTGATTATGAAGACATCTTTGCTTTTGTTGCTCGCTATATCACCATTTTCTTTATTATTGCTTTCGCTGCTAGTCAAGGGTGGACTCTCCAACAGATGGATGTCAAGAGTCAAGACAACTTTTCTCCACTATGCTCTTCAAGAGGAAGTATATGTTGAACAACCTCAAGACTTTGAGGTACATGACAGAAGAGCCCATGTATGCATATTGAAGAAAGCACTCTATGGCTTAAAGCAAGCCCCCCAAGGCTTGGTATTCGTGCATTGACAAGTACTTAGTAAAGTTGGGATTCACAAGGAGCAATGTTGATCCAAACCTCTACTTTGAAGTTGTACAAGGTATGCCTTTGATTTTGGTATTGTATGTTGACTATCTGTTTTTGATAGGTAATGAACCTTTGATGATTTAGTGTAAGAGGGAGCTTGTCTTTGAATTTGAAATGAATGACCTTAGGATGATGCACTTCTTTTTGGGCCTCGAGGACTAGCAAAGACTTGGCAAAATTATTCTCTCCCAAGTGAAGTATGTTGTAAAGCTATTGGAAAGGTTTGGAATGGTAGAGTGCAAATCCATGAGCACTCAAATGGAGATGAACTACAAGAAACTCTGTGGTGATGAAGCTAGACCTGATATATCTGATCCATCTAAGTATCGTCAGTTGATTGGAGCAGTGATGTTCTAGTGAACACTCGGCCTGATATTTGCTATGTTGTAAACACCTTGAGTCAATTTGTGACCAAGCCTTTACATAATCGTTGGGTTGCTGCTAAACACATGCTTAGATATCTACACGGGACAATTAACTTTGGTCTTCGATATACTGCTGGCAATGTAAAACTGCAAGGTTATATACATGCTGAGTGGGCGGGCAACATTATTGACAGAAAAAGCACTTTAGGTTGCTGTTTCAGTTTGGGATCCACCATGATCTCTTGGATGAGCAGGAAACATAAATCAGTTGCTCTCAGTTCTATTGAAGCTGAGTATATTGTTGCTAGTTTAGTTAGTTGTGAAGTTGTATGGTTAAGAAAGCTCTTTAGAGAGTTATTTGAGCAAGTCGTGGATACTACAATGATATTCTGTGATAATATAAGTGGGATCCGATTGTTAGAGAATCGCAAATTTCATGACAGATCCAAGCACATTGAAATCATATATCATTTCATTCGAGACATAGTACAGAGAGGAGTAGTGAGACTCCACCATATTCAGATTGATGAGCAGATTGCTGATATACTTACCAAAGCATTGTTGAAGAAGAAATTTCTAGTCTTCAGAGATATGCTTGGATTAATGGATGTACCCGTTTTGGGTCCGAGACTCGATTGATCAAGAACACTAAGGTGTGTGATCTCCCCCCCATGGATGAGCTCCTAGGGATGAGAAATTGAGCTAGTGAGCTCTTCGGGATGAGGGACCCTCAATCGGGAGAATGCCCCAGTCATGTTTTCCCACCCATCTGGCCAATGGGTGCTGGCTAATTGCGATTGGATTGTGATCCTTACCAGTCATGGTAAGTAGTATCTCGCACAAGTTCAAAGATGTTGGTGTTCTTGAGTTATTATGGATTCTTAGCCTCATTGGCTAAGAAACGGTTTCGTAGTCTTCATGATAGAGCGATATTCATTCTGGGTGGTAGCAGGAGTCTCCTTGATGGTATTTGTTCCAAGTTGTAGCATGTGGCTCCCTGATGCCGGGTGGAAGCATCTGGCTCCCCGATGATATTTAGGCTGGGTTGGAGCTTGAGACTCCCCGATAATTGTTTCTTAGCCTTAATTTGGTTGAGCTTGGATTTAGGGTCGTAGCTGAGGCTCCCCTGTCATGCGTATTCTTCTTTGGATTCGAGAATATTCAGCATGAGTAATGATGATTTGACAAGTACAACAATTTTGACACTATTGATGGAAATTCCTCCCTAGTTGAGAGGGAGTGTTGAATTTTGTGCAACTAAGGGAGAAATTTCCTTAGAAAAAAACACTTTATGAAGCGGATTGTTTCCAAGTGGCTCCACAAGTGCTAGGCTGGCTCTTCTTGATGGTCAATTCAACTTGCCTAGAAACTTACATGATGGCTAGTTGGCTTGCCTTGAAACACTCTCATTCAGATCACATGGTGGCTATATAAAGAGGTTAATCTGATTTCCTTGATATGTAATTCGATCATGCACACATTGCTCATTTGCTCTCCTATGCGAAGGTATTCAAAGAGATGTTTAAGGGTCAGATCAAGTGAAGAAATTTCTCTTCTATCTTTTATTGAAGACTGTGATTTGGTTGTTCATTATTTTGTGATCTGAGCTCATTGATTGGTCAAATATTATAACTGCTTCAGGCCTGTAACTAGGCCGAGATTTACTTCAGATCTACCTCCACAAATCGAGATCTAATACATTTCAGATCTGCTTCACACAGATCTAGATCTGAGCCACCTCAGGATGCCATTTTAGAATTGTGATTTGGTCCAAGCTTATGCCTTCACAAATCTGTATTCTATCTCAAGTTTGAGCCTCAGAAGGGAAGAAGATCTGAGATTTGTCTCTGTGGTATGGTGAGAGGATCAGCCTCTTGTTTCAGATCTAGCTGGAAGACATTGTGAAGAAGACCTTAAAACTTGTGGAGGCTATTATCAATGGCAAATCTCTTATCATCACCAGTGATCTCTTTCGCATTGGTGATAAAGTTCTTGCATTAGTATTTTTTATCTCTGCCACTGTTAGCAGATTTATTGGAAGCTTGTTTTTTCGTTTCATCATTAGCAAATCTAGTGGAGATTTCTCTCTTGCAAACCTGGAGATTTTTTTCTTGCATTATTGTTTGGCATATTTCGTATTATTGGCAAGATCTCTATCTTGTATTAACATTGGTGGCATATCTCCTTTGTATCAGATCTCACACTTTAGAAGATCCGTCCTAGTTTAAAAAGGGGTAATGTTGTTGTCATTGAGAAAAGGGTTTTGTACTCTGCTTATGTATCTTTGCTGAACATTTGATGAAGATCTAATAGAAGAATATTCTTAAAAGGTTTTCCCCCATAGTGGGGTTTTTCCCTGGTCTTGTGCCAAATTTGCTGTCTTACTGTTCTTTGATTGTCTTCTATATGGTTATTGGTTACTGTTTGCACTTAAAGGTTGAATATCTAAGTTAATTAATTGCAAAATTTAACAATTCCCTTTATGATATCTCGGGCTAGTCTTTTGTGAATGCCCCATTTGTAAAAAATCAAACCATGATAAGTAGATTCCACACCCAGGAATATAACCTAAATTCTAGATACCTGAAGACTGAAAACACTAACAGTTACTACAGAGTCTGGCTATGATATCCCAGCTAACCTTCTTCGAATGCCCCATATGTAAAAAATTAGACCACGGTATGGAGATTCTACAATTTGGTGTTTAACCTAAATTCTAGATAGCGAAAAACTTAACATACCAATCAAAATAACAACTATAGAGTATGTTAATCTACAAAAACATACTGCTAATTTTATGAATGACAAAACATGCTGATTTGAACTCTCAAACAACATTTGTATTCTATTAATGATAAGGCATAATATCACAATGCAAAGAGCTCAAATCTCTAATATGCTAACAAACATAGTGATGTGCCTTTCACCTCTTTTGCTAAATCAGTGGTTCAAATAACAATGTATAAGCAATTATGGCGCTTAAACACAAATTTAGTTATTGAGTGAGTGGTGATCTAAACTAAAATGAGTGCCTTGGTTTTATAATATCCAAGGTGCCTTTTCATAAGTAATTGTGTTTATTTTACTGGTAGGTCTATGTACAGAGTTTATTAAGTTTAACGAGTTAATTTTACTATTTCATTTACTTTATTATGTTATACTGTTAATATTGTATCCCACTTTACTTTATTATGTTTTACTTTGCTATATTATATAGATTTATATTCATTACATATGATACTTTATTATGTTTTAATTTATTTTATATTTTACCTTGTTATAACTTTATATTCATTACATATGATGTAGTGCCATGTTTGAGGAGTATACAACTTGAGTGGGCCTAATGGTTAAGAGCATGTGTTTCCTCCTAAGAGGTCACAGGTTCAAAACCAGAGGGGGGTAGAGTATGTATGCCTTCGTAGGCTTAGCAGTCAAATCGCTGCGCGGAGGTGGGTCCTTTGTCCCACAAACAAGGGGGTCTGATACACCAATTTGGTGTCTGGCTTGGCTGTGACCTTAAAAATAGATATTATTATTATTATTATTATAATTCCATCCAGAGGAATGATGTATGGGAGATTGTGTTAAGACTAGTGAAGAAATTTGTGATGCTTTTAGATGTTTGTAGAAGATTAAGAATGAAGTAGATGCATCATAAAGAAGCGCAAACCCAAATTCATAGCCAGGTGATTCTCCTAAACAAAAGTATTTACCCATCAGGAGATTTTTGCTTTAGCTACAAGGTATACTTTTATCAGAGTCATCATGTTTATCCCATATAATGGTTTGATTGAAGAGGAGGTATACATTATTTAGTTGAGACGTTTTGAGGTTCATGGGCGAGTTATCTATGTGTGTCATAATCATTTTATAATTTGTCATCTATCATAGTACTTTATGGGTGGAAAACTTGGAAGAATTGGCATGTAGGGCTTGTTACCTGTTGTCGTTCAGATTGTATAGACATTGCGACAAGGACTCAGGTCGGGGGGCTGTCACTTTGATCCCTGACCTCTCCGTTCTAGCTGTCTCCCAACAACAGGCTATGGGGGGTAGACCCTATGGAAATTTGAAGATGAAGGACAAGTTGTCAACCAACCAGGGCGGGAGACACGATTCAGTGACCTAGCTACTTGGTTATTTTTAGCAAGATTTAAATATTAGATTAAATTCAAGTGTTAGACTAGTGCCTTATGGAGTCAACTTCTTGCTTATTATCAATTAAAGACCAAGTAACCGGATGGACAATTGCTGCTTAGATGCTTCACTAATTTGTATGCTATGCAAGTCCTAAGGCTTAGGTGTGATGCACGAATCTTGGTTACTTTTAGTTATATGCCTATTCTAATTATAACCTTCCCCTTAACTGTTTTGAAGCTAGGCTTCAAAGTAGGTTGTGGGAAAGAGGCCAAAAGGAAGCAAGCAATGGCTTGATTAATGATACCTTCTATTAGGCTCTTACCATCTGATGCCTCCGGCGCTGCAGAAATTGTGCCTCTGACGACTACAATGTTATCATGTTAACCACCAAAGAGTTGTTAGGCCCCTCAAGCTAGATGAGAAGGGTGACCCTAACAATCTATCAATCAAGCTTATGCTTGGAGGTAAGTTATTAATGCAACTAGGCCTAGAATGCTTGTGCAAGGTGTATGAGTGTTTTATTAGATTAAAATTGTTTTAATTGTTTAAGTGCTTTAGTTATGATCAACATTTATGACAATAGTACTTATCAATAAATAGAAAGGCAATCTTATCACCAAGAATGTGCCAAATTATCAAGTGCCACTATTAAACAAGGGATTTCTTCAACTCAAAGATAAAATTATCTTCCACAAGATGCTTAACCAATTTAATTGATAGCTAGTTAGAGCACTTATCTACTTCAATGATTCAACAATGACAATTACTTGAGAGAATTTAGAATCTTACAAGATATTTCAAAAAAGTAAATGCCAATATTACTTAATTCAAGTAATCACAAGATGCTAGATTAGAAGCCCTTAAGCAAATAACACCAATTAGATTGCCACTTAAGAGAAATGTTAACCCAAGGACATCAAATAAAGAGCATTTAGATCTTAATGTCAAAATGAGATTATCATTCACCAATGAAACACAATTAGATACTAATATCCAATGATGATTACTAAAAGAGGCAACAAGATTATTGAGATCAATGTGCTTTAGAGAGAGTGGTTTTATGTGCAAAACTTGGTACTTTAGGCAATTTACAACAAACAAGTTAATTAGTGTCTTTATCGCTGCCAATAATAGATCTTCTCCACAATGAACTTACTAGAGCATGAAACAATGAAAACTACTTATGTTACTTGTAGTTCAATGTTAAGATAGATTTAGGACAACAATAAATGAAATCACTTTTGCTCCAAAATGACAAGCGTGTATGAACCAAATGTGAACAATGGGACACCCAATGACTTGCCAAATGAAAATATAAACTAACCAACCTTCTTATGATGTATTTTTCAGTGTTATATCAGATTTTAATGTACTTATGACATCAGTAAAAAAATTGTGAAAACAGTGAGTCACCAATGTGAGAATGTGTGCCAAAATGTGCCAAACAATTCCCAAATGCCAAAACAAGCTTATCAAACTGAAATTTTAGATTCTTTGGCCTTTTATGATGTAATTATCAGATTTGATAACACTTGTTCTGCAAAGATATCCAATCAACCAATCAGTTAGATCTATGCCCAAGAAAGAATGCCCAATTCACAAAATGACTAGTAAACTTATACCATGAATTTCTTAGTACATTTATGCAACTTATATGTGATTTTTAGAGCATTTAAATTCAAATTTTATCACTGTTATGAATGTATTCAAAGAGCTGTAGCAAACAGTGACAAAAAATAGGGTTTAGAAATCAAACCCTTGGCCTTTAGGCCTAGAATAAATTAGCCCAAATTCTCCAAAATTTTCCCAATGGGTATGGCCCTTGAAAACACAAGTTTTTTGCTAATTTTCTGCAAAACCACCAATGAATTAGCTTCAATTTTTTTTAGAGATGAATGAGGGCAAATGAGGGTCAAGATGGGGCAACGCGAAGCCCTAGATGGCTAACATTGGGGTGAGGAAGGCCTTGTAGGCTTAGCGGCTAAGGGAAAGAGGCCTAATAGGCCTGTCGTGTTGGTTGAGGGGCTAAAGGAGGCAGTGGAGGGCTGAGGGAAGGAGGTTGAGGGGATAGGAAGGGCTGAGGAGGAGGAAGAGGGAGGCCAATGCAAGGGGGAGGCCTATAAAGGCATGTGACTAGGCCTTAGAGGCCTAAACAGTCCCACGACAAGCCTTTAAGGTTGCTGTCTAGGGTCTAGAGGGGAGGTGAGGCCTTAGAAGCTTACAACTAGGCACTAAAGGGGCTTAAAATCCCACGACCAAGTGAAAGATGGTAGGCCAAGGCCTCTAGGAGCCTATGGCTAGCCTCTAAGGGCTAGAAAAGGGTGACACTGAGGGTTTGGAGGCTGGACGGCTGGCCTAGAGGAGAATGGCGGGCCTAGGAGGCCTGAAAAAGTTTGAAACCCTTGCCGAAAAATTATCAATTCCTGCAAATTCTTTCAGTTGCTGGCCCTGCAAGATTTTTGTAGAGGCTTTACCCTCAAGGGCCTAGATCTAGCTCTAATCCAACAATCTTCTTTTGATCTCACTTGTGCAAACAAATTTACAATAGCCCAAAACCCCAATATTAATATATACAAAAATTCAAAAAAAATCCCAAAACTCGAGCTGCAAAACAAGGGTTAGGAAATAAAATAATTTATAGATCAATAATACAAAAATATTTACAAAATATATAAGTGTACAATGCTTAGAAGAATTTTTGAGACTAATTTTTTTTATAGATTTTGACAATGGCTAAATGTATTTCAAAAAATAAATGTCAAACCACAGCCTTAGCAAAGTTAGAAAACCATATGAAATATTTAGGATCCAAACATAGTCAGCCTGTGCCTACAATTTGTGAATTGGGAGCCAAAACGCTGGGGAACTTGCAAACACTATATATTTTCTCAAGAATAAACCGTTAGGACAACAATGAATCGGATCACCTAAGATAAGCCCAAAACTTATCAATAGAATGTTCCTATCATCTACAGTGAAATAATGATTCAATAAAATTTTAAAGCACAATATAGGAATGCCCTTACCCAACACATACCACAAATCAACGAGACAAAGACATCATGAATTGCACCTCAAAGTCTTTTATTATGATTATTCAAAACGTTTCCAACATGACAATGGCTGTACATCAACTTTTACAAAGCTACATTAGCCAAATATTAATTGGCCTAAGACACAAATGACCTCTAATTTATAGATAAATCCTTCAAGTGAAAAATAACGACTAGTTGGCTTGATCTCTGTCAAAATAATCTTGATCGTTGATAGATCCTTGATCAAATTTTAATTTCTGTTGTCGAAAATACTTATTTTTGAGGAATTTTCGAATTTCACATTAAACCCATTTTTTATTAGCTCAAAAATAATTATTTGGAGGCAATTTCTTGAAAAAATTGAATTTTACTTGACCACCAAGGCCCCCTGAGGGTTCAGTTTTTCTTGAAATTTCCAATATTACCTTGGTGGAGGACCTCCAAAATTAATTTCTTTAAGACCCATGAATTTTTCCACTGAGAGAATTTAATTTCTCTAATATTTTAATTTTTGACTCTAATTAATTAATTTTTTAGCTTAGGTTTAATTTTTTTTTTTGCCAAAAAAATTAATTAATTAACACCTGAGGGGATCAAATATTTTTCTACCCTCAAATATTTTAGCCATGGTGTCTAAGTATGAAGGACCATGCACTAAAATATTTTTTACATAAGATTTTACAAATTCAACCCTCAAAAGGGGAACACCCGTTCATTATAAACCCTCAAATAACTTACCAAATTCTGCCACACAATATAATCTAGTATACCAAATGACTTGTAATAAAATAATTTAGCCAACTAGCTTAAATTATTCACAAATCACTTTTACAGAAGACTCGACTAAAACACTAGGACTCACCTAAGACTTTTGACGATAAATTCCACCCTAACTTTGGGGTGAGACTGGAGGGAAAAACTCTGCCAATCATCCATGTTTAGAAATACAAATGAATCAATGAGACGACAAACCTCCTAGGATGAAATTTGTTGCCAAAATAATATGCTTACCTAGGTTGTTACATACATTCACAGTCTTACTAGCATCATCTACATCATAAATTTGCTAAATGGGTTTATAGTGACTCAAGAGTTGATGGCTGATGATCTTGATTCTTTGAAAAAAAATATGGTACCATTGCTTCCTAGGAACTTTGACGAAATGTGTGCAACATTACCCACCAAAAGTGGGTGACCCCATAATATAATTTTTTCTCCCATCTCTTCTAGCTAGCCAGCCAACAGCCTCTGACAACCACTAGTAGCCGATGATGATGTACCATCCATATCTCCACCACCTGCACCAGTCATATGTTTCCTCACCCGCCTGGCAAGAGCACATGTTGGAAGGTGGGCTTTTGATCAAAATGTACTTTATTCATTTTGCTATCAGGTGCTTATGCTTGTTTGTATTTGGGCATTTGACATGCATTATGGGGCAACTTGGAAGAAAGAAGGGTCTTGGCCGTGATCTTGTTCCCTCACCTTAAATGGGGGGTTAATGTTCAATCCTCATCCAGTGGGACCTCCCTTAATGGCCCAATGGGTATGGGGGGGGCACTAGTTGGTAGACGTTGATTGAGATAGCGTAGCCCCATCTATCCTTATTCCATACTTACCACTTTCCATCTTATATTATAAGCCCCTATTCCACCTCCACTCTTTGGGTTCAACTGACCATTGATTCATTGGGATTTGGCACCCATATATCCTCATAATTGGGCAAGGCTTGAAAATTTGCCTTGGGAGGTTGATGCAGCTAAAAGATATAGAAAGAGCATATGATGGCCTCAAACAAAACAAAACAAAAATCAAAATGCAAAAGATGGCTGGGACATTCAAATTAGCACGTGGGCAAAAGCCAAGCATGAGCTCTACCTCACTCATTATGGCCATCACTCTGTTCTTGGGCCAATGTTTTCCTATCATGATAAGAAAGGAACCCTTGCATGTCCCAACACCTGATGGGCAATAAATAGCCACATCATCAAGGGGGTAAATAATTACTATACATAATATAAAGCAAGCTCTCATTCCTTGAGCTACGAGCAATAATACAAATTAAAATCAAGAAAAGTAAAAGGCATAAGAGGGGTTGAAATGTGGAGAAATCAATAGGGCACTGATTATAGTGATTTCTCTTTACTTGATAACTGCTTGTGATGTCTTTTTACTTATTAGCTTTGTTACTTATTATATGTGTGAATCATCAAACAACTACCAAAAACAAGAAGAACAAGAACACATAATATAGGCTGCAAGCCAAGGCCAAAACCTCTCCACTTGAGAGGAAAACCTGTAAATCTCTTCTCTTATAGATTCTTCAATTGTCGAATTCCAAGACCTTAAGATTGACTTCAGAACCCTCCAAGACCAAGGCCAACCTCTCTGGATGATGTGCTAACCTTGATGCGGTCAAACCGAGTCAAATCTCTTCCAGAAACAGTTTTTCGACCTCCAAGTGTAGCATTTCGACTTCCACTGCAGATATGAAATTTTGGCCCCCCCAATAGTTGCTGCTGCCACACGTGTGAGCTTCGATTTGCCTTCTCAGCCTTCCTTTGACCTTCGCTTGCATTTGCCTCACTTCTGGAGCTTGAGGATTACCCTTGGTGACCTTTGCTTGACCTACTTGCTTTTTTTCTCCATGATCGAATTTGTAGATAAGAACCCTAAATCTGCTACAAAACCCTTGTTCTCCCTAGCATGTGTGAGAGAGAAATAGCCCAAACAAAGATCCTCCTCGCCCTCTTGCTTCTTCGCTGCCTTTTTCTTCCTTCTTCTTCACTAGAATGAGAGATGAGTGAATGTGCCTCAAGTTGGACGAGTTCCCTCCTATATATAGGCTCTTCAAGGTGGACGTGGCTCTTCTTTATAGGTCGACTTGCTAGTTGCCAGTTGCCAGGCGGACTTGGTCTTATAGGGCATATGGACACTTTTTAAGACAAAAATATTTTTCTTTACAAGTTACAATGTGCCCAATGGGGTCTTCAACTTATGACAATGACTCTTTTGACTTATTGACCTAAGACAAACCCTAGAAGCACTCAATGGGTGCTTGACCTATAAAATAAAAGACCTTGAACATGAAACCCATGCTCCAAAAATAATAATAATAATTTTCTTTCATTTTACACTTTACAAGAATCAAAAGTACATTTCATCTTTATGAAGATCGAACCTAGTTACACATTTTTTCAACACTCCCTCTTAACTAAGGAGGTATTCATATATGGTACATGGACATTCTCAATCTGAAGAGATCTCATAAGAAGAGTCGGATTGGTAACCCATCTGTATTAACATCATACCAACCAGCATTGTCACATAGCAAGGCCTTGACTAACAACTCTATCTCTCCACAAGATCAGAGCACAATGCTGGCGAGACCAATGATTTATAGACACCATCATCATTGTCTCTCAAGGTACATACTCCACCCGAGTGTTCACAGAGTATGACCTTCTTTGGACTATTCTTATCTTGGATAGCCAATCCTCAAAGAATATCGGTCCACGACTACTCTCATCTTGGATGCCCTACCACATCCTCAGAGAGTATTGGATGTCAGATGCTTACCCAATCCTCCATTTTGTCTTCCCAAGTGAAGACAAGAATGATGTGCCTATCTCTCCCTCTCAACTAGGGAGGATATATCAACCAAACCAAGCTTGTCTCTCAAATACACAAGCTTCTTATTAGGAAGAGATTTTGTCAATATGTCAACTACCTGCTCATCAGTGGAGATATACTGTAGCTGCAATACACCATCTTGTACTAGCTTCCGAATATAGTGATACTTGTTGTTGATATGCTTTGTCTTTCCATGAAATACTGGGTCTTTAGACAATCGTATACAACTGGTGTTATCACAATGTATCACTATAGGGTCCATAGTTCCTGCAAATAAGTTGGATAACGACTTCCTTAACCAAACCACTTCTCTGCTTACTTCACAGGCTGCAATATACTTAGCCTGAACACTACTCAAAGCAACTATATCTTGCTTTCTACTCATCCATGAGACCATGGAGGATCCCAAACTGAAACATCCTCTTGTAGTGCTCCTTCCATCTTGCTCACTGCCTCCCCAATTGGAATCTGTATATCCAATCAGGTGGACATCATTCCTTCTATCATACTTTAGGTAGTAGTGGATGGTTCCTCGTAGATATCTCAGAATATGTTTTGCTGCTATCCAATGATCATGCTTCAGCTCCACTTGGAATTGACTGAGAACATTTACTGCAAAGCATATGTTTGGTTGAGTATTCACCAAGTACATCAGTGAGCCAATGTTGTCTATACTTGGAAGGATCTACCGGGCTCAATTCAGAACTCCTTAGCCTTTTCAAGTTTGTGATCATCGGAGTTGTCATTGGTTTGCAATCCATCATGTCAAACCTCTTCAACATCTTGATCACATACTTCCCTTGACCCAAATAAATCTCATCAGGTCCTTGCTAGACTTCTAGTCCCAAATAGTAATGCATGAACCCTAGATCCTTCATATCAAATTCTGCTGCTAATTCCTTCTTACATTCTTCAATTCGACCTCCTACACCTATCAAGAGACGATCATCTACATACAGAAGAATGATTATCGATTCACCCTTCACAACCTTAATATAAAGGTTCAGGCCAACTAAACTCTTCGTGAAGCCTAATCTCTGAAGGTATGCATCCATTATAACATACCATGCCCTTGGTGCTTGTTTGAGGCCATACAATGCCTTCTTCAATATGCAAACATATGCCTTTCTGTCTTTATCTTCAAATCCCAAGGGTTGTTCTATATAGACTTCCTCATCAATTGTGCCATTCAGAAATGCAGTCTTGACATCCATTTGGTGGATGTTCCATCCCATTGATGCTTCCAAAGAGACCAAAGAGACCAATGAACTTATAGTTGTATACCTTGCTGTTGGGGCAAATGTGTCTTCATAGTCGATGCCTTCAAGTTGAGAGAAACCCTTAGCCACAAATCTTGCCTTATACTTGTCTTATAGATCCATTTGGAAGTTACCATAGATTTGTCATCGGGCCTAGGCACGATCTCCCAAACTACATTCTTCATTATCGATTGATATTCTTCATTCATGGCATCCTTCCATTCTTGATGATCGACAACTTCTTCAAAAGTGGATGGCTGCTTACCCATAATATTGTTTAGGCTTCGTGCTTTCCCTAAATTTGCGTTGAGTTGCTCCATGACCTTCTGCGTCAAGTAGTATTGACTTCAACCAATTAGGTCTTTCTTGATTCAGGGATGACCACAGGTTGAATAGGTTCACTGGGACCTTCATCTTCATGGCGAGATTCTTCTTCTTCCTTGTCAACTTCTCCTTCAAATACTGGAAGTTCTTCATCATCAGAGTCCATGGGAAGTTCCTTTGATTTCTTGAATGCAATATTTTCATCAAACATAATATCTCGACTGACTTCTATACAGTGTCCTTTTATGTAGATTCTATAGGCCTTAGAGGAGTTGCTGTAGCTAACAAATGTCCCTCTCATGCTTGATAGATCCAACTTCTTTCTTTTGTCCTTCGGTATATGAATATATACAGGACAACCAAAGATTCAGAGATGATCTATAGTTGGTTTCTTCCCAGTGAATACTTTTTCAGGAGTTTTGTTATCCAGTGACCTGTGGGGACTTCGATTTTGAATATATATAGCTGTCTTCGTGGCTTCTCCCCACAAAATTTTGGTAGATCTTGATCATGCAACATTGCTTTTACACTTTCTTCAATGGATCGGTTCTTTCGCTCTGCAACTCCATTTTGTTCCAGATTATATGCGATTATCAGTGCCCTCTTAATCCCAGACTCCTTACAGAAATCTATAATTTCTGTGGATGTATACACTCCTCCATTATTAGATCTTAGTATCTTGATCTTCCTTTTTGTAAGGTTCTCGACTTCAGCTTTGAATTCTTGAAATTTTGTAAATGCTTCATCCTTGGATTTCATCAAGTAAACCCAAGCTTTCCTTGAATGATCATCTATAAATGTGACACAATATAGATGACCTCCAAGTGATTTAGGAGTCATAGGACCACAAACATTGGAATGAATAAGATCCAAGATTTCTTTTGACCGTGAAACACTACTTCCAAATGGTCTCTTGGTATTCTTACCCAATGTACATCCTTTGCATACTTCTTCGTGATCTTCTTTCAATTCGGGGATTCCTTTTACAATAGAACTTAGAGTTGGAAGGATTTTGAAATGAAGATGGCCAAATCTTCTATGCCAGAGTTCACATGGGTTGATTTCAATGTGAACCAAAGCTTCTGCAAGAGGATATATCAACCTGTAAAGCCTTCCTTCATAAATACCAATTACTCTAGCATTCTCTATGTTTGACTTCTTACTCCATAGTACAACTCTTCCATCAATGAAAGCTACTCTATCACCCTCATCTTCTAAACTTGAAATAGAAAGTAAGTTCTTATGCAAACCTGGAACAAATAGGATGTTGTTGAGATGAATGTTGCTTACATTTTCCAACTCTATAGAGGTAGATTCAATTGCTCTTATAGGATAACTTTTATTATCTCAAAGTTCCACAGAGTAAGGATATTTTCCCTTTGATAATGTCTTTAGTATTTTGTGATGACCAATCATGTGTCTAGATGCACCACTATCGATTACTCAAATTTTCTCGTCTTGGAATGTGCCAGTGAGTGACGATAAGAGTCCTTCATTCTTTATATTGGTTCCTTATTTGTAGTGAATAGAAGATTCCATGCTTCTTTGATGCTTTTCTTGAGATGGCTTGCTACCTTTGAAGACTTCTTGAAGAGCTTCCTCAATGCAATTGAGATCTTCATAATGCCCTTAGTCAACCTTAGCTTTGATACCATGTTGAGAAATCAATAGGGAAATGATTATAATGATTTCTCTTTACTTGATAACTGCTTGTGATGTCTTTTTACTTATTAGCTTTGTTACTTATTATTATGTGTGAATCATCAAACAACCACCAAAAACAAGAAGAACAAGAACACAAAATATAAGCTGCAAGCCAGGGCAAAAAACTCTCCACTTGAGAGGAAAACCCGCAAATCTCTTCTCTTCCTTATAGATTATTCAATTGACGAATTCCAAGACCTTAAGACTCACTTCATAACCCTCCAAGACCAAGACCAACCTCCCCAGATGATGTGCTAACCTTGATCCTGTCAAACCCAGTCAAATCTCTTCGAGAAGCACTTCTTCGACTTCCAATTGCAGAATTTCAGCCTCCACTGCAGATTTGAAATTTGAATTTCACCCCCCCTTCCCAACAGTTGCTGCTGCCACACGTGTGAGCTTCGATTTGCCTTTTGAGTCTTCCTTTGACGTTTGCTTGCCTTTCCCTCTCTTCTGGTGCTTGACCTTTGCTTGACCTACTTGTCTTTTTTCCCCAAGATCAAACTTGTAGATTGAAACCCTAGATCTGCTGCAGAAACCCTAGTTCTCCTTAGCACGTGTGAGAGAGAAATAGCCCAAACAAAGAGATCCTCCTCGTCCTCTTCCTTCTTCTTCACTAGAATGAGAGATGAGTGAATGTGTCTCAAGGAGGACGAGTTCACTCCTATGTATAGGCTCTTCAAGGTGGACATGGCTCTTCCTTTTAGGGTGACTTGCCAGCTTCCAGGCCGACTTGGTCTTGGAGGGCATCTTAACACTTTTTAAGATAAAAATAATTTTCTTTACAAGTTTCAATGTGCTCGATGGGGTCTTTAATTTATGACAATGGCTCTTTTGACATCTTGACCTAAGACAAACCCTAGAAGCACTCAATACGTGCTTGACCTATAAAATAAAAAGCCTTGAGCATGAAACCCATGCTCCAAAAATAATAATAACATTTTTCTTTCATTTTACACTTTACAAGAATCAAAAGTACATTTCATCTTTATGAAGACCAAACCTAGTTACACATTTTTTCAAAAGGAAAACCAAAGGTCGAGTTGGTAATTGATGTATCTGCGATTGCTCCCTCCTCACATTTATACACCCAAGATGAGGATCCCCATCAGGCTGGTCCCTTTGACTATGGCACTTGGCCATGAAGTTTTTTCCCCTCAGTTCCATCATTATTCATATGGCACATATTGATTGAAGGGTGGACCAAGGACATGTCACTTCCCCTTGGGGGTTGAGAACACCTAACAGGGTTGTCTATTAACCATTCCTACTTAGGGAGGTAACACCATTATGTGACCAAAGCCACAATTTTGGAAGGGAAGCCTTATATGAAGTGTTAATTTGCCCATTACTTTCAAGCTTGGTTCACTTAGATGCAATAATGATTAAATGTACCTAACGGTGAAAGTTGCAGCACTGGATATTTTCTGTAATTGATAGGTGGTTCCATCTATAGGCCTAGGCAACTTAATTGGGGTCTAGGTCCTCTAGAGGGACATGTTAACACCTACAGTTGAGGCCTTGAGAGCCATGAGACTCCGAACAATTGTAGAGCATCACTTGCATCCTTGGGTATCTCCATTGCCCATACGTTCCAACACTTTGCCCCACATTGTTGACTTTTATGGTATGATGCACCTGGACAAGCATGCCCCTAGCCATCTTAGCACTCATAAGATGGGATAATAGCTAATCCTGAGCCCAGATGAGGATGGTCTCAAACATTGTGACATGGGAGGGCTAATAGCGCTTTGAGAGCCCTCAACGTTGGAGCAGAGACAAGCATTTTGGCCACTTAGAGACCCATGAGACCACTTTTGTGCCCCAAAGCCAAAACTGGGGTCCATAGAGGCAGATTGTCAAAGATGTAGGTGCCAACCCCTAGAGACTGATTTTAGCTCCAACCCCCTCTACGATGTTCTACACATTGTAAGCTTTCCAATGATGTAAAATCACCTCAACTTGAGTTCATAAGTGTAATTATGCTTCCCACATGTTTACTTACATTGTTGACCACCATTGTATTGAGTGGACACCATGCCAATGCTTGTTGCTCTCACATCTGAGGCTAATCATGTATGGACTCAAGGATATTCAGGGTCCAAAACCCTAATGTTAAATGGGGTTGAGGCACACAAAAACCATAACCTTAACCCTAGATAACTATCAGGCTATGCTAAATATTGGGCCACTAGGAAAAGAAAGGGTTACATTCTTTTAGTTTTGTCATTGTTTTGTAGTTGATCAAAGCATGTAGGAGTGGGATATCAAACCATAAAAGAGGAGGTAAACAATTATGTAGCAGCCATTTAGGGCACAATTCCATCGCAATTCCATTGTGAGTGCCCCTTTTGTTGTACTTGCATTTCATAACTAAGAAAAAGAGAGCATAGCATAGCCTATAGGCCTCACCTTCTAGCTAGGTTTTCTCTCTTATTGGGTTTCCTAGGTCACATCTTGTGTTCATTTGTGTGGATGGTGTGTTCATTTGCTCGGATGGTTTGTTCGTTTGCTTTTTTTTTCTATTTTAGTTGTTTCCATAATTTTGAGCGCTATGCTAGTAATATTAAATTCGAGATATAAGGTAATAAACTGAATAATGAAAAATTCCAAAATATTGTAAGATCTGTTGTGATGAATTGTTCCAATGGAATATCCACAACAACTTATAGATTACTGTTTGTGCATGTTGAAGAAGGTCCTTTATGGGTTGAAGTAGGCACCATGTGCATAGTAATCAAGGATCGATAAGTATTTATTGAAGTTGTGCTTCACCAACTCTATAACAGATTTGAATCTTTATTATTTATATGATAGATTTGATTTGCTTGTTTTGGTCATGTGTGTAGATGATATGTTTATGAGAAAATCATTCCATGTTGCCAGAAGAAGTTGGAAGTCGAATATGACATGAAGAACATTGGTACTATGCATTACATTTTAGATCTAACGGTTTGGTAGGGTGCAAGTGAAGTCTTCCTTATGAAAGGGAAGTACATTGTGGTGATTTTAAATAGTTTCCAATGCTAGACTGCAAACCCTTGGTCACTTTTGTGGTGTCAAATATGAACTTGACTTCTGATTTTGGATTTGGCGAACCATCTTTATATAGGCAGTGGATTGCTTCTCTTATGTAAGTTGTGAATACTTCGCTTGATATTTGTTTTGTAGTTAATACAATGAACTAGCTCATGGTTGAACCCTGTTAAATTCATTTGAACACTACCAAGCATGTGCTTAGATCTTTGAAGGGCACAATTAATGATGACATTAATATGTGGGAGATGAAGAATTTTTTGCTAGATGGATTTGTATATTTATATTAGATAAGAGATGCAATAAAAAGGATCAATACTTCAGGTTAGAGTTTTTTCTTGGGATTGGGGATAATTTCTTGGTTTAGTAGAAAGGAGGTGGTAGTTTCACTCAGTTCAAGCAAAGCAATATACATGGTAGTGCCACTGATGTGTTGTGGTTGCATTTGGCTTCACAAGTTGATTGGAAAGTTCATCGATAAGATGTTGGAGCCCATTGTTGTGTACTGTGATAATTAGAGATGTAATAGGCTCTTTGAGAACTTAGCAATTAATGACCGCTCCAAGTACATAATTTATATTTAGTATCATTTCCTAAGTACATAAAGGAACTGGAGTCCATAACCATGTTCCATTGTTTTTTATGGTTTAAATATTCTCATAAAACCCTTCGCAAAGGGGAAGTTCAAGATTTTGAGAGGGAATCTTGAGCTGGTGGAGAACATGTTCCTTGCAAATAGGGAGTGTTAATTTTGTTGCTCTTAATGTGTTTCCCCTTACATGGGAGAGCGAGTTGATCATGAAGGCGGGTGGGGTGGAGGGGGTCTCAAGGAGTTACAATTATATTTTTTGTTAGTGGAAGGCAAGCGAATAAACTTTTATGATATATTCCTTACATAGTTATGACACATTTATGGGAGGTTCCTTATGCATGAGTAGGGTCCATTCTTTAAGGAGATATTCCTTGGACACATGGAAGATTATTCCTTTCATGTAAGATATGTGTAAGAGCTATTTTGGGATAGGAAGTGTGTGTTTCTTCGGTGAGATTTTTCGTGCATATGGGGCACTCCTTTCTAGGGCTATTATTAGCTATAGTTGTTTTAAGTTGATTTTCCCTCTCTTGTCAAGTTTGACTAAGTGAAGGAGGGTGCACTAGTTAGGATTTCATTAGTGCATATGAAGGCTTTTGAGAAGCTATTGTAGTCCACCTTGGGCAATACTGTAATCTTTTTATAATGTAAATGAGAAAATAGTGTTAGTTGTTCTAGATCTTAGTTTTGTTGTTTGCTACATTCATGTGTAACATACATAAATATTTACAAGTATAGTAATAAAAAAATTAATACATCAAATAATAATATAATAATAATAAGGCATCATGGGTAGTGGTCAAGTTTTGGTTCCCAAATAGCCAAAAGGGAGGGGGGCATATTTGGAGGAGGCCTACTCATTGATGAGAAATAGGAGATAGTGGGAGGTAGGGGTGGGGGGAGGGGAGGGGTTGGTGCGGGGGCGGGGGTGGTATTGGGTGGGGATGCTTACAATAGGTATCAATGTCCCCACAATCAAACAAAATGGTAGCCTGGAGAAGGGTTAACTTAGAGTGAAAACAGTAGAAGAGTGTGGTCTGCTAAGGGAATTCAGAGGATTGAGAGGAGTTAGGTCCTAACTGGCCAAGACATGGTGGATGATGTTGGCCCCTTTGTAGTGAGGAAAACATTTGATGTTGTTGGACTTCGGGAAACAAGGTAGGCCATTAAGGATCAATAGCTCATGATACTTACCCAGATGTATAAGGTGTCTACCATAGGCTAAAAAGGGGCCCAATCCATACTTCTTTGCCCAATCTATTCTTCAATATCCCTCAAAGGTCTATGGAGGTTGGATCTATCTCATGAAGGTAAAGATCATCCTCTGATTTGTCATGGAGTTGTATCTGTTAGTCTTTGGTATGGCCATCGAAGTCCCCTAGAAGGATGACCTCACCTTTTATCAAATATTGGACAATATCAACATGTATGTTCAAGTAAGGGTCTCCACTAGAGTCCTTGTACAAAGCATAATCTGATGGATTTGGAGGGGGGTGGGGAATAGGAGAATGTAATGAAGATATCCTCAAGAATTGTGGACATGCTCTTGATTTGGACCCACATTAATCGAGTAGCCTTGTTAGAGCTGACCATGGCAATTTTGCCTTGAAGAGAATCTTGGATATAATAAGCAACGCTGCCTGAGCCCCTAACTTTGCAAGTACTACATGTCTCTTTCTTGTAAACCGAAAACTAATGATAGCCTAGATGTTTTGGTATAATTTGGATAGGACTTGTTGATCTCAGTCACAAAGATAATATCTGAGGGTTTGAGAGCATCTTAAAGTGGTTTTGGAGAGAACGAGATTTTCCCTTTATAGTTCTAGCATTTGCTTGAGATTCTTGAGACCCTATTTGTGTCTTGGTGGGGCCATTATTTGGTGGATCTAGGGCAGGTTAATCATGGGTGAGGGGACTCCCAAATAACTCTTTTGAGATCTTGGATGATTGCCCATTTCCTTGCTTTACATGCCTCTATTACTTGATCTTGAGATTTTTAAGTTCCACAGTCTAAGAGTACATAAGGTCTACATCTAGGAATATCCTATCGGGAAGTGAGAAGAGTCTTCACTTGGTTTGAGCTTATAGTTTATTGCCCATAGTTTGGAATCCAAGGAAGAATGTAGTGGAATTTGTATTAAAGCAAGCACTATCATGGCCAAGGTTAGGGAAGCTCAAAGTGTCTGGGAGAAAGGAGGTTTGTACTTGCATAGGATCTGCATGTGTTGAAGGTGTGGGGGAAGGAGAAGAGGAAAAATCCCTTGAATAGGATACGGGTACTATGATAGTGCCAACCATGTAGCTCCTAGACCTTCTTATTTCAAATCCTTGTTAGGACCTTTGGAGCAACACAACCCACAAACTATCCAAGCAATGTATGCTTTTTATGCAAATTGCAAACTTCTTGATATTTAGAAACATAAATTTCTATGGGAATCTCCCCAAGGTTATTGACACTACTTTGTGGTTAAATCTTGGGATGAACTTAGAGAGGCTTAGGCTGTATCATTGAGCTCATAATTACCACTGTCAATACTCTTCTAGATAACCATGGTAGAAGAATGATTAAATGACTTGTCTTTAGGCCTAGGCAAAGCCATAAAAAGCTGCCGAAGTCCTTATGTTGAGGGTAGTGGGCAAGTCAGGGCTAACACAGGACAAACAAGACAAACAATAATCATGAAAGGGACTGACATAGATTATATGCATGTGCATTGTAATCCTTATTCCTCATCACTTGCCTTCTTCCAACTTTTATCTTCATTGGTATGGGTCTTTACCATTAACTACATTTTGTATAATTATATTCCTTTTATTTAGTCCACTATATATTTTTGTAGGCATGCTTGTAATATTTCTTGGATGAATTTATATATATATATATTTTTGTAAAATTTACTCTTGTAGATGCTCTTCACTTATTGACCATGTGTTTGTGATGATTTCTATTATAGGTCTGATTATCACTCTGTACTACTAGTTTTTGCAGAAAAGCCAAAAATTGGTACAAGTTTAAGTGCAATTTGGGGACTCCGTTGAAGAGGAAATTTGTTTGTTTAACTTCATTCTTGCAAGTCTTAAAGTTTCTTATTGCAAAACTATCAGCGACATATATTGTGCTTATCTATGTAGTACTATAATTTGATAGTAATCTTGGGAAGTTCATTCCTAAGTAATCTTTTTGATTGTATTGGGTATCTTTTATTTGCTTGTTGAGATCTCTTGAAGTTGGTTATTGCTTTTACACATTACTGTCAACAAATGTTTTTGTCTCTTTGTATGGCATTGCAGTGTCAAGGAGGCGGGACAAAAGAGAAGAGTCTTTCACTTAATATCGGCCTAGATGGGTGAGTTAATATGCTACAAAATATTTAAACTTGCTGGATGTCTATCTACAGTGGTCACCATGCTTGTGATTTCCTTGGAGCTCTCTTTGATTCCAACATCATATAAATAGTACATACAACCTGGTGCAGAGTTTCAGCGGTGTGGAATTGCCACAGAGCTAAATGTGGTTGGAGTGGCGGTTTTAAGGTGCAATTATTGACTGATCTATGGCATTGCTTGCTTGATTCTATTTGATAGAAAAGTTTCCTTTTGAAATTGATTTTATATTATTCTTACTTTCTATAAAATTTATTATTTGAAATCTTAGTATCTTGTTTTTTATTGAAGCTGTTTTACTGGGTTGTAGATTGCAGCCACGTCTGTAGTTTCATCAACATTGGAAAACTTAGCCTTTCAGAATGCTATATCAGATGATGAAGCTGCATATGTGATATCAGATGTTGAAGTTATGGTTTTAAAAGATTTCACCGAGGAAAATCTGAGATTGGAGCAAATTTCTGATCAGGTTAGTACCTTAGGAAATATTTCTCTATTTACTTGGGACGTTTCCATGCAGCCTAAGATGGTTCACAGATTGCCAGTCAAAAATGTATAAGAGTACAGAGAAATACATAAGCCAGTGAAATAATAACATGAGTCAATGATGATAATTTACAGTTGCCTTAGTCAATGTAGATGCTTCAGTTGCTTATCTTGTTATCACCTCCCGAGTCTGTTCCCCTTGCTAAATTTGAATCCTTTCAACTAGCAATGTGATATTTCTTCCAAGGTCTCTCTACTTGTCCCTTGTCTATCTATTTGCATAAGTCCAATTGGCCTCAGGTCCATGGTTTTCAATTTTATTCTGAAATACCTCTTGGAAAGAGCTCCTCCACTAAGATCTTCCTTAACTTTAAGGATTTCTCTTTCTTGGGCTTTTGGATTCTACATGTCTTCATTGAATATTAAGTATTTCCGTAATTGTACCATATATTTGGTGAGGCTGAGTCATGATACTACTCAAGATCTCTAAGGCACACTCTTTGATCTCTATTATTCAAACATACATATTCTTCTTAGCTCGTGTTCTGTTCTATGCAAGATCTCCCCTCCTTCCAAGTTCGACTTCTTCTTAACTTAACCCTTACAATTTTTCTACTTCTTCCTGTGAAAATTTCTGAATCTACACATCAAAAATCATACTGCAATCACTAGTTTATCATCTCCTACTTGTTTTTACATTCAACAAGTTTATGCAATTACATAAACATCGATGAAACCATTATTGCAGACTACACATACATACAGATCATGAACTGAAATATAACGAGACAAATACACAAGGGACATCGTTATTTTTGGACAATCGTCCCCGGAAAAACCCAATTCGGGAAAACCGGTGCAACATATAGAGGGTTTGTATTATTAAGCAAGCAGAATCTGAGTACAACAAGTTGCCTCTCACACCAGCTAACCTTTCAGAGATATTATGGCAGCAAGAAATACATACGAGGGTTTACCTCGTTCTCCAAGTCTCAACTGATCCACTGAATGGCTGACTCCGGCAAGCACTGCGAAAATCCCAACACAATCTGCTTTGTGTGGGCCAACGTCTTGCCTCTGGGAGACTGCGTCACTTCTCTGCTGGATTGATTTGCCCTCAGAAGCTTCGACTTCAGCGCTCTCGGCTCAAAACACCGAACGCTCACCAAAATCTTGAACTTCCCTCGATTATCTCGCACTGCAATTGCAAGAACCCTCTTGGCCTGCGTCAGCTCTGCGTGAGCCCCTTCCTGGGTTGCGTAGGCCTCTGCGCTGCCTCTCTGATGCTATCGCTGCCTCTCTGCTTGGTACTCGTTGGTTTGGAACTCCCTTCTGATCCAACTCTCTGCTCTGGAGTCAAGAATACTCAACAGAGAGGTAGAGAGATACACAGAGGAGGCAGTGTAGTGCCCAGAGAGGGTGACGCAGAGCCAAGAAAGGCTCACGCAGAGCAACGCAGAGCCTTCCACGCAGAGGTCTAAAGTTCGCTAGAGGGTTTGATGCTTTGAGCCGGGAGGGCTGGAGTCAGATCCTGAGAGAAAATCGACTCAGCAAATAGGTGACACACTTGTCTTAGAGGCTGTGGCGCAGGCTCACGCAATGACTGAGTAGGTGTAGCGCAAAAGTAGCTGTGGACTCGTTGGTTCAGCGGCCAGATCAGTTGGGACTTGCAGTGTAGTGTGAGGTAATCTCACTAATTTCTTCTGCCGAGTGATATTCTCTGTACTGGATTGCTAGCAAGGCATCCAGAGGTTTTATTCAAAAATAACTTGTGCTTAATAATAAAAACCCTCAAATTTGCTGTACCGGTTTTCCCGCATTGGGTTTTTCCGAGGACATTTGTCCAAAAACAACTTTGTCATTTGTGTTGTATCTTTCTCTTGTTCAGTTTCTTGTTTCTACATTATATTTAATTAAGTGAAGGTTGCAGTGTATGTATTTCAATATTTGCGATAGTAAACTGCGAGTAATTTGTTTAAAGGAAATTAACAAATAGGAGAAATATCATCAGTTGCTGCAGCAAGGATTCCAGTTTGGGAATTTTCACACAAGTTGCCTTATAACTGAACCAAAACTGATCCTCAAACATAGATCCGACACCAACAAGATGCGTCAACATACATACCTCCAACTCACTGTTTGATGTCCACTCCTATGCGGCCACGTAGGCCTGGTTAGGGCATCATTACAATCCCATATCCAACCTCCAATTCTGCCCAGATTTGCTGTTAACAAGTGCGGTTTCCCTTTGTTAGGAGGATAACCTTTCTTGCTGTGATTTTGGGCAGTCTAGCCCTCTTTAACAACCTCGGCTTGCCCTATATTGCCTGCGGCCTGCTACAACAAGGCATCACAGGTCTGCGACAACTTGTTTAGGGTCTGCATCCCTCCACTTGGCCCTCAAACAACCCAAAATTCCCCTTCTCTGCTTCGACCTCCAAGAACAGTCCTTCGACCCTCCTTCCTGCACGTCGACCTCCTCAAGATGTCCTAGAAACAACGCTTAAACTTCGCTAGTCTGTCCTTCTCTTTTGTGGCCCAAAACAAAGTTGTCTTCTTCCTTCTTCGAGCTGATCACTTGTGTGTTGCACTAATGGATGAGTAAAATGACTCATCTCACCTCTCTATTTATACATATAGAAAGGGCTCCAACGAATTCATGAAGGGTCATGTCTAGTGAACGAATCCTCCTCAAGCCTGCATGACTTGACTGTCCAAATACTAATGACAATTTCAAAAAATCATATCTCAAGTTCTAGAGCTCCGATTTGAGTGATCTTCGAAGCATTTGGAATTGGCTCCCCAAGCTCTATCACCTCAAATTTTTTCTCTAGCTCAAATTCATCATGGTTTTGACCCAAATCATGATGGGTGCAAAACCCCATGCTTGGGTTCAAAGCGCCACAAGCCTACTTGTGGCGCTTTGACCTCGAACCCTCGAACACTAGGGCTTGGAGTACCTCCCAAGCTATAAAAAAATCAACACTCACTCTTAGCGAGGGAGGTACTTCCAAGACTAGGAAGAAACAATTATCATCTGGCGACGACACTAGCCCATCTGGCATCCATCACTACAACATACCCTGTAGAATGAATCGACAATCTCAATAGTGCCTCTATCTCATCACATACGAACTTGAAGATCCCAAACCTCCATAGGGCTGCTCCCTCTGAGGCTAGACTCCCTTTGAGCCTACACGGTCCCCACAGGCTCAGTCTTGCAAGCACTCATCCTTCTGAATCAAATACCTCTTGAGAAAAACCACCAACCTCGGATATGCAACATCACGATCTGATGAAGACTCTAGCTTGCGAACCTGTAGTCCATCACATGAAGCCATCTTGATCAACCTTATCTCGTTCATGCCAAAGAAACCCTCGAGCTGTCCCAACTGTCCATGATAGGACATAGGAAGTCCACAATCTACAAACTGCCACACAACATACTGAAGTGCACCAGTTTCATCACCGATCCACTAGAACTCCCAACCCATCTCATCATGTAGTCTATCGAGACCACATTTCCATGTCTTATGCTCTTCCCCCTTGGTTGAGCTCCCAGGGATGAGGAATTGAGCTAGTGAGCTCCTTGGGATGAGGGACCTCCAATCAGGAGTATGCCCCAGTCATGCTTGTTGTTTCCCACCCATCTGGTCAATGGGTGCTGTCTACTTGAGATTGTATTGTGATCATGACCAGTCATGGTAAGGAGTGTCTCGCTCAAATTCGAAGATGCTAGTGTTCTTGAATTATTATGTATTCTTAGCCTATGCGCTGAGCTATTATGGATTCTTAGCGTCATTGGCTGAGCAATGGTTTCTTAGCCTTCATGACTGAGCGGTATTCATTCCGAGTGGTAGCCTGAGTCTCCCTGATGGTATTTGTTCCATGTTGTAGCATGTGGCACCCTGATGCCGGGTGGAAGCATCTGGCTCCCCGATGATATTTAGGCCGGGTTGGAGCTTGAGACTCCCCATTAATGGTTTCTTAGCCTTTATTTGGCTCCCTTGCGATGCGTATTCTTCTTTAGATTCGAGAATGTTCAACAGAGCTATGATGATTTGACAAGTACAACAATTTTGACACTTGATGGAAATTCCTACTTATTTGAGAGGGAGTGTTGAATTTGGTTCAATTAAGGGAGAAACTTCCCTAGAAAAGAACACACACTTTGAGTTAACCCCTTTCACCCTTGAAGCGAACTATTTTTCAAGTGAAAATAATTTCTATAAGTGCAAAAGTTATTTCAAAATTGCTTTATAAAGTTATTTTCACATGTGCAAAATAAAATCACTTAAGTGATCTAATTTGACATGTGGAAAAATGGATCACTCTAGGAGCTTCCAAAACCGAATTTGAGTTAGGGATTTTGTCTCAAAGATTCCTATATATTGAAGAGAACCCTTCATTTGCAATACTTTGAGTTCTCTCTCTCTTGCTTTGGTGATAAAGCCCTTGCAACAATAATTTATCTCTCTTATTGTTAGCAGATCTATTGTAGATTTGCAGATCTCTGATTATCAGTGGTAGATCTCTTATCAACATTGGCAGATCTTTTATTATCAATGGCAAATCTCTTATCATCATTGGCAAATCTCTTATTATCAGTGGCATACCTCTGATTATCAATGGCATACCTTTGATTATCAGTGGCAGATCTCTTATCGTCACTGGTGATTTCTTTCACATTGGTGATAAAGCCCTTGCATCAATGTTTTATCTATCACTGTTAGCAGGTTTATTGGAAGCTTGTTATTTCGTTTCATCATTGGCAGATCTAGTGGAGATTTCTGTCTCGCATTTCTGGATATTTCTTTCTTGCATTATTGTTTGGTAGATTTAGTATTATTGGCAAGATCTCTATCTTGTATTATCATTTGTGGCAGATCTCCCTTGTATCAATTTTTGCAGATCTCTTATTACAAGTCTCACGCTTTCACACCTGGAGGATATTTACTTATTAGTTGTGGCCAGATCATCTTATTGGGAAGGCGATTGTCTTGGAT
Organism: Pinus tabuliformis; assembly: GCA_031772625.1. NCBI lineage: Eukaryota > Viridiplantae > Streptophyta > Pinopsida > Pinales > Pinaceae > Pinus > Pinus tabuliformis. Next base: position 484,408,365 of record CM062804.1, read on the forward strand.
TTCTAGCACGCATCTGGAGACTTGTCTATCTTGTTCGTGAAAGCTAATCTTCTTCTCGGTCTTGCAATTCTGAAGCTGATTTTCAATTCATTAACACTCATCTTGAAGCACGATCTTTGGAAGATATTTTTTTTGTATTTGTGGATAGATCACTTCGCACTAAAGGCTTGTTTTTTTCTAACTCGCATTGAGGCTTATTTGTCATCTGTTGGAAGACCTATTGTAGATCTCCTATTCGCACTTGTAATCTTTGTTGAATGATTGAAGGATATGTTATTTTGCATTTGTGATCAGATCTTACACTTCAAAAGATTTGTCCTAGTTTGAAAAGGGGTAATGTCGCTGTCATTGAGAGAAGGGTTTTGTGTTGATTTTTGGTAGCATCGGATGTATTCTTAGTCTCAAATTTTGCAGGAAAGCGGTTTGGGAAATTCCACCCAAAAATAGTTTTATTAAAATAATTAATTATTTTTAATGGGACCCTAAGTCTAAACTTAGGAAAATATAATAATTAATGGGTAATAATCTAACTGTGGGTGTAACTTCTAGAAGAAGACGAGGATCAAGCAAAAATGATCTTAGCCATTGATTAGCTTCTAATCTAGGCTATTGAATGTCAGCGAGAAGATTATTTAAGGAGGTTTGAGGGTCATTTGGAAGACACATAGAGAGTTCAGAAGATCGAATTTATGAAGCAAAGCAAATGCTGGAAGAGAAATTCGAAGTGAGCTTTTGTAGAGAGGGGCAAAGGGAGTTTTGGCTGGAGGATATTCTCCGTAGCCAAGGATACTCAACAGAGAGGCAGAGAGACACACAAAGGAGGAAACACATGTTAGTTTTTGGTAGCATCGGATGTGCTCTAGCCATGAAAATTGATGGAGAGGCTAAGGGACATGAGTTCTAAAGAATCCATAAACCATTTGGTGAAATTCCACTCGGATTGTATTTTATTAGAATAATTAATATTTTTAATGGGGTTCCTAAGTCTAAACTTAGGAGAATTGAAGTATTAATGGGTATTAATTAAAATATGGGTGAGAATGATCTAGAATGCAGATCAAGTCAAGTTTTAATCTTAGCCGTTGATTAGAGACTTAATCTCGGCCATTGAAGTCTCAACGAGAAAAAGTGTAAGAAGGAGGCTTGGGGTTCATTTAGAAACACATAGAGAGAATGAATTGATGGGGAGTTTGATTTCTGGGGCTAGGAACTTGCGAATTCGAACTGAGTGATCATTCTGCAGCAGAGGGGTAGAGATAGTTCGGGAGTACTCGACAGAGAGGCGAAGAGACAAGAGTGGAGGCAGCAAAACAGCTAGAAGGACTGATGTTGGGCCAATATGGGCCCACGTAGGCTTGATGCAGAGCCAAAAGGGCTAGCGCAGAAGCAGAAGCTACTCTCATGCAGAAAGCCGGAATTGCCGGAACAATCGGGAGAGGTTGACGTAGAAGTTCCAGAGGTAGAAGAGACAACGCAGAAGCTGACACAGAGCCTGTAAGGTTGACGCAAGGCTAGCGCAGAGATAGTCAGGGTCAACTAGTTCTATTGCCGAATTAGTCGGAATTCTACTGGGTGAAGTGAGGTAAACTCACTCAGTTTTATGCCATTATATTTTCTGTCACTGGATTGCTGGGAGGGCATCTAACATTGTATTCATTATTACTGCTTAATAATAGAAAACCCTCAGAGCTGCTGCACCCGTTTTCCCGCATTGGATTTTTTCGGGGACTATTTTGTCCAAAAATAATTGTGTCCTATGTATCTTGTTCTTTGCTCAGTTTTCTGTTTCATGTAATCAAATTTAAAGTAGTGTAGGCTGCTGAAGTTATTTACTTCTGTATTCAGAAAACAACTTGATAATGTATATTAAAATCAAGTAGGAGAAGTAAATTCGGTTTTGCCGCAGTATGGGTTCCTTGGAGTAGGAATTTTCACATGGTATCAGAGCATTGATTTTGAAATAGGAAGAGTAGATCCAATGCTGAGTAGAGAGGCCATTAGTTGCATTTGGCAGCAATTCGAATCACCTTGAAGGGATTGTGCAGTCCTTGCCGGGAAGCAGAGATTCCGAGGAAATCTCTCTTTGAGAGAGTCGACAAAGAGGTATGATTTCCAGTTCGTGAGTTTTCAGAAACAAAGCCTCAGTGCAGTACTTGAAGGGCACAGTTTTTGTCAGGGCAGAAATCTGTCGGAAAAGAGCGAAGACACATAGAAGGGGAATTTTCTTCTCAAAGGACTTTTCTCGCCAAATGTTCGAATTCTTCACTTGCTGGACATTAGATCAGTGCTGAGTAGTGACTAGAGGAGTCAATTCAACAATTTTGGGTGAGATGGCATTGCATGGGCTCATAGATTAGGATAGGTTGGAAGGAGCTTCCAACTATGTCATATGGAAGACCAAAATCTTATCTGTTCTAGAGGAGTACGATCTCGAAGCTTATGTCAAGAGTCTTGTGGCTGTTCTAGCAGACAACGATAAGAAGAAGAAGTACAAGGCTGAGCACGGGAAGGCAAAGAGGTTCATACTCAATGGAGTTCGAGATCATGTGGTCTCACACTTGTAGGGCAAAGATACAGCCTGAGAGATGTGGGAAGCTTTGTCTTCACTGTATAAGGGCTCTTCCAAACAATGGAAGATGTACCTAGAACAAAAGTTGCAGTGGATATTGATGCAGAAGGGAGAAGGGGTTCACTCCTATCTTCAATGTCTTTAGGACACCAAAGACCAGCTTGCTGTAGTGGGGTCTACTCCTCAGTCTACCACGTGGTAAGGAAGGTCTTGAATGGAGTTTCAGATGAATGGCAAGTCTTTGCCCAAAGTATATTGGGCAAGGAAAGACTACCTTCATGGGAGGAGATGTGGGCAGCCCTTCAACAGGAAGAATTAAGGAGGGATTTGGTTAAGGTCAACCTCAATGGAAGCAGTGGGAGTGGCACGAAGACCAAGGAGGAGGAGGAAAATGCAACTCTAGCATCAAAGGGACAACAGAAGTAGAAGCAAAAGAAGGACATTTCAAAGGTGAATTGTTTTAGATGTGGCGAGATGGGCCACTTTGCATCCCAGTGTCCTTTGAAGCAAAAGGATAAGGATGAGAAAGATGATCCTAAGGCTGCTCTAGCAAAAATTGACGAAGATGAGTTTGCCATGAGTGTCCACGCATCTCCAGGAGGGAAATGGGGCGATATTGCACTGTAGTCGGGAGGACTACATGTGGGCAAGATCCTTGAGGAGTCCACCTCTTGGATCAATTCCTTGCTACGAGAGCCCAAGATTCAGCAGTAGCGAGATGGACTTAGTGTCAGATGATGCAGTAGCGAGATGAACTTGAGACCACAGGTTGATTAGCACAGAGCAAGGTTGGCAGCAGTGTAGATGGCACAATGCAGAAGTCGGCAACAACACAGAAGATTCAGAGGGTCAGAGACTAGTAGTAGTCAGATTCCAACATTCATGGTATTATGCTCAACACAGTAAGTTCAGAGATTTTGGATGCTTTTCCGTTGCTGAACAACAACAATTGGAAAATGATGCAGTGCAGAGCTAGCAGTGGCAGTATTAGCAGCAGATGCAGAGGGAGCTGTAGTACAGCTACAACAGTGGTGGTGACAGTGTCATTGGCAACAGTACAGTAGCAACAACATCACAATGTTGGTGGTAGCAATAGTGCGGAACAAAGATGCTTCATAGACATAGCAACTTGCAGTTGGCATTGTTGCTAGAGCACTTTCCTCGCTAAGAGGGAGTGTTAGTTTTTCATAGCATCGGATGTGCTCTAGCCATGAAAATTGGTGGAGAGGCTAAGGCGCATGAGTTCTAAAGAACCCAAAAACCGTTTGGTGAAATTCCTCCCGGATTGTATTTTATTAAAATAATTAATATTTTTAATGGGGTTCCTAAGTCTAAACTTGCGAAAATTAAAGTATTAATGGGTATTAATCAAAATATGGGTGGCGAATCAAATCAAGTTTTAATCTTAGCCGTTGCTTAGAGACTTAATCTCGGCCGTTGAAGTCTCAACGAGAAAAGTATAAGGAGGCTTGGGGTTCATTTAGAAACACACACAAAGATAACGAATTGATCTGGAGTTTGATTTTTGGGGCTAGGAAGGTGAGAATTCGAACTTAGTGATCATTCTGCAGCAGAGGGGCAGGGATAGTTCGAAAGTACTGGACAGAGAGGTGGAGAGACACTAGTGGAGGTAGTGAGGCAGCTAGAAGGACTGACCCTGGGCCAATCTGGGCCCGCGTAGGCCTGACGCAGAGCCAGAAGGGCCATTGTAGAAGCAGGAGCTGCCCTCACGCAAAAAGCTGGAATTGCCGGGGAACTGTATGGAGAGGTTGATGCAGAAGTTACAGAGGCAAAAGAGACAGTGCAAAAGCTGACGTAGGGCCTACGCAGGGCCAACACAGAGATGGCCAGGGTCAGCCAGTTTTGTTGTCGGATCAGCCGAAATATGCCTGGTGAAGTGATGATCCAGTTATCTTTTGTTTATAGATGCATGAAAAGAATTACATAACTAGTTTGTAGCTTAACCAAAGAGAAACTTAAATGTGCACATGTGAGAAGAAGAAGAAGAAACACATAAGCATGACAAGGAGACAAGAAGCTTGATAATAGAGTTCTTCCCTCTTGGACTATGTCTACGGGCCCTGCTCGATCAATGGGGAGGCCTTCATTCATTAAAAAAAATGGCATCAAAGAAGTACATTCATCAATTTACAAAATGGAGTATTATACCTCGATGCTGAAAAGTGCCCGAAAATTGGAGAGCTCTGTTGCAAAAACTGACACTGTCAATGGATTCCTGTCGCCGAGAGGTGCAAAATCCATATAAAACTTGCCCAATTCTGAGTCTGGACCAGATTCACCCTCCTGCAAAAGTTCTGTTCAAGCAAGGGTCCATCAATGTTTATGAGTGCTCAAAGTTCCACCAACTTGTCTCGAAATTCGTGCCGCTGATTTCCTCCTTGGCAAATTGGTAAAAAATAAGTTTTTATAAAGTTTTTGGGCGGATTAATTTATAATATGGTTATGGGTTGTTTTTTTCAAACCCATTTAATCCAACCGTACCCCAATATAACATATACATAAATATTTTTTTACTGTTGTTGGGGGGCGGGCCTGTACCTCGTGGGACCACACCCATCCCTTCCCAACCGATGCATTAAATCTGCATTAAAAACGGGCAATTCTTGTTTATTACAGTACGTATGGGTGGCGGGACCACATACGTGGCCGCCTTACCCAAGCCCCCTGTGCTGTGGTCAACGTTCATATTCCAAACTTTACCATATGCTTTATTTGGTTACCTCCACGTGAATGGGTTTATACGTTATGGTTTTGTAACCATACTCAACGGTTTGGATATGTATTAACTCTTTTTAATAACCCACATAACCCTCTGTTTGTTTCATATAACCATACGTTATTTTCACATGGGTTTGTTAATATACTTTATGGTTTTGTTTAACCATATTTCCCTTTATAATATCACCCTTTTGACACTTGCCACGTAGCTCATACGTTGGATTTTTTGTTTGTTTGTTTGTTTTATATATATGGTATTTAATATAACCATATTGTTATATGGTTTTTAAATATATATTTTTTTGGTTTGATTATTTTAATATATAGTTATTTTAATAACTATATAAACAAATTTTGTTATTTAGTTTTTTAATAACCCAAAATGATTTTTTTTGTTGTGCAGGTCTAGAAGGTCACTGGAGGGATGCCAAGTGTCAAACTGCCATGTGGGTCCCATGTGCTGACTGGGATGCCATGTGGCGCACTGTGGGCCCCATTTTTCCTCTGCCATACCAATCTTTGAGGGGCTTTATCTTTTGCATACGAGCTCGGATTGACGAACCGTTCGCGCCATTGCGATCAGGAAGACGAGCCCTTTCAACTGATGCCATCAACTACTCCTTTCTGCCATTTTGAATTTCGAGCCTTTATCCATCCCCTTGGTGTCTCGAGATCCTCCTAGATCAATCCTCCCCACTGAGGAGCTTTTGGTCCTCCAAAAGCATTAGCACACTGTCAAATCCACACTGTCAATCTCCTGCATGCGAAACTAGTACATTCTTGCAATCATGCACTCCACACATGACTCAACAACCCCTCCTTGCCAAGAGTTCATAGCACACACTCATTGGCCAAGGATTACATAAAAAGTAATTAATGCCTCAAATACTAATAAGGAAAGGCCAAAATATCATCGTTGCGTTTGGAAGTGATGGGGAAACATGCCATCATTTTTTTTACATTGCAACGTATGATTTACAGTGGTGGCCATAACATGCTACTACTCTTAAAAGAACCATCTTAACAAAGTAGACCATTGCGACTGATGCAGATTCATTTGTTGGACATGTTCATCTTTCGGCTCCTCTGGCGATGTTTCCGGAACATGGAGCATCAGACACGTGGTTTGTTGGTGTCCCTCTTTGTTGCGATGACTACAACGATTCTTTCTCCGCCAAACTTTCAGGGCTGCCTTGGGGTGCTTCTCCTTGGTGTTTCTTCGAAAAGTGTTCATGGAGCCTTCACCATCGCTAGATTGTGAGGAAGGAATTTCATCATCTGTCGTTGGTTGGTTACTGGCCATATCAGAGTTTTTCCCCATCTCCTTTCAGACGTACCCGAGTCCTGCATAACGCGGCAACTCCTTGACTTTGATGGGGTTTATGATGCCTTGGCCTTGGGTGCCGAGGCCCTTTCCTTGATATCCCATTTTCTTCATTAGCTTGGATCCAATCCCTGTAGTATGGTTTTCAAAAGCAGCAAACTCATCATCATGAAAATCATATGAAATTGGAGAATTGCTTTTTACCTCGCGACAACTATGCTGCGGCTGTTCCAAGACCTCATCCTTGTCTTGCAACTGGCGTAGTAATCTTTGGTTTTCGTCCCTTGCCTCTTGTAGAAGCCTCCTTAGCTCAACATTCTCTGCTTGGATGCGGTGGTTAATTTCTTCAAGTTCTTGGCGTCCTGCTGAGGGAAGTGTCCTGGTTGAAATCCTTGATTCATGACCAGAATCAGACCCCAAATCTATGGGTCCTCTTGTCGCGACCCCCAGGGCTGCAAACTTCATCTCATCACTGGAGTCAGACCCCAAGTCAATGGGCCTACCTCGTGCAAATCTTGTAGCTGTGACTTTCTCATCTTCCTCTGACTCGGAATCTTGGCTTTGCTGTACGGTGGCGACGACCTTCTGTTTCCCATTTCTGTCATTCCTTTCAGGTCTCAGCTCAGGGTGCAGCTTCCAACAATTCTCTTCATCATGCCCCTCTTTCCCACAATGGGTACAAGAGGGCTTTGCTCCCCTTCTCTTGACTGTTGCCGTTCTCTTTGATTGGTCATCTTTGTCATATTTGCCCCTGTTCTCAATATGAATGGCCTTTACACTGGCCGCATCAATGGTGGTTGGTTCAAACAATAACAATGAATGTCTAATATAATTATGTAACGATCCAATGTATTTAGTTACAATTTCAGGTGTATCAAGTGCAATACCCAAATTTAGTGCTTGCTTCCTATTGACCACTACCGGTCAACTTCCCATAGCAGTACACCCCCTTTTTCTTTGCAAAAAGGGGTAGCGCTCGATCGACATGTCCGTGCCATCCTGCTGTCATCAGCAGCTTGATCATTTTAATTGTAAACCCAGTCTGCATGTATGAATTGTAAATAATCTTAGCAGATATGAGTCGTGTATGTAAATTGCCTAGGTGGACCTAACTTTCTAATGGTAATCTACGCCCCGGAAGGTTTTTCGTCTCACCGATCCATGATCGGCAGAGTTTTCCTTCAGCTTGACCCCAAAGCCGGGATGGATTTTGTCATTAGAATTTTAGGAGAATCCTAGTGTGTTAATCTGCTGGATTATAGTTGTGTCGCAGAACTGGGTGGTTTATGAGGGTCTATGGCAAATGGGTTTTTCCCCCTTGGGATGTAAAGTTGTAAAAGTCATGATGTAAAGTGTCTTGAGGGTTGGAAAATGTTTTAAATCCCCTCATGAGTCCTAAGTTCTAGGTCTTAGGGAATTTTTTCCAAAGGCTAAGTTCGAAGATCCATTTAAAAATGAATTAAAAATTAAAAAATTAAAAATAAATAAATAAATAACTGAAAAATAAAAAATAAAAAATAAAAAATAAACAAATAAACAAATAAAAATAATAATAAAAAATAAAAAAATATATATTTTTTTAAATAAAGCAAAAACCCTAAAAAATAATAAAATAATAATATTTTGAGTAAATACATGCAAAGTTTTATTTTTTAAAAGAATTAACAAATTTGACGGATGAGATTAAGAGATGTCTTGATCCTCATCAACGGTCGAGATCATTTCGACATGGATCACTCGAACTAGCTGTTGGGATCATTTCCTTTAAGTAGGGTGCTAGGGGTCATTTCAGAATAGATTGGATCTGTGAGTCTTGTGCTGAAGAAGCTCTCTTGTAGTTCATTTTTTTTGTGCAATAAAGAAGACTTTGGGGTTAAAAAAAAAAAAAAATTAAAAAAGAAAGTTTTTATATTTTGATAGTTTAAGCTTTAGCTTTAGTAATTAAAATTAAAATTTTATTTTTAGGTTTAGTTTCTTAAAAAAAAAATTTTTTTTTTTTTTTTTTGAAAATTTGCCAGATTTAGTCTCAGCTAGTTGCATTTTTATTTTTCCTGTTGAGATTCAAATTTATTGATGTGGAATGAATGCTTATCAGTTTAGACAAGTTTGCACATGAATGATCATCTTAAAGATTAGCGGCATATGATATCTGGTTAATGATTCATAACTGCGTGGTTGTTTAAACCATTGATCGAAAATTTTTAATAGCTGGATATCGTTGTTGAGATTTGAATATTGTGTGGTTTTAACTGATATCTTGCGCCGTTCTAGTCGTTTGATGATAAATGATTACTGTTCATGGTTTGTATTTCTATATCATCTAGCAAGTGATCGTTTAAACATAAATCTTATAAGGCGCTGGTCTTTTAAATCAATTTAGTGCTTGTTTCTTTGTGTCTTCCAACCCAACTGGTCGACAGTTGGTCTTCATCACCTCATAGGGTCTACCCCCCTTAGCCGCGGGAGACAGGCTTAAACGGAGAGATCGGGGATCAGAGTGACAACCCCCAGTCTGAGCGTTGTTGTGCCAATCTGCGCGACAACATTTTTTGGCGCCGTTGCCGGGGATAGAGTTTTTCTGTCCCTGGTGTTTCATCGACATTCATTTTCTCATCTCTCATTTGAGCTGGCAGATTCAATCTTTTGGGTTATCATTTGGATCTTTCATCACCTTATCTTTCGTCATATCAGAAACTTCTCTTTGATTTGTTTCTTGTTTGGGTGGCGACTCCATTTTCTTATTTTCCCAGACAAGAAACCTCTCTCATATCAGCTTGTTTGTTGCTTTTTGGATCTTAGAATCAGATTCATTGTTCAAGTGGCGACTCCATTGCTTTCATCTATTATTTTTCTTGAGCAGAGATCTCGTTCTATCATCCATTTGATCCGTTATTATTCATCATGGATTATTCATTTAAACCATGTCATTTTACTGACCGTCTCCATGATTTTCCGGAGGAGGCCATTTCTAAATTACCTGTGTTCTCGGGTGGTGATTCAATCGCTGTTAGAAGGCATCTAGGCTTGTTTACTCGTATAATGATCATATATTGTAGACCCCCTCAGTTTAATCATGAAGATATCAAAATGCGTCTTTTTGTCTTTTCTTTAGAGGGTGATGCTTTGAATTGGTTTAACAATTTTCCTAAGGATTCTTTCACTTCTTTACAAGACATTGTCAATGCTTTTAAAGATAGATATGGTAATCCAAACAGCTTGCCTTCTGCCCCTAAAATTGTGCAACAGTATGAAAGTAATTTGATAAAAGGTCCAGCTGTCGGTGAAAGATTCCAAGACGATTCTTCATATCTGAATGTGTCGTCCACCTGTACTATTTCAGATCAAGTCCATGATAGTGGAAAAGCAGGGACAAATGACAATGAAAAGGAAGATCAAAGGCAAATTATACAAGAACTAATGATGCTGGTAAAAAATATGGAGATTAATCAAACTAATTACGTCAATGATGTGAGAACTTTATGCACCCACCTGGAAAAACGTAATAGGGAGATGGAGATTATGCAAAATCAGCATGCTAAAGAAATTGAGGCCATGAAGACTAACCATGACACAGAAATTAGTTTCATGCAAAGCAAAATGTCAGGCTTAGAGGAAAATATGACGACCATGAAAGCTGATCATGATAGGGAAATTAATTCTATGCAAAACAAGTTATTAACTATGGATGAAGAAATGACTATCATGACGTTCAATTATAATAATCAGTTAGCTACCATGCAAGCAAATCATAAAGAAGAAATAAACTCCATGCAGTATTGCTTGATGAACATAAAGGAAAAGAACGATAAAGTAATAAAAGATATGGAAGAAGACCATGTCAGACAAATCAGTGCTATAAAGGTTGAACACTCCAGTCAGATAGATGCCATTAAAATACAGGTTCAAAAGTTTCAACAATGGTCAGAGGATAAAAGAAACCAGGAAACATCAATAGATCAGGAGCCTTCTCATTTGCCGCAACAAGCTCCATCTTATTATGAGGAGGTCATTGGTTCAATTGAAAGGTGGTTAATTGAAGGTGATCGAGATAGACTCAAAAATGATAAAGATCAGATGCAGGATAAAGAAAGACATGTCACGCATATCTTACATACTTCATCTGATAGCTTTGAAACAGAAAGTTACATGTCATTAGTGATACAACCTGCCATAAAGAAAAAGTGCAAGAGAAAGAAAATGAGAAGAAGATTTGATGCATCAGATGGCCGCGAGCAGCTTGATTTTCGGATAGGAAAAAGTTCTACCATATGCAGAATTGGACATGGCACATCCGACAAGCAGCCGACAGATTTGCCTGAAAGCAGGCAAATGCTCAGTATACACTATATTGAACACATCTGATGCCATGGGGCATCTTTTGTATTGTATTTCTAACCCTACTCCTTGTTTTTTCAGCATTTCCATTTCTGTTTTAGGATTAGATAGTTAATAAATGAAGAGCTTTTATCTTTCCTGTGCTTAATGTATATGATGATTTTTGGATGGACGCTACTTATATTTTGTTGTGTGTTGCATGGGTGCAGATTCTGGATTCTCACATTCCTACAGTGCAGCAATGTGTCCCCAAGTAGAGCCAGATGTTGACCACTACCGGTCAACTTCCCATAGCAGTACACCCCCTTTTTCTTTGCAAAAAGGGGTAGCGCTCGATTGACATGTCCGTGCCATCCCGCTGTCATCAGTAGCTTGATCATTTTAATTGTAAACCCAGTCCGCATGTATGAATTGTAAATAATCTTAGCGGACATGAGTCGTGTATGTAAATTGCCTAGGTGGACCTAACTTTCTAATGGTAATCTACGTCCCGGAAGGTTTTTCGTCTCACCGATCCATGATCGACAGAGTTTTCCTTCAGCTTGACCCCAAAGCCGGGATGGATTTTGTCATTAGAATTTTAGGAGAATCCTAGTGTGTTAATCTGCTGGATTATAGTTGTGTCGCAGAACTGGGTGGTTTATGAGGGTCTATGGCAAATGGGGTTTTCCCCCTTGGGATGTAAAGTTGTAAAAGTCATGATGTGAAGTGTCTTGAGGGTTGGAAAATGTTTTAAATCCCCTTATGAGTCCTAAGTCCTAGGTCTTAGGGAATTTTTTTCCAAAGGCTAAGTTCGAGGATCCATTTAAAAATGAATTAAAAATTAAAAAATTAAAAATAAATAAATAAATAACTGAAAAATAAAAAATAAAAAAATAAAAATAATAATAAAAAATAAAAAAATAATATTTTTTTTTTTAAATAAAGCAAAAACCCTAAAAAATAATAAAATAATAATATTTTGAGTAAATACATGCAAAGTTTCATTTTTTAAAAGAATTAACAAATTCGACAGATGAGATTAAGAGATGTCTTGATCCTCATCAACGGTCGAGATCATTTCGACATGGATCACTCGAACTAGCCGTTGGGATCATTTCCTTTAAGTAGGGTGCTAGGGGTCATTTCAGAATAGATTGGATCTGTGAGTCTTGTGCTGAAGAAGCTGTCTTGTAGTTCATTTTTTTTTGTGCAATAAAGAAGACTTTGGGGTTAAAAAAAAAAAATAAATAAAAAAAAAGTTTTTATATTTTGATAGTTTAAGCTTTAGCTTTAGTAATTAAAATTAAAATTTTATTTTTAGGTTTAGTTTCTTAAATTTATTTTTTATTTTTTATTTTTTTTTGAAAATTTGCCAGATTTAGTCTCAGCTAGTTGCATTTTTATTTTTCCTGCTGAGATTCAAATTTATTGATGTGGAATGAATGCTTATCATTTTAGACAAGTCTGCACATGAATGATCATCTTAAAGATTAGCTGCATATGATATCTGGTTAATGATTCATAACTGCGTGGTTGTTTAAACCATTGATCGAAATTTTTTAATAGCTGGATATCGTTGTTGAGATTTGAATATTGTGTGGTTTTAACTGATATCTTGCGCCGTTCTAGTCGTTTGATGATAAATGATTACTGTTCATGGTTTGTATTTCTATATCATCTAGCAAGTGATCGTTTAAACATAAATCTTATAAGGCACTGGTCTTTTAAATCAATTTAGTGCTTGTTTCTTCGTGTCTTCCAACCCAACTGGTCGACAGTTGGTCTTCATCACCTCATAGGGTCTACCGCCCTTAGCCGCGGGAGACAGGCTTAAATGGAGAGATCGGGGATCAGAGTGACAGCCCCCGGTCTGAGCGTTGTTGTGCCAATCTGCGCGACAACACTTCCTAAATTCTTTTGTAAAACTCTGAACATCCTGACCTTTGCCTTGCCTTAAATACTGCCAATTCATTAAAGCTTTTTGCATGTAACCCAACGGATAAAATTGTGCCTTTAATGCAGAAATGAAATTAGGCCAAGAGGAATAAAGATTACCAACATTCTTACTGCTTTGTACTTTGCTCTCCCACCAAACGAGAGCGGTGCTGGTTAATCGCAAAGAGGCCAATTGAATCTTTGCTTCATCCTCCACGATCTGCTGAATCCTGCAGTAGATCTCAATCTGCCTAATCCAATTATTAAGCTTTTCTGCATTGCTTTCACCATTGTACATGGGGAGATCAAATTTAACATCTAATTTAAAAAAAGGCTTTTTAGATGCATCTTTGGAATTTCGATTATTATGATGGTGAGAAGAAGAAGAACTTTCACTTGTAGAAGGAGAAGGAGGTGGATCTCCTCCATCACCTCCATGTACTGAACCTTGTCCTTCTGGAGCTTTCCCCTCTGCATTTTCCTGCTTTTCGAGCTTTGAGAACAACTTCTCAACACGATCTGCCATCATATAAAAGGTCTTGCGAAAATTGAGCTCCTCCTCATACCAAGCCTCTTCATCTGCCATGTTTCTCCTTCGATGTGCACGCCCCGCCTCGGGATCGAAAGACTGTAATTCCCCTTCGCCTCTTCGGAGCCTGTTTCTCGTTAGCATACAAACATGCAATTCACATCTAAAAACACCCGCTCTGATACCACTTGATCCAGGTTATCTTTTGTTTATAGATGCATGAAAAGAATTACATAAACAGTTTGTAGCTTAACCAAAGAGAAACTTAAATGTGCACATGTGAGAAGAAGAAGAAGAAACACATAAGCATGACAAGAAGACAAGAAGCTTGATAACGGAGTTCGTCCCTCTTGGACTACGTCTCCGGGCCCTGCTCGATCAATGGGGAGGCCTTCATTCATTAAAAAAATGGCATCAAAGAAGTACATTCATCAATTTACAAAATGGAGCATTATACCTCCATGCTGAAAAGTGCCCGAAAATTGGAGAGCTCTGTTGCAGAAACTGACACTGCCAATGGATTCCCGTCGCCGAGAGGTGCAAAATCCATATAAAACTTGCCCAATTCTGAGTTTGGACCAGATTCACCCTCCTGCAAAAGTTCTGCTCAGGCAAGGGTCCATCAATGTTTCTGAGTGCTCAAAGTTCCACCACCTTGTCTCGAAATTCGTGCCACTGATTTCCTCCTTGGCAAACTGGTAAAAAATAAGTTTTTATAAAGTTTTTGGGCGGATTAATTTATAATATGGTTATGGGTTGTTTTTTTCAAACCCATTTAATCCAACCGTATCCCAATATAACATATACATAAATATTTTTTTACTGTTGTTGGGGGGTGGGCCCTTACCTCAGGGGACCACACCCATCCCTTCCCAACTGATGCATTAAATATGCATTAAAAACGGGCAGTTCTTGTTTATTACAGTACGTATGGGTGGCGGGACCACATACGTGGCCGCCTTACCCAAGCCCCCTGTGCTGTTGTCAATGCTCATATTCACTTTACTATATGCTTTATTTGGTTACCTCCACGTGAATGGGTTTATACGTTATGGTTTTGTAACCATACTCAACGGTTTGGATATGTATTAACTCTTTTTAATAACCCATATAACCCTCCGTTTGTTTCATATAACCATACGTTATTTTCACATGGGTTTGTTAATATACTTTATGGTTTTGTTTAACCATATTTCCCTTTATAATATCACCCTTTTGACACTTGCCACGTAGCTCATACATTGGATTTTTTGTTTTGTTTTATATGGTATTTAATATAACGATATTGTTATATGGTTTTTAAATATTTTTTTTCTTTGGTTTAGACTATTTTAATATATAGTTATTTTAATAAATATATAAACAAATTTTGTTATTTAGTTTTTTAATAACCCAAAATGATTTTTTTTTGTTGTGCAGGTCTAGAAGGTCACTGGAGGGATGCGAAGTGTAAAACTACCATGTGGGTTCCATGTGCTGACTGGGATTCCAGGTGGCGCACTGTGGGCCCCATTTTTCCTCTGCCATACCAATCTTTGAGGGGCTTTATCTTTTGCATACGAGCTCGGATTGACGAACTGTTCGCGCCATTGCGATCAGGAAGACGAGCCCTTTCAACTGATGCCATCAACTACTCCTTTCTGCCATTTTGAATTTCGAGCCTTTATCCATCCCCTTGGTGTCTCGAGATCCTCCTAGATCAAGTGAGGTAAAGCTCACTCAGTTTTCCGCCATTATATTTTGTCTGTCATTGGATTGCCAGGAGGGCATCCAACATTGTATTTAGAATTACTGCTTAATAATAGAAAACCCTCAAAGCGGCTGCACCGATTTTCTTGCATTAGGTTTTTCTAGGGATTATTTTGTCCAAAAATAATTGTGTCCTATGTATCTTGTTCTTTGCTTAGTTTTTTGTTTCATGTAATCAAATTTAAAGTAGTGTAGGTTGCAGAAGTAATTTACTTCAATATTAAAAAAACAACTTGATAATGTATATTAAATCAAGTAGGAGAAGTAAATTTAGTTTTGCTTCAGTAAGGGTTTCTTGGAGTAGGAATTTTCACAGCACAGAGCGTAGAGAGGGTGATGCAGAGACATGAAGATCTCACGCAGGCCCCACACAAAACAATGTAGTAGCTTCCAACGCAGAAGTCTCAGTTTGCTGAGGAAGCTGATGTTTCTGAGCCGGGAGGGCTGGAAAAGGCTTCTGAAGGCAAATTAATTCCCAGTTGAGCTGACACAGGGCCTTAGAGGCTAACACAGGCCCCACGCAGGGGCAATGCAGAAGTAGCCGGGGAACTCGTAGTTCAGCGACCGGATCAACCACGACTTGCAGCGTAGAGTGAGGTAATCTCACCAATTTCTTCTGCAAAGTGATTTTCTTTGTAACTGGATTGCCGGGAAGGCATCTAGTAGTTGTATTTAGAAATACTTAAGCTTAATAATAAAAACCCTCAGATCTGCTGCACCGGTTTTGCCACACTGGGTTTTTCCGAGGACATTTGTCCAAAAACAATTGTCACTTGTGTGTATCATTCTCTATTGTTAAGTTTCTTGTTTCAACATATAATTTAATTGGTGTAGGATGTAGTGTATGTAATTTGACGTTTGCCGTAGGAAATTGCAAATAACTTGTTTATGTAAATCTAACAAGTAGGAGAAATATCATCAGTGTTGCAGTAGGAATTCCCGGGTTTAAGGAATTTTCACATGGTATCAAAGGGAGTGCAAGTGAAGAAAGAAGAACAGGGCCAAATAACCCAATGTTGAGTAGAAAAGGAGGTCGAAAAAGCTACAAGAGGAAGTAGTTCAAATCCCTAGTGGGGTTTGCGCAGTCCTATTCGGAGGGATGAATTTCGAGGTAGTCTCTCTCTGAGTGAGTCGACAGAGAGAAGGGATTCGAGATCGAAATCTTGCTGTGGCAGAGGGAATAACGCTGAAGCCTCAGCGTGAGGAAGAGCTGGTGGGACGCAGTTTTTTTGCAGGCCATTTTGCTGGGCAGAAAGACGTCAGAAGAGAAGAGAAGCACTGTGAGGGAATTTTTCCTCAAAAGACTTCCTGCCAAGAAGTCCATTTTCTTATTGGCTGAGCAACAACAGTAAGAAGCAGAGAGGAGTAGTTCGATAGTTTTCATGGCAGAAATGGCAACCAGTGGCTTGAGAGATTAGGATAGGTTGGATGGGGCATCCAACTACATCATCTGGAAGGCAAGGATGTCATTCGTTCCAGATGAGCATGCTCTCGAGACATATGTCGACAACATGGTGGCTGTGCTTGCAGATCAGGATCCACTGAAGAAGTACCGAGTAGAAATGGCGAAGGCAAAGAGAATGATCCTCGACGGAGTGAAGGATCATGTAGTCTGTCACATCGCTAGCAGAGGGATTGCTAAGGAGATGTGGGATGTGTTGTCTACGTTGTATCAAGGATCTTCCGAGTAGTGGAAGATGTACATAGAGAAAAAATTGAGATTTGCACAGATGGAGAAGGGGGAGCGTGTAGATCCGTTCCTGAGATGAGTTACCAGATGTGGGGTCTACACCTCAAGATTTCGAGTTGGTTAGACTGGCCCTCAATTCAGTCTCAGATGAGTGGCAAGTCTTTGTCCAGAGTATCCTGGGTAAGGCGACTTTGCCGAATTGGGATGAGATGTGGGCAACTCTCAAGCAAGAGGAGCTGAGGAGAGACTTGGTCAAGTGTAAACTTGACGGAAGAAGTAGCAGTAGGTTGAAGCCCAAGGAGGAGGATGAGAATGCAACCCTTGCATCGAAGGGGCAGCAGGAGCAGTGGAGGTGGAAGAAGGATGTCTCGAAGATAAAGTGCTTCAGGTGTGGTGAGATGGGTCACTACGCAACACAATGTCCTCTCAGAAAGAAGGACAAAGATGAGAAGCATGATTCGAAGGCTGCAACTGCGAAGATCGAGGAGGAGGAGTTCACCATGACAACTGAGATACCTCTAGGAGGAAGGTTGGTTGATTTGGAGCTATAGTTCGAAAGAGCTACAAATGGGCAAGATCCTTGAGGAGCCCACCTCTCCGATCAATTCCTTGCTAGGAGCCCATATTAGTAGTAGCAGGATGGAATAAGTGTCAGATGGTGCAGAGGAGTGTTGGAGCAACAGATGTAGTGGCTAGAACGCCAAGTCTGAGTAGCGTAGTGTAGAGTTGCAACAGTGCAGGGAGGCACAATGAAGTAACAACAACAGCGCAGTGGCTTCAGAGGGACAACGTGGGACTAGCAGCAGTCAGATCTTCAGCATCGAGATGCATCTATGCTAAACACTTGTTCAGTAATTTGGGATGTTATTCCGTTGCTGATGCAGTAGCAGCAACAGTTTGTAGTGCAGAGGCAGTGCCAGCAGCAGCGTAGATGCAAAATTTCAGAGGGAGTTGCAGTAAGGATGCAGTGTTGACAGTGGCAGAGTCAACAACACTTGCGTAGTAGTTGATGGACAACAGGTTAGACATCAACAACGTAGAAGGAGATGTTAAAGAACAGAGTGATGCTTTAGCAGGTTGCATTGCTAGAGCACATTCCTCGCAAAGAGGGAGTGTTGATTTCTGGTAGCATCAAATGTGCTCTAAGTCTCATATTTTGTAGGGAGGCTTGGGCACATTTATTTCAAAGAACCTAGAAAGTGTTTTGTGAAATTCCACCCAGAAGCAGTTTTATTAAAATAATTAATTATTTTTAATGGGACCCTAAGTATAAACTTAGGAAAATAAAATAATTAATGGGTATTAATCTAACCGTGGGTGTAACTTCTAGAAGAAGACGAGGATCAAGCAAAAATGATCTTAGCCATTGATTAGCTTCTAATCTGGGCCGTTGAATGTCAATGAGAAGATTATTTAAGGAGGCTTGAGGGTTATTTGGAAGACACACAGAGAGTTCAAAAGATCGAATTTCTGAAGCAGAGCAGCGGCTGGAAGAGAAATTCGAAGTGAGCTTTTGCAGAGAGGGGAAGAGGGAGTTTTGGCTAGAGGATCTGCTCTGGAGCCAAGGATACTCAGCAGAGAGGCAGATAGACACACAAAGGAGGCAACACAGAGAGCAGAGAAGGTGACGCAAAGCTAGAAAGGGCTCACTCAGGCCCCACGCAGAGTAGCGCAGTAGCTTCTAGCGCATAAGTCCTAGTTTGCTGAGGAAGTTGAGGTTTTTGAACTGGGAGGGCTGGAAAAGGCTTCTGAAGGCAAATCGATTCCTAGTTGAGCTGACGCAGGGCCTTAGAGGCTGACATAGGGCCCACGCAGGGGCAGTGCAGAAGTAGCCAGGGAACTCGTAGTTCAGCTGCCGAATCAGCCGGGACTTGCAGTGTAGAGTGAGGTAATCTCACCAGTTTCTTCTGCTAAGTGATTTTCTCTGTAACTGGATTGCCGGGAAGGCATCCAATAGTTGTATTCAGAAATACTTCAGCTTAATAATAAAAACCCTCAGATCTGCTGCACCGGTTTTCCCACATTGGGTTTTTCCGGGGACATTTGTCCAAAAACAACTGTGTCACTTGTGTGTATCTTTCTCTATTGTTCAGTTTCTTGTTTCGGCATATAATTTAATTGGTGTAGGCTGCAGTGTATGTATTTCGATGTTTGTCGTAGGAAACTGCAAATAACTTGTTTATGTAAATCTAACAAGTAGGAGAAATATCATCAGTGCTGCAGTAGGAATTCCCAGGTTTAAGGAATTTTCACATTTTGTACTCTGCTTATGTATCTCTGCTGAACATTTGATGAAGATCTAATAGAAGAATATTCTTAAAGGGTTTTCCCCCACAGTGAGGTTCTTCCCTGGTCTTGGACCGAATCTGCTGTCTTACTGTTCATTGACTGTCTTCTATATGGCTATTGGTTACTGTCTGCACTTAAAAGTTGAATATCTAAGATATTTAATTTAAGAATTGCAAAATTTAACATACTCTGCTTTCAACAATCCAGTTAACATCTTGTGGTTGAGTTGCCCCATTAAAGGTTGCATGGCATTTTCTTTTCCTTGAAGAGGAAATGCCCCTCAACTGGAAGATCATAGATGTCGCAAACTCTTCCAGTAACCAGTTGAACCATCCATTTGTCCCCAAACAGGACCCTTTCATTGCAGTCTACCACTTCTATTTTGGCATTCTTCAAGAAATCTTTACGTTTTATTTTAAACTATGGGCTTTGTCATTGTATAATGCCATTGCATGATATGGGATTTTCCTTTTTTATGGAACTCGGTGGGCCTGGATGTATATTAACAGTACCCTCTGTACCCTTTTCATGTGGGACTTAGTAGTTCCATTATTTCATTGGGTGTCTTTGAGGATAGTAATAGTTTTTTATGGATCAGTGGAATTATAAGTATTTGATTTCAATTTCATTTATTGCATTTCTGTTTTTGGGTGACTAGTGGAATTGGCAACTGTGGCAGTCTTGTACTCACATGACATGGGGTCAATTTTGTCCGCTACCAATATAACCACGAGTTTTACCACGCCTGCGCTTAACATAGACAGATTAATTGGAGGGATCGAACCAAGGATCTCATAATACTTTACATAACACATTTACATGCCTTGCCAAGTGAGCTACCCCTGTGGGCTCATTTATTGCATATTAAAAAAAAAATAGAACAATTCACTTAATGGTTAATGTGCTGATATTTTTCTTTGTTGCATTCCCTGAAGCTCTTTGTTAGACGTGAAATAACTTCGACAATTTTGCTTTTTAAAGGATCTCTGTGACTACTTTGCTAGCCGGAAAATTTCAAGAGAAACCCTGCAAAGAAATGGGGTCATGCAGACCAGAAGAAATAATAAGGTTTGGTTGAAGCCTGACTAATTTTTGGTTTAAACAGTTTAGTTTCTGTTAGTTTCCAAGTATCCATCATATATGACAGTTGCACTTACCCCATTTGTACAGATGGCGATTGCATTTACATATCGAAAGGATGGCAAGATTGTTAATTGCAAATACCGTGATGCACAAAAACATTTTTGGCAGGTCATTTTTGAGCTTGCAATACTGTGTCATAGTTTTGAAGCAAATCATTTTTGTGAATGCAAGTACTGGAAACATCTCATGACTTCTGTTCGTTGTCTTGCTAGTAAAAGTTCATGATTTCTAAGGAAATTCCAGTGTTTTCATTCTGATCTATGGAATTCCCATTTCTTGGTCATGAAATTCGACGAGACTCAATTAACAGATGCCATTGTGTGTTCCAAAAACAGGAAAAGCATGGTCAAAAGATTCCTTATGGGCTGGATGATATCAAGGAAGCAAGAGACATTATAATTGTACTGGTTCAACTTGTACTTGCACTTAATTCTTGCTTTTGATTCCCTTTTTGGTCAACTAGTAAACTAGATTTTCATGCAGGTTGAAGGGGAATTTGACAAGCTTTCCATGGAAGAAGCTGGCTACAGAAACTGCATTAGTGTACCCGATGGTGCTCCTCCAAAGGTTTCAAAAAAAGAGTTACCACCTG
The DNA here is from genome assembly GCA_031772625.1 of Pinus tabuliformis. Lineage (NCBI taxonomy): Eukaryota > Viridiplantae > Streptophyta > Pinopsida > Pinales > Pinaceae > Pinus > Pinus tabuliformis. The sequence goes on from CM062804.1 coordinate 484,429,241, forward strand.
TAGAACAGGTCCATTTCATTCTTTATTCCTTGTCAAGTTAATATTATCAGGATCTGAGAGGAAGCTTATGAACTGCAGCTGTTATTGAGTTTTCAAAAAAAGTTATAATAAGAGGAACTAGAGTGTGTGACATTACCTGAAAACCTTACTAATGCAATTTCTGTCAGCAAATTTTGTTTTATTGCTCATTTTGAAATCTTCAGTATCCCAGACAAAGTTGTCATGCATCTCATGTTGCTCCTCCAAAATTTTGACAAAATTACCACCTATAGAACAGGTTCATTACATTCTTTATTCCTTGTAAAGTTACCATCAAAATCTGGGGGAAGTCTATGAACCGCAGCTGAATCCAGAAAAAAGTTATATTCTGTACCCTCGCTTGCTTGGTAGCAGCTATCGGTTATAGCTTAAAGCTAGCCCGCCCTTACTACTATCATCTACTGAATTCACGAGAAGTCTTCAATTCAAGTGCATTACTTGAAAACGATTCCTATGCATTTGCAGTGAGCAAATTCAGTTTTATTGTTCCTTTTTAAATTGTTCATTGTCAGACAAAGTTGTCATGCATCTCATTTCTCACTGATCTTGATATTCTAAGTTCAGGAAATTAATTGCTGTTTTACTTTGGAATATACTTATATAAGAAAAAGCAGTAATTTACATTGATCATGAAGTACTCATCAATGTCGTCAAGCTGTAAAGATTTGGACTCTTCCTTTCTCTCAGAATTGTGTCTTCATTACCTCTATTTTCACCTTTACTATTGTCCTTTATACAAATCGGGTTTCATATTTATTCATACTCTTAATTTCTTCAAATTTGTTCGAGTGTGATCCTGTTTGCAAAGTTAGAGTGCTGACAATGAAATGGACCAAAAGGAAAGAATGTTTGTGCTACTTAAATATGTCAGATTCACATGGAAGGTGGACAGCCAAATAAGGTAAAACGTGAATACATTTTCTATTAACAAATGATATACATTTATAATAAATGGGAGTGACCATTGGATTCCATCTTCCAAGGTCTCTTGGACTCCCTTTGACAGTTTATCTTCCAAACCATAACCCTTAGAGGATTAGGTGTCCAACATTCCCCCCCTTAATCGAAGGGGTATGTATGAGTCCAAGAAGAGAGCTGTAATACAAAATGTGCAAAAATGCATGGCATCACCAGGCTGAATGTGCTCTCTGAAATGTTGGTATAAGGGAGGTGGTTTAAGGATGACCACCAACACTCAAATTCTTAGTGTAGTTCCCAGAACTCTTTCAAAACTGGCAAGAAGCTGAGGTCTTCTGCGAGAGGAAGTGCTCTTGATGTTTTGAAGAGGAAAACCTTCAACCTTGAAAGGGAGGTCTGACCCCACATAAAAAGGGATAACCTCAACCTGAAAAGGGAGGTCTCAACCTGTGATGGTTTAAAGATTACCACAAACTCTGGAATGCTTAATGCAATTCCTAGAACTCTTCCAAAACTAGCAAGAAGCTAAAGTCTTCTGCTAGAGGAAGTGTCTCCAATTCTTTGAAGAGGCTTCACCAACTGAAGGCATGCTCAAGGGCATCTTTGTCTCTGGCTACAACTTTGAATTTGGTATGGTAGGTTGTGGTTCAGGTTCGCTTGATGTGGCTTTGAAGCTTGTAGATGACCATCACTTCTCCCTTGTCACATACAAGGTGAGATGATGGAGAAAACTCAACTGCAAGATTGTTCAATACTTTAGAACAAGTTCGGACATATGACTGAAATATTTTCTTGGCTGTTGATGCCTATTGCCAAGAAACGATCCATCCAAGATGAATCTTTGTTCTTGCAGGAGGCTTGTTTTTGAAGGATCTGTTTGAAGAATGACTGGTTTTATGGCAGTGCTTACATGGATGAAGATCAAAACATTGATCTTTGACATGGCCAACTCGGTCAGAGTGTTGGCATTTAACAACTTTTGGCTGTGAATGTGGAAGAGCATAATCTGGAACAGGTGAGGGTGAACTGTCATGAAGGAATCCAGCACTCTAAAACTGGATGGGCTTTGAGTAATCTAGAATATGAAATGACACGTCTTTCTCATATCCAAGACATTTTATGTGTTTGTTGTGGACAAGCTCTTCCCAAGGTCTGATGATCGATTTGGGAAGTGCAAACTGAATTTATGCATCTGCATGTACAACTGCTCCTGGGAGGGGCTCAATGATCTGATCAATTTGCTGCTTATGGGAGTCTGTTTCAATGCTTTGAATAGAAACGGGTTCAGAATGATGATTCCACTGCTATAATTCTTCCTGTTGTAGTTGAGATTCAAGCTGCAAAAAATCAGTCTGTTCTTGTGCATTTTGCAAAGAGGTTTGAATATCTATGAGAGTGTTTTTGCTGACTTTAGGTGTGCTTTCAGTAGTAGACATGGTTAGAGTTCTCAATAACTCTAATAAAGTGGTAATTTTAGCCGTTTTATCAACAACTCAAACTCAACAAAAAAGGAGATTCAAAAAACTTGGATGCTTGAGCTTGCTATACTGCCTCACAATAATGACCAAGTTCATTCAACATAGAGGTTCAATGCAACACATAAGGCAAACACACAGTTTCCAAAATTGATTCAGTGGCTTCTACAATTAATTCAACGATTTACAAAATTGTGCATAGATAATACAATATAGTTACGCACAAACAATACTGGCACTTCACCTTACTCAAAACTTATTTATGGCAGGTCGGACCAATTTCAGTTGCATTCCTTTATCTCCTTTATAACATGCATCGACTTTAAGGCTCTAACCACCGCTCATGGCCTTCAACTAGATTTAACACAATTCAATGTTCAATGTACATAGAAGCATCAACTTTCAATACCCTATGGACCCTTAAACATTCAACGCAAAATCTGTTTGGCTGCAATATCTATTGAACAACATACCTACTTCACTCATGGCACGATCATTGCATATCACTCTTCCATGCAACACAAACCTCCAGGAACAATCTTTAAAGGTTCCTCCATGCAAAGGAGGGGAATTCAACCCTTTTTTATACAGATTTGACCATGTTGCATAAGGGGTTTCTCATATCTGGAAAACCAGAGACTAAAAACCCCACAATTTTGCCTTTGGGTATTATGAGAATTCACATATTTATATCCTGGAATAATTTAAGCACTCAACAAATAAAAACCAGACCATTGATAGATCAATGTCAACCACCAACCGTGCAGCTGATATTTTTAATTCGAGCACTTACTCGCAAGATTATCTAACTGGCATTCTCTGGATCAGGAAGAATGCAAGGCACTAGCAGTATATGGGCTAGGATGAAGTTGCAGATCACGCTGGTGGAGTGGAGGGAGGCGAACAACCTTGAGCGAAGGAAGAAGATGACCATCCACATGAGCGAGATGTGGAAAAAATATCAAAGAGCATTGCAACCAAAATCATTGGAACGGGGGGCATGAAGCAGACATGCCCTTCGATTGCTTTCTTGGGACAGTGTGGGAGCTATGGCAGGAAAGAGGTGGCAACATAAACAAACCATATAAAATGTGCACCAGAGAATATATTGTTGCTATGTCAACTCAAACTCCCAAAGAAGCGTGGATAACGTTTAATACTTTATTATGGTGGTGGGTATACTCAGCTATTGCAAACAAAACAACGTTGAATACTTTATTCTGGTGGGTATCCTGGCAAATAAAAACCAGAGGCTGCCAATGGTATTAGGAATGTTGTTTTCCATGGCAGTTCCTGCAGCGTAGTTTACCATCTCTTTTTCTCTGCGGTTATTTCCATCTGCAGTATTTCAGTTGGTTTCAAACACCAAAATAGTTGGTGGTTTCTTTCCTTCTTGGTTGGTCGTTTTTCCCACAAATAAGGTAAATGCCTCTAACTTGGTACGCGCACACTATTCTTTTTTTAAGCGGAGATCCGGCGTGTGTTTGCTGGTTTTTACTGTAAATAGATAGATATGGATTCCGACGTAAGGACTGCAGAATTGGCACCTGAGGAGGAGTATTCGGGCGATAGTGGTAGCCCTAGAAATTTATGTGGGGATCGAAAGCAACAAACCATGCGCCAACCAATCATTCCCCCTGTGATAGTTATGCAAGAGTTGATTTGAATTGGTAGAATATGGCAGAGAACAGAGGCAGGAGTGCAGGTGCGTTTTTGATATTTGAGACAGTGGATAGAGAACCCAACACGAATCTAGCTGAGAGAGGTCAGTCAGACAATGTGCAGCATGAAATAGGCATGCACACAATAATGACAGTTCTACCAGCAGGAATGCAGAATTGACATGCACAGAGAGGCCACAACTAATGGCTCAAATTTGAGCAGGGCAGAAATTCTCCTGCAGCTCTGATACCATGTCAGATGCACATGGAAGGTGGACAGCTAAATAAGGTAAAGCGTGGATACATTTTCTATTAACAAATGATATACATTTATAATACATGGGAGTGACCATTGGATTCCATATTCCAAGGTCTCTTGGACTCCCTTTGACAGTTTATCTTCCAAACCATAACCCTTAGAGGATTAGGTTTCCAACAAAATAATTGGATAGTAAAATAGCGATAATAATAAGAACATGGTCTGGCATTAAGACCTTATCGAAGACAACGATCTACCCACCCATGATTAATAAAACAAAGGTGTGAAGCACAGTACTCAATGATGCCCCCACTTGTGATGACAACTCAATTTTAAACAAGCAGCCTGTTGTACAAGTGGGAAGCAACCATCAGTGTTGCGAAAATCATGATTTTTTGAAAAAAGTCACAATTTTTTGAAAAAATCACGACTTTTTCCCCAAAAATCTTGATTTTGTATTCTTTATTTATTTATTTATTTTTTGTTTTATTGTTCTTTAATAATTTTGCCGGTTTTTAACAATTTTATCCCGATTTTTTCTTTCTTCGGACCCTTGCTGATTTAATCCCGATTGTGATTATCGCAACATTGGCAACCATTCATTCAATTGATGAGGACCTCCTGACGAAGACTTGATGACAATGACCTCTTAACTATATTGCTCCTTTATACAACTCAAAAGGTAATTACATCTTTGAACATGTTATAATTTTATTGTCTATGTGTATACATTCTAATTCCAATAATTACAAAATAGACAAATAGATTGTGTGGCAGAATACGCTGGAATTGTTGAGTTAACTTGGCTCAGTTTTGGAGATCTGAGTTGGAATTTTTGGTCAGACTTGTTGAGTTTAGGTCAAGTTCAACAATTATGGTTAGGTTTGTCTAGTTTCGACTAAAGCTTTACAAGTTTCAACACATTCATTGAGCTCCATCAGAAAAATTTTAAGGTCTAAAATGGCCCCCCTAAGGAAAATAATAAAATAATAGTAAAAATAATTAAACAGGAGTTGAATTTTCAAAGGAGAAAAAAGAAAACCACCTTTTTAAATCTTATTTTCAACTCATCTCTTTATAGGTTTTAAAGTTTACTAAGATTTCAGTTGTAGGCGTTTTCTGGATGTATAATTTCCATAGAATTTTTTTTTTTCATTTATTTCCAGTTGATCTCATTGTGGGTCTATCAAAAGTATGCAACATGGTCACTTGCTGGATGTGGAATTTAGTGCTGCGTCCGTGTTCACATCCAACAAGTTTTTGCACTGGAAATTTGAGCAAAGTTCCAAAAAGGTAAGTTAAAAATACAATGAAGAAAGTAGTTTTGTTTCCGTTCCATCCAAAATTATTTACCTTTATGGTTGATGTCATCATTTGAGTCCTATCGATTCTTATAAAATTTGTTGTTGATAGCTCATTTTTTTGTTTTAAGGCTGATTTTTCAATTTTTGACCTCAAATTTTCTCTACTGACTGTTGAGATCATGTGGTTACTCTTCAGTTGAGGCCATGTATCAATCCATTGTATTGATTATAGCTGCATGGAGCCTACATATGGTACCTAACTAATCCATTTATTGTACTTTCTATATTTGAATGGGTCGGCCTAGTCACCCTCCTTGGTTCAACGACCTAACATTAAAGGACGTGTAAATACAAAGATGTAATCCTTATTTGGGTCATCTCATGCAAGCAAATTTAATCCTTATTTATTTAAGGGCATCTCTAGACTATTTTCTCTACTGTGGTATTTTGCTTTATTTGTGTGGTTGACTGTTCTTGGATGAGGATATCATATGTGAACATCTTTCCTGTGATCTATAGCAAGTGTTATTATGCATATGCTAGTTTGATGATTGGATTAGGGTTTGTTGAAAAGATCTCTGTAGATCTACTATATTCTTATATTTTCAACATTTGTACCCTTGACTTGATCGACATTTGTATAAGATATAAATTTACATTTAACTTTAGTTATTAATGTTCTTTTGGCTAAAGTCGAGCAATAAAACTATAAAAAGTATAATAATACAATGCCAAAAGCATCTCCATGAAAATTGTAGAAGTGCAAAACAGTGTTGCGGGGGAGCGCCGCCCCTTCACGTCCCCGCTCCCAATTTGCACTCTGGGCGGGAGCTAGTCGGGAGCCCATTCCCGACAAAAGAAAACACTCCTTGTTTTTTCGGGAGCGTTTAGGGGAGCAATCGAGAGCATTCGCTCCTTGATCGCTCCCGTATGCTCCGAGAGCGTTTTTTAGAGGAAAGAGCGGTCGAGAGCGATCCTGTCCAAAAAAGACATGCGACCGAGAGGGAGGGCGACGACTGATGCCGAAGGAGGAGAGAGGAAAGGGAGGGAAAGGGGAGGGAGGAAAGGGAGGGAAAGGGGAGGGGGGAAAGCATAAATAGACCCTCCCCCCTCCCCATTATTCACTTCATCCATTGAGAGCAAGAGGAGCAAGAGAGTTTGGAGCAAGAGAGAGTTTGGAGCTTGGAGAGAGGAGCTTGGTGAGAGGAGCTTGTGTTAATTTTTGGTAGCATCGGAAGTGCTCTAGCTTTGAAATTGGTGGAGAAAAGGCACATGAGTTCTAAAGAACCCAGACACCGTTTGGTGAAATTCCACCTGGATTGTATTTTATTAAAATAATTAATATTTTTAATGGGGTTCCTAAGTCTAAACTTAGGGAAATTAAAATATTAATGGGCATTAACCAAAATATGGGTAAGAATGATCTAGAAGGTGGATCAAGTCATGTTTTAATCTTAGCCGTTGATTAGAGACTTTATCTTAGCCGTTGAAGACTCAACAGGAAAAGTATAAAATGGAGGCTTGGGGTTCATTTGAAAAAACACAAGGAGAGAACGATTTGATTAAGAATTCGATTCCTAGGGTAGGGTTTGCTAAGGATTTCGAATTAAGTGATCATTTTGCAGCAGAGGGGCAGCGAGAATCCGGAAGAAGAACTTTCTGGAGAATACAGATAGAGAGGCAGAGAGAGCCAGTAGAGCAGAAAAGCTACCTGTCACGTAGACGCCGGAACTGCTGGGAACAGTGGGGAAAGTTGATGCATAGGGCAAAAACCAGAATTGCCAGGAATAGCTGGGACATCTGGAAAAGCTGACGTAGAGGGCAGAAGCTGGAACTGTCGAGAACTGGTGGGAATTGCCAGAATAGCCGGGAAAGTTGACGCAGAGGGAGAAGTCGGAACTGTTGGGAACAATTGGAACTGCCAGAATAGATGGGAAAGCTGACGCAGAGGGCAAAAGAGGTTACATAGAAATAGCTAGGGTTAGCCAATCTTGTGCCGGATCAGCCGAAATTCTGCCGGGTGGAGTGAGGTAAAAGTCACTCAGATTTTCCGCTATTATTTTCTTTGTAAAGGATTGCTAGATGAGCATCTTAGATTTGTATTCAGATATTTCTCCTGCATAATAATAAACCCTCAGAACTGCTGCACTAGTTTTCTCGCATTGGGTTTTCTCGGGGACTATTGTGTCCAAAAATAAGTGTGTCCTATGTATCTTGTTCTTTGCTCTGTTTTTTGTTTCATGCGATCAAATATTTAATTGGTGTAGGCTGCATAAGTAATTTGCTTCAGTATCCAGGGGAATAACTTGATGAATGTAATTTAAAAATCAAGTAGGTGAAGTAGATTCAGATTTGCTGCAGTAGGGGTTCCTTCGAGTCTAGGAATTTTCACATGGTATGAAAGTGATTGATTTTGAAATAGGAAGCACAGATCCAGTGCTGAGCAATGAGGCCGAAAGCTGCACTTGGCAGCAATTTGAATCCCCTTGAAGGGATTGCGCAGTCCTTGCCGGGAAGCAGATATGAGGAAATCTCTCTCTGAGTGAGATGACAGAGAGGTACAATTTCCAGTTCGTGAGTTTGCAGATGCAAAGGGAGTGACAGAGAGGCTCAACGCAGTGCTTGAAGGGCACAGTTTCTACCGTGGCAGAAATCTGCTGGAAAAGAACGAAGACATGTAGAAGGGGAATTTTCTCCTCGGAGAATTTTCTGCCAGAAGGTTTGAATTTCTCACTTGCTGAGCCGCTGAGCAGTGACTAGAGGAGTCATTCGACATTTGGTAGAGATGGCAGCTGCATCTCCAGGAGGGAGATGGGGCGATATTGAACTGTAGTTGGGAGGACTACATGTGGGTAGAATCTTTGAGGATTCCACCTCTTGGATCAATTCCTTGCTACGGGAGCCCAAGATTCAATAGTAGCGAGATGGACTTAGTGTGAGATGATACAGTGGATTGTTTGGACGACAGATGCAATAGCTTGGGACCAGAGACTGATCAACGCAGAGCAAGGTTGGTAGTAGTGCAATTGGCATAGTGCAGAAGTCAGCAGCAACGTAAAAGATTCAGAGGGTCAGAATCAACAATAGTCAGATTCCAACATTCATTGTATTATGTTGAACACAGTTAAGTTCAACTAATTTTGGATGTTTTTCAGTTGCTTCACTTAGCAATTGAGTTGCAACACGGATGTAGTGTTAGCAGTGGCAGTGCTAGCAGGATAGTAGATGCAGCGTTTGAGAGGGAGCTTTAGTACAAATGCAGCAGTGGCAGTGTCATAGGTAGCAGTACAGTAGCAACAACAACACAGTGTTGGTGGTAGAAGTAGTGCAGAAAGGAGGTGCTTTAGAAACAAAGCAACATGCAGTTGGGCATTGTTGCTAGAGCACTTTCCTCGCTAAGAGGGAGTGTTAGTTTTTGGTAGCATCGGAAGTGCTCTAGCCTTGAAAATTTGTGGAGAGGCTAAAGCACATGAGTTCTAAAGAACCTAGAAACCGTTTGTTGAAATTCCACCTGGATTGTATTTTATTAAAATAATTATTATTTTTAATGTGGTTCCTAAGTCTAAACTTAGGGAAATTAAAATATTAATGGGTATTAATCAAAATATGGGTGAGAATGATCTAGAAGGCGGATCAAGTCACATGTTTTAATCTTAGCCATTGATTAGAGATTTAATCTCGGCCGTTGAAAACTCAACAAGAAAACTATAAAATGGAGGCTTGGGGTTCATTTGAAAAAATACACGCAGAGTACGAATTGATCAAGAATTCGATTCCTAGGGCAGGGTTTGCTATGGATTTCGAATTAAGTGATCATTCTGCAACAGAGGGGCAGTGAGAATCCGGGAGAAGGACTTTCCAAAGAATACTGACAGAGAGGCGGAGAGAGCCAGCAAAGTAGAAAAGCTGCCTGTCATGCAGAAACCGAAACTGTCGAGAACAACCGGGAAAGATGACGTAGAGGGCAGAAGTCAGAACTGCCGGGAACAACCAGAACTGCCTGGAAAGCTGATGCAAAGGGTAGAAAAGGTGACGCAGAAATAGCGGGGGTTAGCTAGTCTTGTGCTGGATTAGTAGGAATTTTGCCAGGTGAAGTGAGGTAAAACTCACTCAGATTTTCCGCCAGTATTTTCTCTGTAAAGGATTGCTAGATGAGCATCCTAGATTTGTATTCATATATTTCCCCTGCATAATAATAAACCCTCAGAACTGCTGCATCAGTTTTCCCGCATTGGATTCTTTCGGGGACTTTTGTGTCCAAAAATAAGTGTGTCCTATGGATCTTGTTCTTTGCTCTGTTTTCTATTTCATGAGATCAAATATTTAATTGGTGGAGGTTGCAGAAGTAATTTGCTTCAGTATTCAGAAAAATAACTTGATGAATGTAATTTAAAAATAAAGTACGTGAAGTAGATTCAAATTTGCTGCAGTAGGGGTTCCTTCGAGTGTAGGAATTTTCACATCTTGGAGGAGCTTGGGATTGAAGGCCAAAGACGTAGGATCTACATTCTAATCTAGCATTTTTTTCTTTTATGTTCATTGCCAAATATATATATATATATTTTTTTTTCTCTCTATTTCCCATTCCCATTCCTCCATTTTTTTGCAGACTCAAAACTTCAAAGTGCAGACATCATGGTTATATGGCTTGGCATTTTCTTCTTCTTGGTTCCTTTTTTGGTTATTGTGGTGTGGGAGAGTAGAAGGAGGGTTGATTAAGAAGAGGATGAAGAAGTGGGTTATAGTGGATTTGATGAAACCCCGGAGAGGAGTACCTTGGTGAGGAGGAAGAGAGTGAACATGATTCAACCCAAAAAACTAAACAAGACCAAACCCCATTGTGGAAATATGTTTCTAAGCTTGAAGGAGGGACATGGGCTGGAACCACTAAATTTGATTGCCCCCATTGCAACAAAACTTACATAGGTTCATACACCGGTGCCAGAAGGCACCTCTGTAGGAAAAGGTCATGGGATGAAGGTAAACCAATAGGAATCAAGACTTGTCCAAGTGTGTCAGTAACAGATGGAGCCAAATAAATAAGGGAAGAGGAGGAAGCCCAATACAAATCTAGAAAATCAAAGGGTTTCTTTGAACTTAGCTCACAATCACATCAACATGCACAAAGAACTCCGTCAACATCCTCCCATGGTGGCAGTAGATATGAAGGCACAGGACCAAACATCTCTTTAAGGCATAGAACCATATCAGGTTCCCTTGATGAAGGGTGTAGGAATGATGTGGATTAAAAAATTTACCGGTTTTTTTATGCATGTGGGATACCATTCAATGTTCTTTGCCCATCTTATTGGCATGAAATGGTTTCTGCCATAAATGATGCCCCTAAAGGATACAAGACCCCTGGGTATGACAAGGTTAGAACTGTTGGACTTGATCATGAAAAAGCAAGAATATCACGTTCTTTGAGCAGAATGATAAATTCTTGGACTGAGCATGGGGTGTCCATTGTATCTGATGGATGGACAAATGTAAAGGGCAAGCGATTGATAAGTGTTCTTGCTGTGTCTGTTAGTGGTGCCATCTTTCTCTTAGCATATGATTACTTAGAGAAGTTCAAGACCAGAATCAACATTGCAGAACCATTACTTGAAACAATTGAACGTATTGGGCCATACAATGTCATCCAAGTCATCGCCGATAATGCTGCTAATTGTAACAAAATGGGAGCAATTATTGAGGATAAATGCCCCGACATATTTTGGTCTGGGTGTTTAGTTACACAATGAACCTTTTGATGCATGATATTATTAAGAATAAAAACCAAAAATACAAATGGATTGGTGACTTGTACATGAGAGGCAAACAAATGATAAAATTTATTGCAAATCATAGCAATACCCATGGGATTTTCCGCAGTCACTCAAGATTGGAGCTATTGAAGATTGCAAAGACTAGATTTGCTAGGTGCCTTTTGAAGGTAAGAGAGTCATTAGCTAGCATGGTATCAAGTCCACACTGACAAGTATTAAAGGAAAGGGCTAGAAATGTAGTTGACCAACAAGGTTTTGAACATGTGGAGGAGACCACTCTTGATGGTGTATTTTGGGCACGTGTGAGGCAAGTATTGGAATTCACCAACCCCATTTATAACATGATTCGTTTTGCTGATACAAATAAACCAGTGATTGGGGAGGTGAATGAGTAGATGGATACCATGTTGGGGCAAATAAAAAATATTGTTCAGAAAGATGATCCCAACTTGTATACATTGATTCACAATTGTGTGTGTACATGGCGGAATAAACTCAATGTTCCACTACATGCCTTGGCGTATATCCTTATGCCAAAATAATACTACCCATCTTGGTTGGGCCAACCTGCACCTGGGGCTGGGGTTAGGGTCAAACCCCATATAGATCCAAAGGTATCTCTCTATGCAAGCATTAGACAAGTTGGTACCTGATAGGGAGGAGCGTGCTAATCTACGTCTTGAATCAGGTAGATACTTCAGTTGCACTGGTTTGTTTGGTTCTTTGCATGCAATGGAAGATAGAGACAAATTTGATGCTCTCACATGGTGGGAAGCATATGGCGGCACTGGAATTTTGCCAAAATTGGCAAAAAAAGTTCTCTCACGGGTTCTAAATACTTCTTATGTAGAGAGGTGTTGGAGCACCTACAACTTCATATATAATGTGAGAAGAAACAGACTCAATGAAAACCGGGTGGAAAACTTGGTTTATGTGCACTACAACTTGAGGTTGTTGTGTTATTATTGTGATTGGGCGTATGAGGATCCAACATATAAAATTTGAGACAACCGCCCAGAGGACGATAATTTGGAGGATGGTAGTATACATCTTGAAGAACTGGAAGCAAAACTTATGAGAGATGAAGATGAAGCAACAACAACCATGCCACCCCCACCATCCAGTAGCAGTGCCAGTGCTCGAGTTCCAAGCCTTGTTCCTTTGCTGCGGCCGCCTCCATGTACTCCTAGAAGACCACCACGACTTGCTCAGAAATTAGACATTTCTCGTGGCGGCAAGAGGAAGCTGTAGATGATAGATTTGCTTGTCTTTTCTAGTAGTTTTAATAACTATTGACTCTTTCATATTTATTATGATATTTTTTGTAAACAATATATGACAATTTAAGTTTGAAGTTGGCAATTATAACTCATTGGTAATGAATTATGAATATGATGCTTTGTGAAAGTTGAAAGTTGTTTCATTTCATGTTAGATATTCTTTGTTGTAATGGTTACGCTTAGCTTACAAGTACAACTTTGGTGATCAATTATGATAAATGTTATATATTGAATTTTGAAAGCTTGAAACTTTAAGATTGATGAATCATGAGACTTAATGTGTTGTATGTTACTAACTTGTGGACATGGTTGATGAAGATTATAACTTCTAGATGATTGTTGTTATATTGTTCAATCTATGTTTTTTATCCTTTTTATATCTAATTCATCATTCTACATACTTTTGTTGACATATATGCATCAAAATATAAAAAATATATATTATATAAAAAAACGCTCCCGTAATCGCTCCCAAACCGGGAGCTTCTGAAAATGTTGCTCTTGCTCCGACTTCCACTCCTGCTCCCAATAACCTTGGTACAAAACATCTCCAAGTAAAGAACATGACTTGAAATGAGGCCTTATGAGAAATGCATTAATGTGCAAGAAGGCCTAGAAGAGTAATATGGGCAAGAATTCTAAGAAGGGTGCCAAAGTTAGCATCCCAAAAGTACAAATGTTGTTACTCAATTATTCTCATAGCATCAAGCTTGAAAAAAGGTTGGTGGTGATATCAATACTAGGAACTAGTAGGAGACTTTGGAGTCTATGTTGCTTGATTGTTCTTCTAGTAGTGACTTAGTCATGAAACCCCTTTGCAATAGGAACTATCTAAAGATTAAAAGTAAGAGGAACTTGGAATTGACAATACATGAAGGGTTGCGTTTAAATGTGTTTTGCTGAAAATGGAGTATCTCACAAAGGAGATAGGCAAAGCATGTTTGGTATTCTTATTGAGAAAAAAACTTGAAGGAGTCCTTTGAGTTTCTCAACAATCAATGGTGTCATCCACAAATCGCATAATAAATAGGGAATTTGAAAATGAATGATTCCTAGAGTCATGTTCTCATATGCAAAGCTTGCAAATGTTGAGATGTAATATTTACTTGGTCAAACATCTTTATACCATATTTTTTGTCTGTTTTACATTAAGTTTTAGTTGCTTTGCACAGGGGTATTAGATAATGGTTTGGGGCCTCTTTCAAAATATGACAAAGATCTCTCGCACCTTAGCGAGTCCCATGCATTGTTAATCGTGAACAACCTTCATTGTTTTCCAACATTTTATAGATTACATGCTTCCCTTGTGATGTGTAGGCTAGTGTGGTTGACTATGGTTTGGCCAACCAAAGCTTGCCCCCATTGTTTCCAACATTGAATATATTTACATGTTTACCCCATAGTGGGTGGCTAGTGTGGTTGACTATTTTTTTTTTCTAACCAAAGCTTGGTTCCATATATGTGCCACCTCTCGGTTTTACCCATTCCTTAGCGGATCATGTGCTCCTCTCCTTCTCTAACAATGTTGATCGTCCCCCACCAACCTCCTCGATCCCCCCTTGGATTACCATCTTGTTTGAGGATGGGGATCCATATACCTACTCTTTCAGCCTTTGTTAACTTCTTCCTTCCTTTTTCTTCCCATCTCTTGATTTAGCCTCTCGTTTGGCCATTTTGGACACATTGCTTAGTTTGCACCCCCAAATCACTAGATTAACCTCTTCATCTCCAAATTTCAGACCCTGTCCAATGAACTGTTGGTATGACAAAGAATGGAAATTCAACTATTGGCAATTCCACCATGCCCTTCTTCATGATCCTATCTCCTAGCCCCACCTACAAAGCTCCTATCATCGCCTTCTTTGCCATAATAAGTGTTTATTCAATTCATAGAGCAAACTTGAATTGTGTGCTTCCCTTCATTTCTCTAAAGCCTTCCAGTGTACTCTGTCGTTTGCTATTCTTTACTCCTTGCAGAGCTTGACCTCTGTTACTACACAAACCGACACCTTAGCTCAAATTCCCAATGATGGGTGCTAGCATTGTGGAACTCGAGAGGTTGGCCATTGTGACCTTACTAACTCTCGCTTGCTCTTTAGACTCAACAAAGGTTTCCTAGTCAAAGGTGGTTTCCATATGGGTTAACTAGTCTTATTTCGTGTGACAGAAGTAAGAGTAAAGAGATGTTAGCAACAATATTGAAGAAAGGAATGAAAAGTGTGATGAGCTTGGGTGTCAAGTGAAAAGGAGACCAAGACCTACCTTGCTTAGGCTATGGGGCCACTCTTGGCCTTCCTTTGAGGCTTAATTCTTCTATTAGGCCTTGTTGTCGTTTAGATTGTACAGGGAGGATGCGATAATGACTCAGGTCAGGGGCTGTCACTCTAATCCACGACCTCTCTGTTCTAGCTGTCTCCCAACAACAAGCTATAGGGGTAGTCCCTATGGAAGATAGAAATGCAAGACTTATTGGCAACCAACAAGTTCGGGAGACACGATTTAATGGCCCAGCCACTTGGTTGATTTTAGCAAGTTTTTAGAGATTAGATTAAATTACTTGTGAGACCAGTGCCTTATGGAGTCATCTTACTTGCTTTATATCAATTGGTGACCAAGTGACTGGATGAATAACCGCTGCTTAATGAATTCTTATCTATGATCTATCCTAAATGAGATGCAATCCCTGTGACTTAGGTGTGATGCAATAATCTTGGTTACTTTTAATTAGATGCCTATTCTAGGTGTATCCTTCTCCTTAACTATTTTGAAGCTATTCTCTAGAGTAGGTCGTGAGAAAGAGGCCAAGGGAAAGCAAGCAAAGGCTTGATTAACGATACCTCCCCTTAGGTACTAACCATCCGGTGCCTCTGGCGCTGTAGAGACTATGGCTTTGATGACCGCAAGGTCACTGTGTTAACCACTAAAGAGGTGCTAGGCCCCTCAAGCTAGATGATAAAGGTGGTCCTATTATCTCTATAAACTAAGCATATGCTTGGAGGTAGATTATTAGATGCAAGACTTGCTCTAGAATGAGATGCAAGGTGAATGAGTGCTTCTTGAGTTAAGATTGTTTAAATGTCCCTTTAATTACTTTAGTTATGATTTACTTCAAGTTAAGATATCAAGTAGTTAACAATGCTTAGAAAAGGTAATCTTATCCACAAGACAAGCGCCAATCTAACAAGAGCCAACAAGATACAAGAGATATCCACGATACAATTGCTCTAGATAAAGTTATCATTCACAAAGATATTAACCAAGAAATGATGACAATGATAACAAGTAAGGAAACTAGAGCACTTATCCACTTAGAATAATTAGCCAATGAGATGATTGATGCTTAATTAGAAATCTTCCAAGATATGCCAATATTTCTCAACACTTGGATTCTTCAATGTTAACAAGAGAATTATTTAAGAGATATATATAATTAGATTTGCCAATCCTTAAGCTAGGAACACTTAGATCTTAGATGTTAGTGTTGTAATTAGATCATTTCCAATTAGAATCTTAATTGCTCAAGGGACATTCAATGACACAATTGGAACAAGCTACTTGTTATATACCTAGGGGGTTAATATGGGGTACCAAGGGAGGTACCCAAGGTAATAATGTAATAATGGAATGGGCCATAGTAATAAATAAGGTGGTTAACCCATATCATGTAAGGGACCACAAGTAGTTAGTAATAAGGTAATGGGCCCATGGTATTAGTTGATGGTATGAGGAAACCATGGTAATGACCCATGGTATTGTATGTATGAGGCCTATATAGAGGCTAGAAACTCCATGTCAAGATAGTCAAGGATTATTGTATGAACAGGCATATGGCTTGTGGAGTGTTCTCCTTCCTTAAGGAGTGAATGTATGGTGTTGCCCTACCTTAAGGGTTTTGATCAATAAATAAGCATTTCTATCTATTTCTATCTTGTTCTTTCTTGGGTTATTTTCTATTCTCATATATTTTTGGATCAGATCTATAACAAGTGGTATCAGAGCACTTTCTTGGGCAAACAGTGGAGATTTTTTTTTTTTTTTTGCAGGATTTCGGGGGCAGCGGGTTTGCAGATCAGATCTGTATGTTTTGGTGCAAGATCTGCAAAATCTAATTGTAGATCTGGATTTTTTGTGAAAAAATAGCCGATTTAAAAAAAAAATCAGTTGAATCGGAGTCCGGATGAAAAGGAGATATCGCTGATTTAAAAATCAGTGGGGTTGCAGACAATTTTTCGGGGCAGCAAAGTTGCGGCACAAATCTGGACGTCTTGGTGCAAGATCTGCAAAATCTAATTGTAGATCTGTATTCTTTGTGAAAAATAGCCTATTTCTAAAAAAAATCGGTTGAATCGGAGTCCGGATGAAGGAGATATTGTTGATCTAAAAATCAGTGGGGTTGCAGACAATTTTTCAAGGCAGTGAGTTTGCGGCACAGATCTGGATGTTCTGGTGCAAGATCTGCAAAATCTAATTGTAGATCTGGATTCTATGTGAAAAAATACCCGATTTCAAAAAAAAAATCGGTCGAATCGGAGTCCGGATGAGGGAGATATCGCTGATTTAAAATCAGCTCTTTTTGCAGAAATTTTGGTGACGACAGGAGAGTTGCAGCGCAGATATGAAATTCTAGTGCCTGGATCAGGATTTCTAACACATGGGCAGATGCAGAATGATTGTTCCATTTCTGAAAACAGGTCATAATAGGGATTCTGAGCAATATTGACGAAACTGTGACAATTTCAAATTTTCGCCAAGTAAGTGAATTTTTCTCAAACCCTCTTCATGGAGATGCTATATTTTACAGGGAAAGATAATGGTCCTACTATTGAAGAATTCATACAGAGATACAAGTACATACATGGGACACATTGGAAGATTCTAATGAAGCTTAATATGAGAGATGAGGCTGAAAAATGGTGGTTATCACTTGACCACAAGCAGTTGACCAAACTTTCAGATGCAGAATTTGAAAAACTCTTTTTGGACAAATGGTCTCGGGCTAGAAAAAAGGAGAATGAGACACATAAGGGGTTATTTGCTACAGGTGTCTCCTTATTGCAGGTTCATGGATTGATTCAGAAAGAGAAGATCATTGTTTCTATAAATCCTAGTTGCAAGCATAATTTCATCAATGTTAATTTGGCAAAAAAATTGCAAGTTCCAGCAAAACAAATTGAAAATACACAGGTTGGTGATGAGGCTGTTCAAATTTATAAGGATTTGAAGCTTTCTATGGATAAGTATGTGTTGCATGGTGATTTTTATACTTCAGAGATGGATGATAGGGATGTTGTTTTGGGATACTCTTGGATGGAATCAGTGGGTACTATAAATATTAATGTACAGAAGAAATTCCTAAAGCTCTGGTATAAAAGGAAGAAAATTACATAACAGGATATTTCCATTAATAAACAGGTAGAGTGCAAGGAGGCTGAAGCAGAAGATGTTCCAGGGTTTGACATATTAGATGATGAGCCAGTGATGATAGACAATCTAACACAAACAGAGGCGGAAGCAGAAAAGGTTACAGGTGCTGATACATCAGAGGAGGGCTCAGTGGTTGAAGTCATATTGGAAAAGAAGGCACCACAACAGGCACCACAACAGGGTGAATTAAAGAAAAAGCCATCGTGGGTTAAAACTTCAACATATCATCACCCACATCACCCCGCAAGATAACCATCAAGATGGCAACCAATTAGCCACAAGGACAACAACCCCCGTATGACGGATAGCGAGGAGTGACGATCCACCTACTACACATCAACACAGAAGAGCTGCCACGGTCAACTTCCATTTCAAGCGAGCGAGGCACCAGCGAGATCGAAGGTTCACCTTTCTCTTGGATGGCTAGATGCACGTTCATGGTACCAGTGGACTACTCTTTTGAGTAGATCTTATTATTTGTGTTCTTCTCATGTTTCGTGGACGAAACATGCTTAGGGGGGTGGAATGTTATATACCTAGGGGGGATAATATGGGGTACCAAGGGAGGTACCCAAGGTAATAATGTAATAATGGGATGGGCCATAGTAATAAATAAGGTGGTTAACCCATATCATGTAAGGGACCACAAGTAGTTAATAATAATGTAATGGGCCCATGGTATTAGTTGATGGTATGAGGGAACCATGGTAATGACCCATGGTATTGTACGTATGAGGCCTATATAGAGGCTAGAGACTCCATGTGAAGGGATAGTGAAGGATTATTGCATGAACAGGCATATGGCTTGTGGAGTGTTCTCCTTCCTTAAGGAGTGAATGTACGGTGTTGCCCTACCTTAAGGGTCTTGATATTAATAAAGAGAAGCATTCTATCTATTTCTATCTTCTTATTTCTTGGGTATAATTGCATTATCATCTATATTTTGGATTAGATCTATAATAAGTGGTATCAGAGCTATAACAAGTGGAATCAGAGCTATAACAAGGACAACAACCCCCGTATGACGGATAGCGAGGAGAGAAGATCCACCTACTACACATCAACACAGAAGAGCTGCCACGGTCAACTTCTATCTCAGGTGACCGAGGCACCAGCGAGATCGATGGTTCACCTTTCTCTTGGATGGCTGGATGCACGTGCATGGTATCAGTGGACTACTCTTTTGAGTAGATCTTATTATTTATGTTCTTCCCATGTTTTGGGGACAAAACATGCTTAGGGGGGTGGAATGTTATATACCTAGGGGGGGTAATATGGGGTACCAAGGGAGGTACCCAAGGTAATAATGTAATAATGGGATGGGCCATAGTAATAAATAAGGTGGTTAACCCATATAATGTAAGGGACCACAAGTAGTTAGTAATAAGGTAATGGGCCCATGGTATTAGTTGATGGTATGAGGAAACCATGGTAATGACCCATGGTATTGTATGTATGAGGCCTATATAGAGGCTAGAAACTCCATGTCAAGATAGTCAAGGATTATTGTATGAACAGGCATATGGCTTGTGGAGTGTTCTCCTTCCTTAAGGAGTGAATGTATGGTGTTGCCCTACCTTAAGGGTTTTGATCAATAAAGAAGCATTTCTATCTATTTCTATCTTGTTCTTTCTTGGGTTATTTTCTATTCTCATATATTTTTGGATCAGATCTATAACACTACTTCAATGCCAATTAGATTGATAGAGACTGTTAAATTTTCAAAGGACAATTGGTGTAACAAAAGATACTCAACAATATATTCTTGAGATTAATGTTAAGCGCTTTAGAGAGTGAGCTTATATGCACAATTATGATTATGGCACTTTCACAAGATGATAAATGTTAGTGTTATTGTCCAATATTACCAACACTAGATAATAATAGCACATAAACAATGAGACAAATTGTAATATCCCGTTTTCTGGATATCCCTCAAACCCAATCAATCTCTAACCAGATAATCGAACTCTAACCAGACAACACACATGTGATATAGTAGTCAGAAAGCTCAAGAGATAAAAATAACAGTGATGCAACATACCATAATGTATACATGGAATATAAGCAGATACTCAAGAAATGCAGAGAGAAATGCTAAGCCATTTTATTATACTGAGTAATGGAAAGAGTACAGGAGGTGATCAGAAAGATAACACCTCGACTTGCACAAGGCAAGTGAAGAAATACACTCAGAATAGTAAGGAAATGGCCCCTCTCTGAACTGCATCCAAGCTGCCGGAGAACTGCAGTGTTGCTGCTACTGCTGGAATCAAGTGAGGATTTGGAGTTGTTCCTCTCCTCAGAAAATGCTGAAAATCTGGAATCAGTCTCTGCTCAGTAAACCCAGAAAAGCCCAGAAAGCTTTTCTAAAATGGCTGACCCCTGAAAATCACCCCCTTGAGGATCCACACAATCCCTCAAGGCTCTGCGCTGCCACTGAATAAAACCCTCTAAGATTCTACCTGAAATTTTGCCAAAATCCTCCAATATGCAAGGGCTGATCCCTTGCTCAATCTCCCAGCTCAAATCCTCCACATAAACCCAATCCAGAACTCCTACCAGAAGGAACTGCGTCTTCCTCTCTCAAGACTGCGCAATCATCAAAAAGCTCAGCTCCTCCTCACTCCAAAGATCGATCCTCCTGCAGAAGACTGCTGAAAACTACCTTTCCCGAGCAGGCACTCGAAGTCCCCCGGGGCTAAGGGTGAGATCTCCGAACGGAGACACTCGCAGCACTAAACAATGCTGCAGACAGGCTAAACAGCCAGCGTGCTCTAAGTCGAAGTGACTAGCTCAAATGCACATAATCGAATGCCAAAATGAGGAGGCTCCTCTCTCCTTTATAGCATTGGCCTTTCTCAAAACCCTAAGGCCCACCTCCTCCAACGTAGCCATCTCTTGCCACGTGCTCCTCTCCATCTGCGCAATCCCTCCAAGTGTCTGCGTGGGCCCCTTTCTCTACGTGGTCCTATGGCCCCCTTGGCTCCCCTTTAAGTTACAACGTTGTGCTACTAGGGAGTGACTTTATTCTAAAAGTGAGTTATGTCCCCCTTTCCTCACCTTTTTATTTATAAATAACTATAGAAGGCAAAATTGAGCAAAATCAAATATTCTAATTAGCCATGGCTAATTAGGAATATTACAGTCTCCCCTGGAAAAATGTTGCTTGTCCTCAAGCAACTGAAGTGATGGATGCTGCAAAATTTTCTCACTCTCCCAAGTGGCATCCTCATCCGGTAAATTCTTCCACCTCACCAAGAATTCTCGGACCGTCTTGCTCCGCAGCTGCCTCTCCCTGGTGTCAATAATAGCCTCTGGCTGCAACACCAAATGCCCCTCATCAGCCATGGGGGGTAGCTCATCTGTCACTGTCACCTGCTGCCCCAATGCCTTGTTTAGGCATGATACATGAAAAACGTTATGAATCTTGCTGCCTTGGGGCAGCTCCAACTCATACGCAACCTGTCCAATCCTGCGTATCACCCTGTATGGCCCATAAAAGCGGGGCTTGAGCTTCTCAGCCCCCTTCTGCTTTAGTGACGACTGTTGGTATGGTTGTAATCGTAGGTAGACCAAGTCCCCTACCTCAAATTGTCTCTCCACCCGACCCCTGTCAGCATATAGCTTCTGCTGGTTCTGCGCTGTAGCCATATTGTCCTTGAGAGCTCGGAGAATATCTTGACTCTCTTGGATCCAAATCTTGGCTCTTGGAGCCTTGCTATCACCAAACATCACATCAACAAAAGATAAAGGATGATATCCATACAAAGCATAGAATGGCGACATACCAATGGACATGTGATGTGTAGTGTTGTAGCAATACTCCCCCAGATGCAGCCACTTCAGTCATGCTCGCTGCTGCCCAATGACATAGTTACGCAAGTAGCCCTCCAGGCACTTGTTAACTATCTCTGTCTGCCTGTCCGTCTATGGGTGATAACTGGTACTCGGTGTCAACTCCATCCCCACCAACCAGAAAAGCTCCTGCCAAAACCCGCCCATGAAACGGTTGTCCCTGTCACTGGTGATGGTCTTAGGAAGACCATGTAACTTGAAGACCTCCCTGAAGAACAACTCGGCCACCTGCGCTGCTGTGTAGTGTGCGGATATGGCGAAAAAATGTGCATACTTTGTCAGTCGATCAATGACGACAAAGATACAATCCTTGCCCTGTACCATGGGCAACCCTGTGATGAAGTCCATCGAAATACACTCCCATTTCCACTCCGGAATGGGAAGGGGATGCAATAATCCTGCGGGATGGCTCATCTCCCCTTTGTTCCTCTGGCAAACATTGCAGTCCTGAATATGCTGGAGTACGTCCTCCTTGAGGCCCTTCCATGAGAACCTCTCTCTAATGGCCCTATAGGTTTTGGTAAACCCCTGATGGCCGCCCAATGGTGAATCATGTGATGCCCGAAGTATCTTCTTCTTGCGCTGAGATTCCTCAGTCAAGAAGATCCGGTCCCTGTAGTAGATGATCTCATCAACCACCTTGTACTTGTCATCCGCCACCTGCCCATCCAGTACCTCACATGTAAATCTGTCCTTGGAGTACTCTACTAAGAGTCGAGCCCTCCAGTCTGTGTCCAAGCTCATAAGAGACAACTTGGCTGGTCTACGTGAAAGGGCATCTGCTACCACATTGTTCTTACCCTTGACATACTCAATGTCAAAGTCATATGCTTGGATCTTACTGATCCACTTCTGCTGCCTCTCCTGTAGCTGTTTCTGCTCCAAAAAGAACCTGAGGCTGTTGTGATCAATCCTCACCCTGAACCTGTTACCCACTAAATACTGCTGGAACTTGGGCAATGCATGCATAATGGCCAGCATCTCCTTGTCGTATATAGAATACAACCTCTCATGCGGAAGGAGCTTCCGGCTCTCAAAGGCTACTGATCTTCCTGCATCAACACTGCGCCGATCCCCTCTCCCGACGCATCGCTCTCCAAAACAAATGGCTACGAAAAATCTGGTAATGCAAGAACTGGGCAGTTGCTCATAACCTCCTTGAGCTTGTCAAAGGCTCGCTCCGCTGTATCCGACCAATTGAATGCCCCCTTCCTTGTCAGATTTGTCAGGGGTGTAGCAAGCTGTGAGAAACTCTTGACAAACTTCCGGTAGTAAGTACAAATGCCAATGAATCCTCGAAGTTCTGTCACGTTCCTCGGCTCTGGCCAATCTTTGATGGCCCTGATCTTCTCCTCGTGGACTCTCACTCCGTCCACTCCTATGATGTGTCCCAAGTACAACATCTCCGTCAACCCAAACTCACACTTGGAGAGTTTGGCATAGAACTGCTGCTCCTCCAAGATGCACAACACTGTCTCAATGTGCTGAAGATGCTCCTCCCAAGTCCTACTGTAAATGAGGATATCATCAAAGAACACCAACACAAACTTCCTTAAGTGACTGCGGAAGATGTGATTCATGTAGGACTGGAATGTAGCTGGGGCGTTGGTTAGCCCGAAGGGCATCACCAAAAACTCAAAGTGCCCAAAGTGACACCTGAAGGCGGTCTTGGGAATGTCTTGCTCCCTCATGCGAATCTGATGGTACCCAGATCTCAAATCAATCTTTGAGAAGAACCGTGCTCCTCTCAACTCATCCATCCTGGGTATGGGTTACCTGTTCTTTAGTGTCTTCTTGTTCAGGGCCTTGTAGTCAATGCACATCCTCAATGTGCCATCCTTCTTCTTCACCAACACCACGGAAGAAGCAAAAGGACTCGTGCTCGGCCGAATGTGCCCAAGAGCCAGCAATCCCTGAATGGCCCGCTCAATCTCATCCCGATAAGCTTTGGGATGCCTATAGGGGGTAGTAATCACTGCCTGTATGCCCTGCTCAAGCTCAATGGTGTGCTCAAATCCTCGGTCCGGTCGCTGGCCCGGCGGAATCTCCCCAAACATTGTGGCATACTGGTCAAGGATGGACTGTATCTCTGGATGTACCGTCTGCCTTGTAGTGCCTGCCTTTGATGCGCGCAACTCCACTACCCACTCTACGTCTCCCTTCCGGAAGACTGCCTCCATCCGATGAGCTGAAACAGTCTGAGGTGGATATGTGTGCTGTCCCCGTATCTTCTCATGCCTCCCTGTCTTCTCATTATCCCACTCCATCTCTAGGGTCTTCCAATCTGTCGTGACCTTCCCTAGAGTGATAAGCCACTTAACACCCAATATCACATTGGTGTCCGGAATATCGACCATGAAAAAGTGGTCTGTCAGTGTGTAGGTGCCCATCGTCATTGATAACTCTGGGACATAACGAGCACACACCATGGTCTGATCTCCTGGGACCAAAACTGAAAATCTATCGAAGCTCTCTGTCTGTATACCTCTCTGCTCAACCATCTGTGCATCGATGAAGTTGTTGGTTGCCCCACTGTCAACCAAAACTGATACTCGCTGGGCACGTACTGTCCCCCGTACGTGTAGCGTCAAATACTTGGGAACTCCTCGCAATGCTGCAAGGGCTCCTCCGGTAGGTGCAAAAGTTGCACCACCTGTTGCTGGCGGTGGAGGTGGCGAAGGACCCTGCACAACATGACTATCTCTTGCCTCCACATCATCCTCCTCATCCTCTTCCCCGTTGCTCTCGGAGAAGACCTCAATAAAATGTGCTTTGCCAACAGCACATCTATGTCTCGCTGCCCACGACTCCTGACAGGTAAAGCACAACCGCTTCTTGTTCAGCTCCCTCCTGGCATCATCGTCAATCTGTGCTCGTCCTGGATTCCCCTTTGGAAGCGGAATCCTCACATCCTTCTCCTTAGGTTGGAAAGTCTGTCTCTAGGGCTAAGGTGTCTGGGTCCTGGGTAAGACATCTTGTAAGTCCCGGGTCCTGCTAATAGCATCCTGGAGTGTGGCTGGTCTAGTGGATCAGACCAAATCCCGAAGTGGCTTTGCTAACCCCTCAACATACATGTAGATCCTCCGTGCCATGGATAGATCTGGCACCATCACTGAAACCCTCATGAAATCTGCAATGTAGGTCTCTGGGCTCCCAGTCTGTTTGAGCATCGTCAGCTCAACAAAATGTTGCTCTGGATCCCTCCGGTCAAACCTCTCTATCAATCTCCTGGTGAACTCGGCATATGTCGTCACTGTGGAGTGTCCGAGTGTAACCATCCCATGGAACCACCAATCCTGGGCCTCACCATCCAAATGTAATGTCGCCACCTTGATGGCCTCTGTCTCTGACATCTGGTCAAGCTGGAAATAGATGTCCAACTTCACCACCCAAGACTTTGTCGAACTGTTTGATGAACCATCAAACTTAGGCAAGTGGAATCTACTAGCTGCGTGGTGATGGTCGCGGGGCCTACTATCCCACTGGAGCTGAACAAAGTCTCTGACTGAGAGAGCATCCCTGAACTCCAGCCCATAGGCTTGGTACTTTGCAAAATAATCGCCCATATGACCGAGCTCTGCCTACTGCTGGGCTCCAGCCTCTGTGTCTGCTCCTAAGAAAGTGGGCATGGTAGAGCGTGTAGGGGCATGTGAGGCCATCTGCGGAGTAGTATCACGCTGAGTGGCACCCTGCTATGGCAAATGGTGAGATGTACCTGATCCCTCACCAACCTGGAAAACCCGTGGGTTCTCACGCTGTCTAGCTTCCATTGCCGTGAATCTCTGCCCCATCACCTCGATCTGCCTTGACAGATCCTGCACTGATTTGAGGAGCATGTCCGCAAATCTCTTCCCGTCCTCATTTGACATCGGATCCTCTTGCTCTGCGTCCACCATAGGCTTCTCCTGTTCTTTGTTCACCACTAGCTCCTCCTGTTATGTGTCCACCACCCGAACACAATCTCCCTCTCCTTAGGTGTTCTCCAACCTATGCTCAATATCTCTGTATTTCCTACCTCTGTAATAGATGTAGGGCTTCTCCCTCGGTGTCATAGTCATAGACTGCTAGCTCCACAGGCTGAGCCAGATCTATGCTCTGATACCATTGTAATATCCTGTTTCCGGGATATCCCTCAAACCCAATCAATCTCTAACCAGATAATCAAACTCTAACCAGATAACACACATGTGATATAGTAGCCGGAAAGCTCAAGAGATAAAAATAACAGTGATGCAACATACAATAATGTATACACGGAATATAAGCAGATACTCAAGAAATGCAGAGAGAAATGCTAAGCCATTTTATTATACTGAGTAATGGAAAGAGTACAGGAGGTGATCAGAAAGATAACACCTCTACTTGCACAAGGCAAGTGAAGAAATACACTCAGAATAGTAAGGAAATGGCCCCTCTCTGAACTGCATCCAAGCTGCCGGAGAACTGCAGTGTTGCTGCTACTGCTGGAATCAAGTGAGGATTTGGAGTTGTTCCTCTCCTCAGAAAATGCTGAAAATCTGGAATCAGTCTCTGCTCAGTAAACCCAGAAAAGCCCAGAAAGCTATTCTAAAATGGCTGACCCCTGAAAATCACCCCCTTGAGGATCCACGCAATCCCTCAAGTCTTTGCGCTGCCACTGAATAAAACCCTCCAAGATTCTACCTGAAACTCTGCCAAAATCCTCCAATATGCAAGGGCTATCCCTTGCTCAATCTCCCAGCTCAAATCCTCCACATAAACCCAATCCGAAACTCCTACCAGAAGGAACTGCGTCTTCCTCTCTGAAGATTGTGCAGTGATCAAAAAGCTCAACTCCTCCTCACTCCAAAGATCGATCCTCCTACAAAAGACTGCTGAAAACTACCTTGCCCGAGCAGGTACTCGAATTCCCCCGGGACTAAAGGTGAGATCTCCGAACGAAGACACTCGATGCACTAAACAGTGCTGCAGACAGGCTAAACAGCCAGCGTGCTCTAAGTCGAAGTGACTAGCTTAAAATGCTCATAATCGAATGCCAAAATGAGGAGGCTCCTCTCTCCAACGTAGCCATCTCTTGCCACGTGCTCCTCTTCATCTGCGCAGTCCCTCCAAGTGTCTGCGTGGGCCCCTTTCTCTACGTGGTCCTATGGTCCCCTTGGCTCCCCTTTAAGTTACAATGTTGTGCTACTAGGGAGTGACTTTATTCTAAAAGTGAGTTATGTCCCCCTTTCCTCACCTTTTTATTTATAAATAACTATAGAAGGCAAAATTGAGCAAAATCGAATATTCTAATTAGCCATGGCTAATTAGGAATATTACACAAATCTTTTCCACAAATGAGCTATGTAGAGCATAAAAGATAGAAGCCTTATGTTACTTATGTCCCTATGTTGTCCAAAAGAGCAGTAAATGAATGCTATGACAACAATATGTAACCGTTAGTCTAGAGCACTTTAGATGAAAAATGAGAGGTACATATGCATGCCAGATGTCAAACCAAGTTTTGCTAACACAAGAGCTTTAATGAATCAACCCTTCTATGATGCAATTGCCACTGTTATATCAGACTTACGATGCAGAGATAATAGTCACCAAAACTTGTAAATGTATTTGAAATGATGAATACCCAATTTCAACCATTGAATTAACAATGTATTAGGAAAGTTGCCAGCTAATTTTATGATAGTTTTATGAAAATTTTAGCACTGTTATGAAAGGTTTATCTTGTTGTAGCAAAATAGTGAGAGTTAGAGGGTTTGGAGATCAAATCCTTAGGCCTTGAAGGAACTTGCCCAAATTCTTCAAAATTTCTCCAATATCTTTGCCACCTGAAAACACAAACTTTTACCCAATTTCTCTGCAAAACACACCACGAATTAGCTTTAGAAAATCAAATGACCAAACAAAGATGGAAAGAGGGAAAAGGTGGGCTAAGAAGAAGGCTGGAAGGTCAATAATTATCCAAGGAAAGGTAGCGGCAAGGGCACAAGGCCAATTGGGCCTGCGGTCAAGGGGAAAGAGGCCCTAGGGAAAGAAGGGACCGAGGTTTTGGAAGAGTCTAAGGCCTTGAAGGCCTACTGCAAGCCCTAAAGGGGTTGTGGCTAGGAGAAAAGGAGGTTGGCAATGAAGTTGAGGGGGGAAAGGAGAAGAAAAGAGGGACCCGAAGGGAAAAGGAGGGAGACAGCTAGGGAAAAAGGGAGAAAGAGGGGGGTTGAGGAAGGAAAGAGGCCGCAAAAGTCTATGATCAGGTCTAGAAAATATGACAACAGGCCTCAAAGGGGCCACGTAAGGGCCTTAAAGGTCAAAAATGTCTCTACCTAGGGTTGGAGGGCAGACAAGAGTTACGGCTAGGTTAGGAAGGGAAATGCTGGGCCTAGAGGCCCTAATTTTTTTCGAAACCCTCACAAAACTTATTTTGGCTTAAGATCTCTAATATTCACCCAAATCACTGCAAAATCCTTCAATGCTGGCCTTGCAAAAATTTTGGAGACTAGATCTTACCCTCAAGGGCCTAGATCTAGCTCAAACCCCAACAAATCTTCTTGAAATAGCTTGGATATCACCTGCACAAATGAAAAATAAAAATACCCAAAACCTCAATATATACAAAAATTTAAGGAGATCTATAAGTTTGTTGGGTCATCGAAATTCCTTGCAGAGAAAAGGAGGATAGACATAGTCCTCGAAGAAAGTGAAGTCATTGAACATATAAATGGAAAGGTCTCCTCTGAATACATGGAAAGGGATTCTTATGAAAGGTCCCCTCATACAGCAGTATTGCAGACATCAAAGAGATGTATATGATAAAGAAAGGTCATATCACTTAGATTTGATCCACACAAAATTGAAGGTATCAAAGGATGAAGGGATATCTTCATAAGATCTCAACTGCAAGATCTGGGAGAGATGATAAGGAGATAATCATCATTGTTCTAAATGCATTAAATGATGAGAAAGGTAACAAATGTCTACAAGGATAAGAAAGTTATCCCATTCAACAACTTGTGGTTTCTATGCAAGATAGGAGATGACAGGTTGAGGGCAAAGGTGTTGAAGGATCAGATGAGAGGATGCAGACATTTTGTCGAAAGGAAAGAAAGAACATAGCTAAGATTCAATGCAATGAGCATTACAGGAAAGATTGTCCTAAACTCAAGTAGCAATAACAAGAAAGATAGAGAAGAAGTCCATTTCACCGAAGAAGTGGAGAGAGATGAAAGAAGGGAGTCCAAGGAAGAGGAGAAGCATTAGAAGTAAGAGCTCGTGACATCACCATAGGAAACATGAAGGATGTACGATAATCAACTATGAGGGATATAGATCTTGGGAACCTCATTGGAAAATTAAAGGAAGGAAGAGATCATGAGATATGCAACCATGGTAAAGACAATCAACGTCCGAAAGACCAAGAAGATTTGACTTAGAAATCTCCAGAAAATATATGAAGACTTTGATGGAAATCTGAAAAAGATGAAGACCCTTGACAATGGATATCTTTGGGAGATGTGTCAACATATATGAAGGATGCTAATACCTACAGGAAGATGTCATGATGAA
This sequence comes from Pinus tabuliformis, assembly GCA_031772625.1. Classification (NCBI taxonomy): domain Eukaryota; kingdom Viridiplantae; phylum Streptophyta; class Pinopsida; order Pinales; family Pinaceae; genus Pinus; species Pinus tabuliformis. The sequence continues at coordinate 484,458,766 of CM062804.1, forward strand.
AGACCATCACAAAATTAATTTTGATTTAAGTGTTCATTTCTTATTTTTGAACAAATATCTAGATGGGCTTATGCAGGGCTATTGAAGAGAAGAACTATGAATGTCTTCCATGAAGAACCATGTAGAAGGATGCAAGAACCTTCCAGAAAAGAAAACATGATGAAGGTAGCATAACATGAAGCAATACATGGAAAGGGAAATGCTGGGCCTAGAAGAAGTCCCCTAAAAGTTGAAGAAGTCCCCAAAAGATGAAGACTCCACAACAAAGAAGAAATTCATGACATTGAATAAAGGAGTTCTTCAAGCAGCTGGTTGTCCCACTATCTCCACCCGAGGCGCTATTGAAGGTCCCTATTTTGAGAGGGAGCCTGGAAAGTTTCTTACTTGGAAGAAACTTGGAAATTCCTAAGCCATGAGGGAGCTTAGGTACATTCCTTGTGTAGGAATCAGTAAATTCTTTTAATGGAATAGATATGTCCTCCCTAATTGAGAGGGAGAGATAGGCACATCACTTTGGTCTTCACCTAAGAAGATAAAATGAGAGGATTGGGTAATCATTTGGCATCCGATACTCTTTGAGGATGAGATAGGGAATCCAATAGAAGTGTAGTTGTGGAGGACTGATATTCTTTGAGGGATGGGGAGTCCAAGAAAAGAATAGTCCTCATGGGACATATCTTGAGTACCTGGGTAGGGTATGTTCCGAGAGAGATAATGATGAGAGTGTTTATAAATCATTGGTCTTGCCAACATTGAGCTCAGATCTTGTGGAGAGATAGAGCTGTTAGTTAAGGCCTAGCTATGTAACACTACTGGTTGATATGATGCTAAACAAATGGGTTACCAATTTGATTTTTCTTATGAGAAATTCTTCAAGATAGAGAATGACCAAGTACCATTATGAATACCTCCTTCGTTAAGAGGGAGTGTTGTAAAATGTAACTAGGTTCGATCTTCATGAATGACATGTAATTATGATCTTTGTAAATGATGAAATGAAGAGAATAAAATTATTATTGTAATGCCTTGCTTCATGGGTTTCATGAGCAAGAGGTCTATTTTAGATGGCTCCCATTGGGAGCCTTAGGGTTTGTCAAAGAGTCAATGCCATGTATAAAGAAGCTCTTCTTGAGCATATGTATCAAATGTATATAAGTCTACAAAGCCCTCCAACAACAAGCACTAGCTTTCTTCCTCATGTCGGCTTCAAGCTATGGAGACACCTCTATTCAGATGTATAAGTCGGCTTATATTGATAAGCAAACCACTATATATAGGCATGTATACACTTCACGTATCACACAGTTTAGAATTCAGATTCCTCTAAGATTTTCGATGATAGCTACCACCAACAATTCATATATTTTTGGATGGAGAGCACAATGATGAGTTTGGACTTCTAGCACAATCACCTAACAGTTCGGATCTCTAGCTTGTGATGGATAGTTTCGGATGTCATATCAGAGTACACAGTTCAGACTAAACAAAAGAGACAACGAGGGTTTGTTAAGGATAAAGTTCAGATATCCACAGTGAAAGAAGTTCAGATATGTCTCTCTGTAATTTCGGGTAGACAGTGACAGTGAGAAGTTCGGATCTTCTGGAAAAGTTCTCAATATTACAGTAGAAAGATGCTATTCAGATTGTTGATTTGGGGTAGCATGGGATGTGCCCTAAGACTCAAATTTTGCAGGGAGGCTTGGGCACAGGTATTCCAAGGAACCTATAAAGCGTTTTGGGAAATTCCACCCAGAAGTGATTTTATTAAAATAATTAATATTTTTAATGGGGTTCCTAAGTCTAAACTTAGGAAAATTAAAATATTAATGGGTATTAATCTAATCAGGGGTGAAACTTCTAGAAATAGCCACAGATCAAGCCAAAATGATTTGAGTTGTTGATTAAGATGTAATATAGGCCGTTGGTTGTCCAACAGGAAGATATAAGAAGGGCTTGAGGGTCATTTGGAAAACACATAGAGAGAGAGAAAATCGATTTTCCGAAGTGAGAAGTTCTTAGGAGGAAAAATCGATTGAGGAGATCTCTTGTAGTTGAGGGGTAGGGATAACAGCTTTTGGAGAGAGAGATTTTCAGCCGGAGATACATCAGCAGAGAGAGGCAGTGTGTGATCCAGAAGCCTTGACGTAGAGGCTGATGCAGGGCTAGAAGGGCCACGCTGAACTAGCATAGAGGGAGAGAGAGGAGTTTGAAATTTACAGGGGAATTCGATCTTCAGAAGCCGGGAGCCTGGGTGAGACTGGGAGGCAAAAATTGAATTTCCTGGGCAACAGATCAACCAGCCAGAGAAGTGATGCAACACCTAGACAACTTGACGCTGGGTTGACGCAGACACTGCGCAGAGGCAACCAGAAAAGCCGGGGGGCAGTCAGTTTGGGGTTGGATCAACTAGGATTTCTCAGTGATTGTGTGAGGTAAAACTCACAAAGCTTCTGCCAGTATTTCTCTCTGTAACTGAATAACCCTGTGAGGTATTCAGTGATGTATTCAAATTTTGCTATTGCTTAATAATAATAAACCCTTAGAGCTGTTGCACCGGTTTTCCCGCATTGGGTTTTTCTGGGGACTTTTGTCCAAAAATAACTGTGTCCTATGTGTTTCTATTTTCCTTGCTCAGTTTCTATGTTTCAGAATCATATTTAATTGGTGTAGGCTGCTTCAGTAATTTACTTCAATGTTTCAAGAAGAAATCTGAAATAAGCTTGTAATGTAATTTACAATCTAGGTGAAGTAGATTTAGTTGGTTGCAGTAGGATTCCTGAGATTGTTAGATCTAAGAATTTTCACACAGATGAGGGTATCTATACCACAACTTGATGATGTATAGAAGCCACGATTTGGTGATATGAAGGAGTTGCTATTAAGTGAAGTATTACAATGTTTTGGTGATGCTGCAGTAAGGACAGTTTGGTGACAATACAATGATATGGTTCAGTGCCATCTCAAGTATGTCTACAATTCGTTGCTATCACATTATGCTTAGAAAGAAGATGATCTCAAGAGGAATTGAAAGGAGGAAGGAGAAGACAGTTAAGAAGAGCTAGTGTCTTGGTCTTGGTATTCGTAAATTGGAATCTCTATAAGAAGAATTTGTGCGGGTTTTCCTCTCAAAGAGTGATAGGTTTTGGCCCTAGCTCATAGCCTACATGATGTGTTTCTTGTCTATTTATGTTCATGCATTGGTTACTGTTTGATGAAGAAGAATATTAATAATCTAACATGAAGAAGATCCGAATCTAAACAAGTAAAAATCATTCACAAGCAATCACTAATAAAAGAGAAATCACCTAATGTTGATGCCCTAGATTTTTCAACACCCCAGAATATTCATATCATGATTCCTTTTTGTTGAGCTAAATTGAGACCGAGGTACAATCCATAAGCCTCTGCTTGGATATTTGTCTTCTTGCCCAAACCCCAGGCAAATCTATCTTCAATTATTCCCTCAAGATTAATGAGGATCCCTCCCCCTCCTACCACCCCAAGAACCTTGATGTTGGTGGCATTGATTGTTGAACTTTGTTGATGTTGGTGGTATTGATTGTTGAACTGCTCTACCATGGCCTTAACAAGAATGTGCCCTTCACTCAAAGGAAAATAACTGGTTACGCATGCTAAGATTTTTCTACCACATTATAAGGTTGAGGAGATGAACCCTTCACTCAAACCATAATCACTGGTTAGGCATGTTAAAATTTTTCTATTTCTATCATATTATAAGGTTGAGCAATCCAAGTCTGAAGGCTTTGAGCTAGATGACGTTTATGTATCTTTTGTTGATGATCTCATTTCTAGTATCGTTGAATCACTGATGAGTTTCATGAGTGATCATACTCTGAGCCAGATTGTTTATGTAGCTCATGTTGATGATCCCTTGTCTAGTAGTGGTGGTGACTTTGATCATGATGAGGAGTGATCATGTTGATCACTGATATGTAGACTTGTAGTAGGCCAGTGGGCCCATAGCTTGTAGCATTGTTTTTGGACTCTAGAGGCCATTTAGAGCATCCTTGATTATGTATTTTGTTGTTGATATGTATTGCACTCGGTGCCAATTTGATATATTCACCTTTACATGGTATATAGATTAGCAAAATTCGCATATTTTGTCTCTATTGGTTTGGAATCAGGGTTTTAAATCTTAAAAGTTGTTTTTTTTCATTAAAAATTGATTATTTCATGTATTTTTTTAAAGACCGGTTCATTGAGATCTGACCAGGCTTGGTTTGGCGGTTCCAATTTGAAACTCGGATTGATAGGTGGACGGGTCCGGTCACTGGTTCCGGTTTTGAATACTATGGACCAATGTTACCAGATTCGGAATCAGCAATAAATCGGCAAGCCAAAAGAGCGAAGAGTTTTAATCGGATCGGGAAAAAATCGTTGAATTCATTAAATAAAAATATACACATATATTGAATTAAAAAAACCATTTTTCATTAATATTGGGTAAAGGCATGTCCAAACAATGCATAATATCAATAGATGTCCAAAATATCATGAATAAATAAGTATCTCATATATGTTATGAGTCCAAACATGATCCAAAGCACTGAGTCTTGAGTCCTTAGAAGCATATGCTTCTAAAAGTTTACAATGTTATCTGAAAAGTGCCACCCTTGAAAGTAGTCAAGATATGGCTATTTTCTCTAAATATATATTCCTTTGCAAGGCAATCAAATTCTCTAAATGTTTTCAGAAAGCGAAGAGGTTTGGGTTTTAAGGAGTGTTGGTTAATCTTAGAGCATCTAGTGAGCATTTAAGAGTTTTGTGTTTTAACTTTTATCATGTGATTCTTTGAAGTATCCATGTAAATGAGGTTACCTTCCTTTCTTCCATTCTGATCTCAAAGTTTCTCTCTTACCAAGTAAATAACTTTACTAGAGTACACCCTTTTGCTTCTGGAATCTGCATCTAATCATTGGTTTATTATTTCATAGAAAGTATCAAAACTGTCTTATTTTTTGTCTCATGCACCAGTCAATTCGGATTGACCTTCTATTTCTTGTATTCAATCTTCAAGCTCTTTAACTGAAATAAAATATTTCGCTAGAATAGTTTCCCAATATTATTTTTGTGATGGCATCCAATCAAATTGTGACGCTCTTTAGTCAGATAGTGAATTATAACTTTTGTACCTTGTTTTGCTAGGAGTATTTAACTATTTATTCACAACGTAGACAAGTCAGGGAATATAAGACAGAAACAGACACGAGTTTGCATGGCTTTCGTCAAACTCCATTGCTGGATACTGATGTCCTGGCATGACTGAATCAACAACAAGAAAATAAGAAATCCAAGCAGAAAATGGAAATATATCTGCAAATATGTATATTATTATGGCCTCGAGAGCTTCTAATATGTTACGCTTTTACTCAAGATGTCAATGGATTGGAATATTAAATCAGAAATCAATGTCAAAGTTTCAAACCCATATTTTCTAGACCTAGTCACAACGACAGATTGAGATAGTTTTTAATATCCGGATCTTTGGTTTCCTCAAACATGGCTTGACTGCGCTGCCATTGTTTACGCATAGATTTAGAAAATTATTACATCTTGTTTCCATCGTTGTTGTGGCAGTTATTAAAATTATTTTTATCGAAACTGTACAGTGAGACCAAGTTACAACCCACGCTTTCAATCAGCAAAATGCTCATGTGTTAGTTTATTTCCTCTGACGTGTAAAGTGGAACTCGACCACTACCCATGTGTTCAGAGTCCAGACTTGCCATGATTTGCTAAATTTCAATAACAGCTTAAAAAATAAAAATAGACAAAAGTTATAGTTATACCGAAACCCACGAGAGATTGAGGAAAACCCGTCTGACTGGAATGCGGCTTCTGTGCGAGTCTGCGGCATCTCAACAGCGCCTGCATCTGTCTCGGCAGCATCTGTCTCAGCGGCAAAGTGAAATGGACTCTGTCTCAGCAGCAAAGTGGAATGCATATGGACTCTGTCTCAGCAGCGAAGTGAAATGGACAACAATCTCAGCACCGTCTGGACTCTGTCTCAGCAGCGAAGTGGAATGTGTCTGTCTCAACAGCATGAACAAGCAAACGACAATCCAAAACCCGATAAAGCGACAATCCAAAATGGCGGGACTCGGGAAAAAAATGTGAAAACGGAAAAATCGGCAGAATCGCGAGTCAAACTCGCGTTGACCACGAGTCAAACTCGGTCAACGCGATTTGACTCGCAAAGTTTCAAATCAGATCTTTTCACGTGCGACCCGATTATGACTCGCGATTAATCGCCAAAATCGGCGATTCCTGTTTCACTGCTATGGTCCGGTCCCTAAAGAAGAAATTTAAAGGAATACTTGTTAGAGATAACAAGTTCTAGAAGATGATTAGTAAAGCAATCACCATTCAATATAACTTAAAGATAAATTAAAGATCAATTTAGCAAGTATGAATTTCTATTAGCATATAATGAAATCAACGAGATGTCTAGCTAGACGAGAGACTAGTGCCTTTAGCTAATGCTCAAAGATAAGTTATGATACTTGCAAATAAAAAATAATCTTTCAAGTTACAAGAATAACAATGCTGCAAGACAAGCGTTAGTTAAACAACGACAAATTTGAATTATAAACAACTTAGAGATTTGAGCAACAAGATTTAAAATAACACTTGCAAGAAGAAAGCTTGTACTGAAAGAGAAATGCTCCAGTATGATACAATCAATTGAAATAAACAAGTACAAGGATATTGAATGGAATCTTGCAAGTAAATGATTAGCTCACAATCTAAATTGCACTATAACCATTTGATATGCAAAATGAAAAATGTTATTAGCGAGTCTGTGAGATCAAGTGGACTTGATAAATCTTATTATATGCCTAATCTGAATGAAAAATGTTATTAGCGAGTGTGTGAGATCAAGTGGACTTGATAAATCTTATTATATGCCTAATCTATGGTTTGACTTCCCCTCAACTCCTTCTACTTGGTAAGGACTGAGGTTGTTGCAAGAAAGCTAAGAAAGAAGGCTAAGGTCTCATTAACGATGCCCCCTTAGGACTTAAATACAACTTGTGCGCCTTCATTCCTACAAGGGCTCAACCACAAGAGAACTGCCAGGTCACATGTTTTAACCTTTGCTCCAAACTCAAATCTAGGAAATTGAATGATAGTTAGGGAAGGTTGTCGTAAATTTCTATCAACCAAGCTTATGCTTGGAGGTAAACTTTAGAGAATGCAATATGCAAACTAGATCTAAAATAAAAATTAGGAATGAGATCTAAAACACGTGCTTCAATGAGATTAACAATTAGAGTGAGATGTTTCAAAAGTGAAATATCTTAAAATATGTCAATAGCATAATACCATTCCCCTTATATGATCAAATTAGCAATTAGTACTTTGAGGACAAATTATGACATCAATATGAGATTAATTTATGCCAATGATCAATGAAGCAAGTGAAAATCTCCCAATGAAACAAAGCAAATTAGATCAATAAAATGGAGAAGCAACTTCAATGGAAATGAGATCAGGAGATGAGCTACTAAAATGTAAATTGAAGCAAGTTAGATCTAAAACTATACTAATGACAATAAGATCAAGTGGTTAACCAAATTACACAATGAAATCAAAGCAAACTAAAATGATGAGTGATTTAGAACCACTTGCAAAATGAGAATTAGGAACTAGATCTAGAAATTAGATAATGCATGAAACTAAACTAATCTAGCAAGTTAATGATCAACAGATCAAGAAGTTCTCCTACCAAATGAGGAGAAGGGATACCATGGGGAAAACCCCAAGTTCCCTCAAGGAAAATATGTTCTTTATTATTATGATTACGAAAGAGACCCTCTTAGGCAAGAATGAGAGTTTATATCTTCAAGAAGAGTTTACAAAATGGGGTTTTAAAAGCAAATACCCTTTCCTTGAGATGTCAATATTGCAAAGGAAGATTTTACAATGGTTTAGCAAAATTCTCAATAAAAATTTCACCAAATGAGGAAATCGATTTTTCTCCAAGAAGCCTGACGCTAAAGATAGACCTCTAATTTTGTAAGAGGAATATACAAGAGAAGAAGGAGGGACCCTCTTTATGCTCACGACTAGAGGGGAAATGGCTGCAAAAATATAAATTCAAAGTTTCTGCACCTTCAATAATTGCCCTCTTCAAATATAACCCTTCAATTTTTTTGTTTGTTTGTTTAAACTCCTAGATGTGCAGGAAACTCGCACAACAAGGAGGAGAGTCTCTTTAGGCTTGCAGATTAGAGAGAGAAGCCTCAAAATGAAAATGACTTGTCAAAAAAATTCCGATCTTGCTTCAAAAAATGAAGACGACCTCCAAAAAAAAAATTTGATTTGGAATTTAGCTTGGAAACCCTAGCCATCTAAGAGAGTAGAGGGTTTGATCAACAAACAAGTGTTGAGCTTCAAAATTTCAATTTGTCTCTTCATCTTCAAGCTTCAACTTGCAAAAATATTTTCAAGATAATTCTCCAAGCCAAACCCTTACTCCATTTTTCAGATTTGCAAGAAAATAGAGAGAAAATCCAAGATATATACAAAATCTATATACAAAAGAAATCACACACACACACACAAAATGGGTTAGACATATATACAAAATTTACAGATATACTAGCCCAAAGAATGTGAGGACAACTCTGCTCTTGGGTAGCAAAAATAAAAGCTCTAAAGTAGCTAGATCTGACAATTAAAGTGCGTAAAAAGATAGATCTCAATAATTAATGATAATATATGCAAGCTATGGCCAATAAACCCCCTTTGAAGTTATCTTATGATAAGCCTTTGAGATAGATCTAAGTGGGTTTTTCCTCTTCTATGCTGGAAACTTGGTTAGTCCAACCAAAAATGTCCCCCAAACGCTGAAGCTCTGATTCATAAAATAGATCTCTACACACTTCCAAATGAATTTGTTAGATCCATAACGTATTAGACAACAGAAGACTAGGGGTCCAACCAAAAAGCCACTAGCGCTTCCAGATCTAGAGTGGTTCTCTAATCCAATTATCAATGCAATATACCTATACATCAATAGATCCAAAAATGACAAATGGAGATAACAATTTAATAAGCACTAGTAGAATATTAAGCACAAATGAATTAGGAAAATAATACCACAAACGCAGAAGAAAACACCACCGAGAGCAAAGGCTCAATTTATAGAAAAAATGAGAGAGAGAACTTAGAAGCTCCCCTAAGTGGAAAACAACGAGGTCCTAAGAGTTGCTAATCTTTGACCATAAGAATTTTGACCTCCTCAAAAAGCCCCTGCGTAGATCTCAGGGGAGGTAGACATTTACCTTGATGGAGGAGCTAGGTAGAGAAGAAACTTGATCCGGGAGTGGGTTGGACCACAAGAAAATATTTCCAACCTTTTTCCTCAAAAAATTCTCATTCAATTTAACCAACTTAGACCACCTCCTTTAAAAAATTTGATTTGCTGGGAAATTAGCTCCTTTTCTAGACCATCCAATTTCCTTTGTAATTTTCTTGCTTGATTTGTAGAGATTCCTTCACTTTTTGACTAGACTTCTTTTTTGGGAAAGTCTACTTGATATTTTTTAATCATTTTCCACTTGGAGAGAATTTTCATTTTTCTCTCATTTTATTTTCTGGCTAATTTTTGGCTAATTATTTGCCTTTTTTTGCCAAAAAATAGAAAAATGGGTTTTTGAGGGGTATAGCATTTTTCCACCCTCAAAGTGTGTCTAGATAGAAAGTTGAGGTGTAGAGGTCTAATTTTGATCACTCATACCCTCTACAACTTCTATAGACAACACTTATTGCATTTTATATCCAATAATTATTAGAATCCCGACTAGTGGGAAATTTTTAATAATTATACACTGATACTTAGACATAACCAAATTTTGTGAGGCTTTAGAGATGATCTAGTATGGCAATTTACATTGACTCTACACACTAGGACTTCACCTAAGACCTTACCATCAAGCCTCACTCTAGCTTTGGGGTATGACTGAGAGAAAAACTTAACTAAATATTTAGTGTTGAGAAACACAAATAATTATCTAAGGGAAGAAAATTCCCTGGAGCGAAAACTTTTTAGCAAAATCCTAAGCTACCTAGGTGTGTTACATGTCTCATTTTTTATCATACTAGAATCATTTTTACAGTAACCCTGTAGGGCTGCAGAATTTGGAATAAGAAATGATGACCAAAAGTTGAATGATGATGATGAATTATGAAATTATGGCTGATTGGATGATGCTGGAATGCTCAAAGTGCACTTCGATCATGGAGTAGTTGACAAATCATCAAATGTACATTTGAGTGGTCAACAAGGCCTTGGGATGCTAGGGGATGTTAAATTTGGCAACTAGGGCCAAATCCCACCTTGGGACAACGCATTTGATGGAGATAATGATTGCACTAAATTCCTCTTTTCAAGAGGACCAAAATCGATATAAAGATCGTCTCATTTGGACAAGTGGAAGTGTGATTTTGAATTTTTTGTTTTCTCACATGTAAATTATTAAGCTCAACCTCACCTATATGTCGACTCATCAAGCCCAATAGTCACGTCTTTGGACCCCAACGAATAGTATATATAAAGGTTCTCACACACATCTCTCTCTTAAATGGCCGTAGAAAGAAAGCTAGCTCGAACGAAGGAGGGGACTGTTTGGCGTTTTGTTTGGGCTACATAATGAGCTGGGTTCCTAAGGCTGGAGGTCGAGTCTGCTAAAGGAATGTTTGGGCATAAGTTGGGTATTGTTCTGGGATCCTTTATCTCCTGTAAGATATCTGAGCCATCCTGGAGGATTACCACAGGAATTAGGAGGGTTTTGTGGTGTGAAAACCCTCTCCTTGGTAGGCCGCATTCTCAAGGAGCCTACTTCATGCTAGCTGGAAGAAAGGATGATTTACTAAATCCATAATAGATAAGACAAAAGCACATCAAAACCATAACAGGTAGGAGGGTTTTCGATTTCGTTACCTGCAGGGACACTTGTTGGCTATGGATTTTCTAATCGAGCAAGGGAAAATAGAAATGCTCTCTCTAGTCGGTGGGAATACTGTGAGTCTCACCCTCTTGCATAATTCCAACTCCATCCACGCTAGTTTTGTTAGAGTAATTGGGAGAAGAAACAAAAACTATCATATTTCGCGTGTATCAAATTGAATTTAATCGTGTCAATCACTGAGCCAAATTGAATTGCCAAGTATTCGAATTTTTCAGGTCGATTCGGTCGAATTCGGTAGCTATGATTTTAAGTTGACACTTAGATGATTAACCCATGGACAAGAAGTCCCAGAAGATAGCCATCATAAAATGATTGTCATTGTCATGCCAATTTCGATGGTAGGTGGTGCGTCTCCTAATTTATCATGGTTGAGGAGTTATGACTACTTAAATATTGAAGCCCCCTTCTTGTGGTCAAAGTCCCCAAAATGAGATGATGTGGCAACTCATCATTTTTTGGGAAATTTGCTCAAATAATGTGGCCAAGAAGGACTTTTAATGAAGAATTTAATTAATTATTTTTGAAGTTAAATTTTGCTTGCTACACCATGGTCAAGGGCATGCAATTAATTAATTTTGGGGGACAAGTCGGACACGTAAAAATATTTCACTTTGGCTCCAAAATTAGAATTCAAAATCAAGTCGGCTCCCTCCTTTTTTCTCAAGTCTGCTCCATATGAGATACACCCTTTCTCCTCTATAAAAGGGCACTCGTTTCCTACACAATTACATGGATTAAATGCTGATCAAAAGCAAGATATCTCTGTAATCTTCTGCGGCCAAGTCTACTCTTGCAAATCTGATTTGGAGGTCGAATTTCTGAAGGGTCTTGGGCTTAATTTTCTTTTCTATTGGGCTGGGTTCTTGAGCAATTTCTGAGCTCATTCGGCCTCCTTTGAGGCACATCTGGGACATGTTCTGAAGCATATTCATAAAAGAAATTTATTCTCTTGTAGGATTAGTCAGACTCCTTGAACACATCTAACGGATTATCTCTGTCTCTGCGGCTGGTGTATCTCACGGAAATCTGAGGTTTGTCTTCTTATTTTCTAGTCATGATGTTTCTGGAATATATTTGCGGCCCTTTCTAGATCATATCTGTGGCTCCTCTGAATTATATTTGCAGTCCCAAGTGAGGCATATCTGCAGCATCTGAAGGTTACTCGACCTCCCTTTTACCACAAAGGTTCGGACTTATACATTCAGCCCTTGATCTGTCCTGTAGCACATGAACTTGGCCCTCTTGATTACACTTTCAGCCCTCTTGGATCAGGTCTGTGGCTTATTTTTGTTTCTAAAGGAGACTTGGCTCATCATAATCCGAGTTCATTTGAAAACACATTTGTACCAAGTCTGGAACAAGAACGTACTAAATCTGAGCCCTAACAATGACTGCTCTGCAGTAGTGTGCTGATACAATATACCTGGTCTGATTAAAGCATCAATGCGAGTTTCCCTGAAGAGAATTCTCATCAAAATCCAAGGTGAAGATCAGTCCATTTACTAAGGTATCTTGGCAACGTGTAATTTGACTCATTCTATAGAAGTCATGTGGATTGAGGTAAGGTTGTTGATTTGAGGCATACTAAACCTACTCGGAATACTCTCTTAACTATCTGTGCCAATTTGAGGTGGAATATATAGATACCTTATGGAGTTCTGAAGCCTTATTCTAATATGCGTTGAAGCTCTGACCTAATTAAGGTTTGCAATTCTGAAGTGTGTTTGAATTTCGTTGAAGTTTATTCTCGTGGCACTGAGTTACTGGCACATCAATCTTCTATTGGAGCATCTTTTTCTTGCTGGTGTTTTTCATTATTTTCAAAGAATATCCTCGGCACATCACTGTGTTAATTTTCAAGGACTGTCTAAGGTTCTATAGATAGTGCAATATTTTTCTGAAGCAGCATCTATGGTTCACAGTTCTGAGACATAAAGTCAAGTTGTAAAGGTGAAGTTTGCAGGAGATAAGGACAGTGAAGGTCGGACCAATATTGCAAACATCTTGCACCAACAGACATCTCCAGGTACAACAATGGCACATTTTGCATCAATAGTCTTTCCTTGAGCTGTGAAACATGTTCAATAATTGTTGAAATAAATATCGTTGACTGAAGGCTTTACATTGTTACAATCAAAATAGCAAAGGTGGTCAATTTAAAGAGAAAGTTCTGAGGTTTTGAAGAGTCAGGAATGTTGACTGACCGTTGCATTTTTGAAGCCTACATCAGTATTCCACAGTGTCTGTTTTGATTGAATGAACATATGTAGTGAAGTTGTCTTGCTGACCATTGCTATCATCATATGAAATTGTCAAAATTTGATAAATTGTTGTATTAGTGTTGGTTAACCATTAGATGTCTGTCAAGAAGCAGGGAGAGTTTGATATGATACTGCTGCCTAGTTGACCAGAATTACTGTTGAATATGTGCATTGTAGAGAAGTTTGTCGTTGATGCATGTTTGATGAGTTAGGATTTGACAGCTTGATGAGTAGAGAATATTGTTGACAAAGAGCAGAGAGAAGACAAAGTTGTTGAGGTTTTCCAACTAGGGTTTGGTGCAGAAGCAAATTTGATTGAAGCTAGGGTTTGATGTACAGATTGAGCAGAAGAAGATTTGATTGAGCAGAGAATGTATTGTTGTTTATTTTGTATTAATTTTGAGCACATGTTGATATAGTCTGAAAACTATGAAACGTGGTGCGCTTGCTGAACATGGTGGTTGGGTAGTGCAAGGCAAGAGAGTGGAGTCTCCTTCAGGTTGGAGCTTGAGAACACTTCAAGGTGGCAGGGTGGTTCTAGCGTAGGTTGGAGCCTATGTAGGGTGTTGGAGCATCCTTCTAGTTGGAGCTCTGGTAAACCAAGGCATTGGAGTGCGCTTACAGTTGGAGCCTCCTTTAGTTGACGCCGTAAACCTTGGAAGTTGAAGCTCCCTAATTGATGTAAATTTTGAAGACCTATATTATGAAGCGTTCGGTGGTTTTTCTCCCGGAAGGGTTTCCACCTAAAAATCTCGTGTATTGGCTTGGTGTCATGCATTATTGAATGGTGTTATTTACTGTTCATGTGATGTGATGATGATTTATGTGTGATCTAATGGTAATGTGAATTTAATGCTCTGAAGATTAAAAATTAACTAATTGAAAGGAAACACTGATTCACCCCCTTCTCAGTGTTTCCAACAGGTTATCCTTGCGATGATAAGTGAGGGCTTGCACATCACTTTTTGACCCCATCGCTTGAGTAGAAGAGTGCCACATCACCTCTCTTGCTCTCTAGGTGATGAAATTGGGCACCATGGTGATGACGTCTTGGTTTGGAGGCATTTTTGGGGCATTCCCAGGGACGTGGGGCTACTCCTTAGAGTATGTAGCACTTATTTACCCACTTGACACTTGTGGCATTTAGAGCTCATTTGGAGGATGATGTCATAGTAGAGGAGGCATTTTCTCCCACATGTGTGGGCATTTGCCATCTTTTGTTATGTTTTCGAGCTATGAGGTTGGCTTGTAACCTTATTCTTGTGGAACACTCAAGTAAACTTGCAATTAGGGATTTTTATTTGTATTATTGTAGAAATGAGGGAGATAATTCTCATATAAACAGAGACTCCCCTCATTTCATTTTATCATCATCACACATTCTATTCTCTTCTTTGCAAAGAGAGTGCGAATTAGTCTTTTTCACTACAATGGGCAAGATGTGATCTTTTATGGTACAAATTTCTTGTGGAGTTGATCTTTTCCATGGATATGCTTTTTTGGGATTGAAAGAAGTGTTGCTTTTGAGGTTTTGTAAGTTTAATGCTTTATCATTAATATTTTTCATATTAAATATATGAACTAGGGTCTCTCTTTGTGCCATGACTAAATGCTTAATTTATGTTTAAATTTTGCTACATTATTGCATGCAAAATTGTCCTTCTTAAGGCCTATAAGAAAACTCTAAATGTGCATTCTCTATATTTATGTTTTCTTCGCAGAAAAGAAATATTTAGGGTTTTAAAAGTGGATACCCTAGCCACCTCCCCCTTACTCCATCTCAATCTTTCCCATGAAATCTAGCCCTAGAAGACTCCTTCAAACCCTTGTAGGATAAGACACTAATCCTTGGTTTGCTGACCATCCATATTTTTAATTAAATTTCGTCTTCTTTCTCCCATTCCTAAATGTGTGGGGTTAGCTGCTAATGTTTCTAGGGTATTTTAATGCATAAAAGTGAATTTTGGTTGGATGTTTGTGGCCTATAATTTAGGAATTGTATCTATATATAATATAAAGGAAAAATTTAGCGTAGTGCATGGCTAAACCTCCTTATTTAGGGCTGAAGTCATACCTCATTTGCTGTTTATGCATATATTTCAGCCATAGAAATCAATTTCCTACCCTAACCCTTGTCTCCATGGGAAGATGTTACTTCCTTGTTGTTGATCATCATTATAAAGCTTTTTCTTTGGCTGCTAGATGATATTGGGCACTTTGTTATTGCATATCAATCAAACTCTAACTTATAGCATCCTTATCTTTGGTCTAGGCATATAATATCTTAACTCTTTTTCTTGTTGCCATAAGGTCTTGGGCCACAAAGTGAGGCTTTGCACCGGGTTTGCTAGATATTGCGGCAACAGTAACTTAGCATTAGCATCTAGTTCCCACCACGACTTCTCCAATACAATACAAAGGATAGGGTGCAATGATGATGATGTGAAATGATTCTCTATTTCCTCTATTTATATGAGTGGTGATGGGGGTCAACAATACAATAAGAACATTTATTTCGTCTATTTAAATCACTGTTTTAAGATTTGGCCGACTTGGAACCGACTCGGTTGAGTTGGTCCGAGTCAAGGCCTGACCAGGTCGACTCGGCCTGTGAATTGGTTCGGCCGGCTGGGTTATTACCGAGCCGACCGAGTTGTCTAACAACTCGGCCGGCTCGGTAATAACCTGGCCGACTCGGTCGGGTTGGAGACAACAGTATAAAAGTGATATTTATGACATATGTTTATGACAATATGGCTTGACAGCAATATAAAAGTGATGCATGGTTATGATGTATGGTCAATGATCCATGGAAGTGATGCTTGGGAAATGACTGTAATGCAAAGGTTGAGGTATGACAATCATGTTTCTCTTTTGAGGTATGATACATCATACAAATTGACATGGCATTGACCTTGTTGACATAGCAATGACCTTGACACATGATTGAGTGTCTTTGAAACTTAGTAGTAGGTCAGTCATCCATGACTTGGCCTGACAATGATACATAGGGCAATAATCTTGTATGTAACAGAAATCTTGTGATATAGCAGCAACCTTGTGATATGATAGTAATCTTGGCAGTAATTTGTATGATATGTAATGACAAGTATGATAGTATTGTGTGATTAGACTTGACAATGAAATGTAATGGCGGTTACCTTGATATATGACAGTGCTCTTGATATGACAGTGCCCTAGGGCCTAGGGCCCTAAACATATAACAGTGACCTAGTAAATGATAGTCATCTCTATGTAATCCTGAAATGATATGGCAGCAATGAATGGCTTGTCCCTTTGACTTGATAGTGATAACAATAACCCCATATATGATGGTCACCTTGTTATATGACAGTCACCTTGATGTATCTAATTGGACTGTTGAAATTTTCTGACTATAGCAACTTGGTAGCTGATTGCACATCTAGGGATGCATCAACAATGGTTGGATACTAAGATTGTCTTGAAGTTTGCATTGAAGGATATGATAGTGAAGGTGTATTATGCTACAACTAGGGTTTGTTCTACAGGTTGAGATGATGAGGCAAAACAATAGCATTGTTGATAGCAGTATTTGAGCATTGATAACAAGCTGCTAGGGTTTACAAGTTAAGCAAAGCTAATGCTATGTGTTTGGAAACATGAATGAAAATCTTTAAAATTATGTTTTTTATTAAAAAAAATTTAATGTATTTTTTACAACGACCGAGTCATTGGAATCGAGCCGGTCGAGTCGATACCGAGTCGGAGTCGGAGTCAGAGTTTTAAAACATTGATTTAAATCAACAAAAATGCAAATATAAATAGTTAAGAACATGTGCTTTTTCCTTGGAGTCATTGGGTGGAGTTAAGAGGTGGGTCACATATGCACACCTATGAAGACCTAAGTTACCAGGGTCCACATTTGGATTCAAATCTGGATATGTATCTGCCAGAGATTTGTAAAAGGCAAGATCCAGATACAATGTGGAGATGGGAAGTATAGAAAAATATAAAAGTATTCTTATAATATAAAAAAATGGACTTAGAATCAAAACCATTCAGGAATCATGATAGTAGAACTATAAGATTTAACCAAAAATGAGAGCCCTCGTGCATATTACTATTGGCCATCTATGTACCATAATTAATAATTTGATAAGTTATAACTATCATTAATGATTGATAATTTTGAAACCCATTTCAACATGAGCATGAAACAGGTCATAACAACATTTTTGTGTGCCACATGCACATGTCTGTTGATTTTTGGTAGCTTTGGAGGTACTCCAAGCCTCAAGGATCGAGGGTTTGGAGGAAGGAGCTCCACAAGTGGTCTTGTGGGCTTGAAACCCAAGCCTTGGGTTTTGCACCCATCGATGTTTGGGCCAAAACCGTGACGAGACTTTGACACGCGATGGATGGACATGATAGAGGATGTTGAGACAATTCCAACGCATCGAGAATCATTGAATTCTGAGTTGTCAAAGTTGAGTTTTGAATTTTTGAAGATATAGTGTGGGCGAAATTTTCTCAAGCTCAAGTCGCACTTAATACAAGGAGCACTTCTTGATAGGTTGGACGTCACCTTAGGGAAGGCTATATAAAGGAGTGAGGAGAGGCCTCATTCCTCACATCCTAAGTGCGTTCAAGGTCAAGATGAGCTCTACGATTTAGTGTGGATCTGAGGCTAGAAGAAGGAGACAAGGCAACTGAGTTATGGAGAAGGTGTCTCTGTGTTTTGATGGTGGGTTACTAGTGTTCTAGGGTGAGGATTCTCCGTGGAAGAAGGGTGCAACTTTGAGGCAGGAAGAAAGGTGTTTAAGGTCAATTTGTGGGCAATGTGAGTATGCCTCCTTAGCCAGATCAGGGTGCAGCAAATTAGAGGTAAGTTAAGAGTATGTTTCTGTGCTATTATGTGTGTATTTTGTCACTGTTTGGGCCGCAAAGATAGGAAGCTACAACAACGAGTTCTGGAGACTGTTTGTGAGGGTCGATAGGGCTAATGCGACCCTCTCTCCTAGCTGCAGACATGTAAAGGAGGCCACAACCCAAACAATGGTGGTTACCTTTGCTAGAACGTTGTTTTGTATTGCTAGAACAAGACTGTGTGTTGTTGGTTGGTTTGTGGAGGTTCCAAGGCCAACAACAATGTATAATGATGCCTAGAAGGACAATAAGGACAAGCAAGCTAGTTTGGAAAGGGAGCCGCAGTGAATTGTAGCAGTTTTAGAGGGCTGTCACATTGTGTTAAATGCCCTAATCAGTAATAGGAAGCTACAATAGTAAAGCACAAAAATCGAGGCAAGTGAACAACAACAAGAATGGTTGCAGGTGACCATCTTGGTGATGGATGGATGCTAGAGGATGAGTGTCCTAGGAGAGGACAAGTTGATGGAGTCTGTTGGTAGCCAAGAGGAGGGTTTCCTAGGTGTGAGGATGCCTTGTTGATTTCTGGTAGCATTGGATGTGCTCTAAGTCTCAAATTTTGCAGCGAGGCTAGGACACATGTATCGTTTTGGGAAATTCCACTCGGAGACAGTTTTATTAAAATAATTAATTATTTTTAATGGATGCCTAAGTCTAAACTTAGGAAATTAAAATAATTAAAGGCTACTAATTAAACTGGCAGTGAAACTTCTAGAAGCAGACGAGGATCAAGTCAAAATGATCTTAGCCATTGATTAGCTTCTAATTTGAGCCATTGAATATCAATGAGGAGATTATTTAAGGAGGCTTGAGGGTCATTTGGAAAAACACACAAAGTGAGTTCAGAAGTTTGATTTTTTGAAGCAGAGCAGCTGTCGAGAGAATTTCGATAGTGAGCTTTTGCAGTGAGGGGTAGGGATAGTATCCGAAGGGAAATCTTTCCCGATCAGAGGATACTCAACAAAGAAGGCAGAGGGAGATCCAATAGTGGCAGTGCTGACATAGAGCCACGCAGAGGCAACGCAAAAGCCAAGAGGGAGTTCGAAATTTGTAGAGGCAATTTGAGTTTCAGAAGCCGAGAGCCGGGGTGTGAGACTGGGAGGCAAAAATCGAATCACCTGGGTAGCAAATCGAGCAACCAGAGGATTGACGTTGTCCCCAGTGAGCTTGACAGTGGGCTGACACAGACACTGTGCAGAGGTAGCCAAAAAAGCCAGGGGTAACCTTTCTGGGGCTGGATCAGCCATGATTCCTAGTGATAGTGTGAGGTAATCTCACAAATCTCTCCGTTAGGATTATTCTTTGTAACTAGATTGTCGGGAGGGCATCCAAAGATGTATTCAGATTTTACTACTGCATAATAATAAAACCCTCAGAGCTGAGGCACCGGTTTTCCCGCATTGGGTTTTTCAGGGGATATTTGTCCAAAAACAACTGTATCATTTGTGTGTATCCTTCTCTATTGTTTTGCTCTTGTTTCAACGTATTATTTAAATGGTGTAGACTGCAATGTATGTATTTCGATGTTTGCCGTAGGAAATTGCAAATAACTTGTTCATGTAAATCTAACAAGTTGAATAAATATCATCAGTGTTGCAGTAGGAATTCCTGGGTTTAAGGAATTTTCACATGCCCTAGCCCGAGGTAGATGCTACAACAAGTATTGGTCACTCGTGGATTGTTGGAGGGCAACATGAGAGTGGACCAAGTGTGGAAGTGGATTGGTCATTTATGGTCTGCTGGAGGACAATGTGATAATGTCCAAGTTGGAGCTTGGTGTGCACCATCTTCATGGACTTAGATGGTTGCTAGAGTGGCAAAAGTTGAGCTCAAGGTTTGATCAGCCAGAGGAGCAGTTGAGAAGCCCTAGACTTATGTGTGGAGAAGGATTTCTACAACAGATGATGGGCAGTCCTCCTAGCCCGTGTTCATTGTGGGAGATGGACATCTTGCAGTGATAGGTGGAAGCCCTCCGTGCCCTATGTTGGTCTTCATTGGAGCAGCGCAGGAAGACCATAGTGCGTTGAAGGCCCTAAGTAGCTGAGGAACAACAATGGGCAATTGAGACTTGTTCACAAGTGGAGCTGTGAACAACTCAACAAGAGACTTGATGTGTTGATGCATTGATGGACGAACGATCAATGAGTGAGCAGATTGGAAAGTCGAGGTTTAGTGGCCAGATGGATTTGGATCGTTGATAGAGGCAGTGGTGCAGATCGTGGGCCAAAGGATTGGGCAGGTACAGGGAATGATCGAGAGGAGCTGAGAGAGTAGGCGATAGCCAAATGGTTAGAGTATCTTGTTGAGGGTAGATTGGTTGTCGATGGATTGACACCAAACCCTAGTTTTGTATCTTGTACTAGTGGATGTATGAGAGCCATTATCCCTGGTATGAGATCCCTAGACTGTTGTATTATATGTTGATTAATATAACGAAGTTGAGTTGAAAATTGTGAAAAGTTGTCCATATTTTGTGCACTAGTAGATTTACTGCTATTTATATTCCGCTAGTATCATTGTGATTCTTGGTTTGGTAGCGTAAGAGATTCTAAGATTCTATCCTAGACCCATGCCAGCCTAAGCCGACTTTACCCACAGTATGCATATAAAATGCATAATCTCATTCGTCCTACGAATTTCCATTACCTTGCCTAGTCAAACCTTCATAAATTAAGGTTTAAGGCCCCTTCACTTAATCTCATGCAGTAACATTTTAATTGACTAACCCAAAGTCTAAACCTTCATTAACCTTTCCATCGAGACTTTATTCAACCTTCATTAATAAACTTTGGTTAATCTATACCCACGCATATTAACGTAGTCCATACCATGGTCTCCGACTTTGGTTTAAACGTAACTTAACCTTTTAAATCCTTTAACCCACTTTATTTCTATTATAACCTTCGTATAATAGAAATACACATAAAACACACGTAAACTTACCTTTTCACCTTTTCTCGGCCTTTGCACATTTACCGATGTTTACCTTTATCGGGTTCACTCTCCACCGTTGATTTCACTCCATTAGATCAACAGCTATCGCGTGATCTCCATCCATCCTCTGGAACTCAAATAAATTTAAACTCGCGTTGATAAACTTTTGGCTCTGCTCTTTCCCCAAGCCTCATCGGCTTCAACCTCCGTCGTAGATCTTACCCTGCAATCCGACGATTGATGTCTTCCCCGATCAACAGAACTGCTCGGTGATCCTTCGCCGTAGATCAAAACCCATTTGATCCGATGGTCCACAATGATATCAGGTGAGCTACTTGCACGAGGATTACCCGCCCGATAAAGTGGTTTCCTCTCTCCTCCGACGTGCTACATGTCAACTGCTTAATGGAATCGGGTGACTCCCCTCTATTACCACTTACCACTTTTTCTCCGTCCGATAACCCGCTTTCGCTTATAAACCCACCTTTCTTCTTTGATTAACACTTGAGCTTATTAACGCCCGATGACCATAGATCTTCTACCATCAACGACTGCGACGGCTCCTCCGGATTCCTCTTTCGCTAACACTTAAATTGATCTCCGCCATTCATTTCTTGATTCCACTCTACGCGACTTAATCCTGGTTGCTTATGTTCTGACAATCTCGTCCGTTGATCTAGCTGATCCAACGGCTCCTATGCATCGACACATCACTTCTTCATTCTTTGCTCTACTTTGTTTTTACGTGGTTTCTCAAGGTTCCCTATGGTTTCGGGTTCTTCCAGGGTTCTCGTCTTTAATTGTTCTGCATCACAACTTTCTCCTGAGCTTAACTTTGCTCGCGCCTTTATGCCTCCTTCACTTCATTGTAACATTAAAGGCTTCCTCCTGTACTGTCGATGTGTGTAAAGTCATAACACCTCTCTGTTACTCTTCTCTGTATTACACCTCTGATTCTGCACCTGCAACCTATGTTACGCAGAATAACTCAAGATCACACAATCTATATCTCAATTACTCAATACACACACATGAACTCAAAATCGAGTTGTTTGTATTAATAAACAGATATTTACATAGGAATTCTCTCCTTGGCCTGATCTTCTATATCAGTGGCCTCTGTTTTCCTACCTGCCCGTAGGCTTACAATCAAACCTCTAACTCACACCTCTAACTACTAACTTGACTCGACTTGACTAACTTTTTCTCTGCCTTTTTGGCTTACATTTATACAAAAGGATTCTATAACCAATTCTTGGTTTAGATCCATAAGCTTCTCAACAAAATCCTAAAATCTCTTCCTTATCTCTAAGGATCCTCTTTAATCCACAAAATCATGAAACCAATTCCTAATCTAAGATTTACAATTAATTCTCAAATCTCTCAATCTCTCAACTATCCTAAATCTCTCATGTTCTCCTACATTCGAGAACATTTACAAATATGTCTCATTATACTTAATTAAATCCCTATTCTAGCTTCTCTCATTAAAATCACTCAAAACCTTAATAATTACATTAATTCAACACTTAGGAAACCAACTTCCTTAAAACGCAATACCCCCTATGTCTAGTAAAATACAATGATTCTTCTGAGCTGAATGCTCCTGCATCAAAGATCGTGGAAAAACAACATGATATCAGAGGGTATTTGATCTACTTTGAGGGACAGTGAGTCACAGTGTGCATAGTGAAGAAACTCAGAGGGAGTTGTAGGTTTCTAGATCATGGAGCAGAGGGTTTAGCTGAAGACATGGAGATGTGGTCTCGATAGACTACATGGTGAGATGGGCTGGGAGTTCTGGTGGATCGGTGGTGGACTTGGTGCACTTCAGTATGTTGTGTGGAGGTTTACAAATCGTGAAATTCCTATGTCTTGTCATGGATGGTTGGGACAACTCGAGGACTTCTTTGGCATGGACGAGATCAACATGATCGAGATTGCTTCATGTGATGGACTGGATATTGGCAGACTAGAGTCTTCATCGGATCGTGATGTTGCATATCCGAGATTAGAGGGATTTGCACGAGTGGTATTTGATCCAGGAGGATGATTGCTTGCAGGACTGAGCCAATGGAGATCATGTAGGCTCAAAGGGAGTCTAGCCTCAGAGGGAGCAACCTTATGGAGGTTTGGGATCTTCAGGTTCAAATGTGATGAGGTAGAGGCACTACCGAGGTTGCCGGGTTCATTCTACAAAGTATGTTGCAGTGATGGATGCCAGACTATGTCACAGGGTTCGGCGAACCTGAAGCTCCAGGTTCGAAATTCGCTGAACCTGATTTTTTTTTTTTAAATTTGTTCAGGTTCGCCGAACCTGAAAGTCGAACCTCAAGGCGAACCTGAACGAACTCGAACCCGTTCGAACCTAAACGAACTTGAACGAACCTAAAAAATTCGAACCTGAAAAATCGAACCTAAAAATCGAACCTGAACGGATTAACGCGAATTTCAAGGGTTTTTTTTGAGGTTCGATGGTTTTTTTTTGGCGGTTTTAGTTGCCTGTTTATGAGAAAACCTTGGGTCACAAACTGGTTTTATTCATCGCTTCCCGCCAAGATTTTCTTTATAAACCACGGTGTTGGAGGCATTTGGCACAAGCTGTCGAGTGGTTTCAGGTTTGATTTGTCATTGCTGTGAGTCGTGACTGTGAATCGTGATTCTGTGAGTGTGGTCTTGCTGCGGCCTGCCCAGTGCCGGGATCGTGAGTCGTGACGTGGTCTTGCAGTTGCAGTTGCTGCCCCAGTGCCCATTACCGACACCTTCCAGCGTTAGCCTTCGGCGTTGACACAGCCTCACACAGGTATGTACACAGTACCGCATATGCTGGCCCATTGCTGCCTAAGATCACTGCATTTCATATATAAAGAAATCCTGCGTAGAATTCGTCTTTATTCCAACCTTTTTCTTCGTTTATTGCCACAAATAGTCAATATCTACGGCGTCAGCGTCACTATACTTCACTCCTTTGCCATAAGCAATCCCCCAGATTCGTCACCCAGACTGCAACTACTGCTGTCAGCTTGATTTATCCACCTTCATCTCGCTTCCTCTCCGGTCCACAGAGACATGAACTTAACTTTTTCCAGTATCGCTATAAATGACATCCCTCCATAACATTAAAATGTTAATATATAGCTTTTTGGTCTTCAGTACTTTTGACGGAAATCGTAATCCCCTATTATTGAGATATGTTACTGTTTTCTTTAAATATACGTTTGATGCTTATCTTCAAGATGCTGCGTTCTGCGGTTTTGACTGAAAAGAGCGGGTTCCCATTTTTAGCGCTGTAGAAGCCAATTTCTAACAATATAAATGTTATGTAGGAGCTCTGTATTATGTCCTTATGAGTCACCCTTATGCTCCAGTAGAGTCGATTCAATAAGGACAACTCAGGCCTGTGAGGGCATTAGTCTCTCTCAATACTAATCCCCGATTTTTTAGCTCCTCTGCCAATACGGACATTAGTCTCTCTCAATACACCTGATTAATTGGCCCCTATGCTCCACTTAAGTCCAAGTCAATACGCTAGAGACCTGTAAGTTTGCCTTTAATTAATCCACGGGTGACGGAAGTTTGGAACTCAGAAAGTGTTTCCTGCAAACATTTATGAAAAACAGATTTTGTCAAAGTGTGCTGTAAGTGTCCACACTCAAAATAAAAAGTGAATTAATTGACCCTCTTTTTGGTCTGATAGGGATGGCTTCTAAGAAGTCTACAGTTTTCCTTGTATCTCTATTGCATGCTGTTGATAGGCTCTGACTCCCGAGTCCTGACTCATAGTTCATCTATGAATATTAATATATATTTTTTTTATCACGGGTCATGTGTCAATAGGCGTGATTCAATAGATTTTTTTTACTTCTTACTTTTTAATCAAGATATCAAGTTTTATTTATATTTGAATTTCATTATTTTATCATTTATGCTTCATAATGCTCGAAAGGTGGAGCAGTCCTCTATCCTTGTGCTATTTCCATGTTTCAGACCTTCAAAGATGGTCAACAAGTCAAAATATGTTCGTTTAATGGAGTACTCCCTTCTAAGAACTTTGGTCAGGGGCTTCAAATATATATTCCATCTGGAATTTTATGACATGAGCAAGCTCCTAGAATCTTGGCAACTCAAAACCAGCCTTACAGCAGTAGAGATGGTTTTAGATGTTTTGGAGACTCCATGATTGAATATAAACTTGGTTTGGAGTTCAAGTTGTATTAATTCACGGACATCTATGGAAGATGTGTGTTCTGGATATCTCTGTGACTGAATTTTTCTTTAAGAGTTTTCTTCCTTGTATTGAGTATGGAGCTGATAAAATTGTATTTTACTTCTTTTCATATGACAATTCATTATGTTTGAATTCTTTATACTTTTTTGCTTGCATGTATTAGAGTACATTGTTCTGCTTGTGTCACAAACTTGAATTCTAATTTTTAGTCTGATTCAAATTCATCAACATATGCAAAGTTGAAAACAAATTTAATTTCAACTTCTATACAAAATGCATTGGATACACCAGCAACATTTGTTGTCAGAGCTTTATCTTTGTTTAAGAAAATGTTGTCTAATGGATTTGGTTTTTACCTCAGCTCATTAACCCCTTGTTTGTTTGTTGGATACGTCTTCACTTATGGGTTTGACATGTTTATATACAAGTATTATATATCACATGCGTAGTTTTCTCGTTGAAAAGTCACTAGACAGTATTGGCAGCTGAACATGACTGTCTTTTAAGTTTTACTGCCTATTTTCAATATTTACATCCATTGCAATGTTATTACTGAATGATCAATAGGAGGTTATTTAAATGCCTATTTTATTATGTTGAGCCTTGACATGTTTATGATGGCATTGTTTTGATGCCCTGCTTTCTGGATGGCCCATAGAGCATGCTGCAGATGTTACATTATACCAGAAACCTTTCATTTTCTAAATGTCACACAATCTGTAGAGTATTTTCTTTGATTATAAATTAGTTCTATAATTTTATTCCCTTCAACTTTCAAGGCTTCAAGTTGAAAGTTTCAAGAACCCCACTCATACAGATGGCAGGAATTAGGGCTGTGTACAAATGAGATCATACTAGGCTGTAGCCTTTGGAGAATATTAAAAAGTCCTAACCCCTTCGCTGCCTCAACACAAACAACTAGAGGTCACAGCCTTTTGACATGCATTAGAAATCATTATTTCATAATTTGTGACTCAATAGGCGTGATTCAATAGATTTTTTTTACTTCTTACTTTTTAATCAAGATATCAAGTTTTATTTATATTTGAATTTCATTATTTTATCATTTATTTAAATTCGAATTTTAATATGCCATTGCCAACAAAAATGCAGACATATTTGTCATGGCACCTCCAAAGTCAACGGCAGAAGGATGGAAATATGTGGAGAAATTGGACGGGCCTCATGGGATACATTTGAAATGCAAGTTATGTAATAATGAATTTTTTGGATCTTTAACTAGAGTCATGGACCACTTACTGTCTGTCACTAATGGCAAAGGAGGTGGCGTTGAAGGTTGCAAGAATGTGTCTGCAGAGCTCAAGGAGACACTTCAGAAAGATTATGACAATATACAAAAGGCTAAGAAAGTGAATGAAAACAAAAGACAACGTGTTCAAACAGAAATTGCAATGAATTACAATTCATTATCTGCACTTTCTTCAAGCACGGTTGGTGTTGGGAGTTCATCTCAGTCAAAGATCAGTAAATCAAGTGGGACAGCCACATTAAATACTCTTTGGAAGCCCATGCAGAAACAAGAAGTTGATGATGCTGTAGGTGATATGTTTTTTGAATGTGCAATTCCATTTAATGTGGCAAGAAGCCCTTACTTCATCAACGCATGTAAGATGATGGCAGGTTTTGGTAAAGGATATCTCCCTCCTAGTTCTGAGACCATAAGGACCACTATTTTGAAGAGGTCAAAAGAAAGAGTTACAAACAATTTGCAGAAGATCAAAGACTCTTGGAAGGAAACAGGGTGCACAATTTTATCAGATGGCTGGTCAGATATGAATCATAGACCTCTTATTAATGTGTTGGTTTCTTGCCCTAAAGGGGTACTTTTTTTGAAAGTAGTTGATGCATCAGGGAATAAGAAGACCTCTGAATTTTTTTTCAAGATTTTAGAGGAAGCTATTCTTGAGGTTGGAGAAGAAAATGTGGTCTAGGTTATAACAGATAGTGCTTCAAATTGTGTTGGAGCAGGAAAAATGGTCATGGATAAATACAGAAAATTATATTGGACGCCTTGTGCTGCCCATTGTTTTGACTTATTGTTACACGACTTGGCAAATTTTCCATGGATTAACGAGACAGTTCGGAGGGGGAAACAAACTTCTCACTTCATATTTAACCATCAACTCACATTGAGCTTGTACAGGAATAATGCATCTAGAGAGTTGCTCAGGCCTTGTGACACCAGGTTTTCCACATATTATATTACTATCAAAAGGTTAGTTGAAGAAAAAGGGAGTATAAGAGGTGTTTTTTGCAACAATGAGTGGGAAAAGTCTCATCTTTCAAAGGAAGCTAAAGGAAAGGAGTTGGAACAGGTCATTTTAGGGAATGCTTTTTGGGACAATGCTCAGAAGGTCTTAAAAGTATGTGAACCAATTGCTGATATGCTTCGCATGGTTGATAGTGATACCCCTTCCATGGGTTTTGTTTATGAGGGCATGGATCGTGCTAAAGAAGCCATTGCAAAATCTTTTAATAATGAGGAAAATGAGTACATTGCAATATGGGAGATGATTGATGAAAGATGGAAGATGTTGCATAGTCCTTTACATGCAGCAACTTTTTATTTGGATCCTAGACTCTTTGGGATAGAAAGAACAAATGCTGCAGAAGTCATGAATGGCCTTTATGATGCAGTTGAACGGTTGGTCCCTGATCAAGAAGAATGCAGGAGAATTAGAGAGCAGCTCCGAGCATATAGGTTGGAAGAGGGAATATTTGCAAGGTCTAGTGCAGTACAAGATAGGCCCAATATTCCTCCAGGGAGATGGTGGCAGTTTTATGGATCAGAGATTCCTGAATTGCAACGTTTTGCAGTTCGTATTTTGAGCCAGGGATCAAGTGCCTCTGCTTGTGAAAGGAACTGGAGTAGCTTTAACCATATCCAGTCCAAGAAAAGAAACAAATTATTGTCTACAAGGTTGGAAGACCTTGTTTATGTTCGCAGTAATTTGAAGTTGGCCTTGAGTAGTGTGGCCAAAGATGCATCTAGTTCCTACGAGCCATGGTTTGATGCTAATTTAGAGCCAGAAGAAGATGATATTAGCACTGATGGTGATTCACTAGATGATCCAAATGTTGGAATTCCATCTATTGATGACTTTGATGATCACCATTCTAGTGCCTTTACTATGCCATATGCACATGATGATTGAGAGCTTTTTGATCATACTAGAGTCTAGTAGGCCATAAGTATAGACTATCTATGGTTTTTGAATTTCCTAGAACATTTTTATGGATTATAACTATTTGGCAATGGTCTTTATGACTTCCTTATTATATTAGCATTGATGATGATGAGCCAAATGATGGAATTCCATGTGTTGATGACTTTGATGATATTATGACTTTGATGATGTTTAAAATTTTGAAATTTGAAGATGTCCTACAATGATGTGTATGTTTAAATTTTGATCATGTTTTGATTATGTGATTTTTTAAAAGATTACTAGTATTTGACATTCATTTAAATTTTGAAGACTGAAAATTATGTCATTTCTTTTTGCAAACTACTATTGTATATGTTTACATTTAACTAGATGTTAGAATGATTACATTATTGATGTATGTTTACTAATAAGAATTTGTGTTCATGTGTTTATGGATTGATTTTGAATTTTCTATTATTTTGTCATATATAGATATATATATAAATATATAAATATAAATATATATATATATATATATATTGAAAAATATGTATAGTCGAACCTAATTCCGAACCTCATTCGAACCTGATCGGAAAATTCGAACTCGAATCGAACTTAATCGTTGTCGAACTCGAACTCGAACTCGAACCGTGTGACATAGATGCCAGATGGGCTAGTGTCACCGGATGATGATGGTTACTTCCTAGTCTTGGAAGTAGCTCCCTTGCTAAGAGGGAGTGTTGATTTTTGGTGGCTTGGGAGGTACTCCAGGCCTTGAGGATCGAAGGTTTGGAGGAAGGAGCTCCACAAGTAGTCTTGTGGGCTTGAAACCCAAGCTTGGGGTTTTGCACCCATCGATGTTTCGGGCAAAACCGTGATGAGACTTTGACATGCGATGGATGGAGATGATAGAGGATGTCGAGACGATTCAAACACATTGAGAATCATTGAATTCTGAGTTGTCAAAGTTGAGTTATGAATTTTTGAAGATATAGTGTGGGTGAATTTTTCTCAAGTTCAAGTCGGCCTTTGTACAAGGAGCACTTCTTGATAGGTTGGATGTCACCCTAGAGAAGGCTATATAAAGGAGTGAGGAGATGCCTCATTCCTCACATCCTAAGTGCATTCAAGGTCAAGCTTAGCTCTGCGATTTAGTGCAGATCTGAGGCTAGAAGAAGGAGACAATGCAACTGAGTTATGGAGAAGGTTTCTCTGCGTTTTGATGGTTGGTTACCTTTGTTCTAGGGTGTGGATTCTCTGTGGAAGAAGGCCACAACTCTGAGGAAGCAAGAAAGGTGCTTAAGGGCAGATTTGTGAGTAGTGTGATTATGTCTCCTTAGGCAGATCAGGCCACAGAAAATCAGAGGTAAGTTGGAGTATGTTTCTGTGCTATTATGTGTGTATTTTGTCACTGTTTGGGCCGCAAAGATAGGAAGCTACAACAACGAGTTCTAGAGACTGTTTGTGAGGGCCGAGAGGGCTAATGAGACCCTCTCTCCCAGCCGCAGACATGTAAAGGAGGCCACAACCCAAAAAATGGTGGTTACCTTTGCTAGAACGCTGTTTTGTATTGCTGGAACAATACTGTTTTGTATTGGCGAAATTTTCTCAAGTTCAAGTCGCACTTAGTACAAGGAGCACTTCTTGATAGGTTGGACGTCACCCTGGGGAAGGTTATATAAAGGAGTGAGGAGAGGCCTCATTCCTCACATCCTAAGTGCGTTCAAGGTCAAGTTGAGCTCTGCAATTTAGTGTGGATCTGAGGCTAGAAGAAGGAGACAAGGCTACTAAGTTATGGAGAAGGTTTCTCTGTGTTTTGATGTTGGGTTACCAGTGTTCTAGGGTGTGGATTCTTCGTGGAAGAAAGGTGCAACTCTAAGGCAGGAAGAAAGGTGTTTAAGGGCAAATTTGTGGGCAACGTGAGTATGCCTCCTTAGCCAGATCAGGCTGCAACAAATTAGAGGTAAGTTAAAAGTATGTTTCTGTGCTATTATGTGTGTATTTTGTCACTGTTTGGGCTGCAAAGATAGGAAGCTACAACAACTAGTTCTGGAGACTGTTTGTGAGGGCCGATAGGGCTAATGAGACCCTCTCTCCTAGCTGCAGACATGTAAAGGAGGCCACAACCCAAACAATGGTGGTTACCTTTGCTAGAACGTTGTTTTGTATTGCTAGAACAAGACTGTGTGTTGTTGGGTGGTTTGTGGAGGTTCCAAGGCCAATAACAATGTATAATGATGTCTAGAAGGACAACAAGGACAAGCAACCTAGTTGGGAAAGGGAGCCACAGTGAATTGTAGCAATTTTGGAGGGCTGTCACATTGTGTTATTTGCCCTAACCAGTAAGAGGAAGCTACAATAGTAAAGCACATAAATCGAGGCAAGAGAGTAGCAACAAGAATGGTTGCAGATGGTCTCTTGGTGATGGATGGATGCTAGAGGATGAGTGTCCTAGGAGAGGACAAGTTGATGGAGTCTGTTGGCAGCCAAGAGGAGGGTTTCCTAGGTGTGAGGATGCCTAGCCAAAGGTAGATTCTACAAGTATTAGTCAGTTGTGGACTATTGGAGGGCAATGTGAGAGTGGAGCAAGTGTGGAAGTGGATTGGGCATTTATGGTTTGCTGGAGGACAGCATGATAGTGTCCAAGTTGGAGCCCGGTATGTACCATCTTCATGGATTTAGATGGTTGCTAGAGTGGTAGAAGTTGAGCTCAAGGTTTGATCAGCCAGAGGAGCAACTGAGAATCCCTAGACTTGTGTGTGGAGAAGACTTCTACAACAGATGATAGGTAGTCCTCCTAGCTTGTGTTCATTGTGGGACATGGACATCTTGTAGTGATTGGTGGGAACCCTCCTTGCCTTGCGTTGGTCTTCATTGGAGCAGCGCAGGAAGACCATAGTGGGCTGAAGTCCATGAGTAACTGAGGAGCAACAGTGGACAATTGAGAGTTGTTCATAAGTGGAGCTGTGAAGAACTCAACAGGAGTCTTGATGTGTTGATGTGTTGATGGACGAACGATCAACTAGTTAGGAGATTGGAGAGCCAAGGTTCAGTGGCCAGATGGACTTGGATCGTTGATAAAGGCAGTGCTGCAGATCGAGCAGGTACAAGGTACGACTGAAAGGAGTTGCGACAACATGCGACAACCAGATGGTCAGAGTATCTTGTTGAGGATAGATTGGTTTTGGATGGATTGACACCAAACCCCAGTTTTGTATCTTGTACTAGTGGATGTATGAGTGCCATTATCCCTGGTACAGGAGCCCTAGACTATTGTATTATATGTTGATTAATATAACGAAGTTGTGTTGAAAATTGTAAAAAGTTGTCCATATTTTGTGCACTAGTAGATTTACTGCTGTTTATATTCTACTACTATCGTTGTGATTCTTGGTTTGGTAGCGTCAAAGGTTCTAAGATTCTATCCTAGACCCAAGATCATGGAAAAACAGCAATGCCCATATCAACTGTGAATAAAGTGGTTTTGTGAAGGATATGACAGTACTAAAAACAATGTGGGTGAAGTAAGCACACTTAGCTCGCTAAGATAGATCAAACCTTGATAGTAGACCTTGACCATAATGATAGATCAATCCTTGAGTGTAGAGCAGACCTTGAGATCTGATGTCGAGAGCAGATCTTGAAATAAGTGTAGATCAAACCTTGACCAGAAATGGGGTTTTAGCCTTTGTATGTTTAGAGTTTTGTAGTGCTTTTCATTGAAAAATCAATGTTTTTGGGGATTGGTGACTTAAAAAGTCATTTAAAGTTTTGGTATCTATTTCAAACTTTTATGGTCTGTTTCATTTTCTGCTGGATCTGTTTCATTGACTCGGGGTCCATTTCCTTCCCCAATGGATCTGGTTCCATGATGGATCGTGGACAGATTCCAGGGGATCCAGATCTAGGTCTTAATCAGATCTGTGGATCCATGCAGCCTACACACAGTGGTTGCAGGTCTGGTATCACAGCCATATACTAAGTAGTCAAATCACCTGTTGGATGGGGTCCCCTGTTCCATAAATAAATGGTTCTTATATATCAATTTGGCACCTGGCTAGGTTGTGACCTTAAATTAGCTTATTATTATTTAAATAAAATATATTAATATACAATTGACAAGAGATACACGTAGCCATCTCTTATGGCTGTTTTGGAATCTATTAGTCATTTACGATTATACTTTTTGGCATTCACAACTTTGTGATTGTATATAGTATTTTAAAAGTTGTGGTAGATTGATTGTTTTTATTCTCTTCTCTCAGATTTTATATGCCCAGAGTCCAGTAATTTGAAGAATGATTTACACGCAAATTCAAGTTTCAGAGCATCCCTCAAACATGCCTGACGGGAACACATTTCTTTGAGTCAGATTTAAAGTGTATTATTGCTGTTGACCATCCACACGCAAACATTCTCATGATTATTTTATTTAATTTTTTTTGAGACTAGTCATCTGGAAGAATGGTGTTAAAACCTAATTTTGGAAATCAAAGCGCTTCGTTGTATGTTGGAAATCAAAGCACTTCCTTTTTTGTTTATGCCTTAAATGTTAGTATCGCATAGGTGCTTTGTCTTTTTTCTTATTCAACTAACCGAATTATGTGAGTTTCACTCACATAACTTTGACAGTTTCTTTTGTATGGATGATGTAGGACAAGAAATATGAATTTCTATGGAATACAAAACAATACTATCAGCAGGTATCATTATAAACCTAGCATGTGAATTTTTTTCTCTTTTCAATGCTACTTAGTATGCAGAAAAGTAAAGAATCTAATCTGTCATTTAGACACTGTAAAGGGTTTTCTTTTGGAATGCTAAAATAGAAATCTAGACATGTTTTCCCATGTTAGATTTTATTATTAATGTAGTTAATGCTTTTTGAAGAAAGTAACAGGGAATGGTTTTTGTCCACAGGCTAGTCGTATTTATCTGGCTACAGATTCAGATAAGGCTGGACAAGCTCTTGCAGAAGAGCTTGCTCGACGTATTGGGCGTGAGAGGTCTTATTTTTTGCTTTCCCAATTTTTGGTTTGTTTTTGCAGTTTCTATAGTCCATTTGTGAAAACTATTTTGACTGTTGCTTTATTTTATTTCTTTGTTACTATATCTTTAATTTATGTTGTCAGGTGCTGGCGAGTTACATGGCCTAGGAGAAGTGGAACAGCAAAAGAGTTATGCAAAGATGCAAATGAGGTTTGTAATTCTAACTTCTATCCAAAGTGTTTTGTTCATGTTTTAGTTTGATTTGCAAAAGATTTAGATATCCATCGCTTAATTTGCACCTTTCTAATCTAGGACTTGTTAACACCCGTGTTCAATCAAATGTTCAATCAACCAGGAAAAACAAAGAGACAAGAGACACTAAAATTAGGCTCCAGGCCAGGTCAAAACTCCACAAGGAGGAAAACCCAACAACAATCCTTCTGTTATAGAATCAAATCAAAATGAGATATCCAAGACCAAGACCAAGACCCAAAAGTGCCACCAAAACTCCAAGTCCAGCCCTCCTCCAAGTCACCTCCAATGTCAAAGTCAACATAGGTCAAACTGGTCATCTTCCTGAAATCTCGCTCCTGAATTTTCGGGCCTGCAACAAGCTCTAGAATTCATCCTTTCTCTCACTGAAATTTCACCACGTGCTAGATCTTTTCTCCTTTAATTCGGCTCCATTTTTCCTTTGCTATTTCAGCAAATTGTTCCTTGAATTGTTCTTGATTGATTTGCCAATAGGTTGAACTGTCTTTTGTATATGTATCTGTGTAGGAGGTCGAGTAGGTGGCATTTGGAGGCCTAGGCCGACTTGTTCCCAAGGAGGGCTGACTTTGACTATTTGGTGGACTTTGATTCAATATAAAATCGTTTTTCTTTTCTTACAAAAGTTCTAAATGGGACTTGACTCAAATACATTTCTTTTGACTTCAAATAATTTCTTTTTGACTCTATAAGCATGAAGAACATGCTTTGACCAAAATAAAATAATAATAATTAATATAATAAATATGTCAATGATGAAGATTATATTTTATTGCATTATGAAGACCGACATTAGTTACATTTTCAACAACCTGGTATGTGGTGTTAATTTACCATTGTTCTACGCTGTTACAATTAATTTAGCCCAATTCTTATCTTCAATGAGAAATCTTTCAAAACAATTTAATCTTCTAATGAGCAATAGCAATTGTAGATAGAACAGTGAATGCAATAGACAATAGACAGTCAAGAACAATAACAAGAGACACAAGGATTTGGTCAAAGACTAAGGAAAAACCCCACAAGTGGGAAAACCCTTTCAAATTCTTCTTCTTATTAGATTATCATAAAATGTTCAGCAAAGAGAGAGTGAAATGATCCAATTCTTTAATCACAAAACTATTTAGCAAAACCAACCAAACAATATCCAAGAGATGAGCCCAGCAACAATACTAGTCAAAATCAAAGTTCCCATTCTTACTATCAATGGTCAAAGTCTGTGGTCAACTGTCAAAATACCCCAGGACCCAACCGCATGGAGCTAGTGATCATCAGTGCAGTTGCAACTCTCTAGTTGCATGGAGCACCTTGTATGCGTGCGGCTACAATCGATATTTTCCGGTTGCAACCCTATGACCCAGATCAAAATTTCCTTTTCACACGTGCGAGCTCAGACCCTGCAATTTCAGTGATGTATGAGCCACTTCTGTGAACTAATCTCAAATCTGTGCGAGCCAAACCAAAGAAGAGAGAAGAAGAAAATGCTTGATGATAATGTCCAAATGAGGGTCACTTGACTTGTATTTATATGTTTCCAAGGGTGCCCAATTTCTCCTTAAGGCCGACTTGTACTTTTGTGCACATGTGGGTTTCCATATTAAAAATACATTTTCTTTAATCAAATTAAATTCTTCCAAGGGTTAGGAGGGGTCTTTCTTGATGAGGAAGACTGTCCAAAGGAGGGAGTTTGTCCCTGAGCTGCTAAATTAACACTCCCTCTTAGCTAGGAAGAAATTACCAGTTGCAACATGTGTCCCATCTCAAATATCAAATTAGATATCATCTTTGCCCATCTCTATTGATGTCATCTCTGCTGATGTGTTGAACACTCTCGAATCTAGAAGAATAAGAATTTGACATCAGAGGGGAGCTCAAGGCGTGATGCTACTGAAAGGTATAGAATGCAAGCCATACAAAGAAGAGTGCGAGCTTCTTTGATGAATATTTAAACCACAGAGATATACACGAGCTTCAGAGATAAAAACATGAGCCAAGAGAAGAGTGCGAGCTTCTTGTTGAAGAATGTAACTAGGTTCAGTCTTCATAATTGTACTTGAGTCATAATGAGATATATTTATCAAAAGAAAGCAAAAGAAATTTTATTATTAATTAAATTGACTTGTTAAAGCATGGGTTTCAAGCCTCCATTGTAGGCTCTTAGGATTTGTAAGTCAAAGTCAAAGTCTATTTTGTTATGTGAAAATCTTCCTCCATTAAGTCTCCTTCAATTGGCCTCCAAATTAATAGTCAACAAGTCGGCTTCACAAAATAAACTCATGTCAACTCATTTACAGTGGGAAACAACTATATATATGATTGTAGGCTTCACTCATCAAGTAGAGACATGAGACAAGTTCAGTGCATCTCAGAGATAAGTTCGGTGATCACAAAGGAAGGCAATTCGATAGAAGGAATATATGACTACAAGCCGAGATAATCAAGCTACCACAGGACCAAAGTCTGGGATTGCACCACAAGGCCGAAATTCTGGGCTACCACAAGACCAAAGTTTGGGTTTGCACCACAAGACCGAAATTCTGGGCTACCACAAAACGAAAGTCTAGGCCATCATTACAGGACCAAAGAACTCGACTAGTATTACAAGACCGAAGACTGTGTTTCCTGAAGGACTGTGTTATAGTATGTATGGCACAATTACAAGATCAAAGCATATTATGTTATCATATGGGTGACACCACCACAGGGTCGAAGCAGATTTGGAATACCATAGATCGAAGTATAAAGAAGGCTGCCTCAGATCGAAGTATGACTAGAATCTTAGGACCAAAGCATGAAGAAGGCTATTACATAGGCTGCTACAGGAACGAAGTATGATTGGACTACCACAAAACTGAAGTATGACATGACAAGGTTGACTTGATGGATGGAAGTAGTTTTTGGTCTAGGTTATGAGAGTCTTGGTCATCTCAGTTTTGTTTTGAATCTATTGAAGGAAGAATTCTTGATTAGGTTTTCCTTTATGTAGGAGTTTTGCCTTGGATGCATGCCTACATCTCGTGTCCTCTGTTTATTGTTTGGCATTAGTCTTGATGATAAGAATAAGATAAATTGAAAGAAGAAAATAATAATGAAACATCACAAGATAATGTCATAATAAGAGAAATCAATTAATTGTCACCCTATTGGATTTCTCAACATGGTATCAGAGCTATGAAGATCCCTTATTGGCAAGAAGGAAATGCAGTTACTCCCTGATCTATACATTGAATGCAGCTAAAGAAAAACATTGACTTATGATTGTGGGCTAAATTGCATAAAACTACAAACCTTATGATCCAAATTCAAGGTACAAGAATCTGAAGGTATATTACAGGAATTCAAGAAGAAAAGGTTTGAAGAAAGTACAAAGAATACAATCATTACTACAAGGTTCAACCACCTCAAAACCAATGGAGACATGATCACTATGATAAAGGATAAGAATCTAAGAACATATCGAAGAAAGAAAGAAGTCATTAAATATCAAGAAAGCAATTTGCATAAGTGTGAGAAGAAATCCTTTGGAACCTGTAGTAGCTTCTCCATAGAAGGATACAAAGATCATGATGAAAGCAAAAAAGGGAAACAAGCTTAAAGGACGATCAAAGACTAAGGTATGTAAGCTTCGAGGTATGTATGGCATAACTATTTTTTTAGTTATTTTTATAATTTGTAAAGTTCTCTTTAACAAAAATAGTACATATACTTTTGTTCCTAATCCATAATATCTAAGATATATGACAATTCATTATGGAAAATAAATTTTGAATAAGATTTATATTTTGACAGAATAAGCATTATTATTCAACAACTCCTAAAAATAACATAAATCCTAGATGGTCATCATAATACTATGCTTGCATATTTTGGTTGTACTTGTTAATAAACGTTGCAGGTATAAATCAAGTTGGTTCTTTGGACTCAAAAAAGAACAAACTATGAAAGCATTCAAGGAGAGCACTTCAATGAAATAAACCTTATAAGGTCTGTAAAAGGAACATCTCCACGTACATCTTAGACTATACTGTTATGAAACCATCTCACAAAAAGATAGAAAGGAGAGATCAACGCTTTCAAAATAAGCCTCTTCGAGGGGGAAACCTCCTTTACATTACACAAATGAATAATTCTTGGATGATACAAATGACAAGACCTCCTTTCTATATATAGGAGTCTAAGGGGTCATAATATAATCAGAGCCGACAAAACAATAATAATGTAAGGGCACAATAATAACAATAGTTGGCTTCTATGTGGCACAATAATAACAATATGGGGACTACATGGGCACAACAATATAATAAGGGGTTTCACTAATAACAATAAGGGGTTACACTAATAACAATAAGGGGTTACACTAGTAGTATAGGGACCTAACATGCCCCTCCTTCAAAAAGTGTTGTCCTCAATGCTTGAGTAGTTCTTGATGCTTCTGTATAAAATTCTTGTCCTCCCATGTGGAATCTTCAGCGGGTAAGTTCTTCCACTTGATGAGATACTCTGAAATTGATCGATTTCGTAGTTGTCGGGTTCTTGTTTTTGTGACTACTCCAGGTTCCAATATGATTTTTCCTTCCTCGTTAAGTTTTGGCAATATTGTTTGAACTGGGATCTTCTCATTATGTAAGGTCGCCATTTCTTAAGTGCATGTAGTCTTGCCAACATTTCCTTCTCATAAATAGCTTTGTGTAAATACTTTCCTTTGATTGGATGACTTTCGAAAGCAATGGGTCTTTCTTCTTGCATTAAAACATCATCAATTCCATTTCCTGATGCATCATATTTCGCAACAAAGGTTTTTGTGAAGTCTGGCGTAGCTAAGACTGGTCCATGAAAATGCATCTTTCTTCAATAATGTTGCTTTTGGAATGTCTTCAGTCTTCATTCTTATTTGATGATATCCTGAATGAAGATCCAATTTGGTGAAGTAAATTAATCCATGCAATTCATCCAATAAGTCATCAATGACAGGAATGTGAAATTTATCTTTAATAGTGAGTTCGTTGAGCTCTCTATAATCCGACACATGCGCCATGACCCATCCTTCTTGTGCATCAATACTACTGGAGCAGAGAAATAACTTTGACTAGGTTGAATTATACCAGCCTATACCATTTCTGCAACCATACGTTCAATTTCACTCTTTTGGGCATAGGGATATTTGTAAGGCTTGATGTTTGGAGGAACACTTCCTGGAATCAAATGAATAGAATGATCATGATCATGAATAGGTGGGAGGCCTTTGGGAGTCTCAAATACCTTGGAATGATTGTCCAAGATTTTTTGGAGATCTGAAGAGATAGATTATTTCGATGTGGGAACCTCTAGCGAACATTCTTGTGCAATTATGCCTCGTTTTTCTTTCTTTAGAAGCTTTTTCATTTCGTTAGAGCTGATTATCTTTCCCGGTTTCCCTGTGATACCCTTTAATTCAACTTCTTTTCCTTCTGAAGAATTTTTTTTGAAAAGTTCTTGAAGCTATTGTACCCAAGGATTGTAGCCGTTGGACTCCTAGTACAACATCAACACCACCCATTGGAATGGAAAGCATTGGGCTATTCAATTGATCTAGATTTAAACGAAAACTCAACAAATTATAGGGATAACCATAAATATAGAGATGTAGCAGAAATAATACTTCATTTCATTAACGTAAAATATTGAAATATGCTTACAAACAGAAATGGAAATAAACTAGCTCGGGCGATGGTAGCTTATCTCTGGGGAGAGATGTGGCGGCTACATGCCTCTGAACTGTCTTACAATGAGGCTCGAAGGCCTATTTATTGTTGAGAAACAATGGAAAACCCTAGACATCCAAAAACCTAACCCTAGGAGATGAAGCGCCAAACTATGGGCCCCGTTTGGGTAAATTGGTACATCAACTTCTCGTGGTCGTAACTTTGGCATACAATCTCCCTTTCACGTGCATAATACCTTGCTAGAAAGATCTATCCGAGGACTACAACTTTTGAGCGAACAACATTGGTCTATGAATCCATGTTGCTCCCAGTTTTCCAAAAAAACATCGTTTAGGGCCTCAAAACGGCTCCGGATGTTCAGGACTTGAAAAAATGCTAAAAATAGTAAACTGTGCTACAATTAAGGAAACTGAAAAATTGAAAGAAACAATGGTGGGGGTCCAAGTGGAATTGGCGGGTGGCCACTAATATCCACTTGATCATCAATACATATTCTTCCATGGATAGCTTGATATTATGCCACTTTTCCAGAGCAATTTATGGTTCCTCCACTTGCAACCATCACTTGACACTCTGGTGATGGATATAGGAAGCAATTCAATTCCGTGGCTATCTTACAATGAATAAAATTATGGGTACTGCCTGAATCAATCAACACTATTATCTTATTCTTATTGATATGTCCTTCTATCTTGATAGTTTGAGGAGTGGTAATTCCGGTCAATGCATTACAATATATGGTCGGATTCATTTCTTCTTTCTCGATGTGATCTTTCACTTCTTGATATGTCCTTCTGTTTTGAGAGTTTGAGGAGTGGTAATTCTTGCCAATGTTTTACAAGATATGGTCGGATTCATTTCTTCTTTCTCTAAGGTTGGTTCCTGGTGTATATCCTCTTCTTTTGATGTTTCTTGATCATTTTCTTTCTCCTCTTCACAATCTATGTAAAATAATTTCTTCTTAGCGCACTTATGACCTTTAGTGTATTTTCTATCACAAACGTAACAAAGCCCTTTTTCTTTTTTTTCTTCCAATTGTTGTGGTGTAAACCTTGTAGGTTGTGGAAGGCTAGGAGCAAAAACACTTCCATATTTATAGTTGTGAGTGGTGGGATTCCTTGTTTCCATAATTCGCTTTCAATTTTTCTTGCCAACCTGAATGTCTTCTCCAATGAATCATGTTCCCAATGTTTCCAAAGACGAATGATCCAAATAGAAAATGACATCAACCCATGGTATTCATCCACCCATGGAATTTATCCATGGTATTGTAAGTGGCATCCACCCATGGTATTGTAAGTGACATCCACCCATGGTATTCATTCACCCACGGTATTTGCCCATGGTATTGTAACTGAAAAATACTATAAGTAACAAGTCACATTTTGTAAAAGGACAGATGGTCCGCCATAATGTAGCCTTTATAGTTATTTTTTTTTTTTAATAAAAAAAAGTTTCTTTGTGGTTTTATTATTGTGTGCTCCTATTTTCTTCTAGCATTTCAATTTTTCAGATCTTGGGGGCCTCCCCCCTCCAAGATCCATTTCAATTTTTTAGATCTTGGGGGCTCCCCCGCAAGATGCAGATCAATTGTATCAGAGCAGGTTACGATTCCATGGGAATGAGGGTTTAATGCATATTTCAGTTTCAAATTCTTGCAGAAATATTCAACAAACTTTAGGGATGTGCTACGTCCTCCACAGAGCATTTTCTTGGGCCAAGTAGGAAAAAAATGTCTTTTTTCATTTTTTTGCAGGAATGTTTTTGGGCTGCGAGTTTGCAGATCAGATCTGACACATTTGGTGCAACATTTACAAAAATAAATAACAGATCTGGATTCCTTGCAAAAAATACCAAAATTCAAAAAGAAATTCGGTCGAATCGGAGTCCGGATGAGGGAGATATCGCTGATTTAAAATCAGCTCTGTTGTAGACCTTTTTCCTGACGACAACTGGTGGACGACAACTCTTCTATCATTTTTTGCAGTTTTCTTTTTTCAGAATTTC
Source organism: Pinus tabuliformis (assembly GCA_031772625.1). Classification (NCBI taxonomy): domain Eukaryota; kingdom Viridiplantae; phylum Streptophyta; class Pinopsida; order Pinales; family Pinaceae; genus Pinus; species Pinus tabuliformis. The sequence goes on from CM062804.1 coordinate 484,500,235, forward strand.
AAAACAATGATTGTAGATCTGAGCTCCTCTAAAAAAATCACCCAATTTAAAAAAAAGGGTCGAATCAGACTTCAGATGTGGGAGATATTGCTGATTAAAATCAGCTAATTTTTTAGAACTTTTGTGACGATAGAAAAATTGCAGTGCGAATCTGAGATTCTAGGGTGTCTAGATAAGGATTTCCAACACATGGGAATATGAAAAATGGTCTCTTCTGTTTCCAAAAATATGTTATAATAAATATTCTAAGTTATATTGACTGAGTTATGTCTATTTTAATTCTGGAGCAGCATTTAGAGCAGGTTCCCTTTAGAGACGTGTCCTCGCACCCCGCTTTAGTAGGCACTTGCTTCATATTCATCAGTTTCAACATAGCAACATTCAGCTTGGGTTCTTTGGACTCATGCCCTCCCACCCCAGGCTATGTAGGAACCTGCTACTTCATCAACAACCAACATCACGGTTATGGGTCAACCGCACAAAATCTCTTGTCATTGAAGTCCATTTGCTAGGCCGCACACCATTAGCATCACAGTTAGTCATAAGAATTACAGGGTATCTCTATCCTCGGATCTTCGTTTGTCATGGTTATGCGTCATCCACAAACCAACACTTCATCGAAGTCCATTTGCTAGGCTGCACACTGTCAGTATCACAGTTGGTCACAAGGATTACAGGGTATCTCTATCGTCGGATCTTCGTTCATCATGGTTATGGGTCATCCACAAACCCACACTTCATCAAAGTCCATCTGTTAGGCCACACACTGTCAGTATCACAGTTGGTCACAAGCATTACAGGGTATCTCTATCATCGGATCTTTGTTCATCATGGTTATGGGTAAACTAGATAAAACCTTTCTCTTCAGTGGCTCTTCATATTCAACAAAGGCTTCGCAGGAGGGAGCTTCACGCAATGGGGACCATTGCTTTTTGAAGAGGGAGGAATGATCCGAATAGAAAATGGCATCAACCCATGGTATTCATCCATTCATGTTATTCATCCACCCATGGAATTTACCCATGGTATTGTAAGTGGCATGCACCCATGGTATTGTAAGTGACATCCACCCATGGTATTGTGACATTCACCCATGGAATTGACCCATGGTATTGTAACTGAAAAATACTATAAGTAACAAGTTACATTTTGTAAAAGGACAGATGGTTTGCCACAATGTAGCTTTTACAGTTATTCTCTTTTTTAATAAAAAAAGTTTCTTTGTGGTTTTATTATTGTATGCTCCTATTTTTTCTAGCATTTCAATTTTTCAGATCTTGGGGGCCTCCCCTCCCAAGACCTGTTTCAATTTTTTTAGATCTTGGGGGCCTTCCCCCAAGAGCCGGATCAACGAACCTCATGTTGAATGTTATCCTTTAAAGTCCCTATGAAGACATCTATCCTTTGTTTCTCTGGAATATCATTTACCCTTATATTCAATTTTTGAAAGTCCTCAATGTGCTCTGCCATTGAACCCTTTATTTTGAGATTTATCAATTGGCTAAAGAATGTGTTTTTCTTGTACCCTCATAATGTGCTATCATTTCCTCCGTGAAAATTGATCATGTGACAAGTGGTTTACAAGAGCAAAACCCTTCACACGATAAAAATTGATTCGGTTCTACATATAAAGATGCAATACGTACCTTTTGTAACAGTTGCACCTCATGTATTTCAAAATATTGCTCCATCTGTAGTATCCAATTTCGGATCTTTAAGTTTTGAAATTTTGTTCTGGGATAGCCATTTGAGTCCTCTTTCTAACCCGCAAGTATGATCGCAATTGGATTCCCGAAGAAAGAGTTATGTCCAATCTCCGCGATGACCTAATTATAGATTGGTTCAGTAGAGCGAAATTCTACAACATGCCACGTGTCACTGTTTCAACCTTAGGTTCTGAAAATGATACCCAGCAAACTAGAATCCCGCTGCTTTTTGTTACTTTTTATGAAATTTGAATCAGATACTCAGAGAGAGAGTTATGACGATTTTCCCAAGGTCACCGGTTTGGGGTGTAATTCGGGAGCCTGCAAAAACACTAAATGTCTCGGACCATATCTCTGAAAATATAGCGAAACAAGATCTGAAATTCAGGCTTGAGTTTCACCAAGTTTTCGGCTCAAATGGGTTTTAATTTCAGAATCGAAAACTTTGTAGAAAACAAATTATAGCAAAAATTCCACGGTGACCTGTTTCAGATGGAATTTTGGAGTTTGCAAAAACCCTAACTTCCTCAGATCATATCTCCGAAAATATAACGAGACAAGCTCTGAAATTTGGACCCAAGGTTCAGAACGATTTCGTCTGAAATGGGTTTTTGTTTTATCTTCTGAAACGTCGCAGAAAAAAGTTATAGCGAAAATTCCACGAAGGCCTGTTTGGAGCAGCGAAACCCTAGAATCCAAAGCTCTGATACCAAATGTTATGAAACCAGCTCACAAAAACATAGAAAAGAGAGATCAACGCTTTCAAAATAAGCCTCTTCGAGGGGGTAACCACCTTTACATTACACATGAATAATTCTTGGATGATACAAATGACAAGACCTCCTTTCTATATATAGGAGTCTATGGGGTCATAATATAATCAAAGCTGACATAACAATAATAATGTAAGGGTACAATAATAACAATAGTGAGCTTCTATGGGGCACTAATAACAATATGGGGACTACATGGGCACAACAATATAATAAGGGGGTTTCACTAATAATTGAATAACCTAAGAGGTATTCAGAGATGTATTCAGAATTTGCTAATTCTTAATAATAATAAACCCTTAGAACTGCTGCATCAGTTTTCCCGCATTGGGTTTTTCCGGGGACATTTGTTAGAAAATAATGGTGTCCATTATGCTGTATTTTCTTTTTTGCTCAATCTCTTGTTTCCGTATAATATTTAATTAAGTTAAGGATGCAGTGTATGTATTACGATATTTGCCGTAGGATACTGCAAGTAATTTGTTAAAAGGGATTTAATAAATAGGAGTAATATCATCTGTTGCTGCAGTAGGGATTCTTCTTGAGGAATTTTCACAGAGAGTAGCATGTTCATTGTGAAGGAGAGCTAGGGTTGAGCGTGTGTATGAGAGATGTGAGAGCATGTCAAGAGTAAGAGCAATCGAAGAGCTAGAGAAAGTGCGAAGGACGAGATCTGATCAAGAGAAGGAGATCTTCAAGCAAAGAGCAAGAGCACTTCAACTGCAAGTTGATCAAACCAATGTTTAAAACTCCGACTCCGACTCCGACTCGGCCGAGGATCGAATTCGACTCCGACTCGGTATCGACTCGGCCGGCTCGGTTTCAATGATTCGGTCATTGTAAAAAATACATTAAATATTTATTTTTTTAATAAAAAAACATAATTTTAAAGATTTTAAACATAATTTTAAAGATGTCCATTCATGTTTCCAAACACACAACATTATAATATAGATGGAAGACAACATATGATCAAAGTAGGCTCATGAACCAATCCATTATATCAAAATGGCACCCAGTGCACTGTCCAGTGTCCAATGGCAATACATAGTCGACTGTCATACATGATCAAAGACTCAAAACAAAAAACACATAACCAAGAAGGCTAGAAATGGCCTCTACAACAAAAGTAAACTATGACCAGACTCCAGTACTAGTACTACTGGCTAGTAGCTACTGCCAGAGGAGCCAAGATCATGTCGATCAATCTCTGGATCATCATCAGAGTCAAACAGGGGGTCCCATGGCTCCTCCTCATCATCATCTCCAACTGCAACTATAGAAGTGGTACCACTAGCAGGCTGTGCAACTGCAGCAGATGCAAGCTGAGATAGAGTAGATATGCGGCTGCGCTTCTGTTGTGGCTGAGTAGAGGATGCACCTACAACCTGAGTCCTTGCTGGCTGTGAGATTGAGGCTGGTGGATCGGGATCTGCATTCAACTGAACAACATGTTGAAGTTCAACTGATGTCTCGATATCTAAATCTAAATCAAGATCCTCATCAGGATCAAACTCTGTTGGACGACTCTCCACTACCCAATCTGATGTTGGATCAATGTCTTCCAACACAATAGGATCTGAATCAGGTCTTTTGTTCAGCAATTGGTTTCTTCTGATCCGGAGGTTGTATTGCACATAAACTAGATCATTTAACCGTTTTTGATCCAAACGGTTTCTCCTCTTTGTGTGAATCCTCTCAAAGACAGACCAATTGCGCTCACACTCAGTTGCACTGCAAGTTTGACTCAAAATACGAATTGCAAACCTTTGCAATTCAAGACAATGGCCACCAAAGGCCTCCCACCATTGTGCTGCAAAAAACATAGGAGTGTAATGAGTTAGCTCAACAAAATTACAAATTATATCTAACTTTCAAATTATAAATGATTTAACAAACTTAAAAAAAGAAGTAAAACTATTAAGAATTTGAAAATTGAAATTTTTGTTTACCTGGCTCATCTGCTTCTCTTGCAATCTTTGCTAGGTTCTTCCCAAAGGTACCCGAGGCATTGCTGAAGGTTGTGACCTGTTGGTGTATCTCCAGCTGATTAGACTCCAATGGGATCATGCGATCAATGCAATCAATCAGTCCATCTCTGACCTCCCCCCTCAAAGCTCCTGACTCCTTAGCTTTATAATGATACCGTGGGTTCAAAAAATACCCAGCTGCATGTATAGGGCGATGGAGTTGATTGTTCCATCTTTCATCAATGATTGCCCAAATGGGCCCATTCTTTGCCACTCTATCCTTGTATACCATCTTTATTTGCTCCTTTGCTTGATCCATAGCCTCATAAATGAAGCCCATAGCCAACCTTTCCCCATCCACCAACCGCAACACCTTAACTAGTGGCTCAACAAGCTTCACAACCTCTGCTGCCTTTCTTCATAGACTTTCTTTTTCAATTCTTTGCCTTCCGGTTTGTTAGACCAATTGCTTTGATTCCATTCATCACTGGAAAACATCTTTTGCAAGTTTCTATGTTGGGAAAGCATAGATTGCAATGTCAAAAAATGAGTAGCAAATCTATTGATGGCATGCCTAATAATATCCTTGCCCCCAGTGTGTTTCCTCATGAGGCTCAAAATCAATGTATGATTGTAGATAAATTTTGTTATGCTTTTGGCATGATCTATAGTGTTTTTGACCCAATCTATTTTTCCAATATCCTCAAGCATGAGGTCTATGCAATGTGCAGCACATGGGGTCCAAAGATGGTCTTGTGTTTTTCGTCTAACAGTTTACCAGCAAGAACATAGTTAGAGGCATTATCTGTGATGACTTGAACAACATTAGCCATCCCCACCTCCTCAACAACCTGATCCAATAGCTGAAACAAGAAGTGGCAATATTTTGCCTTATCAGATGCATCAACTGATTTTAAAAACATGGTTCCCCGTGGGTAGAAGACAAGAAAGTTTATGATGGTACGGTTTCTTTGATCAATCCATCCATCTGACATGATGGTACATCCTGTTCTTGCCCATGAGTCCTTGAACTCTTTCAAATACTCATTAATGGATTGAATTTCTTTCTACAAACGATACCCCGTTAGCTCATGCATAGTAGGGCCTTTGAAGCCTTTTCCAGCAGCATGTATGGCATCAAACATAGGCTCATAATATGGTGAACGAGCATCATTAAAGGGGATATCGGCATCATACCACCATCTAGCTATGTACTCACAAGCAGTCTCCCTGGATTCTTTCTTCCAATGGTCATCTAAAGTGGGCTACATTTGAGTTTTACTAACTTGAGGACCATGTGCATCTGATGGAGAGGAGGGAGTGAAATAACTTTTGATAGTCACATCACCCTTTTTCATTCTACCCTTTCCCTTATCTTGAACAGAACCAAAAAAGGGAGGAACATATCGGAAAGGGTTGGATGTATCAGTTTGAGGGATAGAGGAAGAACCCTCAAAATCATAATTGGGGTTGGTAGCCATCATTTTTTGTATCTCCCTCTTCCTCCCAATTTCAGCCTCTATTTCTCGTTGCCTAGCCTTATCTTCTTTAAATTTCTCAAAGCTGGGCAACAATTGCTTCCTAATCTCCCCAATTTCTGGTGAGGTACATGGAGTAATTTGGCCTCTAATCCCTGCCAAGTGTTGTTTCAGCATATTAATGCTCCCAGGACCTTCCGTAATTTTCCTATGGCAAAATTTGCCTTGCATTTGACTATCAACCATTTCAACATATGCCCAAGCAGGATCTCTCGCTCTAGGTGCCATTTTTTGACTAGGAAATGAAAGCAAACAATCTGAAAATGAAAAAAAAAAAACATTGATTCAATGTTCATTTCTTTGACAAAAAACACTCTATAGGCTTTCTAGATATGCACCTAAAATTTAATAAGCAAAAACAGATTTACAGAGGTGAAAAAAAATACCTCCAGGCACAAACTGCCTCCTTAAGCTTGCTCCAAGAATCAGCTCCTTAATGCCGCTCCAAATGGCTGCCCAAGAAGCTCGTCACTCCAGCTACAATGCTTGCCCAAGACTCCTCACTGCTGCTCCAAAAACAAGCTCAAGAACTGCTCACTAACTCTCAAAGAAGTTCTCACTCAAATGCATGAGATGGCTATGAGAGAATGAGAGAATTTGAATGCGTTAAATAGGGTTTGGGAGGGGGAAATGGACCCCAAATAACATTTAACTAATTCATAAAACACATTGGAGTCCAAACCAATCAGCAAACACTTCAAAATTTCATTAAAAAAATGTCAAATCGTTGTTTTGATGGGGTTACGGCCGCTGGTTATGACTCGGCTGAGTCAATACGGAAACGCTCGAGTTGGCCGAGTCATCGCTGACTCGGCCTCCCGAACCGTTTCCTCCACCAAGTCACATTTCTGGGCAATGAAACGGATCAACTCGGCTGTTTCCGTTTCGAATCGGCCGAATTTTAAAACTATGGATCAAACATTGGTGACTTTATTCATTCTCATTCTCTCTCTCTCTCTCTCTCTCTCTCTCTCTCTATACTCCAGCTGAGCAATTGAAGAATTCTAATAGAAAAAGAATCATTTGGGTTTTCTCCTTGTGGGTTTTGCCTTGGACATTGGACCTAACTCTCAATGTCTTATATTTGTGTTTGACTGTCTTCACATGATTCTTAAGTTTATGTTCTATCTAGAATCGCTGTTCTGAAAAGTTTAGAAGAAGAAATATGCATTCTAAGTAATTGCAACAACATAAAACATTCAGTTTTCTGCATAGTACATTTAGTTTTCTGCGAAGTGCATTCAACTTTCTACAAAATACATTCAGTTCTATTCAATTTTCTACAAAGTACATTGAGTTTTCTGCAAAGTACATTGAGTTTTCTGCATAGAACTTTCTAGTCTCTGCAAATAATTTTTAAATTTCTGCATTGAACTTTCAGATTTTAACATTTCAGAGATGAATTTGTGATGTGATGTGATGCCAAAATGAGCTCCATTGATTGACTATTTATATGAGGTCTAGGAGTGTCAATTTCCTTTGGTGGGGCCGACTTGTTGACTTGGAGGTTGACTTGCTCAAATGCATATATGTGACTTTTTGTCATGGTTTTGCAACGGGAATTTTGATCGAAGCTGCCAAATTTTAACACCAGTGCCATAGGAATGTCAAATGATCTATTCAGAGTTTCTTTCTTTGAACTCAGATTTTAGGAGTATCCCTCATTCCTATTCCCCCCAAGATCATATTGCCGGACCCATCGCTGGTTCTAGAGGACTTCGACAGCTAGCCAGTGCCCAGTTCACTTCCCTCACCAGTGGTCATTGGATTCAGTAGCCCTTGACATCTTTAGATCCATTATCAGTTGTTCCTATCTCACTCATTCTTTCTCGATAGGCTACTGATGGTTTTTCGTCATGCCATGGTCTTTTATATGCATGTCATGACAACACAACCATTTGTTTCTTTTTTTCGTGATGTTATTTTCAGGATGTTCTAGGAGATCCTCTTTCACTCCCATATCGTATTCATACGGATTGTACTCTTCTTCAGTCCCATTGACCTACTTATGTGGTCACTGGTTGCAGATTAATATAATTGTCTTATCTTATCTTAGAAATTTTTTGCCAGAGTTGTCCTTCAGCAGTTTGTGGCATTGTATTGGTATGGGAAATTTGCCTCTAAGACACCATGTTATTGTTGGACTTCCATTGTAAGCTAATGTCTTCTATCTGTAGCCCTTGTTCAACATAAGGGGGTGTGTTAAAAATAGTGCAATCTTCACTTTTAGGCTATGACTGACTTTATATTGGGTCATTATTATATTTGTAGGTTTGGCTCGGAGTCTTAGACTATCCTTGTACACATAGTGTCAAGAGCCTTTTGGGAAAAGTGCCCTATGTCTTGAGTTGTGAAAAAATATCTAACTAATTCATTTGCATTTTCAGCATTCAAGTGTATTGTTCATTCTTAATAAAAGTGATTTGCCTAAGGGCATGATCAAGTGTTGCGCCTTCTCTTGTGCTTGGGTTTCTTTTTCTCCCTAGAGCACTTTTCTTGGGTTGTGCTCCTCTTCTGTCAATGCTTTTCGAGTGTTCTGCTGTTCTAGTGCTTATTTATATTTCTCTTTACTGCAGAATTTGGGTTTGTGTTGGTTCCATTAGTGCTTCTTCCTATCTCTTATTAAACAACAATTTGGAAATTGGCACTTTGCTTCTGCTTCCCTTCTGCACTTTGCTCCTGCACCGAACAGTGTTATGTTTGACATAAATAATATATTCTTATCTTATCCGTAATAGTTTGGTAATCCCCAAACTGCTTGGTCTTTGTTCAGGAGAGTTAAAAGGTCCCATTCTGGTACTAAAAATGACATTCATTCTTTTTTGAAAATTTGCCAAGTTATAAGCGTGGAAGCCTTGGGGACCTGTTCCATGGTAAACAGATTGGAATTGTAGATTAATGCAGCATGGTAGAAACCCATAGAGTAGCTTTGGCAATTTTGACTACTGGAATGTAGCATTTGTCTCATGAATGAGGACAAAAAACATGTAACAATATAAAAGTGCAAGATGCATTAAAGGTATGAAGTCAAGGATGAAGATAAGCTAGTTGCTTTTACTGAAATTTGTACTTTCTAGGTGGGGTTGTGCTTGAAGATTACTGCATTCGAGCATATTGTTTCATATGAAAAATATCTTTCAATATATTCGTGAAACCAAATAAAAACATTTTTATTTATAAGAACTATATTTTAGAATATCTGTAGTCTGTCTTAGTCTGGTTAGTATCCAGTTGTCAGTATTAATTGCACATCAGCATTTGATTTAAAAAAAATCTAGTCAACCATTTCTATATTCCAATTAACTGTATTCGTCATTGGCAAATCTTATAAATTAAGAACAAGGCAGTTTCAAATGTAGAAAATAGTTCTGAAAAATTACAGCCCTTATGTTCTTGAAAATAAAGTTATTTAGCACATTTGTAAGGTGTCCTGGCTCCTATCATTGCTAGGTAACTTTTGACTATAAACATAATTGCATATCAAGTGTACGATTTCATTGGATGCTTCTGATTATTATGTTCATGTAGCTTGTCTATTTTCGTTACATAGTTTCCTTTGCATGACAAGACAGTTCATTGATCTATGATTGTTTTGATTTTTAATGCTATTTGCCTATGATGAGAGAATGCCTTGTAATCTATTTATGATTAGAAGCTAATGGGTTTTTAATTGTAATAATTTAGAAAAATTCTTTTAACACCCATGGTGTTCTTTATTGGTTAGAAAAAGTAATAATGTTGTTATTGGATTTTTTTATGCAGGTATTGATTCGTTTTGGACAGCAGGCTCTGAAGGAAGCAATTGAAGGTGCTGAGCTGTATCCAATACAGGGGTTATTTAGATTCCAACGTTTCTATGATGTGATTGATGCTTACTATAATCTTCAACTGGGCACTGAACTTGGCGTGTCAACTGGATGGGCAGGATTGGATGAATTATACCGTGTAAGCTTCTGCTTTATTGATATGCTGTCTTCTTCTACTTAAAGAGATGTTATTAAATTGTTCTGATAGGAAAAGGGAATTTGAATATTTTATTTTGCTAACTCAATTATAGTCTGGACATTATAGGTAGAAGATACATGCAGAAACAATAGATCGTTCAAATTGATAAAATGTCTACACAATAATAATACTATGATTGATATAATATAGAAATTACTATTAGTGGAATTGGGAACTGTTACCGACCACTTCTGGGTAGTATCCATAGGAGATTTTTTTTCTCCTAGATGGTCCTTATCCAACAGCCAACAACCCCTTGTAGCCACCAGATAGCTCGATGTGCCACTATATCCGCCACTTGAGGCAGCGATGTGGTCCCTCCCCCATCAGTTATGATCCTATGTTTGAAGGTGGGCCTCCCGACCTCGAAGATGTGGCTTTTCATTGTGTAGTTGGGTATTCTTGTTTACTTATCATGGACACTTTTGGGCATGGATTAGTGGGGGGATTTGGCGGAAAGAGTGGGCTAGGTCTGTACTTTTGTCTCGTCTACCCAATTTGATGGTTAACTTCATATCCTAGTCCCGTGGGATTTCTTTTATTGGCTACTAGCTTTAAGGATAACACTACATGGGAAAACCCGATTTTGTTTGCGTGGTCTCGCTTCTTGACACCATATATATCACCTCCCCTCTGCTTATTATAACCCCATTCATCACTTTTCCCATCCAGGTCCACAGCTGTCCATTGGGTCCACAAGGAGTTAGCGTCCCCCTCCCCTTGTCCAAACCTTGGGTCGGGCCTGGAACGATGCCCCGGAGGTTGATGCAGCTAAAAAGAAAATAAAAAGAATATTTTGGCCACTATCAACAATAAATGTACCTTAAAATGCAAAAAATGGCCAAGACATACAAATTTAGCACGTGGGCAAAAGCGAAACATGAGCTCTACCACTGTCACTATGCCCATCACCGTGGTTCTTAGGGTCCCTCATATTGGCCCCTTACATCGTTAGGAACCCATGATTGTCCCAACCCTTGGTGGTCGATGAATTGCCCCACCTTAAGGGGGTAATCACTGCTATATCCTACACATCATGCTCTCATCCCCTAGAGCTCCGAGTAGTTATGAAGAAAAAATAATCAAAGGGTAAAGGCATGTGAAGAAGGGTGGAAAAATAAAGGCTGTGGGTAACTCATGTACCACGATTGCTCCCTTTGGCATTCATATACCCAAGTGTGGGCTTCCCCCTATTGTAGCTACCCTTTTACTGTGGCATGTGGCTTGAAGCCTTCCCTTAATGTCCCACTCCATTCCATCATTATATCACATGCCACCTATTGCATGATGGGTGTACCATGGACATGTCACCCCCTTTAGAGTTTGAAACCACCTAATAGGGTCCTTGGTTAACCCCTTATTGAGCTTGGAGACACCTATACATGCCAAAGCCCACTATGGAAGGCAGTGCTCCACGGGGACGCGTCCCGCAGGGTTGGATGCGTGCACCCCTTGCACCCCACGCACTCGGGACGGGGGGACGTCTGGGGAAACGTTTCCCCACGTCCCCCTTTTGGGGAGACGTGGGGAGACGCAAGGGGGGACGTTTCCCCAGTGTGGGGGACGCGACTCCCCAAAAGGGGGATGCCTGGGCGTCCCCCCTCAAAATGGGCTATGTGTCCCCCCCTCAAAATGGGCTATGCGTCCCCTTTAAATTTGGTTGTAAACAATGATTTATGACAGGGGAAACCTAGTATTTGATCATATTGCCCTACTAATGCTATGCAATTCATGGTAATGTTAAATTCTTAAAGTAAAAGTGACATTCTCCTTTATCTTTCATTTTCATCCTTTTACTTAAATTTTTAACATTACCATGAAATGACTCAGGATGTTTGAGAGTGGTTCCGACCTCTTTGGATTTCATATGCAGAAAGTAGAATTTTAGATCTCACTCAAAATCCAGCAGACTTAACAGTTTTTCAGGAATTTAGGGTTCGATGGATTGCAATGTTTCCATTGCATTTTGTCATGTACAAGGGTATGGAATTAGTATTTAATCAAGAGCACCAAGCCCTCTGTGTACTTTAGAGTGACTTTTAGACTCATCACTCCACTGTTTTTGAGTTTAGTTATATCAAAATACTATTCCAGTCTTTAGATTTCAGCATCTATTATAGTGTATTTTGCTTAGTACTAATTAGATTCTAGAATGATGAATGATGAATTTTAATTTTAAATCAATTTAGAATCTAGAATGATGAATGATGAATTTAATTTTTAAATCAATGTAGATTCTAGAATGGTGAATAATGAATGATGAATATGTATCAGAGTATTTCATTATTGAATCTCGTGGTCTACGGATGAATCATTTATGTATTAGTAAGGATGATGAGTATGGATCAATGTATTTCATTACTTAATTCAATTATGTATGTATCATTGTATTTATGCTTTCATTATTGAAAGTGAATTTGAAATATATATATATATATATATCTATATATATATATATATTAAAAAAATTATATACCCTGACGTCCCCCCGTCCCCCCTAAATTTCCCTAAAATTTGAGGGTACTCCCACACGTCCCTCTTGTGCGTCTCCCCGCACCTGTGTCTCCCCGTCCTAGAGTCTTGGTGGAACATTGATGGAAGGGCATGCCACTATGAAGTGTCCACTTGATTCTAGGATATGTAAGCTCTTTTACTTGATTACTCTAATGGTTTGTTGTACTAGAAGGCGAGAATGCATTGGATCTTATATAGGATTGTAGGTGGGTCTCCATTTGGGGTTCGGTCTCCCTATATGGGGTCCAAGTCCTCTAAAGGGTCATATTGGCAGTTGTAGGGTGAGTGTTGAGAGCCATGGGCCTCCCACATAGAAATCCTCCTCAAATGGCCCTCTAAGTGATCTCCTACTTCTCCCGGCCAGTTTCAGGTCTACAATTCCTTCCTCCAATTCCCACTTGAGCTCGGTGATGGCTCTCTGCGCAGGTCCAGGTGACTGTAAATCGAACTGCTCCAATGCAACAACCTCCTGCTCCAAAACTCTCCCGGAAGGTTGATCCTCCATTGTAGCTTCAATGCCCAAACTCCCCTAGTAGTTGCTGCCTGGATGAACCCACAAGCAACACCTGCGTGTTCCCCTTCTGCGTCCTCTAGAAACACGTACTAGCTGAGGCAAATGCTGAATGATATGATTGTGAAACTCCACTGGCTTTCCTCCAAGGTAGTACAAATTGCCTTCCTAGGGTGGCACTCGAAGTCCACCGAAGCAAAGGGTTGAGATCTTCGCTCGAAGACACTCCTGTGCTAAACAACACAGTAACCCGATTAAGCAGCTCGAGCACTAAGTTTGAGTTCAATATGTCAAAAGATAAGATGCTGAAATGAGGAGAGTTGCCTTCCTTATATAGATTTCATGGAGCACTTTTCCTTCAATTTTGCCTCCCTCGTGGGTCCCTCACTCACCATCGATTTCCCCTCCATGCAAATCGAACTAGGGAATGCGTATTCTCCTAGTGTGGGTCGCCCCTATGTTCAAATTATCAGTGTTGTGAAAATCGCGATAAAATGAAAAAATCGCGTTTTTTTCCCTCTGCCGATAAAATTGCGATAATTAAACGAAAAAATAGCCGGATTTTTTTTTTGCCGATTTTATTGAAAAAATCGCGATTTTATGAAAAAATAGCGATAAAAACGAAAAAATCGCGATAAAAACTTAAAAAATCGCCAGGCAATCGGGGCAGCGAGGTTTTATAAGGGATGCTAAATGTTTGAAATGCAATTTTTTTTGAAAGAAACAAATAATTTTTGAGTGGGGCATTTTAATGATCAAGTCTAGGCCCTAGTATTGATATGCTATTCATGGTAATGTTAAATTCTTAAAGTAAAAGTGACATTCTCCTTAATCTTCATTTTCATCCTTTTACTTAAATTTTAACATTACCATAAAATGACTCAGGATGTTTGAGAGTGGTTCCGGCCTCATTGGATTTCATATGGAGAAAGTAGAATTTTAGATTTCATTCAAAGTCCAACAGACTTATCAGTTTTTCAGGATTTCAGGATTGGGAGATTGTAATGTTTCCAGGTGACACCACCTGCCCGGGCTACCCCTGCAACCATTAGAGGACGTGGTCTACCTCCTATAGCTCCTACTTCTAGTTCTTCAGCTTCTAGAGCACATCAGACTCTAGTGCCATCTCCACCAGCACAGGCACCAACATCGACATCTAGAGGGAAAAGGAAAGCTGTGGCATTTTCTCGCAAAAGGGGCAGAGGAAATCAATAGGATTAGACTTTAATTTTATTGTATATGACATTATGACATAATGAGATACATTATCATATTTTTTGTTGATATTTTGAGGTTGAGTTGGGACTTAGGAGTCAGGACTTACTATTTAGGACATGATTCAATGTTATGTGTGATTTTAGCGCTAGAAATGATATTAAACATCTTATATATTAGTTTTTTAATCATATTTATGTGTCAATGTATTTATTTTATGTTATAGATGGTTTAGATATTAAAAAAATTGAAAAAAATGAAAAAAATGAAAATTTTTGTACCAAACAATTTTTTCCCGATTTTTTTCCGATAATTTCCCGATAATTCCGATTTTTTCCTATTTTTTCCCCGTGCCGATTTAATCCCGATAACGATTAATGCAACATTGCAAATTATCCACATCGAAATAACTTCTACTAATTCTAGCCTCCTAATAAAATTGAATGGGTCCCATCACCTCCAAAATTGGCCCCAAAATGTAGAAATTAATTTCGTTACAAAATAATTTAGGAAGGGACATTACAGTCCTACCCTCCCAAATGTTGCTTGTCCCCAAACAACTTCAATGTTGGATGCTCAAGTATGCGCTTGCGCTCCCAAGTAGCATCCTCATCCGGCAAGCTCCTCCAATGCACCAAAAATCGCTCGTTCTTAAACAATGCCTGAGCAAGCGTCCTCTCTAACTGCTGCTCCCCATTGTCACTGCAAGATGTGCCAAGGTCCCAGATGTGCCAATGGATCGTGCCTGACCTCTGCACTGTCCTGATATGAAAGAATCCTTCAATACAAGGATCCTCGACAATCCTGTCCAACATGAAGCTCCCTTCGCTCCACTCACTGTCCTTCCCGGTGAAAGTACCAGAAGTCCCTTGCTCCATAAGTGACTCGCTAAAGCCCAATGGAAGATCTGTATGATCTCCCGCTGCAGTAGTTGGCGCATCCCTAAAGGTTATTGAGCTGTGAAGCGCTGTGATGCCCCAGTTCCTTGCTAGTCCCAGAGTGGTGCCACCATGTTGACACTGTGCTACTCTGATTAGGTCATACTCCTCATCGTGCGCAGTCAGTATCCTCCTCTCCTGGAACTCGGTGGTGGAACACTGAAAGAGGCGAGACACATCCTACTTGGGCATCTCCATGGCACCAAGGCTTACCCATCCAAATCTAACTCCGAACCTGTGCAGCAACAAAGAATCTTTGCCTCCCCATATGATGAAACCCTTTATGAAGCCCCATGTGTCATCCCAAGAGCGAACTATATCACTCTCTTCCACAACTCTGCTCATCACGAGTGATCTACCGATCAACTGAATCCCTGCATCCCATAGCTAGACCTGCTACAACATAGCCTTGTCAATCGATGGAATCCCTCTGGCCCTCATCTCTAGTCCCTGCATGTGATCACTATACAGGCTCCATATATCATGGGCTAATCTGATGCATGCTAATCTTCCCTGTGCCTACCATTGTGTAGTACCGATTATCGTTGGAGGCCACATGTGCCGAAGAGCTACCCCCTGAATGCAACCAAAATATCGGTATCCAATACTCATAATCGACTCAAGGTATGTGGATTCCTCTTGTCCCTGCCAACCATCTCTCTTGGGTCTGCCATCTGCCTTCTCGATAATGTGCTAATATAAGGTTTGGAGCCCGGACATATACTGGTAAACTATCTCAGTTGTACCTGCTATCCTTTGCTCATGCTTGGTCTTGACATGCCCTGAGAAAAGAGTGACACATGTTTCCCTCGGGACTAGCTCCTTAGACATAGGCTCGGTGATGAATGATATGCCACCCCTGCAGATGATCACCTTGTTCCCCATCCTGTGGCTGTCAACTGACGCACCAAGCAATTGCCACTGCTGAAAAGTCTCCCCCCTAGTGCGCTGAGTGTCACCCAAATATCTCGGGTGAGCTCCTCGTTTGCTATTGCTCATGCTGAGAGTCCAGAAAGTTGACAGCAAAATCCACTGCGCCCGGGAGTAATGTAGAAGAGGGTCAAACGTGTGAGTCTTCGTAGATAACATCAAGTACCGCTCATTTGTGTCCCCGTTGATCCTGGGTGAACTACGCCCAAAGGTATGCTCGGTGTTTCCATCCAAGGGTCTCCCTGGAGGCAACACTCCAAGACCTCACTGTGTAGTGCTATACACCCATGCATACCACCGATCATCCCAGTACTCTTGGACATGCCACTGTACACTGTGGCCTACCCTTGTACACCGTTGGATGTCGTCAGCTATGACTATGCCATCTTGTACCATCTTGTGTCCCGCCTGTGTCACTGTACCTGTCATTCCCCACATGTATTCAATGCGATGTGAGGAAATCCCCCTCCACAACATAGTCCAACATACTACGACACACCCCCAGGCATCTCCATGCCCATCTGCAGACCACTGCTCCATGCTAGATGCTCCTACCCATCCCTGAATGAGATGGCCTAAAGTTGTGTCCATATGCGTTGACCTGCATCCAACCCAGATCATCACCTCCACTGTCGCATCACCATGCTCTTCGATGAGGGGACCTCCCCTCCAAGTCCTCCCTAAGGGATCCAAGAAGTGAACCTCCCCAGGTGTCAGCAGCGATGCCACCACTACTCTGCTCCTCTGTGTCTCACACAAATGCGAAGAATCCCTAGCTCCATACAAGGCACTGTCTGGTGGCTTGCCAATGCCACCTCCTCCGACAAACTCCTGCCAGAGTATGCTGATCATCCTGAGACCCCGTGTACAATTGTCATACCAAGACAACCCAAGGAGTCTGCCCAAAAATTGGTTGGCCACTGGTGCTGACTGAAACTCTCCTAGCAGAGGTGCACACTCGACTGCTAGGTCAACTATACCCTCTAGGTCGTAGTTAACTGGTATACCTGGGAAATGATAGGTGGTCCCTCTCGGATCCCAATGCTAGTTGGGGCTTCCAACATCCCCAGTGCCTGGAAACTCTTGCTGAGCTCCACCTGGGTCCACTACCATCTCCATAGTCCACTCCACTGAATACCAACTCAGAATCTCTCGCCACCCAACCCCAAGAGAGGGATCGAATGCACGAACTCCCGCACATAGAACAACCCCAACCTACGGGTGGTGCACCCTGTGCAACTCAGGTCGTCTCATCTTGCTATCCTTGTCAATGTGTACAATCTGACTAGGTAGCTCTGTCTCCCTTTGTCCAATGGGCCAAGGTAACCTAACAGTGCTGCCAACCCCGTCTATGTATGCCCGAAGAGCGCTGCTCTCATGCTCCAATGCGCACTCTAGCTGCACCAGTAGGGAATCCAACTGCTCCCAAATGTTAGTCATATGGCCTTGGACTCGGCACAAACCGCTCTCATGCCCCCCAGCTCCTTGTTCTGCTGCATAATCGCCTCTCGCACTAACACAACCTTCCTTTTTAATACTAGAAGGTCAGCTTGAAACTGATGGAATTGTCATGGGCATCTATCACCTATAAACTCGGTCACGGCTTCAGATACCTCAACAACTTTTGGCATCTCATCAATGGGTTGCACCCAGTGTTTTACGACTCCGACCAGGATTCCGACCAGGCCGAGGATCGACTCCGACCAGGACTCCGATTCGGTAATGACTCGGCCTAGTCGATTTCAATGACTCGGTCGTTGTAAAAAATACATTAAATATTTATTTTTTTTATAAAAAAACATAATTTTAAATATTTTAAACATAATTTTAAAGATTTTCATTCATGTTTCCAAACACATAGCATTATAATATAGATGGAAGACAACATATGATCAAAGTAGGCTCATGAACCAATCCATTATATCAAAGTAATTTCTATAAGAGTGAGAGGTAGTTATGAAAGCAATCTTTATGAGAGGTAGTTCTGAGATTACACTTCAGAGAATAACATGGTTTCTGTTTGAGCACTTCATGATGGAGATTACCCAGTCTTCATTATTTCTTCATAACTGAAGATTTTGGACTGTTTAGTCTTCATTGTTTCTTCATAACTGAAGATTTTGGGCTGTTTAGTCTTCATGATTTCTTCATAACTGAAGATTTTGGGCTGTTTGGTTCTCTATTGATTTAAAGGACTGAATGCCGTGAGATGCTCTGGAATACTATGAAGTCATGGAAGAGAGATTCCAGATTTATGCTAAGGGGAATCAAGCCTGTTTGGTCCGATATAGCCTTAGGAAATTAGCTATTGTATTGCATAATGCAAGAATATTTACTTGATAATAATAAGATTAATGTTTACATTATTGTATTATGGTTCTGAGTATTATTGTTGCAGAAGATACACTTTCAGGACTGTATCTGTAAAAGCAATCTATAGGAGACTGAATAATATGGATAGTATTTGATTTGTAAAACTATATGGGTTTTAGGCTTGTAGCTTTGATTCTCATGAAGTCTATTTATCTTATGTACAGTCATCTTGATCATAGTTGTGAGACTTTACAAATAAATATTGTTATCATTTTTTTACATGATTCTCAGAAAGTTTATATATCTACAGTCGCCTTTTAGAATCAAAAAACAATTTCTCATGAAGTAATTTACAGTCGCCTTTATAAAAGTTTGGGAGGGGGAAATGGACCCCAAAAGCATTTAACAATTTACCATTACCCTTTGGAATCCACAAACCCTATTAACTTTACCAAAAAACACCAAAAAAGTGAAAAAAAAAACATGTTTAACGCTGCCCAGCCGCTTTTTATTGACCCGGCCTGGTCAATGCGGACTCGGCCTGGTTGACCGAGTCAGCTATGACTCGGCCTGGTCATTAGATGACTAGGCCGAGTCATAGCTGACTCGGCCAAACTGGCCGGTTACTTGGCCTGGTCGCATTTTTTTTTTCCGACTCGGTATGACCAAGCCGTTTCCGAGTCAACTCGGCCTGGTTGTAAAACACTGGTTGCACCCCCTCAACAAATGGCTCTATGCGAGTAGGCTCTATCCTCTCCACCAAGGTGTCAACTGCGACTATCAAAAAGATCTCTAATAAAGGTGACTCCTGCACCACACCGTGCTCCTCACCATCCTGTGGGCTCTGAGGATCATGCTTAACCTCTTCCTCAGGCTCCTGATATCTAAAGCCAGGTCTCCACCAACAAAAGTGCCCCTTGGTCTCACCCTCTAACTGTCTCTGTCCTGTCTGCTCCTTTTCAGGATATTTGGTGCTTTGATCTGGTCGACTTTCCCCACACGATGTAGATGGCTGCACACCCACGACCTGCTCACCTATAATGTCTCTGTTGTAAGGGTGAGGATGGGTTTGGTCTATCGCCCTCCTCAATTGGGCCAACCTCTCATCGTCCCAATGAAACCCCAGAATTTTTGCATACTGGATTTCCCTTGAGCCATGGGTTTGTCTCCCATTTCACCCGTCACTGTGCACTCATACCCAAAGCTTCCATGATCTTCTGGCTAATTTCCGATAGCTGGGCCAAGATCATGCTCTGATACCACTGTAATGTTCTGAACTAGAGAAAATAGTGCTATGCAAAGCAAATAATAAAAACAACACCATAAAATTGAAACATTCAATCTACACCCATAAAAAGTCCAGGAATATCCAACAACTGAGCCATTTTATTATAATCTAGGAGAAAAGTACAATAATGTGGAAGTGGTGCACCTAGGCTTGCCTCAATGGCAAGCATGATCAAGCCCAGGTGGTAATATGTCAAGCTCAGATGGCACAATAACTGCAACAATGATGCCCTGCACTGCCCCTGTGAAATTGTGTTGTTTGCTGCAAGGATGCTACTGGAAACCCCACCTTTGATGCTTAGAAAATTACAGAAAATTAACCCCGGCCTCTCCACCAAATACCCAGAATAACCCACGAAGGAATTGGCCAAATGTTGACCTCAGAATTTTGGCCCAAATTCCCCTTAGCTCCTCTAGCTGCTGGCTGAGTTGGGACCCCTGTTTGACCCCTTAGATCTGCCCAGAAAATTCTATAAAATTAGGAGTGTGATCCTTGCCCAAAACCCAGAAAAACCCAGAAAGGGTTTCCCTTGGTTCCAAACTTCAAAAATTGACCCTTCACAGCTTGGCCCTCCTCCAATTTCGAATTCTGTTGCTGTGACTGATCTTGTCAATCTCTGCTCTCCCAACTCTAGCAATCCTCCTCAAATGGCCATCCAAGTGATCTCCTACTCCTCCCGGCCAATTTCAGCTCTACAATTCCTTCCTCCAACTCCCACGTGAGCCCGGTGATGGCTTTCTGCGCATGCCCAAGTGACTGTAAATCGAACTGCTCCAATGCAACAACCTCTTGCTCCAAAACTCTCCAGAAGGTTGATCCTCCACTGTAGCTTCAATGACGAAACTCCCCCGATAGTTGCTGCCCGGATGAACCCACAAGCAACACTTGCGTGTTTCCCTTCTGCATCCTCCAGAAACACGTACTGGATCAGACAAATGCAGAATGATATGACTGTGAAACTCCACCGACTCTCCTCCAAGGTAGTATGAATTGCCTTCCTAGGGTGGCACTCGAAGTCCATCGAAGCAAGGGTTGAGATCTCCGCTCGGAGACACTCGTGTGCTAAACAACACAGTAACTTGGCTAAGCAGCTCGAGCAACTAAGGTTGAGTTCAATATGTCAAAAGATAAGATGCTGAAATGAGGAGAGTTGCCTTCCTTATATAGATTTCGGGGAGCACTTTTCCCTCCATCGTGGGTCCCTCACTTAACCATCGATTTCCCCTCCATGCAAATCGAAGTAGGGAATGCGTATTCTCCTAGTGTGGGTGGCCTCCACGTACAAATTAACCACATCAAAATAACTTCTACTAAATCGAGCCTCCTAATAAAATCGAATGGGCCCCATCACCTCCAAAATCGGCCCCAAAATGTAGAAGTTAATTCTGCTCCAAAATAATTTAGGAAGGGACTTCCTAAAATGAAATGAACTACGAAGAGTTTAAGCACACTTAGTGCTGCAGACTAGATTCCTGACCAGGGTAATCTATCTGGGTGGGACTAAGATGGACTCAAGCTTTAAACCAATCTAGGTACTATTGGGCTTGCTAACCATCAACCCATGGATCTAGGTGAGTATCCAAGGTCAGAGCTCTAAGACCAATGCCACCCTCGCTCTTTGGGATTTAAACATCAACACAAAGGCCGACTAGATGTCCTCCCAAGAATCCTCCATTAGATGCTTCTTTTGTCCCTATTAACTAAATCTGTAATATCAACCAACCCAAGCATGCTTCTAAAATACTCATACTTTTTATTTGGAAATTGGAAGAGACTTCGTCGGCACATCATCTACCTGTTTTTATTTGGAAGAGACTTCGTTGGCACATCAACTCCCCGTTTATTTGTCAAAATACACTGTAGCTTCACGACCCCATATTGTACCAAGCTCCTAATGTAGTGGTACTTATTGTTAATATGCTTTGCACTTACATGGAATACATGGTCTTTAGACATCTTGACGCTGCATTGATTATCACAATTTATCATTGTAGGATCTAGAGGCTTTCCAAACAAATCTGACAAGAGTTTTTTAACCTTTCCTACTTCACTTGCAACAACATATTCGGCTTCGACACTACTTAACACAATGAGATCTTGTTTTCTACTCATCAATGAAATCATTGCAGACCCCAAATTGAAACATCCACTGGTAGTGCATCTTCCATCAATCTCACTGCCATGATGCCATCCCAATCAGAATATGTAAAGCCTGTTAAATTAACTTCCTTACTATCATACTTTAGGCAGTGATGTATTGTGCCACGTAGATATCTCAAGATATGCTTGGCAACTATCCAATGGTCAAGACGAGGCACTAACTGAAATTGATTGAGAAGATTTATGGAAAAACTTATATCATGTCTTGTATTTACCAGGCACATTAGAGAACCCACCAACTTACAATAGCTAGTAGGATCGATGAAACTAGAGTCAGAGCTTCTCAACTTCTTGAGATTAGTGATCATGGGAGTAGTCATAGGCTTGGAATCCATCATACCGAATCTCTGCAATATCTCGATTTTGTATTTACCTTGACCCAAATATCTCTCTCCAGGTTTCTGCCAGACTTCCAAACCCAAGTAATAATGCATAAGCCCCAGATCTTTAATTATGAATTTGGCTGCTAGCATTTTCTCGCATTCTTGTATTCTGCGCTCCACAACTGTAATAAACAAATCATCCACATATAGTAGTATAATGACTGGTTCAATCATCACCACCTTGATGCAGAGGTTTGGATCTGCAAATTTTTTGATGAATGCAATTCTTAAGAGATATGCATCCATCCTTGCATACCATGCCCTAGGAGCTTGCTTCAAGCCATATAGGGCTTTCTTAAGTCTGCAAACATGTGTGTCCTTGTTATTTATTTTAAATCCTTCCAGTTATTCAATGTATATTTCTTTATCAATGGTTCCCTTTAGAAATGTTGTTTTTACGTCCATTTGATGGACATTCTATCCCATTGTAGCAGTTAGCGAAACCAAAGATCTTATAGTAGTATATCTTGTAGTAGGTTCAAAGGTTTCTTCATAGTCTATACCTTCCTTTTGAGAGAAACCCCTTACAACGAATCTAGCTTTGTATTTCTCTATACTTCCATGAATAACATGTTTGATTTTGTAAATGCATTTTGAGGTGACAATTGATTTGTCACTTGGCCTAGGAACGATTTCCTAGACTCCATTCTTCATAATGGATTGATATTCTTCTTGCATCGCTGCCTTCTATTCTTCTTGATGAGCAACTTCTTCCAATGTAGTTGGTTCAACTTCTATCAATTTTGTCATATATGCTGCATATCCTGAATATCTCTTTGGTCTTTTGCTTTCTCTAAAGGTTCCTTTAGTAGCTCCATGTCCTTCGACATATTTAAGTGTTGCTTTTAACCAATTTGGCCTCTTCCTTGTTTCAGGAACAATTACAGGTTGAATTGGCTCACTTGGTCCTTCTTCTTCTTCTTGATTTGTAGTTGTCTTATCATGAAGCTCTTCTTCTTCAAATAGTGGTATATCTTCGTCAACGGAATATCCTTGAATCTTTTGTAGGCATGATTTTCATCGAATATAATATCCCTGCTCACTTCAATTTGTCTTCCTTACTTGGTGATTCTATATGCTTTTGAAGAAAGACTATAGCCAACAAAGATCCCTTTAATGCTTGTAGAATTTAATTTCTTTTGTTTGTCCTTTGGAACATAGATGTATGCGGGTCACCCAAAGATTCAGAGATGGTCCACACATGGTTTCTTCCCTGTGACTGCTTCTTCAGGTGCCATATTCTCAAGGATTCTACGAGGACTTCTATTTTGTATATATACTGCTATCGTGTTGCTTCTCCCCATAGAAACTTTGGTAAATCTTGATCAAATATCATAGTTCGTATACATTCTTCATTTGTCTATTATTCCTTCCCGCAACTCCATTTTGCTCGGGATTGTAGGGAACAATGAGCTTCTTCATAATACCGACTTGTTTACAATATGCAAATAGTTCTTTTGAAGTGTATTCCCCACCATTGTCGGATCTTAAAGTCTTTATTTTCCTTTTGGTTAAGGTCTCTACTTCAGATCTAAACTTCTTAAACTTTTCAAATACTTCGACCTTTGTCTTCAGAAGGTAGAGCCATGTCTTTCTAGAGTGATCATCAATGAAGGTCACATAATAAAATGGCCTCCAAGAGATTTGTTAGACATAGGCCCACAAACATCAGAATGAATGAGGTCTTATATTTCCTTAGATCTTGTATCACTGCTTGTAAAAGGCTTCCTTGTACTCTTTCCCAAAGCACACCCGTTACATACTCCTTCACGATCTTCTTTGATGTTAGGGATGCCATCTACCATTTGATTAAGAGGGAATGATTTTGTAATGTATATGCCCACATCTTCTATGCCATAGTTCGATAGGATTGATTTCCATGTGAACTAGAGCTTGAGGAGATGGTGTTGTCACTGTATATAGCCTTCCTTCATGTACTCCAATAACTTTGGCCTTGTCAATGCTTAAATCTTTTCCCCAAACTAGAACTTTACCATCTACAAAGTCAACCCTATCTCCTTTATCTTCTAAACAAGAAATTGTAAGTAAATTCTTTTTCAAACGTGTAACATAGAGTATATTGTTGAGGTGTAGCTTTGCTCCATTTTCTAGCCTTAATGATGTAGATCCAAGGCACTTGACTGCATAACTGTTGTTTGTTTCCTAGCTCCATTGCATGAGATGATGGTTCCTTTGATAGAGGATGAAGTTGTCCACTTTCTCCCATCATATGTCTTGATACTCCACTATCAATGATCCATGTATTGTCATCATCACTAGTACTTGTAAGTGCAGCCAAGAACCCTTCGCTTTTGACTTTCTTTACATAAGTTGTAGATGATCCTTCCAATCCAGCTTCTTGCAATTGTTATAATATTGAATCCCATTTTCAAGTAACTTTTCATAGAGGGAGTAACCTTTTCTTTCAAGCCAACAAAGTGATCTCCAACCTTCTTCGACCTTAGCTCTGATACCATGTTGAGAAATCAATACTAGTAGGATTTAGGGTTTGATTCCTCTTTCTTGATAATTACTTGTGAATTATGTTGGCCTCTTTTACTTCTTAAATAGTTTATCTTTCATCAAGCAATTACCAAATTATATATGTATGAAGATCACAAGAACAAGAGACACAAGATGTAGGCGCACAACTAGGGAAAAACCCCTATAAGGGGAAAACCCAGTCAATAACTCTTCCTTCAGTAGATTCAATTCAAGATGAGACACTTCCAGACTTCTTAGACCTAGACAAAGACTTCCTCTAACCACCAAGTCAACCCTTCCCTGCAATAGACTATCTTCAAAAGTGAAAGCTCCCTAACAACAACTTCAATTCAGAATTTCGGTCCCCCAACAGCAGAAATTTGACCCCAACAACAAAATTTCGGACCTGTAGTAAACATAGATTTTCGGCCCCAACAATTGCCTAGAAACTTTGCACATGTGAGAGATAGATAGCCCATAAACTTTGATTTTGGTCTTCCCAACAACTTCGTCCTCTTCCAACGACTTTGAACTCTTTTTCTGCTTATCTTGCTTGAAGATAGAACTTGTTGAGTGAATGTGAAAAATAGGTCAAATTGCCTCTCCATATATAGCCCTTTTACTGGGTTGAATTGCCCTCATGTAGGTCGACTTGGTGTGTAGGTGACAAATCACCTTTTTGACTCAAAAATAATTCCTTTTACATGATACAAAAGCCCAAGAAGGGTCTAATAATAATGACAATGACTCTAATGGCTGAAGACAAAACCTAGAAACCCTCAATGGGGGCTTTGACCAAGAAAACATTGACCCAAGCACGAAACCCATGCTTTAATAAGTCATTATTTTTTAATAATAAATTTTCTTTTTGACAAGTACAATTATGAAGACTGAAGCTAGTTACATTTTGCAACACACCTTTAGCCCTTGGACATTTGGGTTAGTTTCTTGTTTGGGTGGCGGCTCCACTTATTCATCCATTCACATGAGCTTATACTAGAAGAAATACTGGTAGCTTGGTTAACCCCACTCTTAGAGCTTCGTTAAACAAATTACATTCTAGTAAGCGCTCGTTTTTTGTCGAACATGAAGCCATCCCTGACATCCACTTGCTTTTCCCTGACCCATGGATAAAGTTTTTCTCTTCTTGGTTCTTGACTAACTTTTCAGTTTTAACTTTTTACCTTTTGGATTTTAGAGTTAGATTCATCTTCAAGTGGCGACTCCACTTGTTTCATTTTTTGCAAGAATTTCTGCTAGAAGCCCTGTTAAATTAAGGTATGTTCTATGCTTAGAGCAATTTATTTCAATTTTCACAGTTAGCTCAATATCTTTTTCAGATTAGCAATCATATCAGCATAATAGTAAATTGCAGATAGAACATAAACATAAATCGCAGAAGACAAGCCAAGACAAGAGGATACAAGATGTGGCGCTAGCCAGGGACAAACCCCAATGTGGGGAAACCCTTGATCAATTCTTCTTACATTTTCTTCAATAGTTCAATAGAGAGAGAGAGAGAGATAGTACATATACAACAAAAGTCAACACTTTGACTTATTTAAATAAGAGCATAGATCATCTCTAAGAAGATGATACATGAGGTAGCTGAACTCAGTTGAAGACATGTTGCTTCAACTGATTCTCCAAGGTGACTCCATCACCCATCATAGTGCTGCACCTCATTGTGCTGCACCCATCATCACTATGCTGGACCTCATTACCATGCTGCACACATCATACTACTGCACCTTATGCTGCACCTTCCTGTACTACAACATCTTGCTATACCTTATCATCTTGCTACACTCACCAGTGCTGCCTCATCCTGTACCTCACTGTGCCCATCACGCTGCATCTCATTGTAGCATTTAATATCACTGTACTGCTCTTTGCAAGTGCTGCACATAACATGCTACACTTCGCTTTGTTATGATGCCCATCATTATGCAACAACATTCCACAATGCTGTCACATCTCATTGCTGCACCATGATTGCTTGTTGTCCCAAGTACCATGCTGCTATCCCAATGTGCTTGCAACACCATGCTGGCCATTGCTGTCCCAATGTGCTTTTGCTACTCTTATGTGGCATTGCTGTCCTATATGGCATTGCTGCACTATGTTTGCCACTCTGCTGTCCCAAGTGGCATTGCCGTGCCTTCTGACATCACAGCGCCATGCTGTCACACTACTAGCACTGCTGTCCCACTGTTAGTCAACAATACTAGCCCTCTAGTGTTGCGGCCAACCTAGGAGAGGCTCCTCCATGTCACGTTGTCCTCTTGAGGGTCTGTCCACCTCAACGCAACCCTACAATACTTCCAACAACTTGCTATGGCCTACAGCCTAGCTTGCTGTAGCTTTCGGCCTCCTCAACATGCCCAAACAGTCACTCAAATTCTAGCGTTATGCTCATCTCTTACTCGGCGTAGCAGCCTACCCTCTCGGCCCTCCTTCCAACAATCCGGTCACCTGAATAGACCTGTGGCTAGGGCTTGGACAGATCTGCGGCTAGGGCTGGACAGACCTATGGTTAGGGCAGATTAGACCTGCGTATAAGGGTAGCGTGTAGGGCCTCCTCCACCGTGTTATATCTCCATCCTTGGACTGCGGCTAGGCTCCTTTAGGCAGCGTATAGAAGCAGTGATCTTCTCCTGAGGACTGCGGGTAGACCATCCTTTAGGACTGCGGCTAGGGCAACTAGATTGGCCTCCTTTCCTCCTGCGTCTAGGGCAGCTAGATTAGCCTCCTTTCCTCCTACGTCTAGGGTTTCATCCTCGTAGATTGCTCTTCCACTAAAGCCCCAAAACAAGTGGAGAGAAATCAAGAGTGAATTATGTGTGAAATGACTCTCAAGTCATCTCTTTTTATACTAAAATGTTGAGCACATGTGGGGGTTATTTGGTTGTTGGCCGACCTTGATGATTCGTCTTATAACACAAATAAATTCATAACTCCATGAATACTTATCGGAATCAGATGATATTTAGATGAATCCTACACCTCTCGATGAGAAGGATCCAAGAAAAATATCAGCTGCCATAAATAAGATGACCCACATGGAGTTTGGCCCTAGTTGCCAATTTTAACACTCCCTCTCAACTAGGGAGAACTGCATCCACTGATCCATCTGCCAGACTATACTATCTCTGCCATCAGTGCTTTGCTCTGCTGAACCATGGAGAAGAAGAATTGATCGAGAATGTCTCATACCATTCTCTACTGACACGAAGTCAATTCCATATGAAGAGAGTGAGTCATACCACTCTTACTGATCCCTGGTCAATTCCAAAAGAGAGTTAGTCATATCACTGTTACTAACCCGAAGTCAGTTCCAATTGATCCCAGATCAATATCAAAAGAGTGTCTCAAACCACTCATACTGATCCCAGATCAGTTTCATTGATCCCATATCAATGGAGGTCATCCTAGCATAGGGAGTACGATAGATACAACGATGCGTCCATCGATAGTACTACTATGGTCCCTAACCCGATTTTCCTACTCATTGGCCAGACGAGAGGTACTTCCCATGAGTCCCAGACTTCGTGGGTAGGATGCCTCGACAAGAGAACCACTCATCCTGTCCATAAGTCGCCACGGGGTATCACAGGGGAAGGCTGAACCATTCACCTTGTAGACAGCGCACCACTAGGGGAGGGTGAGTCGCCTTATGGTCGCTTGTTGTTCCAAGAAGTACCCCAAGCCCCATAGAGCTCCCAGATCTCAATGCATGCATCATGCACGACACTCATATGAGGGTCTCTCAACGACTCCAAGTTGTTCTGGAAAGTCACAAATTTGACCTTTCCTCGAGGCTTCGACAGAATGTTTGCGACCTACACATTAGTCCCAATGCAATGGAGCCTTCTTGCTCATAGATGTACCAGATAAAGTGGTACTTGATGTTTATATGTTTGGAACGATCTTAACACATGAGATTCCTCAACAGTCGAATGCCCCTTTGGTTGTCACAGAAGATCACGGTGGTATCCATCATGTTTCAAACATCTCACTGAAGAGCTTCCCCAACTAGGTAGCTTTACATGAGGTCATACTCGTAGCTATGTATTCGGTCTCAGTGGTGCTCAAAGCAACCGTCTTCTGCTTCCTACTTATCTAGGATATCGAGCAGAACCCAAAGAGAACCAGTACCCAGAAGTGCTCTTACGGTCCTCCACACTGCCTGCCGAGTCAACGTTCGAATAATCATGAAGCTTCATATTTCCGACAGTGTATCTCAATTAGAGATTGTGCCTCGAAGATATCTCAACATCCTAATATATGAGCTCAACATCCTAACTGCAAAACATATATCTGGACGGGAGTTCACCAAGAACATCAATGCTAGAATGAGTTTATGAAACTCAGAGGTATTTCCCAAATCAAGTCCGGCATCCGCATCACTACCACATAACTTTTGAATGTTAGGATCCATCGAGGTAGTCACGAGCTTGCAGTTTACCATTCAAACTCCGGAATCCAACTCCCTCTTACTTTTGCAAATGAGAGGGCCTGCACCTGTTAGAAAGAGGTCATCCTCATAAGGTGCCAGTATGAGAGGTCTATCATCCACAACGTTCAAGTAATGGTTTGGATCGGCTTCACTCTTAGTGAATCTGAGCTTCATCAGACAATTATCAATCCTCTCATATTAAGCCCTGGGGTGTTGTGCTTCAAGCCTTAGAGGGCTTTATTCCACCTGCATACATGAGATTCCCGATCATGAATATCAAACCCCTCGGGTTGATCCAAACCCGTGGACCTGCTACATGAGGGGAATGGTCCCCTTATAAGATTTTCCTTCAGTACATCTCAGCTATGTACCTTCATGCTCTTCTTGAATTTAGGCATCCTTGTCACCATCTGACTCACATCGGGTAGGGCCCCATAATAAGTAGACCTCTGGTGCTATAGATGAGATGTGCTAACTGACATGGTCCCCAATGGACCATCCTGCAACTTGATACAAATTGCCAACCCTGAATCCATGAGTAAAAGCTTCTTTGAAAATTCTATTTTCAAACACGTACCTTTCCATCGATGAATTTCACCCTAAAAGCTTTGACTTTCATTTTCGAAATGGACACCAAATTCTTCTTGTGATCAGATACATAAGGAGATTCTTATAAATGAATCGGGTTACCCTCATTCAATTGAGAGGTAACATTCCCTACACCCTTTTCGGGATAGGTGGCAATGACTCCAAGTATAATCCCATGATTGTTTCCATCTCTACCAAATTAGAGAGTGCACCCTTCTATTTGATGAAGTTCCTTGAAGCACTACAATCAATAAGCCAGATTCCCAAAGAGTCTGGAGGAGAGAGCCAATATAAGATAATGCTACTTTATCTTATCATAAACAACATTTGATTCTTCATACTTGGAGTTCCTTGCTTTCTTTGAAGAGATGACCGTTTCCTTGATGACTTGCATTACTTGTCATTCCTCCGATCATTGAAGATGTCCCTGGAATGATTGTTATCATCATCAAGTGATGTGTCCCTATCATTCAGACACTCCTTCACATAATGGCCAAACTTATTACAGCCAAGGCATCTGCCTTTCCTTCCATCCTTAGATCTGGACTTCCCATTGAAGTGATCTTTAGGTAGGCCATCAGAAGCTTCCGCTGCACCATTCTGATAATATTCTCTACTTTGACTTCACCCTTGGTGAATTTGAAGAGGGATGAGGAATCCATTGATCCTTTTGTCCTTTCCCATCTGTCTTCGGTGATTGCTCTTTCACTCTTGCTTGGGCTTTGTCTTCACCTAAGCTTTGACACCATGTTAAATTAAGGTATGTTCTATGCTTAGAGCAATTTATTTCAATTTTCACAGTTAGCTCAATATCTTTTCCAGATTAGCAATCACATCAGCATAATAGTAAATTGCAGATAGAACATAAACATAAATCGCAGAAGACAAGCCAAGACAAGAGGACACAAGATGTGGCACTAGCCAGGGACAAACCCTAATGTGGGGATCCCTTGATCAATTCTTCTTACATGTTCTTCAATAGTTCAACAGAGAGAGAGAGATAGATAGTACATATACAATAGAAGTCAACACTTTGATTTATCTAAATAAGAGCATAGATCATCTCTAAGAAGATGATACATGAGGTAGTTGAACTCAGTTGAAGACACGCTGTTTCAACTGATTCTCCAAGGTGACTCCATCACCTATCATAATGCTGCACCTCGTCATCATGCTGCACTTCACTGTGCTGCACCATGCTGCACCCATCATCACTATGCTGGACCTTATTACCATGCTGCACACATCATAGTGCTGCACCTTATGCTGCACCTTCCTGTATTGCAACATCTTGCCGTACCTTATCGTCTTGCTGCACTCACCAGTGCTGCCTCATCCTATACCTCACTGTGCCCATCATGCTGCATCTCATTGTAGCATTTAATATCATTGTACTGCTCTTTGCAAGTGCTGCAGATAACATGCTATACTTCGCTTTGTTATGATGCCCATCATTATGTAGCAACGTTCCACAATGCCGTCACATCTCATTGCTGCACCATGATTGCTTGCTGTCCCAAGTACCATGCTTCAACAAGCACCATGTCCTTGCTGTACCACTTACCATGCTGCTGTCCCAATGTGCTTGCAGCACCATGCTGGCCATTATTGTCCCAATGTGCTTTTGCTGCTCTTATGTGGCTTTGTTGTCCTATATGGCATTGCTGCACTATGTTTGCCACTCTGCTGTCCCAAGTGGCAAATTTGTGCCTTGTGACATTGCTGCACCATGCTGTCACACTACTAGCATTGCTGTCCCACTATTAGTCAACGATACTAGCCCTCTAGTGCTGCGGCCAACCTAGGAGAGGCTCCTCCATGTCACGTTGTCCTCTTGAGGGTCTGTCCACCTCAACGCAGCCCTACAATACTTCCAAGTTCCAACAGCTTGCTATGGCCTGCGGCCTAGCTTGCTGTAGCTTTCGGCCTCCTCAACGTGCTCAAATAGTCACTCAAATTCTAGTGTTATGCTCCTCCTTTACTTCGCCTAGCAGCCTACCCTCTCGGCCCTGCTTCCAACAATCCGGTCACTTGAATAGATCTGCGGCTAGGGCTTGGACAAACCTGTAGGTAGGGCTAGACAGACCTACGACTAGGGCTGGGAAGACCTGTGGTTAGGGTAGATTAGACCTGCGTATAAGGGCAGTGTTTAGAGCCTCCTCTACCGTGTTATATTTGCATCCTTGGATTGCGGCTAGGCTCCTTTAGGCAGCGTATAGAAGCAATGATCTTCTCTCTAGGATTGCGGGTAGACCATCCTTTAGGACTGCGGCTAGGGCAGCTAGATTAACCTCCTTTCCTCCTGCGTCTAGGGCTTCATTCTCCTAGATTTCTCTTCCACTAAAACCCCAAAACAAGTGGAGAGAAATCAAGAGTGAAGTGTGTGTGAAATGACTCTCAAGTCATCTCCTTTTATACTAAAACGTTGAGCTCATGTGGGAGTTATTTGGTTGTTGGCCGACCTTGACGATTTGTCTTATAACGCAAATAAATTCATAACTCTATGAATACTTATGGGAATTGGATGTTATTTGGATGAATCCTACACCTCTCGATGGGAGGGATCCAAGAAAAATATCAGCTGCCATAAATAAGATGACCCACATGGAGTTTGGCCCTAGGTGCCAATTTTAACAAGCCCCCTTCTTGTAGACTTCTTTTCTATTTGAACAAGGATCTCTCTTTGAGATCCATTATCTCATTTTTCTCTTAACCAAGTCATCACAAATGACTTGTTCACCCCTTGTTGTTTTACTAACATTCAAGGCTATCCTAGTGATATTCCAGATTCGACCATTGATAATTTTCCTTCTTGTAAGCGTAATAACGCAATCACTACCAGAGATCATCTCATGAAGTTTAGTCTTTGTTTTTGGCAATGTTGCGGCTTCGCATGTTATTATCATGAAGACATCAAGATGCGACTCTTTGTCCTTTCCTTGGAGGGTGATGCTATGAAAGGGTTTTATGATTTTCCAGACAATTCTTTTGATTCTCTGTAAGCTATCTTCAATGCTTTCAAAAATAGATATGCAGATCAAAGGGATTCACCTTGTGCCAATTACAACATAAATAAAGAAGAAAGTGGTCTTGTAAAAGACCCAAATATCGTAGAAAGGTTCCAAGAGAATGTGCCGCATCAATCTTTGCCATATTGCAAACCTTGTGAGAGTTTTCATGATGAATCCACTTATACCGTCGCAAGAAGAATCCTTGATAGTGGAAGGGTAGGGATAAATGATCCAATTGGTATTGATGATGAAAAAGACAATGATAAACATCTTATCAAAGAATTAACTCAAATGCTTAGAGACATACAACTCAGTGAAGCGCAACTGATGAAAACCATGGAACTCGATCAAGAGAATCACTCTGAGGAAATGAGATCCATGCACAACAAATTATTAGCCATAAAAGAAAAGCATTCTGAGGAGCTACCAATTGTAGAAATTAATCACTCTAATTAGATGACCACAATGAAAATAATTTGATTACCATAGAGGAAAATCATGCCGGGCAAATTAGTGTTATGTAGGTTGAACATTCTAATTAAATGAATGCCATGAGAATTGATTAGATCATTCTTCAAAGTAAACTGCAAAAACTGCAAAAATGGAAAAATCACAGGATTAGGAGCTCCAACTCAGACCAGAAGATCTAGAAGGCAAGCATTAAGAGCTTTCGATAGATCACAAGCCTCCCAGTTTACTCAAGTAATTCCCATCTCACTGTGAGAAGGTCACTTATCCCTTTGAAAAGAGGTTAGTCTAAAGTGGCATAATTAGAAAAGAGATTGAGAAAGATCAGGCTATTGAGGTCAATCACAATAATTGTGGGACTTATGTGTCACCTTTGATAGAATATATTCAGAATAAAATTGGGCACACCTCAGATACTTCAAATTTTTCATTCGAATATTTTCAAGATAATGGTAGAAAATCTACACTAGTCACATTTTTAGCATCACAACCCACTGGGAAGAAAGGTAAAAAGCAGAAGAGAAGAAGGAAGAAGTTTGATGCATCTGATGGCTGGGAACAACATGATATTCAGATAAGTCAAAATCCTAGCATCTTAAAAATTCAGCATGGCACATCAGAGAAGCAACCGATGGACTTGCTTGAAAGTCAGCAGATGCTTAGTATGCACTTCGTGGAAGACATCTGATGCCATAGGGCATCTTTGTATAGTATCTCTAATCTTACTCTCTCAGATAATTTTTTTTATTTTTTTCACTAGTTAGTTTTCATTTCGTGCATTTATGTTCTATATCTTTATCTTTCATATGTTAGAATAAGATTTCTATTCTAGCAGATGATCTATATGTATTTGATGATGTATATATGATGATTTTGATTTTGAGCGGATATCTACCTTATGGTTCTTTGTTTTCTTGGATACAAGATTCTAGATTCTCACATGCTTTCAGTGATGCAATGTGTCCCCAAGTAGATCCAGAGGTTGACCACACTTGTGTCAACATTCCAAGAAGCAGAGTACAAAGCAATAGACAAATTTTTTCCAAGATCAAAGTTATCATTCAACAATAATATTGTTACTGTAAACCCAAGTTTTGCAAAATTATTGTAAATGATTCTAGTATGACTATGAAGCCATGTAACAACACCTAGGTAGGCCTATGATTTTTGTCAAAGCATTTCATCCTAGGGATTTTTTTAACCTCCCCGAATTATGTGTGTTTGTAAACATGCGTAATCGATAGAGTTTTTCTCCTAGATATACCTGAAAACTAGGGTGGAATTCGTTGACAAGGTATTAGGTGAGCCCTAATACTTTTGAGTCTATGTATTTTTCATACTAGATCATATTGTGTCGCAGAATTGGGTTGTGTCGTGACGATCTATGTCTAAATGTGTATTTCCCCTTCTAACGGTTGAATTAATCTGTAATATCTTGATGTAAAAATATTTTAGTGCATGGTTAGTCATAGTTTGATACCATGGCTAGAATATTTGAGGGTGGAAAAAATAATTAATCCCCTCTAGAGTCTTTTAGTTAATTTTTCTGAAAAAAATAAAATAAAATTAATTTGTCAGAAAATTAATTATATTTGAGTAAAAAAAATAATTTGAGAGAAATTAAATTCTCTCAAAGTGGAAAATAATAAAAAATTTGTGGGTTAAAAAAGAATTAATTTTCGGAGATCCTCCACCAAGGGAAAAATGGGTATTTTAAGAAGATTTGACCCCTTGGACCTTGGTGGTTAAGTCAAAGTGAATTCTTTGAGGATATTAGTCCAAATTTTTTTTTTTTTAGATTAATAAAAAAGGGGCTTTAAGAGAAATTCAAATTTTTCCTCACAAAAATCAACGGTGGTGATCAAGTTATTTTGAAAGGAAGATCAACAAAGGAGATTATTTTGATGAGGATCAAGTCAACTAGCCGTTATTTCCACTTGGAGGGGGTTTTTTCTCTCAGTTTCTATATAATGAAGCTATCAAGCTCCTCATCTCATCTTTGGATGATGTAATTTGAAACACATGTACTGAGCCTTGCTCTGCTAGAATTGTATTCCTCATAATAGAAAGACTTTGGGGTTTCAATTCATTGTGTTCTACTATTTGCTGATCTATGGTATGTGCTAGTAATTTTCATGTTCTATATTATATGTGCGCTTTATAAATTGTTATTTCATTTGCTGCAAGACGAAACATCTATTGGTACAAGTATCTTTCCTTAGGTGTTGTGTTTAGATCTATACCTGTAGATCTAGATCCCTCATGATCTAACAATTCATCTTTTAAGTTTGAATAGAGATCTACAGGTATGTTAGCCCTTGGTCTCCAAGTTCATAAACTGTGGAGAAGAATTGACCGTGTTTGGCTTCTGACCTTTCATTTTGCAGGGTACTTTCTGGGAGGGTTTTGGCCGGTGATCCATTTACCTACATCATTCATTTTAAAAATATCTCAAAAAATTTTAATCTCTTTCTTCTATGCTATAACGAAATTTACATGCTATTAAGGGCAAATTTTATTTTGTAAATATTGTAAATATTTGTAAATAGATTTTCTAACCCTTGTATTTTAATTCTAACCCAATTTTTAATTTTGTATAGAATTTGGGGTTTTGGTGTTTTTTAAATTTGAAATTTTTGTATATATTGGGTATTTGGGCTCTCCATTTTTTCATTTTGCAGGTGAGGATTCAAGCTCTTTAAGAGAGGAAGGCTGATCTAGGTCCTTGAGGGCCTTGGGAGTTTGAATAAGTTCTACCCTGTTTCTCCTCACTGTTTTGCAATCAAATCTGAAGCATCATATTTATAGTGGCATAAATCTGATGTAAACATCCTCAAGAAGCCCTAAATCACTCTCACATAAGCCTATAATCATTGCACATTTAATCTCAATTGATAAATCAATATTTGTGCTCTTGTGTTATTGATTGCTATAGTGTTTGTGAAGTCTGATATATGGTTTTCTAAGTCCGATATATAATTTTCTGTCTCTGATATACAAGCTACAATAGTAAGGAAATACCTTAAAAAGTGCTAGAAGGCAATCTTCCTCCAAGACTCTGGGACGGGGAGATGCAGGTGCGGGGTGACGCACAAGGGGGACGTGTTGGAGTATCCCTAAATTTCCGGGGAGATGCAGGTGCGGGGTGACGCACAAGGGGGACGTGTTGGAGTATCCCCAAATTTTAGGGAAATTTAGGGGGTATGGGGGACGTCAGAGTATATAATCTTTTTTCTTTTATAATATATATATATATATATATATATATATATATATCAAATTCATATTCAATAATGAAAGCATAAATACAACAGTACATATATAATTGAATTAAATAATGAAATAGATTGTTCTATACTCATCATCCTTACTAATACATACATCATTCATCCATAAACCACGGAATTCAATAATAAAATACGCTGATCCATATTCATCATTCATTACTTACCATTCTAGAATCTACATTGATTTAAAAATTAAATTCATCATTCATGATTCTAGAATCTAATTAGTACTAAGCAAAATAGACTACAGTAGATACTGAAATTTGAAGATTGGAATAGTAAATTGATATAACTAAAACTCAAAAATAGTACAATGATGAGTCAAAAAGTCACTCTAAAGCACATAGAGGGCTTGGTGCTCTTGATTAAATACTAATTCCATACCCTTGTAGAAGACAAAATCCAATTGAAACATTTTAATCCGCTAAATCCTGAATTCCTGTAAAAACTATTTAGTTTGCTGGATTTTGAGTGGGATCTAAAATTCTACTTTTTCCATATGAAATCCAATGAGGTCGGAACCACTCTCAAATATCTTGAGTCATTTCATGGTAATGTTAAAAATTTAAGTAAAGGGATAAAAATGAAAGATAAACAAGAATGTCACTTTTACTTTAAGAATTTAACATTTCCATTAATTGCATAACATTAGTAGTGCAATATGGTCAAATACTAGGTTTTCCCTGTCATAAATCATTGTTTACAAGCAAAATTAAAGGGGGGGGGGTGGAGCCTAGCCCATTTTGAGGGGGGCCACCCAAGTTTTCCCCTTTTGGGGAGTCACGTCCCCCACACCGGGGGAACGACCCCCCTGCATCTCCCCATGTCTCCCCCCCATCCCAGGGTGTAGGGTGCGAGAGGTGCGCGCACCCAACCCTTGGGGACGCGTCCCCGTGGAACACTACTACAAAGTCATAAGAATTCATTTTCATAGCTTAAGGTGTTCCTATCTTTCATTTTGTCCTCATTTGCAAATGATAAGTGGACTGCTCTCATGGTTTTCTTGGTGTCTTGTGTTAGGCTAATTGATAAACATAAAAGATCATTGTTCCTTGCATCATTACACCCTCTTGCATTTTTTGCATTTGCATAGTGCATTTCACTTTTAGAAGTCATTGTTAGTAATCTCATCTTAAATAAGATTATGCTCTAATTAACTTGACATTGGCATTGTATTGGTTCATTGTGAAAGCTAATGCTATTGATATCACTTGTTTGCTAATGCTCTTGTAAAGTAATTAGAATACTTTTGTAACCTATTGCTTCTAATTGATAAGTAACATAAGGAATTGGTTGCTAATTGGATAAGAGCATTATCTTGTTTAACAACATTGTGATCTTGTAATAATCTTGTGATATCATCTTCTTTGAGTAACATTGTGATCAAAATTGAGTAATCCTATCTTCATATTGGCAATTGGTAATTGTGTTTTGAAATCATTTTGTTCTATTTGTGTTGCTAATCTTATTGTTTCCAATTTATCAATTTGTTAAAGGATTCATTTGAGCACTTGTTACATTGAGATTGCCATTCAAGTGATTTATGTTTGGGCACTCTAGTGATCTTGTTTCATTAGCACATTGTTTTAATTGAGATTGTTTGTAATATTGCTCTCTAAGTACTTTATTTCTGCTCTTGTATTGAACATCATAAGCATCTAGTCCTAAGTAATTCAATTTAATGTACTTAAGAGGCCATCTGATAATATCATTTGAGGCAATCACTCATAATTTGCATTTCATCCTAGGATTAGTTGTGCATTAATCAATTTATCTCCAAGGATAAGCTTGGTGGAAGGAAGATAGGACCACCCAATGTGCGAAGTTTAGACTCTCACTTGTGGTTAACATGGTGACCTTGCAGTCGTCATAGCCATAGTCACTGTAGCACCGGAGGCATTCAGGGCGCTAGAACGCCAGGGTAGCTATTGCTAATATGGCAATAGCCTTCTTCCCCAAGGTTTCTGTCCACAACCTACATTTGAGACTAACTTCAAAACAATTGAGAGAAAGGATTCACTTAGAATACGCATTTAATCTAAAATTAATCAAGAATTTGCATTTCATGTAGTTCTAGGTGTCACATTTCATGTAGGATAGTTTTCATGCTAGCAGCCACTATTCATCTGTTAACTTGAAAATTAATCTATATTGTGCAAGTAAATTGACTCTTAAGGCACTGGTCTCTACTATATGGTTTCAATATATCTAATCAAGTTGTACTAATATAATTAAACTTGCCAATAATCTTCAACTAAGTTGGTAGGCCATTCAATTGTCTCTCCTGAATTCATCATCTCATTCATAGGGACTACTCCCCTTAGCCTGTTGTAGGGAGACAACTTAAACGGAGAGGGTCGGGATTAGAGTGACAACCCTTGCCCTAAGCGTTGTCGCATTCATGTGTACAATTTGAGGGACAAGATGACCTTTGAACATATTGTAGGAACCATATGGCCACTCTCTCGGGTTTTAGCCCACGAACTGGGGTCTTGAATTTCAAACACGGATATCTCTTAAACTAGGAGGCCTCTCGGGGCATACCACTTACCATTGGAAACATGTCGATGAGGAGAATCTAATGACGTGGATCTCTGGGACAAAAGCAATGATTAGCTACTCCAAAACCCCTTGACAAGCTTTGGGTATGTCCTAAGTCTAGGGAACCCAAACCTTAGGACTACGGTTTTCAACCATCCAATAGTGGAGCTTCCAATTTGATGTAATTCATACAATTATAAGAAGCGTTCATTAACAATTTGACATCAATAACTGGT
The DNA here is from genome assembly GCA_031772625.1 of Pinus tabuliformis. Lineage (NCBI taxonomy): Eukaryota > Viridiplantae > Streptophyta > Pinopsida > Pinales > Pinaceae > Pinus > Pinus tabuliformis. The sequence continues at coordinate 484,539,553 of CM062804.1, forward strand.
GTATTAGTCGAAGTCAAACCACAGGGTTGACATCAATGATGTTAAAATTGGCAACTAAAGCCAAACTCCATGTGGGTCATCTTATTCATGGCTGATAATATTTTTATTAGATTCCTCTCGTTGAGAGGTGTATGATTTATCTAAAGATCATCCGATTCCGATAAGTATTTATGGTGATATGAATTTATTTTGATTATGGAATTATTATCAAGCTGACCTACAACTCATGTAGGCTCAGAAGCCCAACAGTTGCATCTATTCAAACATCGACAATTGTGTATAAATACATGAGGACTTTTCCTCATTTGCACTCACCATAGTTTTAAAATTCGGCCGATTCGAAACGGAAACGACCGAGTTGATCCGTTTCATTGCCCAAAAATGTGACTCGGTGGAGGAAACGGTTCGGGAGGCCGAGTCAGCCATGACTCGGCCAACTCGGCCGTTTCCGTATTGACTCGGCTGAGTCATAACCAGCGGCCCGTAACCCCATCAAAACAACGATTTGACATTTTTTTAATGAAATTTTGAAGTGTTTGCTGATTGGTTTGGACTCCAATGTGTTTTATGAATTAGTTAAATGTTATTTGGGGTCCATTTCCCCCTCCCAAACCCTATTTAACACACTCAAATGCTCTCATTCTCTCACAACCATCTCATGCATTTGAGTGAGAACTTCTTTGAGAGTTAGTGAGCAGTTCTTGAGCTTGTTTTTGGAGCAGCAGTGAGGAGTCTTGGGCAAGCATTGTAGCTGGAGTGAGGAGCTTCTTGGGCAGCGATTTGGAGCAGCATTGAGGAGCTGATTCTTGGAGCAAGCTTGAGGAGGCAGTTTGTGCCTGGAGGTATTTTTTTCACCTCTATAAATCTGTTTTTGCTTATTAAATTTTAGGTGCATATCTAGAAAGCCTAGAGAGTGTTTTTTGTCAAAGAAATGAACATTGAATCAATGTTTTTTTTTTTTTTTTTTTTTTTTTTTAATTTTTTTTTTTTTTAGTTTATTTATTTATTTATTTCCATTTCTAGATTGTTTGCTTTCATTTCCTAGTCAAAAAATGGCACCTAGAGCGAGAGATCCTGCTTGGGCATATGTTGAAATGGTTGATAGTCAAATGCAATGCAAATTTTGCCATAGGAAAATTAAGGAAGGTCCTGGGGGCATTAATAGGCTGAAACAACACTTGGCAAGGATTAGAGGCCAAATTACTCCATGTACCTCACCAGAAATTGGGGAGATTAGGAAGCAATTGCTGGCCAACTTTGAGAAATTTAAAGAAGATAAGGCTAGGCAAAGAGAAATAGAGGCTGAAATTGGGAGGAAGAGGGAGATACAAAAAATGATGGCTACCAACCCCAATTATGATTTTGAGGGTTCTTCCTCTGTCCCTCAAACTGATACATCCAACCCTTTCCGATATGTTCCTCCCTCTTTTGGTTCTGTTCAAGATAAGGGAAAGGGTAGAATGAAAAAGGGTGATGTGACTATCAAAAGTTATTTCACTCCCTCCTCTCCATCAGATGCACATGGTCCTCAAGTTAGTAAAAGTAAAATGCAGCCCACTTTAGATGACCATTGGGAGAAAGAATTCAGGGAGACTGCTTGTGAGTACATAGCTAGATGGTGGTATGATACTGATATCCCCTTTAATGCTACTCGTTCACCATATTATGAGCCTATGTTTGGTGCCATACATGCTGCTAGAAAAGGCTTCAAAGGCCCTACTATGCATGAGCTAAGGGGGTATCGTTTGTAGAAAGAAATTCAATCCATTAATGAGTATTTGAAAGAGTTCAAGGACTCATGGGCAAGAACAGGATGTACCATCATGTCAGATGGATGGACTGATCAAAGAAACCGTACCATCATAAACTTTCTTGTCTTTTGCCCACGGGGAACCATGTTTTTAAAATTAGTTGATGCATCTGATAAGGTAAAAGATGGCCACTTGTTGTTTCAGCTATTGGATCAGGTTGTTGAGGAGGTGGGGGTGGCTAATGTTGTTCAAGTCATCACAGATAATGCCTCTAACTATGTTCTTGCTGTCAGGCCAGGGTAACTCCTCATTGAACCAGAGAAAACACTGATGATTTTTATTCATTAGCTAGCACTATATTTATACAAATACAAAACGGATCAGTTCATCTTCTAGATGACTGTCCGGCTTCACCTCATCCGTTTCGGATTAGGTGTCAACATTCCCCCCCTTAATCTGAAGGGATGTTGGTGAGTCCAAGCATCATTTTGAATTTTTCAAGCTTTTCTCTTCCAAGCGCTTTGGTGAAGATGTCTGCAATTTGCTCGTTTGTGGAACAATGACGGAGATGGATTGTTTTGGCCTCAACATGATGTCGGATCAGATGATATTTAGTATTGATGTGCTTAGTACGATCATGGAACTTTGGGTTCTTGGCCAACTTTATTGCAGATGTGTTATCAATCATGAGTGGAGTTGATTGTATTTGTTTTACCTGCAAATCTTCAAGAATTTTCCTGAGCCACACAATTTCTTTCGTTGCTTCAGCTGCTGCCACATATTCTGCTTCTGTTGTGGAATCTGCTGGTACTGATTGTTTGCGTGATCTCCAGGAGACAGCTCCTGATCCAAGACTCATAGTATATCCTGAAGTAGATACCCCAGTTTCTTTGTCTCCATCGAAGTCTGAATCAGAGTATCCAATCAAGTTGAAGTCGTCCACCTGTGTATACTTGATTCCAAGGTCTTGAGTTCCCTTCAAGTACCTTAGAACTCTTTTTGCAGCAGACCAATGTCCCTCACAAGGCTTTTGCATAAACCTGGAGAGGATTCCAACAGCAAATGAAATGTATGGTCTGGTAGTAGTGAGGTAGATGAGACTTCCTACAAGCTGTCTATACTTTGTTGCATCCTCAAATTCTTTTCCTTCAATAGATGTGAGCTTCAAGTTTTGTTCCATTGGAGTAGAAAGGGGATTGCACTCTGTCATGCCAAATCTGTTTAACAAATCTCCAATGTATTTCTTTTGAGAAAGAAATATGGACTTTGGATGTTGGGTTACTTCAATGCCGAGATAGTAATGAACATAGCCCAAATCAGTCATTTCAAAAAATTTTCCTAATTCTTTCTTAATGGATGCAATATAGCTTTCATTGTTCCCTGTCATTAAAAGATCATCTACATATACCACAAGATATACAACTGTTTTGCCAATTTTCTTGACAAATAAAGTTGCATCATCAAGATCAAAATGTTTGAAGTTGAGTTTCAGAAGATGCTCAGTTAGTTTTTCATACCAGGCTCGTGGTGCTTGTTTGAGGCCATACAAGGACTTCACAAGTTTGCATACTTTGTGTTCATGTCCTTTCACAGCAAATCCTTCAGGCTGGGACATAAAAACATTCTCTTTTAGATCTCCATTCAAGAATGCAGTTTTTACATCCATTTGATGGACTTTCCAACCGTTCTGAGCAGCGAGTGCAAAGAGTGTCCGGATAGTGGCCCATTTTGCTGTGGGAGCAAAAGTTTCCTCATAATCGACCCCTTCCTTCTGTGCAAAACTTTTTGCCACAAGCCTAGCTTTGTGCTTGTCAAGTGAGCCATCAGCTTTGTACTTGTTCTTGTAGACCCACTTGCAGCCAATTGGTTTGGTTCCAAATGGAGGATCAACCAGCTTCCAAGTGCCATTCTTTATGAGGGCATCATACTCCTTCTGCATCGCTTCTTTCCATTCATCATGAGAAGCAGCTTCTTTGAAGGAAGTTGGTTCAAAGTCTGTAGACAAGTTCAATTCACAATCATAAGTATCATCCATATCAACAGGTGAATTAGAGTTATCTACATCACCTCCATCTTGTCGGTTTGAATTTCTGGTTCCTGTTTTTCCAATTTCATCAGGATGAACACTTTCAAGTGTCTTTGTCAGCCACTTTGGGGGACCTTTCTGAGATGGTCCAGGCTGTTCTGTTGATTGAGTTGGGTCTGAATCAAGATTGAGTCTCCCAATTCTATCAATTACATCACTTAAAGCATCATCCGTTGTTGGAGTGTCATGCAGGGGAGATTGTTCTTCAGAAGAAGATTCCACATGTTGATCTAGTATAGGAATCCCCCTTCAAGATGTGGAATCTAATTATCAAACTCTTGAAATGATTTCGGTTTTGTGAATCTATCCAAGCGATCAAGTTGCCGCTCAACAACACTGTCAGATTTGGATGATTCAAGAAAAATGACATCTCTAGATAAAACAAACTTTTTATTTACTTCATCATAAAGGCGGTATGCTTTAGATGTGTTTGAATACCCCAGGAAGATACACTTACGACTTCTAGCACCAAGTTTGTTTCTATGTACCTTTGGTATTAAAGCATAACATGTGGAACCAAATATCCTGAGATGTTTTACCGAAGGAACATGTCCATACCACAATTCATAAGGAGTCTTGTTTCTTATAGCACTAGATGGACATCTATTCTTTATATATGCAGCACATAGAACAGCATCAGCCCAAAACATTGTCTTTACATTTTTGAAGAAAAGCATGGATCGTACCATATTCAAAATTGTTCTGTTCATTCTTTCAGCTACACCATTCTGTTGAGGATTATAAGGCACAGTTGTTTGATGTTTAATCCCATGTTGGCGAAGATAGTGTTCAAATTCATTTGATGTATATTCTTTTCCATTATCAGTGCGAATAGACCCAATATGAGATTGTGCATCATTTTCAATCCACTTATGAAAATTCTTGAATGTTTGAAAAGCATCAGATTTGTTCTTCAATAAGTAAGCCCAACACATTCTGGTGTAATCATCAATAAATGTCATGATATATTTATTTCCATTTGCAGAAGAAACAGGTATTGGACCACATAAATCTGAATGAATAAGTTCAAGCTTCCTATGTGCTCTTGAATGTGAATCATGAAAAGACAGTTTGCTATGCTTTATGCTTTCCTAGAATGCAAGCATCACATTGTTTATGTTTTCTAGGAATTGTAGGCAAACCAGCAACACCATTTTTCTTCAACAAGCGGAGACTATCATAGTTTAAATGTCCAAATCTAGCATGCCATAATAAACTTGATGGAAGTGCACCTTCTTCATGATGAGAAATATATGAGAAATGTTGTGCATGAGCAGAGGTTCCTTGCAGTTTAAGGAGTCTTTCTTCTTCTATACCCCTCATGACAAGTGAGTGGTCAGATGCCTTTCTTACCTCAAGCTTGCCATCAAACATGTGAATGGAGTGACCTTGCTCAACTCAAATTATTTCAAACAAAATGGATGGCCTCCTCAACGACCTACCAGCCACAAAAAGGTCAATGCCATGAATATTTTCACAATCTCCCAACTAAAACTAATGAATGCAGTGACACAGAATTGAAATTATTTCAAAAAAATTGATGGTCTCCTCAACGACCTAAACTGCAAACCGCAGATCGAACATCGCTCCTCTTGTGCAAATATCTCAAAACGTATTTTTGATTCCCTTTAGCTGCTTCAAAAATTTCTGTTCAAAATCCGCTGTGGCTGCTCCTTTGTCTGGACGGAAGTTTGAGAGCTCCGGTCTCTTCAACCCGCGGCAGTGGCCCTTTTAGACAAACAATACACCAATTTCTTTTTGACAGTTTAATTTAAAACCATACACAGTAATGGAGTTGCTCAGTTTGCAGAAGATATGTTCCATTACATAATCCCGACTTATTTTGATGTTTTAATACAAATACCTACAGCGAGATGGAGCTCTGATACCTCAGATTTGCTGACGATATGATCATTGTCACCAGATCTGGGCATGCTTCCGCTGCGTAACGTGAAGGCCCTCGTCGGCCCTTCTGGGCTTTCTGGTTCCGGGAACCTCAATTGAAATCACCCCAGGGGCATGCTAATATTATTTATGAACTAATTAAAAAAAATGGACGCGGAAGGATGCTCGGTTCGACCTCTGGGCGGATGGGCGGAGCGAAAGAAACCAAAGAAACCTTTCAAGAACCGGGGAATGAGATATCAAACGGAATCAGAGAGGAGTTACGAGCAGAAGAGGAGCATGTCAGGTGACAGGCCAACGTTTATGGACAGACAGGCGTTACAAAGGCAGTGGTGCGCCAGAGAATATCATCGACAGACTGGCGTTACTGGTGCGCCAGAGAACATCATGTCAAGACAGAGGCAACGCTGGTGCGCCAGAGAAAAGGAGTTACGACTATTATGAGGACTGGGACCTGTGCTCTGATACCATGTCAGGCCAGGGTAACTCCTCATTGAACCAGAGAAAACACTGATGATTTTTATTCATTAGCTAGCACTATATTTATACAAATACAAAACGGATCAGTTCATCTTCTAGATGACTGTCCGGCTTCACCTCATCCGTTTCGGATTAGGTGTCAACACTTGCTGGTAAATTGTTAGAGGAAAAACACAAGACCATCTTTTGGAACCCATGTGCTGCACATTGCATAGGCCTCATGCTTGAGGATATTGGAAAAATAGATTGGGTCAAAAACACTATAGATCATGCCAAAAGCATAACAAAATTTATCTACAATCATACATTGATTTTGAGCCTCATGAGGAAACATACTGGGGCAAGGATATTATTAGGCATGCCATCACTAGATTTGCTACTCATTTTTTGACATTGCAATCTATGCTTTCCCAACATAGAAACTTGCAAAAGATGTTTTCCAGCGATGAATGGAATCAAAGCAATTGGTCTAACAAACCGGAAGGCAAAGAATTGAAAAAGAAAGTCTATGAAGAAACTTTTTGGAGAAAGGCAGCAGAGATTGTAAAGCTTGCTGAGCCACTAGTTAAGGTGTTGCGGTTGGTGGATGGGGAAAGGTTGGCTATGGGCTTCATTTATGAGGCTATGGATCAAGCAAAGGAGAAAATAAAGACGGTATATAAGGATAGAGTGGCAAAGTATGGGCCCATTTGGGCAATCATTGATGAAAGATGGAACAATCAACTCCATCGCCCTATACATGCAGCTGGGTACTTTTTGAGCCCACGGTATCGTTATAAAGCTAAGGAGTCAGGAGCTTTGAGGGGGGAGGTCAGAGATGGACTGATTGATTGCATGATCCCTTTGGACTCTGATCAGCTGGAGATACACCGACAGGTCACAACTTTCAGCAATGCCTCGGGTACCTTTGGGAAGAACCTAGCAAAGATTGCAAGAGAAGCAGATGAGCCAGGTAAACAAAAATTTCAATTTTCAAATTCTTAATAGTTTTACCTTTTTTTTAAAAGTTTGTTAAATCGTTTATAATTTGAAAGTTTGATATAATTTGTAATTTTGTTGAGCTAACTCATTACACTCCTATGTTTTTTGCAGCACAATGGTGGGAGGCTTTTGGTGGCCATTGTCCTGAATTGCAAAGGTTTGCAATTCGTATTTTGAGTCAAACTTGCAGTGCAACCGAGTGTGAGCGCAATTGGTCTGTCGTTGAGAGGATTCACACAAAGAGGAGAAACCATTTGGATCAAAAACGGTTAAATGATCTAGTTTATGTCCAATACAACCTCTAGCTAAGACGAAACCAATTGCTGAACAAAAGACCTGATTCAGATCCCATTGTGTTGGAAGACATTGATCCAACATCAGATTGGGTAGTGGAGAGTCATCCAGCAGAGTTTGATCCTGATGAGGATCTTGATTTAGATTTAGATATCGAGACATCAGTTGAACTTGAACATGTTGTTCAGTTGAATGCAAATCCCGATCCACCAGCCTCAGTCTCAATGCCAACAAGGACTCCAGTTGTAGGTGGTTCCTCTGCTCAACCACGACAGAAACGCAACCGCATATCTACTCTATCTCAGCTTGCATCTGCTGCAGTTGCACAACCTGATAGTGGTACCACTTCTATAGTTGTAGTTGGAGGAGATGATGATGAGGAGCCATGGGGCCCCCTGTTTGACTATGATGATGATCCAGAGATTGATCGACATGATCTTGGATCCTCTGGCAGTAGCTACTAGCTAATAGTACTAGTACTGGAGTTTGTTCACTATTTACTTTTGTTGTAGAGGCCATTTCAAGCCTCCTTGGTTATGTGTTTTTTGTTTTGAGTCTTTGATCATGTATGACAATTGACTATGTATTTCCATTGGACACTGGACGGTGCACTGGGTGCCATTTTGATATAATGGATTGGTTCATGAGCCTACTTTGATCATATGTTGTCTTCCATCTATATTATAATGCTGTGTGTTTGGAAACATGAATGGACATCTTTAAAATTATGTTTAAAATCTTTAAAATTATGTTTTTTAATTAAAAAAATAAATATTTAATGTATTTTTTACAACGACCAAGTCATTGAAATCGAGCCGGTAGAGTCGATACCGAGTTGGAGTCGGAGTCGATCCTTGGCCGAGTCGGAGTCGGAGTCAGAGTTTTAAAACATTGGTACTCACTCATCTCATCACATCTCTCTCTCTCTCCTGCGCAGAAAAGAGGCTCTTCTCTACTGCACAGAAAAGAGACTCTCTCTCACACATGTGGAAGGAAGTTGCTGAACCTGAAGCTGCAACTGCAGATCCAAAGTTTGACTAGCGTTGACCATCAGATCTCCTCCTTTGAACTGCGTTGTAGGTCCATCTGGACCTCCTCTGAAGGCTGCATTTTTTGGTGGTGGAATCAAGCCGATCCGACAGTTGGTTTGCGAGATATCGATTGCCCTAATTTTGATGATGAAGCCGATAATGTTGATGCTGGTGATCTAGGGTTTGCTACTGCTGATATAAATCAAATTTATTGTACTATTTCTCTCTGCTGAATTATTGAAGATAAAAGAAGATTTGATCAAAGGGTTTCCCCACACGTTGTGGGGTTTGTCCCTGGCTAGCTGCCACATCTTGTGTCTCTTGCATGGGCTTGTTTTCTGTTGATCGTTTAATGTTCTATCTGCACTTTACTTATGCACATGTGATTGCTAATCTATGAATAATAATAAGAAAGAAAAGTAAATTGCTCTAAGCATAGAACATACCATAACTTAACATGGAATCAGAGCTGAGGTGAAGACAAAGCCTGAGCAAGAGCAAGAGCAATCACCGAAGAGAAGATTGGCAAGGCTATCCTAAAAGAACAATGGGGTCCTCATCACTCTTTCCTGCCAAGGACACGCTCCGTGAGAAAGCTGACTATCATATATGGAAGATGTCTATAGATCTAACCCTAGAAGATCAAGGAGTGTTGGACCATGTGAGAGGCAATATTGTTGAGCCTTCATCAAATGCATTTGCTTCTGCCTGGAACAAATGGAAAACCAGAGAAGTCAAAACAAAGAAGATCATCCGGGACTCTATCGATAGGCGCTTGGTGGCCTACATCTCCGACTGACACACCTCCAAGGAAATCTACGATAGACTGGTGAGTTTATTTAAAGTTAATGATGCAAATCAAGTTTTGTTTCTGAGAAATAAGCAAGATGAATATTATCTACCAGCTGCTCTATCTACCTCTGCTCCTTCGGACTCAATGGGAATTTGGCTCATTGATAGTGGTGCCTCAAGGCACTTCACTGGTTACAAAGAAGTTCTCCATAATCTGATAGAGAAAGAAACTAACCTGGAAATTGTCCTTGGAGATAATATGAAATATCCCATGAAAGGTGTAGGCAATGTCTCTCTCAAATTGAATCAAGGTAATACGATCCACTTACAGGATGTATTATATGTACCTGACCTCAAAAAGAACCTGGTGTCCATCTCGGCAATGGAAGACAAAGGCTACAAGGTAACCTTCAGCGATGGCAAGGTACGTATATGGAAAAATAATGTTAAAGATGCCTTCACTCTTGGGTTTCAAGTTGATTCATTATACCAGGTCGGTGGAAGTCCCCTGGGTGTCATGTCTTGTGACACATCTCTTCAGTCTGAATTTTGGCATCGGAGGTTTGCCCACCTTCATTACAAAGCTCTACCCGATGTAAGACAGATGGTAACAGGGATGCCTAAATTCCAAGTAGAGAAAGAAGGTGTATGTCCGGGATGTGTCGAAGGAAAGCTCAAAAGGGGACCATTCCCCTCAAGTCGGAGCAAGACCTTCGATATATTACAACTGGTTCACTCAGACATATCTGATATGATGCCTGTAAACTCCTTGGGAGGATATTCATATTACCTTACTTTTACAGATGACTATTCTTGAAAGACGTGGATATACTTCTTCAAAAAGAAGGATGAAGTGTTCTCTTGGTTTCGACACTTCAAAGCCTTGATCAAGAATCAAACCAAAAAGAAGTTCAAAATCTTAAGGACGGATAATGGGACTGAATATGAATCTAACGAGTTCCATGATTTTTGTAAAGAGGCTAGCATTAAGAGGGAGACTACTACACCATATACTCCTGAGCAAAATGGTGTGGCGGAAAGGAAGAACTGTACGATTGTGGAAGCGGTCCGTGCCATGCTTCATGATCAAAGACTTCTGAAGTTTCTATGGGCCGAAGCTGCAAACACCGCTGTATATGTTCAAAATCGATGCCCTCATCAAGCATTGGTTCCAAGACTCTTGAAGAAATGTTCACGGGTAAGAAACCTGACGTATCTCATTTTAGAATTTTTGGAAGCACTGTATATTTTCATGTGCCGAAAGAGAAAAGGAATAAATTGGGTGCATCTGGAAAAAAGGAATCTTCGTGGGCTATGGAGAAAATACTAAGGACTATAGAATCTATGTAGCCAGTCAAAGGGAGGTCGTGATTAGTCATGATGTCACCTTTGACGAAGATATGGCTCTCAGCAAGGTGGACAATCTTCCGACTTTGAGGAGCTCTCAAGAAGCCGACACCAGGGAACCGAAAGAAAAAGGATGATGAAACAATGCTTGACGTGGAAGAACCCATGGATCCGATTGATCCTCCTCCACATGAGCCTTCCTCTTTTAGGAAGAGGCCTTCATGGCTTAGGGGGCTAATTGATGATGTTGAAGGACACGTTGCACCCCGAGGGACTTTCTGTGAAAGTAAGAAACCTAACAGGTACCAGGGATACCTGACCATCATGAGCATGATCATACAAAATGAGCTTTCATCATTCTCAGATGCCGTCAAGCATCAACTATGGAAGGATGCTATGACTGAAGAATATGAGTCTATTATGAAGAATGAGTCTATTTAAGGTTGAAGATGACAAACCTCTCATACTGGTGCTGTATGTGGATAACCTCTTTCTAACAGGTGCAAACCGTCTCATTCACAAATGTAAGAGGGAGTTGGCTTCTGAATTTGAAATGAAGGACCTAGGACTTGAAGTGTGGCAGAAGCCAAGGGAAATTTTCCTATCTCAAGGAAAATATGTGGTGACGTTATTGGAAGGATTTGGTATGGTAGACTGCAAGCCTGTAACTACCCCGATGGAGCTTGACTTCAAGAAGTTAAGCGGTAGTGCTGCTGGACCTGTTTTACGAAATGCTACCGAGTATCAGCAACTCGTTGGAGCATTCATGTTCTTAGTGAATTGCCGTCCAGATATATGCTTCGTAGCCAACACGTTGAATCAACATATGGTTGAACCTCACCACATACATTGGATTGGTGCCAAGAATCTGGTGAGATATCTTCCTGGCACAATCACTTATGGGTTAAGATACACTGCCGGAGATGTGAGACTACTTGGATACACTGATGCTGATTGGGTAGGCAATGTGGAGGACCGTAAGAGTACTTCCAGGTGCTGCTTCTCCTTGGGATCTACTTTGATATCTTGGATGAGCAGGAAGCAGAAGTCGGTGGCTTTGAGCACCGCCGAAGCAGAGTATATTGCTGCTAGCATGGCCTCCTGTGAGGCAGTCTGGTTGCAAAAGCTCTTCAGTGAGTTGTTTGGATTTATATTGGATACCACCGTGATCCTATGTGACAACTAGAGTGGGATTCGTGTGTCAGAGAATCCCGTATTTCATGATCGCTCCAAGCATATCGATATCAGGTATCACTATATTCGAGATATGGTGAAGCAGGGAGCTATCAGGCTCCAACATATCGGTACAGATGAACAGGTCGCTGACATTCTGACAAATCCCCTAGGGAAAGTCAAATTCCTGACTTTCTGAGAACAACTTGGTGTTGTTCAAAGACCCTCTGATGAGGGACCTGTATGATGCATTCAGCTCTGGGAGCTCCGAGGGGTGCGGGGTACTTCTTGGAGCGACATATGACCATAGGGTGATTCACTATCCCCTGGTGGTGTACATGTACACCCCGTGGCGACTATGTAGCAGGATGATTGGTTCTCTTGTGAGGTCTGGATGATGTGTTCTCCATGACAACTATGTAGCAGGATGATTGGTTCTCCTGTGAGGTCTGGATGATGTGTTCTCCATGACGATTATGTAGCAGGATGATTAGTTCTCCTGTGAGGCCTGGATGATGTGTTCTCCATGGCGATTGTGTAGTAGGATGATTAGTTCTCCTGTGAGGACGGGATTGATTAAGTTCTCCTGTCAAGGCATCCTACCCATGCAGTCAAGGACTCATGGGAAGTACCTCTCATCTGATCAATGAGCAGGGAAATGAAGTTAGGGACCATAGTAGTACCGATGGACACATCACTGTATCTACCATACTCCCTACGCTAGGATGACCTTCATTGATCTGGGATCAATGATACTGGTCTGGGACCAGTGGTAGGAGTTGTACCCACTATGACGCTGACTTCAGGTCAGTTGAGACTGGTCTGGGACCAGTGGTACATACTCTGAGACTGACCTCGGGTTAGTGCAGTACTGGTCTGGGACCAGTGAGAGTGGTACATACTATGACGCTGACTTCGGGTCGTTGAGACTGGTTTGGGACTAGTGGTACACTCTCTGAGACTGCGATACTGGTCTGGGACCAGTGGTAGGAGTGGTACCTACTATGACGCTGACTTCGAGTCAGTTGAGAATGGTCTGGGACCAGTGGTATGCACTCTGAGACTGACTTTGAGTTAGTGGAGGATGATAATGGTCTGGGACTAGTGGTAGGAGTTGTACTCACTATGACGCTGACTTCGGGTTGGTTGAGACTGGTCTGGGACCAGTGGTACATACTCTGAGACTAACTTTGAGTCAGTGTGATACATCCTCGATCATTTCTTCTTCTTCATAATTCAGACAAAAGCAGAGTAGAACAGAACAAAGTAGAGCAAAGAAGAACAGAACAGAGCAGTATAGATGAGTACAGGGCAGAACAAGACAAAGCAGAATAGGCAGAATAGAGCAGAACAGGGCAAGGGTCAAGCTGTACAGGGCAGTGCATTTGATGGATGAATAGTAGCGACCGATAGACAGATTGCAGATGAAGTTCTCCCTAGTTGAGAGGGAGTGTTAAAATTGGCAACTAAGGCCAAACTCCATGTGGGTCATCTTATTCATGGCTGATAGTATTTTTATTAGATTCCTCTCGTCGAGAGGTGTAGGATTGATCTAAAGATCATCCAATTCCGATAAGTATTTATGGAGATATGAATTTATTTTGATTATGGAATTATTATCAAGCCGACCTACAACTCATGTAGGCTTAGAAGCCCAACAGTTGCATCTATTCAAACATCAACAGTGCTGTATAAATACAGGAGGACTTTCCCTCATTTGCACTGACTCATCTCATCACATCTCTCTCTCTCTGATACGCAGAAAAGAGGCTTTTCTCTACTGCGTAGAAAAGAGACTCTCTCTCACACGTGGAAGGAAGCTGCTGAACCTGAAGCTGCAACTGCAGATCCAAAGTTTGACCAGTGTTGACCATCAGATCTCCTCCTCTGAACTGCGCTGTAGGCCCATCTGGACCTCCTCTGAAGGCCACATTTTTTGGTGGTGGAATCAAGCTGATTCGATGGTTGGTTTGCGAGATATCGATTGCCCTAGTTTTGATGATGAAGCCACTAATGCTGATGCTGCTGATCTAGGGTTTGCTATTGCTGATATAAATCAGATTTATTGTACTATTTCTCTCTGCTGAATTATTGAAGATAAAAGAAGATTTGATCAAAGGGTTTCCTTACACATTTTGGGGTTTGTCCCTTGCTAGCCGCCACATCTTGTGTCTCTTGTCTTAGCTTGTTTTCTGTTGATCGTTTAATGTTCTATCTGCACTTTACTTATGCACATATGATTGCTAATCTATGAATAATAATAAGAAAGAAAAGTAAATTGCTCTAAGCATAGAACATACCATAACTTAACAAATGACAACACCATCCAATAAGTTTGATAATGTAGTCAATGATGTCAAGGTCTCTTAGGTGTTATGGTCGTAGGTAAGCGGGGAAAACTAGGTTCTGGCATGCTATCATTGTCCTCTAGAACCATTAGAGGGTTCATTGTTGTGGATTTAGGAGCAGGGGCTACTCTTAGCATCTGAGGTTGAAAGAAAAAAACTTTGAATATATCTCTGTTTGCTCCTTTGGAACTGGGAGGTAATTTTATGGGTGGAAGGCACCCTGCTTCAAATTGTTAATTTTTGGTATGTTCTATGCTTAAGAGCAATTTACTTCAATTTCTTTATTAGCCCAATATCAATATCCAGTTTAGCAATCACATCAGCATGATAGTAAAATGCAGATAGAACATAAACATAAACAGTAGAAGGCAGGCCAAGACAAGAGGACACAAGATGTGGCACTAGCCAGGGACAAACACCAATGTGGGGAAAACCTTGATCAATTCTTCTTATATTCTTCAATAGTTTAGCAGAGAGAGATAATAGAGATTATAAATCTGATAATTTATGATAGCAGCAAGAAGCCCTAACCAGAAAAGTCAATGCTAGTCAAACAAGGTAGAATTCTTCCTCTAAGCAGCTCGGTGAAACCCAGTCAACTTCGACCTTTAACAACAAACCCAAACAGTCCGAAAAATTCGGTCAAAGTCTGGTCAACTGAAGTCAAACTGCAACCAACAACTAGGGCAGTTAACGCTGGTCAAACTAGAGGTCAACTCACCTCGGATTCAGTGCCTAGATCTGCGACCAGTTGAGGAGAAGATGCCTCACCCAATCCGCAGTCAAAACAGGTTAACGCAGCTAAACAGTCTCCTTGCAGCTCGGTTAATGCTGCTCAACTCCTTCGTTCGCACGTGTGAGAGATGGCTTCCCTAATCTGCGTACCTAATCAAGTGAGGAGAGAGAGATGAGTGAAGATGAGATGATTTCCAAAAGTTGAGATCTCCTCCTTTTACATGCAACGTTGAGGATGAGTTGGGGGTTTGAATACCTGTTTTTCTTGTTGGCTGACCTAAACAATTTGTCCATAATATAAATAAATTCATATCTTCATTTGTACATGTCGAAATTGGATGATCTTTAGATCAAAACTACACCTCTCGGAAGAGGAATCCAAGAAAAATATCAGCTGTCATTAATAAGATGACCCATGTGGAGTTTGGCCCTAGTTGCCAATTTTAACAGTCCCTTTCAATTAGGGAGAACTCCATCTGCTAATCCATCTGCCAGTCGGTACTATCTCTGCCATCAATGCATTGCTCTGCTGAACTATGAAGAAGAAGAAGTGATTGAGAATGTATCATACCCTTCTCTATTGACCCGAAGTTAGTCCTAGATAAAAGAGAGTGTCTCATACCACTCTTATTGACCCGAAGTCAATTCCAATCAAAAGAGAGTGTCTCGTACTACTCTTACTGACTCGAAGTCAGTTCCAATTGATCCCAGATCAATATCAGTCATCCTAGCATAGGGAGTACAGTAATACACGATGCGTCCATCATTAGTACTATGGTCTCTATCCTTATTTCTCTACTCATTGGCTAGATGAGAGGTACTTCCCATGAGTCCCAGACTGCATGGGTAGGATGTCTCAGCAGGAGAAGGATGAACCACTCATCCTGCCTACATGTCACCACGAGGTATCGCAGGGGAAGGTTGAACCACTCACTCTGTACACAACAAACCACTAGGGGAAGGCTGAACCACTCACCCTGTACAAAACAAACCACTAGCGGAAGGCTGAACCACTTATCCTATGGTTGTTCATTGCTCCAAGAAGTACCCCAAGCCACCTGGAGCTCCGAGAGCTCAATGTCCATTTCATACAGGACCCTCATAAGAGGGTCTCTCGACGACTCCTAGTCGTTCTCGGAAAGTCAAGAATTTGACCTTTACCAGAGGCTTTGTCAAAATGTCGGCGACCTGCTCATCAGTCCCAATGTGATGGAGCCTTATTGCTCCTTGTTGTACCATATCTCGGATGAAGTGGTACCTGATATCTATATGTTTGGAGCGATCATGAAACACGAGATTATCTGATAATCGGATCCCACTCTGGTTGTCGCAGAGGATGACGGTGGTATCTAGCACATGTCCAAAGATCTCACTGAAGAGCTTCCTCAACCATACAACTTCACAGTTGGCCATACTAGCATCTTTGTATTCGGCCTCAGAGGTGCTCAGGGCAACCGATTTCTGCTTCCTGCTCATCCAGGATATCGAAGCAGAACCCAAAGAAAAACAACACCCAAAAGTGCTCTTGTGATCCACCACACTGCCAGCCCAATCAGCATCAGAATAACCGTACAACCTCACATCTCCGGTAGTGTATCTGAGTCCATGAGTGATTGTGCCCCAAAGATATCTCAGAAGATTCTTGGCACCAATCGAATGTATATGATGAGGCTCAACCATATATTGGCTCAACGTATTAACTGCAAAACATATGTCGAGACGGGAGTTCAACAAGGAACACCAGTGCTCCTATGAGTTGATGATACTTAGAAGCATTTCCCAATCCAGGTCCAACAACACTACCACATAACTTCTTGAAGTTAAGTTCCATTGGGTTAGTCACAGGCTTGCAGTCCACCATCCCAAATCTTTCCATTATCTTCACAACATATTTTCCTTGAGATAGGAAAAGTTCTCATGGCTTTTGCTGGACTTATAACCCTAGGAAGTACTGCATTAGTCCGAGGTCCTTCATCTCTAATTCAAAAACCAACTCGCTCTTACATTTATGAATGAGAGGGTTTGCACCTATCAGAAAGAGGTTGTTCGCATAAAGTACTAGTATGAGAGGTTTATCATTTTCAACCTTAAAGTAAAGGTTTGGATCGACTTCACTTCTAGTGAATCTCAACTTCATCAGATAGCTATCAATCCTCTCATACCAAGCCTGGGGTGCTTGCTTCAAGCCATAGAGAGCTTTCTTCAACCTGCATACATGAGATTCCCGATCATGAACCTCAAACCCCTTGGGTTGTTCCACATAGACTTCCTCTTTGATCGAACCATGCAAGAAAGCGACCTTGGCATCCATCTGATGTAGGTTCTATCCTTGCGAGGCAGCAAGGGCTATGATCGAGCAGATGGTGGTGTATTGGGCAACAGGTGCAAATATCTCATCATAATCTACACCTTCCTTTTGAGAGAAGCCTCGAGCAACAAAGCGAGCCTTGAACTTTTTGCACTTCCATCAGCTCCATGCTTGATTTTGTAGAGCCACTTAGAGGTGACAACTGATTTGTGTTGGGGTCTAGGGACGACATTCCAGACATCATTCTTCATAATTGACTCACATTCTTTATTCATAGCATACTTCCATACTTGTTGCTTCTCGGTTTCTTCGAATGATGAAGGCTCATTTTGAATGATAGTGCTCATAACGGTCAAGTATACTTGATCCATGTTTGACTTCTTGCTCTCACAAAAACTCCCCCTTGGTGCAATATGTCTCTCGGCATCTTTGAGAGTCTCCCTAAGCCATGAGGGTCTCGTCTTGGAGGAGGAGGGCTCTTGGGGAGGAGGATCAATAGGATCCATAGGTTCATCAACATTAGGCATCGTCTCGTCCTCTTTTTCACCCTGTTTTCCAGTGTTAGCTTCTTTGTCCTTCCTTGGGATAGGAAGGTTGTTGATCTTGCTGAGGGCCATATCTTTGTCAAAGGTGACATCATGACTTATCTCAACTTCCCTTTGACCAACCACATAAATTCTATAGCCCTTAGAATTTTCGCTATAGCCCACAAAGATTCCTTTCTTCCCTGATGCACCCAATTTGCTTCTTTTCTCTTTCGGCACATGAAAATATACGGGACTTCCAAAAATTCTAAAATGAGAGACATCGGGTTTCTTACCAGTGAACATTTCTTCGGGAGTCTTGGAGTCCAATGCTTGATGAGGGCATCAGTTTTGAACATACACGACGGTATTTGCAGCTTCAGCCCATAGGAACTTCGGAAGCCCTTGATCATGAAGCATGGCACGAACAACTTCCACAATAGTACGATTCTTCCTTTCAGCCACACCATTCTGCTCGGGAGTGTATGGTGTTGTGGTCTCCCTCTTAATGCCAGCTTCTCTGCAATAATCATGGAATTCATTTGATTTGTACTCAGTCCCATTATCAGTCCTTATTACTTTGATTCTCTTCTCAGATTGGTTTTTGATCATGGCTTTGAAGTGTCGGGACCAGGTGAACACTTCATCCTTCTTTTTCAAGATGTAGATCCAAGTCTTGCGAGAATTGTTGAAATTTCTAAGTCTGACACATTAGACATTCCTAGTGCATTATTTGGTTTAATTTCTCCTACTTGTTCATTCCCTTAATAAGTTATTTATAAATGTAAACACTGAAATAAACACAAATGTAGCCTTAACTCATATCCAGATCAATAACTGAAATAACTGAGACAAACACACAAGGAACACCGTTATTTTTGGGCAATCGTCCTCGGAAAAACCCAATGCGGGAAAACCAGTGCAACGGATTTGAGGGTTTTATTATTATGCAGTTTCTAAATACAACTAGGGTGCGAAAAATGGCTCACCCAACAGAGAATGCCCTTGGCAGAAGTACCTCTCCTCGGAGATAGATATTCCGACTGATCAGTCACCAGATGATCAATTCCACAGCAACTACGACTGCGCCTTAGCTGGACAATGAAAGTTGCTCCAAGCTTCTCTACTGCTCTATCTCACTCTGCTAGGGACTGCGTCACCCTCTCAGCTCACCAGTACTTAGTCTGCCCCACGGAAAACACACAGTGCTGCCTCTTGGCCCTGCATCAGCTCTGCTAGTCTCTGCGCAGCTACTGATGCCTTTGCGTCAACTCCTTGGCTCTCTGCGTCATCCCTCTGGCCCTCGGCGTCACCCATGTTGGCCTCCTCAGCCTCTACGTAAGTCCCAGCTGCGTCTGCGTCAGCCTCCCCAGGTTCTGCACCGTCTCCCTGGCACTATCTCTGCCTCTCTGCTATTTATTCTCAGCCTCGTGCCGAACTGCCCCTCGCCGCAACAGATCACTAGCTCGATTCTCTTAGCAAAACCCTGCTCCAGAAAACCGAACTGACTGATCAATTTGGTGTATCTCCAACTGACCCTCACGCCTGCTCTTATACTTTTCTTGTTGAGTCTTCAACGAATGAGATTAAGTCCCTAATCAACGGATAAGATTATATTTGGTTTGATCCATGTCATTTAGAGCATTCTCACCCAGTTTTCTATTAATACCCATTAATATTTTTCTTTTCATAAGTTTAGACTTAGGAACCCCATTAAAAATATTAATTATTTTAATATCTCTCCAATCGGGTGGAATTTCCCCAAACCTTTCTAGGTCTTGGAGATCTTATGTGCCTTAGCCTCTCCACCAATTTTCATGGCGAGAGCACATTCGATGCTACCACAAATCAACAAGAATAATCATCTGTAAAGGTGAGATAATATAAGTATCCTCCCAAAGAGTTTACTGGCATTATATCAGATATGTCGGAGTGGATCAACTACAATATATCTGTGGTCTTGCTATTACTTGAGGGGAATGGTCCCCTTGTAAGTTTTCCTTCGGCACATCCCGGACATACACCTTCATGCTCTACTTTGAATTCGGGCATACCTGTCACCATTTGTCTCACATCGGGTAGAGCCTTATAATGAAGATGGGCAAACCTCCGGTGCCATAGTTCAGATTGTAGAGATGTGTCGCAAGACATGGCTCCCAATGGACTTCTGCCAACTTGATACAAAGTGTCAACCCGAAACCCAAGAGTAAAAGCATCTTAAAATTTCCTTTTCCAAACACGTACCTTTCCATCGATGAATGCCACCTTGTATCCTTTGTCTTCCATTGCCGAAATGGACACTATGTTCTTCTTGAGATCAGGTACATATAGAACTTCTTGTAAATGAATCGTGTTACTTTGATTCAATTGAAGGGTAACATTCCCTACTCCCTTCATGGGATAGGTGGCATTGTATCCAAGAATAATCTCCAAGTTTGTCTCCTTCTCTATCAGATTAGAGAGAGCTTCCTTATCCGGTGAAGTGCCTTGAGGCACCACTGTTAATTAGCCAATTCCACAAAGAATCCAGAGGAGAGGTAGTGGAGAGGGCCGATATAAGATAGTATTCCTTTTGCTTATTGTTAAAAACAATTTGATTCTTCATACCTGGAGTTCCTTGCTTTCTTGGAGGGTTGACCATTTCCATGATGTCCTGCATTCCTTTTTCCTTTGCCATTGAACCTGCCAATCCTTTGGTTGTTGTTGTTGATGTTTCCCCTGGAATGATTGTGATCATCATCATGTGATGTGTCCCTTCTATTTGGACACTCCTTTGCATAGTGGACAAACTTGTTGCAAACAAAGCACCTGCCCTTCCTTCCACCCTTAGATCCAAGATTTCCATTGAAGTGACCTTTAGACCCTGCATTATTCTCCTCTTGGCATGAGTGGAGAAAGCAGTGGGGTTTCCTCTATTAGCAGGCATTTCTTTCTCCACCATTCTTGTTTCTTCTTGAATGCATCTTGACGTCAATTCTTCAAACCCTGGAATTCGATCATTATTGGGAATAGTGGTTCTAAATATATACCACTCGGGTGGGAGTCCTCCAAGGGTAGTGATAGTAAGTTCCCTGTCAGAAATGACCTCTCCAGTCGTAAGTAGATCATTCTTGATCCTAGTTAACAATTAGAATTGAATATCCTCGTCCTTGCCCTTCTTAATATCCTTCAATTTATTTTTGAGAAATAAAATTTGATTTGCATCACTAACCTTCAACGTGCTGACCAACCCATCGTAGATCTCCTTGGAGGTGTTCAAATCGGAGATGTAGGCTACCAAACACTTGTCAATGGAATCTTTGATAATCTTCTTTGATTTGACTTCAACCTTATAGTATTTTTTATTGCTAATGGAAAAACCTGTGAGCAATTTATGAAATCGACGTTTCGGACTAGCTAGGTGAGTCCATCATCAGGGTAATGAGATCTTTATTTTGAGAAGAGAGAGTCAAGAATTTGTGAACCTATTAATAGAGGGATAGAGAGATAACTAGGGGCAGTCAACGCTGGTCAAACCAAAGGTCAGATCACCTCAGTTTCAGTGCCTAGATATGCGGCCAGCCAAGGAGAAGCTACCTCACCCAATCCGCAGTCAAAACAAGTCAACACAAGTGGTCAACACAGCTAAACAATCTCCTTGCAACTCTGTCAACGCTAGTCAACGCAACCAAACAATCTCCCTATAGCTCTGTCAACGCTGGTCAATACAATCAACTCTTTCCTTTGCATGTGTGAGAGATGGCTGCCCTAATTTGCGTACCCAATCAAGTGAGGAGAGAGAGATGAGTGAAGATGAGATGATGTCCAAAAGTTGAGGTCTCCTCCTTTTATATGCAACGTTGAGGATGAGTTGGGGCTTTGAATGCCTGTTTTGCTTGCTGGCTGACCTTGACAATTTGTCCATAATATAAATAAATTCATATCTTCGTTTGTATATGTCAGAATCAGATGATCTTTAGATCAATCCTACACCTCTCGAGAGAGGAATCCAAGAAAAATATCAGCTGTCATAAATAAGATGACCCATGTGGAGTTTGGTCCTAGTTGCCAATTTTTACACACATCCATCTAGAGCTAATCCCTCGAATGGTCTGAGGATAGAGAGATAACTAGGGGCTTGTGAGGTCGGCTAGATTTTCATCTATTTACTGATAACTTAATTAAGCTGATTTTAATTTAGTTTAAAATTTTAATTTAATAATAATAAACTTAAAACTAAATTAAAAATAAAATTAATTTAGCCTAAATTAAAAATAAAGTTAAAATTAGTTTAACCTAAATTAAAAATAAAGTTAAAATTAGTTTAATTTAGGTTAAACTAATGTTAACTTTATTTTTAATTTAGGTTAAACTAATTTTAACTTTATTTTTAATTTAGGCTAAATTAATTTTATTTTTAATTTAGTTTTAAGTTTATTATTATTAAATTAAAATTTTAAACTAAATTAAAATCAACTTAATTAAGTTATCAGTAAATAGATGAAAATCTAGCCGACCTCACAAGCCCCTAGTTATCTCTCTATCCCTCTATTAATAGGTTCACAAATTCTTGACTCTGTCTTCTCAAAATTAAGATCTCATTACCCTGATGATGGACTCACCTAGCTAGTCCGAAACGTCGGTTTCATAAATTGCTCACAGGTTTTTCCATTAGCAATAAAAAATTCTACCAGCCTGTATGGAATCTCTCTTTAACAACCTTATAGTACTTGGTCTTCGCAGCAGCCTGTGCATTTGAAGGAGGCTTAGGGATTTTACCCTTGACATAATCCAACACTTCTTGTTCTTCCAAGGTCAAATCAAGAGACATCTTCCATCCATGATAGTCAGACTTTTCACAGAGCTTGTCTTTAGTCGGGAAGTGGGATGAGGAACCCATTGAGCCTTTTGTCCTTGTCCAACTGTGTTCGGTGATTGCTCTTTCACTCTTGCTTGGGATTTGTCTTCACCTCAACTCTGATACCATGTTAATTTTTGGTATGTTCTATGCTTAAGAGAAATTTACTTCAATTTCGTTATTAGGCCAATATCAATATCCAATTTAGCAATCACATTAACATGATAGTAAAATGTAGATAGAACAGAAACATAAACAATAGAAGACAAGCCAAGACAAGAGGACACACGATGTGGCACCAGCTAGCGACAAACCCCAATGTGGGGAAACCCCTGATCAATTCTTCTTATATTCTTCAATAGTTCAGCAGAGAGAGATAGTACAAATTACAAATATGATAATTTATGACTGTAGTAAGAAGCCCTAACCAGAAAAGTCAACGCTGGTCAAGAGGGCATAATTCTTCCTCTAAGAATATCAATCAAACCCAATCAACTTCGGCCTTTAACAACAAACTCATACAGTCCAAAAAATTCAGTCAAAGTCTGGTCAGCTGAAGCCAAACTGCAGCCAGCAAGTAGGGCAGTCAACGCTGGTCAAACCAAAGGTCAGATCACCTCAGTTTCAGTGCCTAGATATGCAGCCAGCCAAGGAGAAGCTACCTCACCCAATCCGCAGTCAAAACAAGTCAACGCAAGTGGTCAACACAGCCAAACAATCTCCTTGCAACTCTGTCAACGCTAGTCAACGCAACCAAACAATCTCCCTATAGCTCTGTCAACGCTGGTCAATGCAATCAACTCTTTCCTTTGCATGTGTGAGAGATGGCTGCCCTAATTTGCGTACCCAATCAAGTGAGGAGAGAGAGATGAGTGAAGATGAGATGATGTCCAAATGAGTTGAGGTCTCCTCCTTTTATATGCAACGTTGAGGATGAGTTGGGGGTTTGAATGCCTGTTTTGCTTGCTGGCTGACCTTGACAATTTGTCCATAATATAAATAAATTCATATCTTCGTTTGTATATGTCAGAATCAGATGATCTTTAGATCAATCCTACACCTCTCGAGAGAGGAATCCAAGAAAAATATCAGCTGTCATAAATAAGATGACCCATGTGGAGTTTGGCCCTAGTTGCCAATTTTTACACACATCCATCTAGAGCTAATCCCTCGAATGGTCTGAGGCTTAGGAGAGACTAGAGGTCTCAACATTTTATTGTCTGGTGCACTTTGGAGCTTTGTTCTTCGCTTGTTTCTTTGATCTATTGGATTCAGGGCTGTGGGGGAGTGTCCCCCCCTGAATCTGCTCTTGAAGTGCGTTTCGAATGGGAGCGCATTTTGCTACTGCAAATTTCTTTTCACTCCCAGGTTGTCTTCGCAATTTTTTTTCACAAAGATGTTCCTAACGCAATTTTTTTCAAAAAGACGAGTTTTTGAGTGGGGTAGCCCCAATATTCAAGCCTATGGCCTGAGTATTGATATGCAATTCATGGTAATGATAAATTCTTAAAGTAAAAGTGACATTCTCCTTTATCTTTCATTTTCATCCCTTCACTTAAATATTTAACATTACTATGAAATCACTCAGGATGTTTGAGATTGGTTCCGACCTCAATGGATTTCATACGGAGAAAGTAGAATTTTAGATCTCACTCAAAATCCAACAGAGTTATAAGTTTTTCAGAATTTCAGGATTGGGGGATTGCAATGTTTCCTTTGGATTTTGTCATGTACTAGGGTATGGAACTCGTATTTAATCAAGAGCACCAAGCCCTCTATGTACCTTGACGTTAGTGAAATTGGTTGTCGAACTCCTCTATCATGACCCTAATAAAAATGTACCCATCACTCAAACAAAATCTTGACTTGACATGTAACGCTTTTTATATCTTATGTTAATGCTTAGAGGGTGATATTAATGACAAAGATCCCAAGGATAGGAAATGATTTTGATGATATGTAGGTATTTGTTGTAGCATGATTTTATTGGATGATAGATGTTGAAATGTGTAACTAGGTTCGGTCTTCATAATGTCTAATGTAATCATGATTTGATGTATTTGATGAAAAGAGAGAAAATTTATTATTATTATTTTGATGCATGGGTTTCATGCTCAAGGTTATTTTGTTTATAGGTCAAGCACCCGTTGAGTGCCTCTAGGTTTGTCATAGAATTTTGAAGTCAAAAGAGTCATTGTCATACATGTAAGACCCCTTTGGGCATGTTGTATCTTGTAAATAATTTTTTTGTAAAGTGAAAAATATCATAAAGACCCTCCAAGACATTGTCAAACAAGTCGGCCTGCAAGAAGGATCAAGTCGTTCTCATGGACAACAAATTCGACCTCCTAAGGAGCCTATATATATAAGGGAACCTCGACTTCATTTGATGAGCAAGAAATAAGTTCGATCTCCAGAAGAAAGAAGCTGCAAGATAAAAGGAAAAGGACGAAAATCAAGGAGAAGAAGAAGAGAAGCAAGATCAAAGTTTTGGACCTCTCTCTCTCTCTCGTGTTAGGGTTTCTAAAGTAGTTGCCAAATCGAAATTGTAGAAGTTGCTGAGGAAGTTGAAGTTGCAGAAGAAGTTGTTGGAGAAGTCGAAGTTGCAAAAGTTGTTGGGGAAGTTGAAGTTGTAGAAGAAGTTGCTAGGTCGAAGTTGCTAGAAGTGGCTAGGTCGAAGTTGCTCGAAGCTGCTAGGTTGAAGTTGTTGAAAGTTGCTAGGTCAAAGTTGTTCATCAAGAAGGAAAGTTGGCTTGGTCTTGGAGGGGTCTTTAACAAGGGTCTTAGGTCTTGGAAATCATGATCTGATCATTTATAAGAAGAGAAGAATTCTTGTGGGGTTTCCTCTCAAGAGGAGAGGTTTTGGCCCTGGCTTGCAACCTATATTTTGTGTGCTCTTGTTTCATTGATCTTAATAGTTTGGTAGCTGTTTGATGATAACAAACACAGTAATAATCAAGAGATAGAAGAATCTAATCAAGTTAAGTAAAAATACATCACAAGCAGTCATCAAAATAAGAGAAATCACCTAATCTAGTTGCCCTAGATTTCTCAACATGGTATGAAAACTAAGGTGACAAGACAAGAAGTAGCTTGAAGATCATCCAATTAATGAAGGATACATAAGGGCCGAGCACAAGGAGTATCAAGAAGGAATACCCATGACAAGGTTAACATCATCACTCTCTTGAAAGAAGGAGAAGACCTCAACAAACCCTATCTCTACTCAAAAAAGGACTCTGCACTTGAAGTATTCTCGAGAAGCTCACGTCATTCAAAAGAAGCAAAAAGAGACATTGTCATCATCATCACAGGAATCAAGACTATCGCCCTCTCTTGAAAAGGATGCACTGTAATTTTTGAAGAAGAAAGACGTCATCATCAACAAGGTATCTTCAATTGTTAACACCATCAAGAAGGCATCAAGTTAAAGATATCAACACTAAGAAGCATCTTCACTTGACAATTAAGTATTTTATATCTATGTCAGAATCTGCGATCAACATGACTTCATTATGCAAGTAGAGCAACAAATTGGTTGGGTCATCAAATTTCCTTGCATGGAAAAAGAGGATAGACTTGGTCCTCATAGAGATTGAAGTTATTGAATATGTTAAAGGGTTCAATCTCTAAACCATCTCAGGAGCAAGTTCAAGCACTATCGAAGTATATGGAAGGGGAAATAAGGGCTCAAAAAATCCTCATTAAATCAATCAAGGATTCCCTCAACCCTTATGTAGCAAAGTTGGAGAAATCGAAAGATATCTATGAAGAGTTAGTAGAATTGTTTTCTGTAAGCACTACAGGAGAAGTTATATCACTAAGAACCGAACTATACAAGATGAAGGTATCGAAAGAAGAAAGGGTAGCCTCATACCTTATGAGGGTATCTCAAATAAAAGATCAACTACAAGAGCTAGGAGAAATAATGTCAGATAAAGAGATGACCATCGTTGTGCTCAATGCACTACCTGATGAATGGGGCAACTTTGTGTAAAGTATTTATAAAAAGAAGGAAGCCACTCCATTAAGGGAAGTTTGGTAAGATTGAGGAAACTAGGTTGAAGGCAAAAATCGATTTTGGATCAAATGAACAAGTTCAAGCATATGCTGCCATGGCCAGGAGAAAAGGGAAGTTTGGAAATTTTGATCCTTGGAAAAAGAAGGTTGATATGTCAAAGATACATTGCTATGAGTGTAATGAATATGGGCACTTTCGAAGGAATTGTCCCAAACTGAAGAAGGACAACAATGAGAGAGAGGAAAGAAATGAAGCCCTTGTTACCGAAGAAGTGGAAGAACTTGAAAAGAAGAAGTCAAAGAAGGAGGAAGTGAAAGACCTTTATTATGACTGAAATAACCTCCTTCACTTTGTCTATAACAAGATAGTAGTCATGATGGAAATCATCACAAGTTTGATAGGATGCATTATAGCAAGATAGAGATGACACTATCATAGAAGCATGGAAGGATAGCTAAAGTAGGAAGTCTACATGGTTATAGCAGTCATCATGATAGAAATGGCATTTCCATTGGAAACATACAAGGCCACTGAAGTAGCAATATATATGGTTGGAGGAAAGTCATCTAGCAAAATAGAAAATAAAGAAATCATCATACATCATCATCATTAGGAAGAAGCATTTGCAGAATGAAGATCATCAAATCCTTCGTTGGAATCTTCATTAGAAGGTTCACCTCTACTAAGAAGAAGCTAGTGGCTCACAGATAATCCACATTCCACCTTGTGTGGGATCCATTGGTAAGGCATGATGACCAAGATGTGCAACTTGTCAAGCAAGGAAAGGAAGTTACTAGAAGGAAGTCTAGATGACCCAAAAAAAGAAGAGAGGAAGAGGTATGCATATATTTGATAGATAAAGTCATGTCCTCATATAGTTGTAGAAATAGAGGTTGAATGCTCTATCTCATGAGCATGATTGAAGAAGAAGAAACTCTTCCATTAGAATGATGCATGAAAGCATGTAGACAATGTGCCTTGAAGTCTTCTACATATTGATAAGATGAAATCAACATAATATGACCTCATGTAGAATATGAGGTGGTTGGAAACTATGGTTCCTATGATGAAGGAACTATGTATAGAAGTTCTTGGGGAAGCAATATGTGAAGAAAGGAAGAAGAGTTCATGAAAGATGCAACTATAGTCATGTAAGATTAGTGATCAATGTCCGATAACTAGAAGAATTAGCTATGACATCTCCATGGAATAAGAAGGTATTAAGACCATGATATGAAGAATCTTGGGGATGAATGTCTTGGGGACGAATTCATACATGTGTAGGATGTTGATGTTGCAAGAAGTTGATGTCATGACAAAAGACCATCATAAAAAGGTAACTTTGATTTGATGTTCATTTTGATTTTTGAAAACATCTGGTTGGGTTAAAACAAGGCTACCGAAGAGGGTTGTAGAAGTCACCTACAACTAGTACTCATGAGATTGGATGGAAGATCCTGAAAGAAACATGACTTGGAAGAGGTAGTTGTATGAAGGATAGCCAGATGTGGACTAGAAGATCACTTTCCGATGAAGAGAAGGATGACATGACTATTGATTCAACACTATGTTTCATTGAAAAGAAAGTGATGTAGAATATGGCTGATGCCCTACGAAGAAGTTATGATGAAGAAGGCTCCATAATGAAGAAGATGAAGTTCATGACATGATGCAAAAAGAGGAGCCCTACAAGTCGCTGATAGTACCATGATCTCCACCAAAAGAGTAGAGAGCTGCTGTTGGAAACAAGTCCCTAGTTGAGAGGGAGCTTGGGCAAGTCCCTTGTTAAAAGGGAGCTTGGGAATATTCCTTTTATAGGAATGTGTAGATCCTCTCTAGTTGAGAGGGAGAGATAGACAGATCATTCTTGCCTTCATGCTATGAAGAAAGAATAGATGATTGGGTAAGCATCTGAGATTGATTCCAATACTCTTTGAGGATGTGGTAGGGCATCCAATAGGCAAGAGTAGTCGAAGAGGAAATTCTTTGAGGATGTGTTATTCCAAGGCAGGAATGGTTCTAAAATGACATACCTTGTGAACATCTGGATGGGGTATGTGCCTTGAGAGACAATGATGAAAGTTGTCTATTAGTGATTGTCTTGCCAACATTGTGCTTTGATCTTGTGGAGAGATAGAATTGTTAGTCAAGGCCTTGCTATGTGACAATGTTGGTTAATATGATGCATTGGCATAAGCTAGGAAAATAGCTTATGAGATGGCTTACCAATCCGACTCTTCTTATGAGAATTCTTCAATATGAGAATGTCCAAGTACCTTGTATGGACTATGAATACCTTCCTAGTTAAGAGGGAGTATTGAAATGTGAAACTAGGTTCGGTCTTCATAATATCTAACGTAATCATGATTTGATGTATTTGATGAAAAGAGAAAATAAATTTTATTATTATTAAATTGATGCATGGGTTTCATGCTCAAGGTTATTTTATTTATAGGCCAAGCACCCATTGATTGCTTTTAGGTTTGTCAAAGAATTATGAAGTCAAAAGAGTCATTGTCATACATGTAAGACCCCTTTGGGCATGTTGTATCTTGTAAAGAAAATTTTTGTAAAGCCAAAAATGTCATAATGACCCTCCAAGAGCTTGTCAAAAAAGTCGGCCTAAAAGAAGGATCAAGTCGGCCTCATGAACAACATATTCAACCTCCTAAGAAGCCTATATATAAGGGAACCTTGACTTCATTTGATGAGACATTCATTCAAGCAAGAAAGAAGTTCGATCTCCAGAAGAAAGAAGCTACAAGATAAATAGGAAAAGGACAAAAATCAAGGAGGAGAAGAAGAGATGCAAGATCAAAGTTTTGGACCTCTCTCTCTCTCTCGTGTTAGGGTTTCTAAAGTAGTTGCCAAAACGAAATTGCAGAAGTGGTTGGGGAAATCGAAGTTGCAGAAGAAGTTGCTGGAGAAGTTGAAGTTGCTGGAAGCTGTTAGGTCGAAGTTGCTGGAAGCTTCTAAGTCGAAGTTGCTGGAAGCTTCTAAGTCGAAGTTGCTCTGCTAGGTCGAAGTTGCTGGAAGCTGCTAGGTCGAAGTTGTTGAAAGTTGCTAGGTCAAAGTTGTTCATCAAGAAGGAAAGTTGGCTTGGTCTTGGAGGGGTCTTTGACAAGGGTCTTAGGTCTTGGAAATCACCATCTGAACATTTTATAAGAAGAGAATAATTCTTGTGGGTTTTCCTCTCAAGAGGAGAGGTTTTGGCCTTGGCTTACAACCTATATTTTGTGTCCTCTTGTCTCATTGATCTTCACTGTTTGGTGATAGAAAACACAATAATAATCAAGAGAAAGAACATGCTAGTTAAGTTAGGTAAAAACACATCACAAGCAGTTACCAAAAGAAGAGAAATCACCTAATCTAGTTGGCCTAGATTTCTCAACAATAGAAGCCATCTAGAGCCTATTTTTTGATGTATTTTTGGTTCATAGATGGATTGCAATCGATGCTATTTTGGTTATGTGCACCCTTCATTTGTGGACCTGTGGTTGATGAAGATTATAAGTACTAAATGAATGGTGTTGTATGGTTTAATCCATGTTTTTGTTGACATATATGCATCAAAATATAAAAAAGTATATATTAGATAAAATTCGCTCCCGACCAGGGAGATTTTGAAAATGTTGCTCCTCGTTCCCGCTTCCTGCTTCTACTCGCGCTCCCAAGCAACCATGATTGGATTAACATGAAAGTATGAGGTGATCATCTTAGTCATCACAAGATGGGGCATGTCATGTAGGAATTGAGATTTGTGGCTAAAGATCTAGTTGATGAAGAGGGCTAGACATCTTTGGTCCTGATACTGGAAGGAAGTAGAGAGGGAGCTCCTCATTTCCCTATAGAGGTAGTGTAGCATACTCTGATCTCATAGTATGAGAGGCAACTAAAAAATTAGGTGTATCTCTGTCTCTAGCTCTTGTAGGTGGCACATATGGCAGCTCCTATCAGACTATGGTAAATGGTGTTCTAACTCCATTTAGAGTTAATGAGTACCAATCGAGAGTTGTACCAAATGGATCTTGATCTAGTTCATCCAATCCCTGCATCTATGAGGGGGGTGGTCAAGGATGCTATCGTGTAGCTCTAAAAGGTGCTCTAGGTAGAAGGACACGTTCGAGCCTGAGCTTGTCGAAGGTGAGGTCTATGTCACTTGAATTCACAATTTGTAGATATCCTCTCTTACAGCTTGATTCAATACCTATCTAGTCAACAAGAGATGGCTTGACGCATCAAGGGAGAATTTGAACAAGGTAAGGTGCTTTGGGGAGATAGTCATTGACTGGAGAACACGAGATGCTTCTAAGAACTAGCCTCGTGCATGGTTGGAGGGGGGAATTTGAAGCAAGAGCCTCCTAAGAGAACACAAAGAAGAAGAGGTTGCACCTTGTTGAAGAGCTAAAGAGACTGGACAATGAACCATTGTGCCTCGAGCCTTCGAGCCAAATTGCTGCATACTTAGTGATATATGATCATGAGGCTACACATGCACTATTAAAGCCTAGTGAATCTATTCCTTATATCTTAGATTCTGTTGAAATAGTTGCTGAGGAGGTAGAAGAGGATTATGAGAAAGTTCTCTCTTAATGGTTGTTCTTATAGCATTCAAAGATACTACTTATGATACTGATCATGAGGAAGAGGAATTGTGTTTTCAATTTGCTTTGATGATTTCTTTTAGCATTTATTACAACTTTGGAGATGAGGAGCAGTGGATTGCTCAAAAGGATTTTGATTAGCATGGGGTATCTTTTCCTATTCCTATGGGCGAGTTAGTTTGGGACAAGCACTTTGTAAGCATATTGTTGCATGACAAAGGGTTGAGTTTACAATTGGGTTTATTGAGGAGCAATGCATTGTTCAGAAGGATTTTG
Organism: Pinus tabuliformis; assembly: GCA_031772625.1. Taxonomy (NCBI): domain Eukaryota; kingdom Viridiplantae; phylum Streptophyta; class Pinopsida; order Pinales; family Pinaceae; genus Pinus; species Pinus tabuliformis. The sequence continues at coordinate 484,571,046 of CM062804.1, forward strand.
ATTAGCATGGAACATCTTTTCTTTTTCCTATGGGTGAGTTGGTTTTGGACAAGCGCTTTTTAGACATATTGTTACATGTCCAAGGGTTGAGTTTACAATTGGGTTTATTGAATCATTCTAGTAGCGATGTTAAATTTGGAAGAAATGCAACAAATTATCCTTAGGGATTTGGATCAACAATAGAGTTTAAAATTACATATTCAAACATTAGTTCAAGAAGGTTTATAGTTTGATCAAATACTGTGGCTCTAGGGGGAACAACTCTTGGTTCAACCAAGATGATCTTCCTTATAGTTTAACAATGATTCTGTAATATGATTTTGTTTTTATTGTGATCCTTAATTTGGTTATTGTATGGATCCTTAATTTGGTTATCTAACGATGGTGGTATTTTAGGAGGCAATTTGGAAGAGTTTTAGCAGTTTTCAGTTTCTTCTTATTTTAGTTGGAGACCATGTTTTGAGTTTTAGTTGGTGCACTCAGTTGTTTGATAAGTACGCGAGAGTTTTGAATTTTGTAGCTATGGTCGGTCTTGATAATTAATATTTTATTGATGCACTTGTAAAGCATGTTTTGCATGCTCAAAAGAAATTATATTCCTTATTTATTTGTCAAAAGAAAATTTTTGAAGGGCATATTGGTCATGACCTTTGCAAAAGAAAATTTCAAATTTCAAATTATATTTTTGGCTCCACAAGTTGACCAAGTCGGCCCGCCTATGATCATGCCAGCCTACGCAAGGAGACACCCATTCCGTTCTTAAGAAGCATATATATTGAAGTAATTTGTCCTACCTCAAAGCACTTCGCATCACATGAAATCACGTATAGCTTTGCAATGAACGAAGGAAGACAAGAAGATAAGGAGGCTGAAAATAAGAACAAGTCATATTTCTACCCTTTCTCAAGTGATTACAGGAGGCCGAGATCAATTCGAGATTTTGTGGTGCTTTTTTGAGGTGGATCCAAAGTTTTCTATGGTGGTACTTGTGATCAGTCCGAACTTTCTATTGCAGATAATGAGGCTGAAATTAGGCTTTAATACAAACTTGTAGGAGACCTTGACCGTGAGTAGTTGTGAATAGATTGAGGACGTTTTGACTTGGAATTTGGTGGAGGGTTGACTTGGCTCTTGGTGGATTGCCATCTTGCTATTATGTTGGTCACTTTTTCTATGAATTTAATGTCTTGTTGAGTTGATTCTCTGAGGAAAGTATTGTTGGGTTTTTATCCCATGTGGGTTTTCCCAGTTTACCCAAGGTAAATTGTTGTGTTCTGGTATCTACATGATCCTACTGGTATTTTAGTTCTTACTATTGATATCCTCAGACCTCTATATAATTGCTTTATGATGGATAATGAATGCAAGATGATGAAAAATAAAAAGCAAGAAAAGATAAACCTAAGTAAATCATAAGAAATAATTATTAGCGTAGAGGATACCTAGAAAAATCAACAATATGGAGACTTCTTTCTGTCTCATTGAACTTAATGATTGGCTTCATTGGAGGTCTAACTATGTTGATCTTTCATGTAGGATCAATTGCTTATTTGCATGGTTATTTTTCTAATATTTCGAAAAATAATTTGACAAATTTTTCTAGCGTTTTGGTTAAAAAATTACACCATAAATTTCTTTATTTAAACCCAATGAAATTGCACAATTTGCAGCATGAAATTATCAGAGCAATAAATAAGTTTTGCATATAAAAACCCAGAAATGCTGCAACTCAAAGTTAACACGATAAATAGTAGCAAACACAACAAAATTCCGCCTTATTATATTAAATAGGGTTTTGTGAACCTGCTACAAAACACCAACAAATATTTGAATGGATGAAAATAACTTCTCCAATGTTATGCCCCCGCGAGAGATCTGATTGACCTCTCCTTGTGATCTCCACATTAAGCCCAATGAGCGAATCTGATTTGATCCCTCCTCTTTGAGTCGCTAGGGTATATCTCAATACTGAAACCCCTCCTGACTAGGTCAACTAGGGTGGATTACTGACCATTGAAACTAACTGTATGCATAATGTAGGTTGTCACCCAGACAAGCTCCAAGAGCTCAACTCAACAATAGCAAAAGAATTATCCCCAAATGTTCCTAGGGAGTGGGCTCTCATCTCCTTTAATAGTGATGGACTATCAGAATACCATGGGTCTTTTTCTTCTTTTATTAAGGTGACTTATAATATTTCTTTTTCTTTAGTCACTTTTAATTAACTAATTCTCCCATAGCACATAATTAATTTTAATTTGTAGCCCGAGCTAATGAGATACTCTCCTTCCCCAATGTCTAGAAAAGCGAACTTTACAGTTTTGGTTGTTCAATCATGGTTGGGTATTATTTGAACCCATGGTACCATTACAAGATTCAACTTTAGAGAAGGTGAACTTGGGGAGGTCAAAGATGGATTGCATAAATGCATAAAGCGTATGGTCTCCAATCCCAAAGTCTAGGATGACTTACTTATGTAGATCAATATTTTTAGTAAAAACAGAGGTACCTTGGGCAAAAGGGTTGTTTTTCATGTAAGGTATTAGGACAAACTAGGTAAACAATTCCCAAATATTTTAAGTTAAAGTATCCATTATTCTATTCATTAGAAGTTCTAGCCAAATTTATTTACTAATTCTTGAAATTTCTAACTTTGTGTACTGCCCCTTCTGAATAAAATTTGCCAAAGAAAGAACTACCATTTTTTGCAATTTTGAAGCCAGCACAATTTTGGACACCAACTTAGGAAAAGTGGGTCGAAATATTTGAGTTGGTGGAATGTGGGGGCCACCCCCACATGAAATACACACCCCTTGGAAGAGAAATCGACTTGGCTAAGGGAAAGTCGAAATATTTGGGTGGAGGGACCCACATGGGGAAGGAAGGCAGCAAGTATAAATAAGAGAAGGATAGCAACTATTGGAACCTTTTGACAATCTATCATTTACCATTGTTGCTCAAGCTGTTCAGCTGAGTCACAAGTGCTGTTGAGCACAAGAGTTTTCCAAGGAGAAGACTCACCCTTTTCTTCGGTGGACCTTGAGTGCCACCCTAGGGAGGTATCACTAAACTCAGTGGGAGGATTGTGGGGAGATCATAGTGCCTTTCACCTGAGTTTCCTCAGCCAGTTCATACTCTAGAGGGAACACAAAAGTCCAATTGTACCACTCAACAAAGCTAGTTCCTAGGTGTATTTTGGCCAGAGAAATTTGGAGTAATTTCACCAAGGAAGGACCAACATTTGTGGGGAGTTTTGGAGTTGGGGGTTGTTGCTTTGGAGGAGTCCGAATTTGTTCTTTCTGGGCGCATGCACAGGGGGTCATTGGGTAGAACTTCGTGGACCTGGGATCAACCCTCTTGTGCGGGATTTTTGGGTGGAAACTCTCTCTCTTGCGGGCAAAAATTCTGGGACACTTTTACAGTAGATTGAGGAGAGATAAGGCCACATTCAACAACTGAGGATTTGGGGGACACAATTTTCTGGCCAGGAGGGCGTAGCACAAAATTGGGTAATTCCGGGAGGTCAGAATTAGCCCAATTCCTTTCTGGGTTTTGTTGAGCTAGACTTCAGAAGCACACTCCTAATTTTGTAGAATTTTTGGAGGTGTTTTGAGCACTCAAACTCTAGTTTCTTACGACAGCAGTGCAAAAATTTTTGGGTGCAGTGTACAACCTATTGGAGCCAATTTTGTGGGAATTTCTAGCTATCTCCACTTGGGTATTTGCTTGCTTTCCTAGCAAGTCCAGGTGCACAATTTCCACCACCTCTTGTAATAAGATTTCAGCTCATTATTAATAAACGACTCAGAATTCTTGTTGCTGCAATATGGGTTTTTAACTTGTGCATGCTTGTGACAATTTCCAGAAATTTTGTACTTGTTTATGAGCTGTCGCTAGTGCATGTCGTTGGTATTTCACTTAATATTTCCATTAGGAATATTACAGTGGTATTAAAGCATGTTCTTGGCTAGTGTGGGGAACAAGAGCGGGTGATGCCACCAAGGTACCAAGGAGTGGTTTTCCAGAGGGGCCATGGAAGAGGAAGAGGCAGGGGTCGAGGTAGAGAAGGAGCATAGGTTCCATTTTCTGGTACGGAGGTCGAAAACATCAGGGGTCACGTCGACAACCAAGAGGACAACGAGTAGCCCAGACAGTGGGGCCAACAATGTTCCACGGGGATGCTTCCCCTAGGGTCGGTTGCACACACCTCTCACACCTGGGACGAGGGGATGTTTGGGGAAACGTTTCCCCACGTCCCCCTTTTGGGGAGATGTGGGAAGTCACAAGAGGGACGTTTGCCCAGTGTGGGTGGCGCGACTCCCCAAAAGGGGGATGCCTGAGTGTTCCCCCTCAAAATGGGCTAGGTGTTCCTCGTTAATTTTGCTTGTAAACAATGATTTATGATAGGGGAAACCTAGTATTTGACCATATTGCTCTACTAATGCTATGTAATTCATGGTAATGGTAAATTCTTAAAGTAAAAGCGACATTCTCCTTTATCTTTTTAAATTTTTAACATTACCATGAAATGATTCAGGATGTTTGAGAGTGGTTCCGACCTCATTGAATTTTATATGGAGAAAGTAGAATTTTAGATCTCACTCAAATTCCAGCAGACTTAATAGTTTTTCAGGAATTCAGGATTCGGCGGATTGCAATGCAATGTTACCAGACTCAGAATCGGCAATAAATCGACGAGGCAAAAGAGCGAAGAGTTTTAATCGGATCGGGGAAAATTTGGGAAAAAATCAGTGAATTCAATAAATAAAGATATACACACATTGAATTAAAAAAAAAAAAAAAAACATTGTTCATTGATATTCAACAAAGCTATGTCCAGACTCCAAACAATGCGTAATATCAATAGATGTCCCAAATATCATGAATGAATAAGTATCTCATATATGTTATGAGTCCAAACATGATCCAAAGTACTAGGTCTTAATTCCTTACCAGTGACTACATAGAACCAGAATTATTTGCTTCTAAAAGTTTATAAAATATTGCATACGAATTAGTAAAAACGCAGTAACTGAATCTCTTGATTGCTGCTGAAATGATATGATAAGCGTTTGCTACTGAAATCTCTGACATAGCATACGTTGAAGCTACACTGGAGCACACTGCACACTATGCCTCTATTACACTACGACTCTATTACCTTCTTGATGTATGAGTTGCGGGCCTGAGAAGTGAGAAGTAAGTTACAGACCAACATTTAATTTTTAACGTAACTAAACCACACAACGAAAAATGTGGGATCCCTAAAAGTTAAAACCCGTGCTTGCCGAGTTGACAGTTGAAAATTGCCTCAGCCACCTAAATCACAATTAATCGGTGAGTCGCAAGTCAAACTCGGGTTGACCACAAGTCAAACTCAGTCAATGTAAGTTTGACTCACCCAAAGTTGAATCGGATCGTTTGAGGGAATTGCAGGGTTTGACTCGTGATTAATCGCGAGTGATCAGAGATTCATGTGTCACTGTTGCAATGTTTCCATTGGATTTTGTCTTGTACAAGGGTATGGAATTAGTATTTAATCAAGAGAACCAGGCCCTCTGTGTACTTTAGAGTGACTTTTTGAGACATCACTCTACTATTTTTGAGTTTAGTTATATCAATTTACTATTCCAGTCTTCAGATTTCAATATCTACTATAGTCTATTTTGCTTAGTACTAATTAGATTCTAGAATGATGAATGATTTTTAATTTTAAATCAATTTAGAATCTAGAATGATGAATGATGAATTTAATTTTCAATGTAGATTCTAGAATGATGGGTAATGAATGATGAATATGGATCGGCGTATTTTATTATTGAATTTCGTGGTCTATGGATGCACGATGTATGTATTAGTAAGGATGATGAGTATGGATCAATGTATTTCATTATTTGAAAAAATTGTATACCCCGACGCCCCCCTGTCTCGAGTAAATTTCCCTAAAATTTGAGGGTACTCCCACACATCCCCCTTGTGTGTCTCCCCGCACCCGCGTCTCCCCATCCCAGAGTCTTGGTGGAACATTGATCGATGTGAGTGTATCTTGTCACACTTGGTGCTATTGTGCTATATTCACCTTTACAAGCTATATACATCAGCAAACTTTGCATATTTGGTGACTAATGCTTTGTGTGTGTGTATATATATATATATATATTACAACAACATACTCATTATCAACTCAACATGTCACATATACACACACACATATATATGTGTGTGTGTATATATGTGACATGTTGAGTTGATAATGAGTATGTTGTTGTAATATATCTATCTATCTATCTATCTATATATTTGCATATTTTATATAATTTTTAGTTGATGAGCTTGATCAGTGCTTTTAGCTGTTAATCTGACCAGTTTCCTTCCAGTCCCAGATTGACCATTAGTGGGTCCAGGTTTCTTGTATGGTAACATTGCTATGTACTTATATATGGTGATGTGGTGATATGAAGTCAAGAAGATTGTCATAGATATAGGACATGAAACTCATAACCACTGTATTTGACACGACTCTACATAATAGTTGTTTAGGTGTAAATAAACAGGTATATTATATATGTAATGCCACAGCTGTGATCCTTTTAACCCTTGCCCATTAATCTGTTTTTGTTTACGAGGTTTCTTTAATTCATTTGAACAGGTTATACCAGGAGAGTTAACCTTAGTATCTGGAGTACCAAATTCAGGGAAAAGTGAGTGGATTGATGCTCTCTTGTGTAATTTGAACCATGCTGAAGGCTGGCCATTTGTTCTTTGCTCCATGGAAAACAAGGTATATGCTTTAGCCACATTGGAGGTATGATCTATCAATCTAGAATACTTTGAAGATTGAATAAAAATTGTAAGTTGGTATATCTAATATGCAAATTAATTATCTGCAGGTTCAGGAGCATGCGAGAAAACTGCTAGAAAAGCATATAAAAAAGCCTTTCTTCCATGCTAAGTATGCAGTTTCATCAAGAAAGTAGCATGTTGTGTTTTGGTCAAATTTTGAAGTAATGATGTTCAAATTATTTGTTGGTGCTTATTTTTCATCTTGAATTTCTGATTCAGTTGAATCTCTAATTTGCTAAAGGTGATCATTTTTCACTAAACTGAAGTATTTCAAACACTGATATTGTGACCTAAGCATAGGTTGGTGATTGTTTTATGATTAACAGTGCAAAAGATTGAGGGTTGTTCATATTTATATGTTCAAGATCTATGTCTAACCAGGGAATGTTTTCCTGTCTTGAATCTCTAACTCACTAATGGTTTTGTTGACTAAATTCTGGAATGATCCAAAATTGTGAGTCAAACATAGCATACTTGATCATACTAGAGTTAGGTGTGTACAAGTCTAGATTCTCATCAAAACATTAGCAATAATTCCTATGTGGTTTGAGGATGATCCAAATAGTTTTTGTAAAATCAAGAGCGTTTTCTAACAAAGAAGCCATTTCAAAGTATATGCACATTATCACTTTGTTTCGTATGGTATGTAGACTCATTGTTTATTCTCTTTTGTACACACTAGGGAAAAAGAAAAGGGTGCCAATGTTATAAGGGATATTGAGGCATATTTCAAAAATTAACTATCTTGTACTCTCCAAAAATAGAAAATTTCACCTTTTGTTCAGCCATTCTTTCTTTTGATTTGAGAAACTAATTAGCCTACGATTTGAGAAACCACAGCTTGAAGTTCCAACTTTTGTTAACAATAGTAATGAATTTTGTTGAATTTAATTTGGACCGCATTCATAAAGTACATGTGCTTTGTTAATCTCGTGTCTTATCCAATCCCATCCCAGCTATGTCTCCCAATCACAAAAGGAGTTCCCATGTCATCCTCTTGTCTGACATGTCGTTTATCACATGAGTTGGTAGAAGCACCTGCAATTTCATCATCCTCCATGGGTTTTTGTGTAAGATCTTATCCCTTTCAAATCATAAAACATATCATCGTGTTCATCCATTGGAAAAGGAAATTCATCGTAACTTACCAAACCATTGTATTCCTTGAACTTTGGTTGCTAGATTATCCTCACGCAACTTGCTAAGTCACCACGTTCATGTTCGTGTTTGAGTTTGGCGACATTGAAATTCGAATAAAGTTTGGCACCTAAAATTTTGCCCGTAAAGTTCGACAGATAGAAATTTGAAAAAAAAAATGTATATATATATATATATATATATATATATATATATATATATAAAGATCAATTTAAAGTCAAATTTCAAAGTCCATAATGCACATTGCAAACACATAGGATTATTGCTCAAACATTTAAATCATTTCCACATAATTTTATAAACCATGAAAGCGAGTGCCAATAAAGAACCAACTTCCATACATAGTAAACAAGGTGAGAAATTCATCATAGACATTGACACCCATATCAAATTTAACAAAACCATGGGCCATATCAGATTTCATATATTGAAAAACAATCTGATAAAAGAGTATTCAAAATATATAAACTCAAAAGTTTAAAGTAGCTTGGCAGTTTTAGAAATTTGTTCTTACAAAAAGTAAACTAGAAGTCTAAAACAGAAACACAAGTTTTATTCTTGATATTCCTGTGGCCCAATTGTTATATCAAAAAGTTCTATATCATCAAGAGCAGTAGTAGTTGTGAATCCGCTAGATGCTTCAACATCAGATTCATCACTCAATTCCCTGTCAATGTCACTATCAATGTAAAAACCAGCTTCATCCCTTGATGCATTTGGAACAGGGTCGATCCACGGAGTAGAGGAATTGGATAACTCTTTAGCCACATTTTTCAAAGCTAACTCCAAGTTACTACGAACATAAACAAGATCTAATCTTCCAGATAACAATCAATTTCTTTACTTGGAATGAATGTGGTCAAAGGAACTCCAATTCCTTTCACATGTTGATGCACTTGATCCTTGGTTTAAGATACGAATTTTGGTGCCCCTGAACCATAAAATTCCCACCATACTGCTGGATCACTTATGCTCTTATCGTACTTCGCTGATTGTGTTCCAAATAATCCTTCTTCTAACCTGTATGCCCTCAACTGACATCTGACCAAACCTGCAATTACTGGATCTAGATTTTGCTTCTCAATAGCCTGGATAAGTCTATTCATGACTTCTTCATCCGTATGTCTTGATAACCCTTCATCCCTATATCTTGATAACCCAAACAATCTAGGGTCCAAATAGCATGCTGCTGCATGTAATGGACTATGCATCATCTTCCATCTTTGATCAATTAAATCCCATATCTCTTGGTAACCAAATTCCACATTATTAAAAGAACTTGCAATGGCCTCTTTGCAATGATCAATGCTTTCATAAACAAAACCCATACAAGGTTTGTCACCATCAACCATGCGAAGCACATTAAGAATTGGGCCACATATTTTTAAAACCTTGTTTGCATTTTCCGAAAAGCTATTATTGAGCACTATTTGTTCAACATTTTCCCCCTTAGTTTCTTTTGAAAGCAGAGATCTCTCCCACTCAGTGTTACAGAAAACAACTCTTAGGCTTTCTTTTTCCTCAACAACTCTTTTCAGAGTAATATAAAAAGTGGCAAACCTTGTATCACAAGGCCTAAACAACTCTTTTGATGCATTCTTCGTATATATGCTCAAAGTGAGACGATGGTTGATGATGAAGTTTTCAATTGTTTTGGCTCTTCGGATTGTCTCATTGGCCCAAGGAAATTTGGCTAAATCGTGCAACATTAAATCCAAGCGATGAGATGCACAAGGGGTCCAATAAATGTGATTATACTTTTCATTAATCATCTTCCTTGCACCAACACAATTTGATGCATTATCTGTAATAACATGGACCACATTTTTCTCCCCAACCTCTTGAATTGCTTCATCAAAAACTCCAAAAATAAATTCTGATGTCTTCACTCGATCAATTGCATTAACTGCCTTCAAGAATAGTAGCCCTTGAGGACTATAAGCAAGCACATTGATCAATGGGTGATGACACAAATCTGACCAACCATCACTCAAATTTGTGCATCCTGTATGGTTCCAAGACTCTTTAATCTGAACCAACTTTTCTGTCACTCTGTCGCTTGTTTTCTTTAGCAAAGTGGTCCTTAAAGCTTCAGTTCTGGGAGGAAAATGGCCCTTCCCAAAATCAATGGCCTTTTTAATTACATTTTTAAAATATGGACTCCTCGCCACATTAAAGGGAATTGCACATGCATAAAAGAATTCTGCAACAACATCATCAACTTCTTGTCTCTCCACAGGTTTCCAGAATTGATTTAATGTTTTGGTTCCACCTCTTTTTACTCGAGTAGAACTTGATCCACCAATGGTTGAGATTGAATTAATGGTGTTGGAGGAAGACATGGCAATCTCCCTCTCAATTTGCTGCCTCTTATTTTCCCTTTTGTCTTTTTCCATCTTTGAAGTGAAATGTCTTTCTCCACTATGGTTTTTTGTTCATCAGAGATCTTAGTGCAACCTTCAACACCACCTCCACTTCCATTGCTAATACTGAGAAGGCGATCCACTGCTCTAGTTAAAGAGCCAGTGAATTGATGTCCACATAGCTGACACAAAAGATTTTTCCTCTCTTTTTTGACAAAATTCCATGCTATAACAGTGGATTTTGGGGGTGCCATTGAAATTTGAAGGTTTTGAACCTCTGATTGTTGAAGACTGAGGTGAAGCTTGAAATATCTACATTTTTTTTTTAATTTTACATTTTAATTAGTTTTATATTTTGTTTGCAGAATGAAATTATGAAACTATAATTTGTAAAATAAATTTAAAGAGTCTGGATCCAAACACTATATTAAAAAACATACTAAATTGTAATTTGTATATATTAACTTATTAATTTGATAAAAAAAATGTGCATTTCAATTTTTGACTTACTTGGAGGCTGGAGTCTGGACAGTGCGGCTTGCTGAAGCCTGAGCCTGTGACGCCGAGTCTTATGATTTGGTTGAACGGATGCTATACTTCAGTGTTCACGCAGTGGGAGGGCCGAGGCTAGAGCCTAGAGTGACGGTCGACGGGCGGGGGTTTGGGTAGTGGAATATGGAGTCGATGCTGGTGGCCGCGGGAGACTGGAGTCTGGACTCTGGAAGTGGAGACGACGTGGCGTGCACGGTGCTCACTGTTGCTGTGCTACGTAGACTGAGTCTGTAGTGGCAAATTGGCAATGTTGTGACGTTGTCGGCGTGCTGTGCAGCTGTCGGCTCACTGCTTTGTCACGACTCACCTGTGTATGCGATTTTTGTGAATGAAACAAAAAGCAACGCCTGCCCATGGCATACATAAATGCATGATTTATTTTTTTAATTTTTAAATAGCGGCCAAACGAATCCCTAAGTAACTTAATTGGGCCTGCATAAAAATCGATTTTTTATGCGAATTTCAAGGCGAATTTCATTTTCTACGATTAAGTTTGGGTTCGGCATTCGGGTTCGTGTTCGTCATTTTGTTCGGCAAACCTGATCGAACAAATTCGAGTTCGCTTGGGGTTCGGCAAATTTCGAATCCCTAGGATTAAATTCGCCAAACTAGGTGACTTAGCATGCAAGTGCAACTCATCTTCACAAGGTGCTTCTTTTAGAACAAGATGCAATGCGTAGTCTTCAATGGAAGCTTCTCCATCAAGATTTTTGTGAGGTGTTGCAATGTGGTCTTTGTGAACCTCATTATGCTTCTTCTCATCTGCATCTAAAATCTCATATACAAGTGGCTCATGTGATGAAGTAGAAAGCTAGTTATCTAAGTGATCTTTGCGAATCTCCTCTCCAAGCTTCTCTTGGTTCGGGTCATCATATTTTTTCTTTGATATACTCAGTCAAGGACATCGATAGCTCATAGTTTTTATTGATTTCACCAAATGAGAATATGAAGGGATAATATGATATGTGTGCATTAGTAACCTATCTTAATTCTCACTCTTTGTGTTTGCAAATATCAACTAGATATTCAACTCCTTTTTCCCCATAAATAAAATTACATATTTTATTTATGTGAGGAATTATATGATCCCTCACCCCATCTATGATTATGCAACTCGTTTTCATATCCTTGGTTCTATGTTCTGCTGCTTGTATTGGATCTGAAGGAACCTGCATATCTTTGCTTACTAAATCCCAGTGATCATTCATCTTCAAAATCCAGGTAATTCGCTCCTTTTAGGGCTCAAATTTGATACCCCATCCAACTTCTCTTTATATCTCAAATTGTTTAATGATTCCATCTTTGTAGATCAACCACGAGCACAAAAAATTGTTGCAAAATTAGAAATAATTCTGTTATCGCACAAAGGAAAAATTTATACTACAAACTCTCGTGATCTGTGACAAGGGTACAAGGGTAACCACAAAATGGGGCATTTGAGACAAGAATACACACCCAACCCACTCTTTTCGCCAAATCTCCCCACCAATCCATGCCCAAAAATGCCCATAACAAGTAAGAAAAATTACTCAACTATACCAATTAAAAGCCATACATTCATAACAAATAGGTGAGGGACCACATGGTTGGCTTAGGTGGTAGAGGAAATGGCACATCGAGCTATCTGTGCTGTAAGGGGCTGCTGGTTGCTGTCTGAGGACCATCTAGGAATTTTTTGTCTCCTACGCATACTACCCATAGGTGGTGGGTAACATTTGGCTCCAACTAGGACATGAGCTCTCGGGAAAGTGCGCAAATCCACTCGAACGGGAGGTCATGATAACACCAACAATCTCTTGGTATCGTAGATTTGTTATCTGCACATATCAAAGACCAAGCACACAAGGCAACAAGTTTTGTGGTGTCTTATGATCACCCATGCTTAGTATTAGGTCGTAAAATCAACAAGAAAATCTAAATGCAATTAATCTACCATGAGAAATATCATATGATGTTAGTTCTAATCAGAAAATAAGCATGCAATGCATCCTACCCTAACATGCATGTGGTACAAAGCTGATACTAAGTATAATCATAAAGCCAATGTAACCAACATAAATATACCAACCTATATGATTACTCATGTAGCATATCTCGAAGTGAATGCAGACACAACCACATGGAGGACGAAGTGGGTGGGAGTTGGGAAAATATGGTTTCCATGCAAGGTAAGAGGAGTCCTTAAGAGAAGGAAAATGAGTCAATCTAGAAGAGCGAGGCCTTCCCTTTAAGCACACAATGGTGGAATGAATGATTACCCTTAAGAACTTCTTATCACAATCATTGCTCATAATATTGTGCTTTGTAGATGCCACAGGGTCGTGATCAGAGGGAAACGGAGGGTGAGGGAAAGAAGAAGTGCAAAAAAGAGGTTGCTCAAGGTGATGGTCACATTAGAGAGGGGAGGTTATGGAGTGATCATAATCCTGGGGTGTGTCTAATGAGATAAAGTATATTTGATGAGGGGTTCTTCCTTGACACTATACCTAGAAGGGGAAAAGGGCTCACAATCACTTGAGATCATATGAAAAGGGGTGAGGGAATCACTTGGGGAAGGCTCAAGATGACAAACAAGAGAAAAGGGCAAAAGGGAGGGTGAAGTATTGGATTCAACGATTTTTTCTGCCTCAAAATCACAACCTAAAGGCTCAAGTGATATAGAATCATAAGAGGGATAGGTAGGAGCCTTATCGATGTAGGGTCTTTCCTAAAAGGGGAATCAATTACTTCCAACTCACCCTTTTCATGTAAATAATAATACTCCTTGTGAAGGGTATCCATGGATATGTCATCATAATTAGTGCTCGAGGGAAAGGGAAGACCAATCTAAACCTCATCCTCTTTGTCGGTGTCATAAATGGGAACACGATAAAATTGAGGACCAACAATTTCCTATTTATCCTTTTCAATATAGAAGTAATCTCCAATGTCATCTTCCAAGGGGCTAATGGGACTACCTTCCTCAAAGATCTCGAAAGAAGAATCATCAGGAGTAGTGTCCTTGAGAAAGGTAAGGTTAGTCTTTAACTTTACTCTCCACAAACTCATTCTTCCCTACACACATATTGTCAGAATCATCCTTTTCATTGTGTGGACCCAATGAGGACTCATCTTCTTGCTTATCACTTAGATCATCAAGGTTATCTCCCACCCCTTTAGTGAGACCTACCTTTAGGGCTTTATCATAGGTAATGAAAGGAGGGTTCTCTTTCGAATCAAATACAATGTGCAGCACAAGGTATCCAAAATAAAGTAGGATGCCTGTCCAACATCAAATCAATACAATGTGCAGCACAAGGTGTCCAAAATAAAGTAGGATGCCTGTCCATAAGCATCCTGCCAGCAACAACATAATTTGCACCATTGTCCGTTATGACTCAGACAACATTTTCTGTGCCCACCTCCAAAATAAACACATCCAACAAATCAACAGATGCATCAACAAATTTGATCAACATAGTCCCCTTGGGACAACTAACCAAGAAGTTTATAAGGGTTCTCCCCTTTTGGTCAGTCCAACCATCTGACATCACAGTGCATCTTGTTTGTGCCCATGATTCCCTAAAATCCTCCAATCTTTTGGTGCAGTCAAGCTTTTCATTTTGAAGAATCCAACCTCTAATGTCATGATAAGAAGGGATTTTGTACCCTGGGCCAACAGTTGCAATAACATCAACAATAGGCTGGAAAAATGGATTATTCCTTACAATGCTGAAAGGAATATCACTCCAAAGGAGAAATTTGGCCAGCAACTTGTCAGCTTGTTCTTTCTCAGTTTTTTTAAGCATTGAAGTGATAGATGGCTGTGAACCAGGTGTGGTTCGAGGAACAAAAAATGATGAGGCAGCTACCGGGTTGGTTGATGCTGCAGTAGAACCACTGCCACTTCCTTGTTTAGCTGACTTTGTTAGTTGCCTCTTCATTTTTGCTTTGGCCTCTCTAGTGTGGGCTAAATTTTTCAATGATTTCATGGCTTTTCAGATGATTTTAGGATTTGTATTTGTGCAAGGCCCTACATCAAATCCAGGGATTTGTGCAAGGTGATACTTCAATCTGTACACCCCCCCGAACATATGGTGCCCACACAACTTGCAAGACAAGTTTATTCTATCATTCCCTCCATCAGGTTCACCAAATTCCCACAGAGGGTCCAATTTCCTTGGCATGTTTGACTTTGAACTTTGAAGTTGAAAACTTGAATGGTGTTTCGGTGAACCTATGGCAAAATAAGGATTACAATTTACAAGTTACAAACTTACAATTTACATTGTACAAAAACTAAAAAAAATTACATACAATTTAAGAAACCCCATTCCAAACCCAACCAAAAAAACTAAAAAAAAATTACATTGGACAAATGTCAAAAACCCCATTCCAAACCCAACCAAAAACATAGAAAAAAAACAATGGGTTATCCAGATTCCAAACCCAACCAAAAACATAGAAAAAAACCAAAACAAAGTTACAAAACACAAAACGTTGGTGCCCATACCGGTTTTATGGAGAAAATTCGTCTCCTCCTTAGCTCACACTTCGTTTTTCTCCTCCAGTTAGCGGATTCAGCTCCAAAATTACCAAGAGCTCACTCCAAGACTCCAAACCCCTGTCGCACACATGTCTGCTGTCCAAATGAAAAAACAATTCGTGTTTTTCTAGTTATAAATCACGCTGCTCGACATAGCCACGAGTTTTTCATAAAAATCGGCCAAAAAAATTGTTTTTGTCGTGCGATTATATCGTGATTTTTTAAAAATCGCGATTTTACGATTTTTTCGCGATTAGTGCAACACTGGTGTCCTCCTCCTTCCCACGTGTGAGCTGCTCCTTGTAGAACCCAAAGCTAAGGAGAGAGAGAGAAAAATGAGTGAGATGAGGTGATGGGAAAATGAATCAGCCTCTCTTGTATTTATATGATTCATTGGGCATGTGTGCCACACATTTTACTGCTGGCCGACTTTGAGAATTTGTCAAGTAAATACAAATAAATTCATATCTCCATAAATACTTGTCGGAATCGGATGATTTTTAGACCAATCCTACACCTCTCGACAAGAGGAATCTAGGAAAAATATCAGCTGCCATAAATGAGGTGACCCACATGGAGTTTGGTCCTAGTTGCCAATTTTAACGTTAGGAGAATTAATATCTTTAGATATCAAATATACCATGAAGGGGTTGTTCATTTGTAGGCTTCTTTTCTCTTCTTTTCATATGTGATTCTGGAAGGTGGTGTTTGAGTTTTAAAAGCTCCTTTGAGTGTGTTCTCTAAGTTTCACCATCACTTCTTAAATGATTTTTTTGGAAAATTGTTTCAGAAGTCGTGGCCAACACCTAATTCATCTCAGAGCTATTTGAATCCTCTGGCCCAGGACAGGATGGGGTCAGGAGATAGATCCCTGCCAAATTCTGAAGGTTAATTTAAACCGGTGCCAAATTCAATAATGATGGATCCCATAAGTCTGATTTTAACTAAAAGTTGTATTGTAGAAAAATTTCCTTCCACATCCAAATATGCTTAGTAGTGTCAAGTTATAGAGTTTCTTCGATTCTTACTGTTACAGATTCCACATGTATATGGATGTTTAAATTCTAATGAAACGGTTTGTCTGTCCTGCCGTTATTCTTGCAATTATGTCCATTCTTTTGCAGTTACATAATTATCCTTAAAACATTAAAGCTTCTTTTGGCTTGTTGCTAATCATGCAATGCTGGCATCTATTTATCTCATGTTCTGCTATTATTACTATCATGATATCCACATTTCCCTGGCTGTCCATGTTACTAATAGTAGGGAATTTTGAATTAAGTCTTATTTTATGACATTTGATTTGATGAATGTATACTGTTCCTGCTATTATTTTTATGCTTTTTAACATTTGAAGTTTATTTTTATTTTTTAAATTTGATCATTTAAGTTACGCTATTGCCAGATATGGAGACTCCATACCACGAATCAGTCTCAAAGAACTAGAGCAGGGGAAGGAGTGGCTAAATAACAGTTTTTTTCTGATAAGGTAATTTCCTATCCCACAAAAATCATGGCATTATATTATTTACCTTTGTATTATCTTGTAAATGAGTTGTGGAAGAATTTGTCATATAGTAGAAATTGAAATTTATATAAATGTTTTTGAAAAACCTAAATAGGTCAAAGGGACTAGTAAATATGACAAGCATTTATAGCCAAATAAAAGATGGGTTGTAACCGTGCAAGAAGTATCCCCTAGAATGAAAAATAAGTTCCAAAAGCAGCTTGAAATGACAAAACTTACAAGAAGGTTTACCAAGAAAGAAACATAACTTGAGAGATAAATTATAGAAAAAGCCCAACACATCCATTTAGCATTGCCCGAAACATGTTGAAATATTGAAATGGGTACAAAACACCTTTGAAATACCCTGAGCTGTATTGTACGATGTTTTGTGATTTGGAAACAATGTGCCGTATGGCTCAAGACATTTCTAGGGAGTTTTAGTGTGAAACCCCCATGTTTTTGCTCATTTTTTAATTATTGTGAGCTTGCCCAAGGTGAAATTTGTATGTATAGACTAATTTTTTTTCCTTATTTTTTCCATCTAACCAAGCGCCCCACTTTTCAGCCTATTTCCCACCAAAATGGGTCACCCCACGGGAAGAAATTTCTCTCCTATATTTGACTAGTGCTATGGGAGGGGGGCCCCCCTTCCCCGTCTCTCCTGCTCCTGAAGCACCCTCTGGATGGAAGCGCGCAAGGAGAGACCGTGGCATCGTGCTCTTGAATCACTCCCGTTTGGGAGCATGCTCCCACATTTTTTTTTTAATTTTACATTTTACATTTTTATTTATTTATTTATTTATTTTTTTCGCTCGCTAGCTTTTCTTTGCAATTTATTTATTTATTTATTTTTTATTCGCAAAGACGTTCCAAGCACAATTTTTTTTCAAATAAACAAGAATTTTGAGTGGGTCAACGTAATATTCAAGCCTATGGCTCTAGTATTAATATGCAGTTCATGGTATCTTAAAGTATCATCTTTTTACTTAAATTTTTAACATTACCATGAAATGACTTGGGATGTTTGAGAGTGGTTCCAACCTCATTGGATTCATATGGAGAAAGTAGAATTTTAGATCTCACTCAAAATCCAGCATACTTATAAGTTTTTCAAGATTTCGGGATTGGGGGGGTTGCAATGTTTCCATTGGAATTTTTCATGTACTAGAGTATGGAGTTCGTATTTAATCAAGAGCACCAAGCCCTATATGTATCTTGATGTTAGTGACATTGGTTGTCGAGCTCCTCTATCATGACCCTACTAAAACTGTACCCATCACTCAAACAAAATCTTGACTTGAAATTCTACATTTTTTCTATGTTATGTTAATTCTTAGAGGGTGATATTAATGACAAAGATCCCATGATAAGAAATGATTTTGATGATATGTAGGTATTTGTTGTAGCATGATTTATTTGGATGCTAGTGGCCATCTAGAGCCCGTTTATTGATGTATTTTTGGTTCATAGATGGATTGCACTCCATGTTATTTTGGTTATGTGCACCTTTACATGCTATATAAATGAGAACTTGTAATTTGTGGACTTGTGGTGGATGAAGATTATAACTACAAGATGATTGATGTTATATGGTTTAATCCATGTTTTTATACTTTTTATAACTAATTCATCATTCTACATGGTTTTGTTGACATATATGCTTCAAAATATATAAAAACATACATTATATCAAAATTCGCTTCTGACCCAAAAGATTCTGAAAATTGTTACGACCTGCTCCCACTTTCTCTTTCGCTCCCTGCATCTGATTCTGCTTCTGATTCTAAGCAACCTTGCATTTGATAGCTAGCAATACAACCAACAACCCTTGCCAGCCACCATTAGACGATGATATGTCATGTGCCTTCGCCATTTGCATCAATTATATGATTCTTGCCATCCGACATTGGCACTTGGATGAATGTGAGAAACTATCCAAAAGGTACTTTGATTATTTTGCAATCGGGTGGTTATACTTACTTGTTTTGGATAAGTATGGATAACGTGGTGATTTGGAAGATTGACAGACCTTGACCATAATTTTTTTATCTGACCTTACTGGGGGGGTTAAACTTTGACCCTAGTCTAGTGGGACTTGTTGCACTCATTTAATCAAAGTTCTGAGGAAGCAGATGTACCATATTTTTTCTTCCAAGGATCGAAATCATCATCGATCAACACTATGTTATTGTAAACCCATTTTGAAAAATTTTAATTTTAAATGGTGCTAGTAACACCATGAATGTATGTAACAACCTAGATAAGTGTATTGTTTTGGCGATAATTTCATTCTAGGAGGTTTTTTGTCTCATTGACTCATCTGTGTTTCTAAACACGGATGGTCGACAGAGTTTTTCCTTCCAACCTCACCCTATAGCTAGCGTTGAATTTGTTGTGAAAGTTTTAGGTGAGTCTTACTGTTCTAGTTGAGACTTGTATAAAAGTGATTTGGGAATAATTTAAGCTAGTTGGATAAATTATTTTATTAGAAATCACTTGGTGTAGTAGATCATACTAGCCTCCTGCAAGACTACCCTGTCAGTCTCCAACATCTCATGAGGACAAGTCTCTGCAAACATTGCCTCCTTGGAGGTTGCCGCACATCTGTTTGCTCCACTCTAATGGCTAGCCCCAAGGGCGTCTGCTCATCCATCATCATGGGCTTAACATGAGGCATTAGCTAACTCTCCAAAAATGGCCCATCCCTCACACTGTGTGTATCATTTGACTCATGCTCTTCTATGTACTCTCTATGCTGAATCATTAGTCACTCATCTGCTCTAATCTCCTTCCCTCATGGGAACAATCGACTGCCCCTCGTACTCCTCTACCACACATGGGTGCATATCTAGGCTACTGCCATCAACTCCACACGACTGTTCGTGCTCCTTAGAGGTATCATCATACGGACCCATGGACTTGTCCAACGAAGAGTCCTCATCCTGCCAAACATAAAGAATATCTCCCTGCTCTACCACTGTCATCTCCACAGTGTCACTCAAGCATGAGTGGTCAGGTCCCCAAGGTCCTTTGCAGATGAAGCAATGTCCCTTCCTCCTCAGCTCATTCTTGCTGCATGATCCACCAAACCTGAGTAGCTCCTCCCTGGTCAACTGTCTCTTGAACAACTCGATGTTCTGCTCAACCAACCTTTTGTTGGAATTTCTAAGTCTGACACATTAGAAACCCTTCATGCACTTTACTGATTTATTGCTACCTACTTGTTCTGTTAATTAACAAGTTATTTACCATGTAAATACTTGAGATAAATACAAGTACATGCTCAACACATTACAAATCATCAATGAAGGAAATAGAAACAAGCACACAAGTGACACTGTTGTTTTTGGACTAATGCCCCCAGAAAAACCCAATGCGGGAAAACAGATGCAGTTATCTGAGGGTTTGATTTATTAAGCCATTT
Source organism: Pinus tabuliformis (assembly GCA_031772625.1). NCBI lineage: Eukaryota > Viridiplantae > Streptophyta > Pinopsida > Pinales > Pinaceae > Pinus > Pinus tabuliformis. The sequence continues at coordinate 484,591,421 of CM062804.1, forward strand.
TAGAATACAATCTGGGTGCCAAATCCGGCTCACCCAACAGACAAAAATCTCGGTAGTAGTACCTCTCTACTCGGAAGAAAATATTCTGGTTGAAACCCCGGATAAATACTTCAGCAGCTCCACAGCTCCAATCTGCCCCAGAAAACCCCAGTGTCAGCCTCTCTTTGGCCTAGCATTAGCCCATCGTCACTCTGGCTTGGCCTGCATCAGCCTCTCGAGGCACTGCGTCAACCCTCTGGCTCTTTGCGTCACCTACGCTAGCCCTCTAAGGCACTGCGCAACTCCTGGTTGGCTCTGCGTGAACCCTTGGCTGCTTCTGCGTCCCTCTCTCCGGCTACTGCGCTAATCCTCTCGGTGCTATCTCTACCTCTCTATATTCACTGCCCCTCAGCTGCAACTCTGATCACTCTCTCAACTTTCTCAACAAACCCAACCCCAACCCCAGAAATTTGAAATCTTGATCTCTTGGTGTATTCTCCAAGTGACCCTCAAGCCTCCTCTTATATTTTTCTCGTTGACAAATCAACGACCGAGATTAAGTCCCTAATCAATGACTAAGATTAGATCTGGCTTGATCCATGACTTTTGGATCATTCTAACACAGTTTTGTATTAATTCACATTAATATTTTATTTTCCCTAAGTTTAGACTTAGGGACTTCATTAAAAATATTAATTATTTTAATATCTCCCAAACTGTTTAGAATTTGCCCAAACCCTTTTTGGGTATTGGAGATCTCATGTGTCTTAGCCTCTAGTCGCTTAGAGACAGTTTAGAGAGAGCGACTTTGGGTTCAGAGGCATATCAAAAGGATCCGGTCCCTGGTCGCTCACACTAGGTAGCCCTGGGAGCGACCCTGACAGTGCAGTCGTTGGCACAACTCAGTTAGAGTGCGACTTTGGTCCTCTGGCCGCTTGCACAGTTCGTCACAAGAGTGATTGTGGATTTTTGCAGTTCGGTGCCGAGGTCGCACACACAAAGACCTCCTGGGAGTGACTCTGTAGTTACAGTTGCTCGCATACTGTATTCATGAGAGAGACCTTGAAGTTTAAGTCGCCTACAGAAAGTGTTGATGAGAGCAACCCAATTCAGATCTAGGGTTTTGACATCTTGGCTTCATTCATCTTCAGTGATTTGGTAGATTTGGGTTTCTTTGCTGTTTTAATAGATTTGTAGATCAGATTTCTTGTTCTCCGCTACAAATCATATGTATTGGGCTCATTGTACTCACTGCTGAAACCTTTTTATGACTATCTACTAAAGAAGAAGATTTGAAAGTGTTTGCCCCTTGTGGGGTTTTTCCCTTGTCTTGGACCAATATGCTGTCTCTTATGGTTGTGCTGTTGTCTTCTCTATCATTGCATATATTGTTCTTTCTTCAGTTACGTTTATGATTGGTTATACTGCTAATAATTGGATGCACTATTAATGAAAAGATAAATTGGGCTAAAGTAATTGATACAACATTGAACAATTTGAAAATTTAACATGGTATCAGAGCTAAGGTGAAAGTCAAGCCCAAGAGAAGACAAGCTTTGAAGCCCTCTCCTTCAGAAAGTAGATCGCCTATTCAAGGTCAAGATGTTGTCCTCTACCTTCAAGGAGCATGAAAAGTTGGGTGATGCATCAAACTTTGTTGCATGGAAAGTCAGATTGGAGATCATAGCTGACAACAATGATGTGCTAGAATACATTCAAGGAAGGATGCTCGAGCCTCCAGAAAATGCTTCCACTTCTCTCAAGAATAGGTACAAGAAAGGTGAGTCTAAAGCAAAACAAATTATAGCTGATGGTTTACAAGATCATTTACTTGCTTATGTTGGGAATTTAAGAAAGTTTGGACTTGTGTATGACAAGATAACGACATGTATGAAGTCAACAACCTAAATGAGATCATCACCTTGAAAGATCAACTCAAGGAAGTCAAGATGAATAAAGGGGAAGCTGTTCAATCTTACATTATGAGGATCTCTTGTCTTAGAGATCAATTGCAGAGGGTTGGAGAAAATGTACCTGACAGGGAACTAGTAGTTGTGACTCTTAGAGGTCTCCCCTCTATTTGGGAAACCTTCATTACCACTATCAGCAACAACAATGTCCTTTCGTCATATGATGAGATCGTTGGAAAACTCACTCAAGAAGAATCCAGAATGATAGCAAGAGGAAGGATTCAAAAGCATGAAGAGGGAGAACCCATTGCATACATCACTCATGGCAAAAGAAAGAAGACAAGAGGAGGTTCATCACGAAAGCCTTCTTCTCAAAATCCAAAAAGAAGGAATGAGAGATTGACATATCATATTGAATGCTTCAATTGTCATAAGAAAGGTCATTATGCACGAGACTGTGTTGAAAAGGGAAAGAGAATCAAAGTTTTCAGGTACGACAATGGAGGAGAATACATGTCAAAATAATTCATAGCATTTTGCAAGAAAGACGGAATCAAGAAGGAAACGATTGTGCTATATACTCCTGAACATAATGGTTTGGCCGAAAGAAAGAACATGTCTATATTAGAACCTGCCCATGCTATGGTCCATGATCAAAACGTGCCAAAGTTCCTTTGGGCTGAAGCCACATTTATTGCAGTATATGTTCAGAATAGGGTGCCTCATCAAGTATTGGAAAACAAGACTCTTGAAGAAATATTCACAAGCAATAAGCCTGATTTCAACCATCTTCATGTATTTGGATGCCCAATGTATTTTCATGTGCCAAAAGACAAAAGGAACAAATTGGAAGCCACTGGCAAAAAAGGTACGTTTGTGGGTTATTGTGAAAATTCTAAAGCATATAGAATTTATATTTTTGGTTATAGGAAGGTTGAAATTAGTAGGGATGCAACATTCGATAAAGATACAACTCTTGGAAAAGCAAGGATCCTCCTCCACCTCCTGCTCTCAAGGAAGAGATTGATGACTGGGATATTCTGGATGGTTCGTCTGCACTGGAGCCTGATATGGTTGATGATCCCATAGAGTCCATGGTTCTGTTAGATCCTCCTCTAAGTGATCCTCTCTCCAAGAAGAGACCACTTTGGCTTTGCAATACTTTATAGGATACTGAAAGAAATGACCCCATCCGCAGATCATTCAGAGAAAGGAAACAACCATGCAGATATCAAGGATATGTTGTTGCTATGAGTACTATAATTCACACCGAACCATCCACCTTCGAAGAAGCAGTAAAGAACAAGTTTGGAAGGATGTTATGGTTGAAGAATATGAAAAATTATGAAAAATGATGTGTGGGATACTATACCTAGATCGAAAGGGAAGTCTGTTGTGACTTCAAAATGGTTATTTAAAATCAAACATGGAATTGATGGCATCATTGAGAAATATAAAGCAAGGTTCGTGGCTCGAGGCTCTCTCAGAAAGAGGGAGAAGATTATGATGAGATATTTTCTCCCGTAGCTCGATATACAACCATCCGTTCTATAGTTTCCCTTGCTGCAAGTCAGGGATGGACTCTTCATCAGATGGATGTAAAGACCGCTTTCCTCCATGGCATGTTACAGGAAGAGGTATATGTTGAAAAACCACAAGGATTTGAAGTGGAAGATCGAAGAACACATGTTTGCAGGTTGAAGAAGGCATTGTATGGTTTGAAGCAAGCTCCTCGAGCTTGGTATGCGCGTATTGACAGTTACTTAGTGAAGCTGGGATTCACAAGAAGCAATGGTGATCCCAACCTCTACTTCAAGGTAGTCCAAAGTATGCCATTGATTTTGGTTTTGTATGTTGACGATCTATTTTTGACAAGTAGTGAGCCTCTGATGATCGAATGTAAGAGGAAGCTAGCCTCTGAGTTTGAGATGAAAGACCTTGGTCTCATGCACTACTTTTTGGGCCTTGAAGTGTGGCAAAAGTCTGGTGAGATTTTCCTATCACAAGGAAAATACATTGTAAAGTTGTTGGAAAGATTTGGAATGATTGAATGTAAATCCATGGTCACTCCAATGGAAATAAACTTCAAGAAATTATGTGGAGATGTTGCAGGACCAAACTTAGAGAATCCATCTCAGTATAGACAACTGATTTGGGCTCTGATGCAGTGTTGCACGAAGCGCCCCCCCCCGGTTCCAAGCCCCGAAGCGCGTCCCGTACGAAAGCGCCTAGGAAGCTTGGCCGGAAGCGGCGCTTCCGAATTTAGAAGCGTCGCTTCGGCTTTTTTATCCGCTCCCTGGAAATTTGGAAGCGTTGTACGGAAGCACCGCTTCCGAAGCGTGCTTCGTACGGCGCTTCGGAGGAGGAAGCGTGCGCTTCCTGTACGCTTCCAGAAAAGCTTCCGGAAAAGCGTTTAGAATTTTTTTTTTTTCAATTTTTTTTTTTAATTTTAGGTGAGTTTGCTTGGTGGGGGTGGGTCCACCTTGGGTTAGGGTGACGAATGAAGGCAAAAAAAAATATAAATATAGCAGATGCTCCCTCAAGGTAATGTTAAATTCTTAAAGTAAAAGTGACATTCTCCTTTATTTTTCATTTTCATCATTTTACTTAAATTTTTAACATTACCATGAAATGACTCAGGCTGTTTGAGAGTGGTTCCAGCCTCGTTGGACTTCATATGGAGAAAATAGAATTTCATATCCTATTCAAAATTTAGCAGACTTAACAGTTTTCAGGAATTCAGGATCAATGGGATTGTGGCATTTCATTAGATTATATCAAGTATGAAGGTATGCGATTAGCATTTAATCAAGAGCACCAAGCCCTATATGTACCCTAGTGTTGGTGGTGTTAATTGTTGAACTCCTTTGTCACGCGGCATGCCCTTAGCAAAAAATTACCTTTCAATCAAGTCAAAATCATCGATCAAACATGTTAAGCTTTTTCTACCATATTTTAAGTCTTGAACTAGGTAGTTTGATCAAAATTCGGCAATGTTGACTAATATCCCTAGACAATCGAGGTAGAGGCAAAGGCTAGACAAGAGGAGAAGAATCTAGATGCTAGATCATTAATGTACAATGGATGTTATATCTATCTTGATTTATGCAAAAATATGCATGTTTTCATGTCTTCTACAATTAATTTGGTATTTGGGATGTTTGTTTTGAGTATAAATGCAATATATATATATATATATATATATATATATATATATATATATATATATAGCAAACGCTTCCGCGGACGCTTCGCTTCCTAGATTTTTGGAAAATGATGCTTCGGCGTCCCCGCTTCCAAAAAATGCTTCCGCTTCGTGCAACATTGCTCTGATGTTCCTTGTGAACACCCATCTAGACATATGCTATGCAGTAAACACTTTGAGTCAATTCATGGCCGAGCCCCACTGCTCACATTGGATAGATGTCCGACACATATTGAGATATTCAAATGGGTCGATTACACTTGGCCTAAGATATTTTTGTAGGAAATGTTCAACTTCATGGATACAGTGATGTTGATTGGGTTGGAAATGTTGTTGACAGGAAAAGTACATCTGGATGTTGTTTTAGCCTTAGATCTGCCATGATATCCTGAATGAGAAGGAAACAAAATCACGTAGCATTGAGCACAACCGATGTAGAATATATTGCTGCTAGCATGGCTAGTTCCGAGGCAGTATGGTTGAGAAAGCTCTTTGGGGAGCTGCGTGAGCAGGTCCTAGACACCACAGTGATATATTGTGATAACAAGAGTGGGATCCGTTTGGCAGAAAATCCTGCGTTTCATGACAAGTCCAAGCATATTGAAATTCAATATGACTTCATTCGAGATATGGCATAGAGAAGAGCTGTGAAGCTCCATCACATATTGACAGATGAACAGATTGCATATATTCTCACCAAGGCATTACCAAAGGGAAAGTTCTCGATTTTCAGAGAACAACTTGGACTGATGGTTGTAGCCACTCCAGATAATGGGCAGCGCTAATCGAGGACACTAAGCATACTCTTCGCACCCTACTTGAGCTCCCAGGGTGAGGAATTGAGATAAAGGACACTGGGGTTGAGGTATCTCTAGACAATAGGGGCATTACCCTATCTGTTACCCAAGGTTGAAGAATGCTGCTCCCCTATCTTTATAGGTTCGGAGAACGTTTCTCCCCTCTTGGTTGTTGCAGAGTATACCCTAGTTGGCATCATACCCTCAAGTAGGCCAGCTTGATGGGAATACCACTCCTCATTTTGGCCAATGAGTTGAGAGTGTACTTGGGGTGTACAACCCAAGTCGATTATGATGCAAGTGTTCTACCACATGACTATTCTGGGTCATCAATGGGAAGATCAGTAGGCAATAGGATGGGTTGAGATAACCTGATATGATTCCGGGTAGAGGGTAAGCTCCCTGATGAGATTCCAGGGTCGAGGGTGTACTCCCATGTGAGATGAGTTATCCTATTGTTCGGTATGGGTGGAAGCTATTGCTTCCCAATATGGTTCCAGGTTGAGACGTGCTCCCTGATGATGTGCTCTCTGATGATGATTGATGATGATATTCTGGGTAGTAGCCCATTAGTAAAGATCCCAAACAACGACATGATGGATAGAGGGTGGCAACTTGAGCTCCCCTCTGATAACAAATTCTTCTTCTACATCCGAGAAAGTTTCAGTAGTTAGAGTTGAGCAGAGAGAGTCAAGCATTACAACAACTTGATAAGACGATGTAAAGATCAACTGACAAATATTGGCAAGTGGAATTCTTCCTAGTTGAGAGGGAGTGTTAATTTTGCAACTAGGGTCAAATTCCACATTGGACAACTCAGATGAACAAGATGACACTTGCATTAAATTCCTCTTTTTGAGGGGACCAAAATTGACCTAACGACCACTCAATTTGGTTAAGTGGAAGTTAAGTTTTGAACTATTTTATTCATTCATTCATTATGGAATGGATCAGCCCCAACTTCTTGGACGACTGCTTGGGTCAACCTCAACCCCAAGTAAACCCTCAAGAAAGCCTGTAAAAGGAAGCAACCTTAAGCTCATTTGAACATGCTCGATCAAGGCATGTTTCTATTCTTTTGTTTCTGTTTTTTGCTCGCACAGGTTCATCGGCAGAATTTCACATTAGGTCCGAAAGTATAGGCGAAAGGTTCACTCTGGGTTAGGGTTTTCTGGATCTCGATCGCTAGTACATAACAAAAGTTTTTTGTCCTCCGTCGTAGGCACAAAGTAGGCAAGAGAGCGACTTTGGCTCTCTAGTTGCTCAGAGATAGTTTAGAGAGAGTGACTCTGGGTTCAGTGGCAGATCAGAAGGATTCGGTCCCTGGTCGATTGCACCAAGTAGCCCTGGGAGCGACCCTGACAGTGCAGTCGATGGCACAACTTAGTAAGAGTGCGACTTTGGTCCTTTGACTGCTCGCACAGTTCGTCAAATGAGCGACTGTGGGTTTTTGCAGTTTGGTGCATAGGTCGCACGCATAGAGACCTCCTAGGAGCGACTTTGCAGTTACAATCGTCTGCATACTGTATTCATGAGAGCGACCCTGAAGTTTTAGTCGCCCGCAGACATCATTGATGAGAGCGACCTAGTTCAAATCTAGGGTTTTGACATCTTGGCGTTAATCATGTTCAGTGATCTGGCAGATTTGGGTTTCTCTGCTATTATAACAAATCTGTAGATATGTAGATCTGATTTATTGTTTTCCACTGCAAATCATATGTATTGGGCTCATTGTACTCACTGTTGAAATCTTTTTATGACGATCTACTAAAGAAGAAGATTTGAAAGGGTTTCCCCCTTGTGGGGTTTTTCCCTGGTCTTGGACCAATTTGCTATCTCTTATGGTTGTGTTGTTGTCTTCTCTATCATTGCATATATTGTTCTTTCTTTAGTTATGTTTATGATTTGTTATATTGCTAATAATTGGATGCATTGTTAATGAAAAGATAAATTGGGCTAAGGTAATTGATACGACATTGAACAATCTGAAAATTTAACAAAAATACTCCTTTTCTTTGCCCCAACTCAGTGGTACGATTTTGATCCCTGCGTCCTCCCTAGAAATTGAATTGGCTGAGAGGTACCACAATCTCCAACAAATTTACCTCCCACTGAGCTCAAAAATTCCTCCTTAGGGTGGCACTCGAAGTCCATCGAAAGAGAGGTTGAAATTCTCGCTTGGGAATTCCTTGTGCTAAACAATACGGGTTCTCTTGGCTAAGTAGCTCAAGAAAAATAGTGTTGATTTGTAAAATGATCAAAGATGCCAAATGGAGGCCCCCAAGGTCTATTTATAATAGTTGGCCCTCTCTCTCTTGGTGGTCCTTATTTTCCACTAATTCGCACCCCATCCTTTCTCGCTCTTTTTATCACTAGTGCGAATTGCCACTTGGGTCAAATTTGTCAGCTTGTGGTGCCCACTCTCCACTAAAGTTACGATTTCCCTTTTTCCTCCTAAGTCCCATTGCCAGAATTGCCTCCTCTTCCAAAAATCGTCTCTAATGTGGAAAATCAAATTTCGAGATATTAAAACACTAGTTTTTGTTGTAACGTAGAGCACAAGGATCTTGATTGGAGCAGGAGATGGTTTTGGTGAAATGTGAGGGTGATTTCACTGGGAGTAGAAAGTTGATTGATCAAGAAGCATAAGGGTTTCTGACGAGGATAGGAAGGACTCATGGTAGGAGGAGAGAGTGCAGATGGGGAATACTAGGATCTTGATCGCAACAAGAAGGGTCCTAAAGGGGAAAAAGGGGTGATAATGAGGGTAGAAAGGGATTTGATAAGGAGCAATGTGGGTGGGAAAGGACCCCACTGGGGTTCCACTGGATTTCAGATGTGGTGATGGGGTTCCAAATGTGTGTGATGAAAGGAAACGAGCAACAACAATAACATTTACAATGGGTAATGAAGAATTTCCCTCTATCATTATGTGTCTCCTTTGAAGCTTCCTTGGATCTCCCTTAAAATACCAAAGACAATGCAATTTTTAGCCTTTGGTCATTTGTGCACATTAATATAACTTCTTCATTTATTTCCTTGCTCAATATATCCATTTGTATAAAATGTTTATTGATAATCAATTCTAGTGAAGCTTAGAGTTCAAGATGGGATGTGTATATCTCCAAAGGCCAGCATTGATTAGAACTAATCAGATACCAAATAGCTAGTCTATAATCCAAGTTGATTATGGCACCAACGATAGGGTGAGTTAGCAAAGAAATTATATAAAATGTATTCCAAAGCGTTTTAAGAAGCAATACTGGTTAAATTTCACCACTTGGAGAGTATGTTAGCCTCAATGAGGTCATTCTTCTTTCCATTTGTACATCTAATAAGTCGTGCATGTGAAGATAATCAATTGCCATGGACTTCTAGATATGCATATGATTGGATATTGTATCTTTCTAAATGAACAATCAGAATGTTGGGAGCCTGTCATAAGAGTTGATATGTCCTTTGAAATACTAGTTAATGCTTAATATATCATTTGATAAGTGTCTCTTTCTGCAACCACTAGACTGTGGAATCTAGAACATCTAGAATTGAAAACCTTGAGGTGGATAAATTTATTGAGATTGCATATTAAGGAAATTCCTTCAAAGAGTGAACATAGATGGTTTAACACTGTTACACAAAACTCTACCCTCACCCCGCTTTTCCTTGGTACATTTTTTGTTTAAAACTGAATAAAGAAGATACAAGAGATATGAAATGGGAAGTTTTTGTTGTTTCTTTGCATAAGGTAGACTATAAGATTGCCTTTCCTCCTACACTGAGTCAGACAATTAAAACATTAAAGGTTATAGCGAAGTGTTAAAGTAACACTGAGCAAGTAGTGGTCTGCCCAACAGATCGAAGTCAGTGAGTTATATAGTTGTGTAAAGTTATTGGAGCTTATGTTCTACCTTGTCTATTAGATTTTGGTAGCATCGGACGAGTGTTGTAGTCTCGATTTATGTCTATTAGTCTAAGGAACACGAGATTTCCAGAACCCAGAAAAGGTTCCTTTAGATAAGCTTGCAAAACTCCTTAATTAAATTAATTGATCAATAATTAAAAATTGCCTAACTTAGGAGAATTGATTAATTGATGGGAATTAATTAGGGAAGATCGAGAATGCTCCAGAGACTCACACGGATCAAGTCTAAGATGATCTGAGCCATTGATGAGGATCTAATCATAGTCATTGAGGCTCCAACGAAAGATTATAAGAGCAGTTCGATGGGATTGAGATGGAGACAATTGAGAGAGTAAGATCAAGGCAGATCGAGCTACCTAGTGCACAAAGATTCAGCGAGGGAGAGCATCAGTGATTGTGGGAGCAACAAAGGAGAATTTCGTAGGAATTTCCCAACAGTTTTCCAGTGTCAGATAGGTAGGAAAGAGGGAGGTTGAATTATTCTGCAAAAAAGCTGTCTAGGTCATCGAACAAGTGTTCTAGTTTCAATTTGTGTGTATTAGTCTAAGGAACACTAGATCTCCAAAACCCAGAAAAGGTTTCGCAAGATAAGCTAAGAAAAGGCCTTAATTAAATTAATTGTTCAATAATTAAAAGTTGCCTAACTTAGGAAAATTGATTAATTAATGGGAATTAATTAGGGAAGATCGAGAATGCTCTAGAGACTCGCACAGATCGAGTCTAAGATGATCTTAGCCATTGATGAGGATCTAATCATAGTCGTTGAGGCTCCAACGAAAGATTATAAGAGCAGTTCGATGGGATGGAGATGGAGACAATTGAGAGAGCAAGAGCAAGGCAGATCAAGGTACCCAGTGCACAAAGATTTAGAGAGGGAGAGCATCAATGATTGAGGGAGTGTTAGAACTAAATTCTAAATCACTGTTTGACTGATAATAAAACACCAGATAAATTCTGAATGTAATATATATATATATATATATATATTGATAAAAATTGAATGATGTTTACAAGGTTGAGGCGGTGCTCCTTAAATAGGAGTTGACTGGCCATGCCTAATCTTCCTCTCGTGACTGTTGGATGTTGTAGTAAGTCTTGTAGAATCCGACATGTCCTGCTGCTGGCAAATTGTGAGACTCCTTTAGTATTTTCACCTTAAATTTGGATGCGGGTGTTAGGTAAATTCTACCCTTGTACCATAAGATGTCATTTTTCCACTTGAAGTTGGTATACTGACTGATATTGTTAATCATGGAGTCACAATCCTTATCCTTGGCATATTTGGCTCGTATTTCGTCCAACCATTCCGAAACAACTATCATGGCGGCACATGTTGTGTGATCGTCATCTTTACGTGAGAGTGCATCAACTACGACATTCTCCTTTCCCTTCTTGTGTAATATTTCTAAATCGAACGCTGACAACTTCTCCATCCACTTCTATTGTTCTGTTGATAATGTCTTTTGTTGAAGTAAGAACTGAAGACTGTTGTGGTCAGTTCGGATTGGAAATTTACTTCCAAGCAAATATTGGCGCCACTTCGTCAAAGTGTGTATGATGGTGAGCTTCTCCTTTTGGTATGTTGCTTTTAAGCCTTCTCGTTTATTAAGTTTCCTACTCTCAAATGCTATGGGGTGGTTGTCCAGCATTAATACAACTCCAATTCCGAAACCAGAAGCATCATATTCTACTACAAATGGTTTTGAAAAGTCAGGGGTTGCTAGTACTGGTGTGGTTGACATTGCTTGGTCATTCCACTGAAAAGCATTTTTCTTTAACAAATTGGTCAGGGGTGCTGTTAAATGTGCATAGCTTTTTATAAATCTTCTGTAATACCCTGATAAACCTAAAATCCCCTCAGCTCAGATATGTTCTTGGGTTTGGGCCATTCTTTGTTTGCCTTGATTTTGTTGGGATCCACTTGGACTCCTTCCCTCGATATAATATGTCCTAGGTATTCAACTTCCTTTTGCCCAAACGTACATTTTGATAGCTTGGCGTAAAACCAATTCTTCTCCAAAATAGAGAACACTTCTTCTAAATGTTTGAGATGTTCCTTCTATGTCTTACTGTAGACTAGAATATCATCGAAGAAAACTAATACAAACTTCCATAGATAAGTGTGAAAGAGCTCATTAATGGTTACTTGGAAGGTGGCTGGTGCAATTGTTAATCCAAATGGCATGACCTTGAACTCATAATGCCCTTCATGAGTCCTAAACGCTGTCTTTTCGACGTCCTCTAACCTTACTCGTATTTGGTATTAGCCTGATCGTAGATCTAACTTGGAAAAATATTCTGCACCGTGTAATTCATCAATGAACAAGATCAGAAACTTATGTTTAATAGTGATTTTGTTTAAGCCTCTGTAATCTATACATAATCGGAAAGATCTGTCCTTCTTTCTGACCAATACTACGGGTGCAATGTATGGACTTCTACTCTTTGTAATGATTCCATGCTTCAGCAAGTCTTGTATTAAGCGTTCTATTTCTGTCTTGTGGTGATGGGGATAACGATATGGCTTAACATTAACTGGAGTTGAGTCTGGTTTGACTTCGATAATGTGTTCAATTTGCCTTTCCGAGGGTAACTTCATTGGTAGATCTTGGAAAACCTTCTCGTATCTCTGGATCAAGGATGAAATCTTTGATGGTTGATGAGTCCCTTCTGTCGATAATAATTCCAAGTGCTGACATTGTGCAACAAATGTTGGTGCCCCCTTGCGAATAAGCTTCTTCATCTATTGAGTGGAGATGACTTGCATTGGTGGTGCCTGAAACCCGAACAACTGATATTTCCTTCCATCCCATTTGAATCTAATGAACTGTTTTATGTGATTTGCTGAATATGTGCCTAGTGTTCTTAACCACTGTACCCCCAAAACAACATCTACTCCTCCTAGGGGAATCGTATAAAAACTGGACTCCATTGCATAGTCGCTTAATTGCAACTTAACCTTATGGCACTTGCCCACTCCAACGATACGTTTTCCATCTGCTACCATAACTTTTAAGTCTGCTACCGGGTAAGGAAAGATGTTCAGTGTTTCTGCAACATTGACATCTACAAAGTTGTGCATACTACCTGAGTCCACTAGAATAGTAACACTTTTCTTCTTGATGTGACCTTTAAGCTTCAGTGCCTGTGGTCGAGCTATCCATGTGATGGCTACAATGGAAATTCGTGGCATATTGTCTTCTGATTCTGGACTAAGGTTTGCATTTTCTTCATTGTCCTCTTCGTTAGAGTTGTCTTCTGAAGATTCCTCTTCTTGTTCAGCTTCACAGTTGTACAATTTTTGTGTTGCGCACTTGTGTCCTGCGTAATACTTGTCTCTGCACTTCCAGCATTTTCCATCCTTTTTCCTTTCGACATTAGATTGTTGTTTTCCTTCACTTTGCAATGGTGGTGGAATGTACTTACTAGTATTTTCTAATGAGGTTTTACCTGCCTTCCCCTTGGAATAGCTGTTAGTCCTGTCGTTACTGGCATATGGTGCTTTGTGAAGTTTATATTTCTGCTCGATAATTATGGCTGTGTGTCTAGCCTCTTCAATGGTTTTGGGTTTATGCAATTTTAATTCTTCGCGAATGTAATCTTTAAGGCCACAACGATACATTTTTAGCAGCTCCTCATCTGAAAACCCTCTTTGCCTTACTGCTAATACTTCCCATTCATGAGTGTATTCACTCACTGATCCTTTTTGCTTTAGTTGAACAACTCTCTCATAGACATCATCCTCCTTGTCATGAAACCTTTTTAACAAAGCATTTTTAAAGTTTTTCCAATTGAACGAGAAACCCATGCATTTAGACAACTACCACAAAAACTAATCATACGCTTCTGCTTCTAAGTAGTTGGTTGCAGTCATGACTCTTTCTTGTTCGCCAAGCGGAGGGTTTGCTAGAAAAAGTACATCCATCTTATTTACCCATACGATGATGCGTTTAAAGTTCTTACCATCATACTTAGGTAATTCATTTTTGATTTTAAGATGGTTCCTTCCGGAAGATTGAGTATAATATTGGCTTCCTTCGAAGTGAATTTGGGGTATTTGTTGCTTCTCACGCCTCAGGAACTCATGCTCTAGAGAAGTCTCCCCTTCTGAAGTCTTGGGACTTTGTGTAGCTGAAGGTGGATCGGTCTCTCCGAAGCGCCGACTCATCAAGTTTTTTAAGTAAGAGATATCGTTGGCCATCTGGTCCTGCTTACTAACTGACTTCTCGACATTATCCAAGCATTTATTCAGCTTGCTGATGTCCTCTTGAATCTTTTTCATATCATCATTGTTGTTGGCCGCCATTTTATTTCTTTTTTTTCTTGAAGACCCAAATATTTTTTTTTAAATAATAATAGTTTTTATTTTTTAATTAATTAATTAAACAAACTTTAGTTCTTATATTATAAAGTTTTTAAATGACTACGAATCTATTTTTTTTTAAACTGACTAGACGTCACACTCCGGTGACGTCCGTTGACCTTGACATGACCTGTATCCTCTGCGCAAAGATATCGTGGTCCTCCTGTCAGATCGTGGTCACATGGTGTTTACCTGCGAACACTAATTGCAATGTTTCCACAGTGGCGGCTGTTAACTCGTGGACGTCCGACTGTTTTGTCCACTGACTTACCCACACAGATAGAACCGATAGTGGATCTCGTACTGGCTATGCTAGACCCTGAGCCATGCCCACAACAACCTTCCTTGGTGGCTGACTTCCCCACGTGCAGGCTACCGATGTCACAGTGACAGGCTTCTGCAGTTTTTTTTTGCCTCCACGTCTTTTTTTTCCACTGCCACTGGGAACCACACCTCTATTTCATGAGTACAATCTTGCATAGCGAAGTGCAGGTTGCGGATGGAAGGCCCATCGAGCCTGATGGGTAGCAGAACCTTCTAGGTGTCACCAGACTAGTTCTGGCTTTGATACCACTGTTAGAATTAAATTCTAAATTGTTGTTTGACTTATAATAAAACAATAGATAAATTTTGAATGTAATATATATATATATATATATATATATATATATATATATTGAATGATGTTTACAAGGCTGAGGCTGTGCTCCTTAAATAGGAGTTGATTGGCCATGTCTAATAAGAGAGACATGTCCTTTGGGGACTAATGTCTCTTCATTTAGCTAATTATCTATTAATTAATTGATTACAACTAATTATGTATTTATTTAAATAATATTTTAATTAATTGTTATGAATTTTAAGTTCATAACAGGGAGCAACAAAGGGAAATCTCATAGGAATTTCCTAGCAGTTTTCTAGTGTTAGATAGGTAGGAAAGAGGGAGGTTGAATTATTCTGCAGGAAAGTCGTCCAGGTTGTGCGAGTGAGCCAGAAACCCAGTGCAAGTGCCAAGAAGAGATTGATTCGGTCGCTGAAGGCTGGGACACCACTCGGAAGGCAAAGCGAGTCATTTCGAGAGGCAGAGGGAGGCTAGATGGCCAAGTTGGAGGATGTTTCAGAGGTTGTCTAGACGTGCACTAGCTAGTAGCGTGAGCAACCAAATGGCAGTGCGAGTAGTCCAGAGGGAGGCCAAGTTTGTTTCTGGAGGGAGAAATTTTCTCCTAACTATTTTGGCCAAATTATTTGCTAGAGGATTGCCAGTTGGGCATCCAGAGATTGTATCCAGATTTTTACTGATGCATAATAATAAAATAAACCCTCATTTGTTGCATCGGTTTTCCCTTTGGGGTTTTTCTGGGGACTTTTTAGTCCAAAAATATCGGTGTCTATTTTATCGTGTGTGTGCATTATTTTTTCAGTATCAAGTCTATATTTCCGCAACATATTTTATTTTTGGTGAAGATTGCAATTGTGAGTTTATTGATATTTGTTTCAATAACAAGTAAACTACAATTTAGCTAGGAGATAAATTTCTAGTTAATTGCAATCAAGGAATTTTCACATGGTACCAAAGCAACATTGAATTTCAAATCAGAGGCTCAAAAGTGAGAGGAGTAGGATTGTGTAGTTTCAGAGGGAGCTCTGAGCACAATTTCTTTAGATATGCGTAGATCAGAGAGGCAATGCGAATCGCTAGGCAGGAAAGTCGATTTCCAAAGGCAGAGTACAGGAAAAGTTTGATTTGCCTGGAGCAAAATTCCAACAAGTAGTGGATTTGCTAGATAGAGGGTTTCACTGAGTAGATCAGTTGATTCGTTGACCAGATATGGGCGCAGAAGTTTTGCAGTGAAGGTTTTTGCTGCAGAGCTGTGTAGGGACAGGAAGAAAAAAGCACACAAAAATTATACCCAGGATGTCTCTAGTAGATTCTCAGATTTCTCTAATGTGGCTGCAGAGAGATTCGACATTCAGCAAGCTAGAAATTTGTCTTCTAGATTGGATGATGAATTTGCTCAGATAGCTTTCCTCTCTTGCTCAACTTCACAAGGTGTCTGGTATATAGATAGTGGAGCATTAGCTCATATGAAAGGTGTTAGAGAATACTTCTCCAATTACAAGGAGCAAAATGGACTCCAGGATTCAAATGGGAAACAAGAGTAAATGTACTCCAGTTGGAGTAGGTATCATCGAGATTCAGAGGGAGTTTGGGGCAACTACCAGTGTTACAGATGTGCTGCATGTGCTCAACTTGGGTATGAACCTTATTTCAATATCCCAACTACAGGATAAGGGTATGATCATAGTTTTAAAAAACAATCATTTCGATACCGAAATGGCCGAGTTGATCCGAGTTGGAGGCCTGCAGGCTGACTCGGCCTATGAAACGGCTCGGTTGGCCGAGTCATGGCTGACTCGGCCAACTCGGCCGTTTCCATATTGACTCGGCCGAGTCATAACAGCGGCCCGTAACCACATAAAAAACAACGATTTCTAATTTTTTTAATGATTTTTTTGGGTGAATGCTGATTGGTTTGGACTCCAAGCTGTTGTGTGAATAAGTTAAATTTCATTTGGGGTCCATTTCCCCCTCCCAAACCCTATTTAACACACTCAAGTGCTCTCATTCTCTCACAACAATCTTGCGCATTTGAGTGAGAGTCTTCTTTGAGGGTTAGTGAGCTGTTCTTGAGCTTGTTTTTGGAGCCGTAGTGAGGAGTCTTGGAGGAGCATTGTAGCTGGAGTGAGGAGCTTCTTGGGAAGCCATTTGGAGCAGCATTGAGGAGCTGGTTCTTGGAGCAAGCTTGAGGAGGCAGTTTGTGCCTGGAGGTATTTTTTTTCACCTCTATAAACCTGTTTTTGCTTAGTAAATTTTAGGTGCATATTTAGAAAGCTTAGAGAGTGTTTTTTGTCCAAGAAATGAACATTGAAGCAATGTTTTTTTTTTCTTTTTCCATTTTCAGATTGTTTGCTTTCATTTCCTAGTCAAAAAATGGCACCTAGAGCAAGAGATCCTGCTTGGGCATATGTTGAAATGGTTGATAGTCAAATGCAATGCAAATTTTGCCATAGGAAAATTAAGGAAGGTCCTGGGGGCATTAATAGACTGAAACAACACTTGGCAGGGATTAGAGGGCAAATTAGCCGATGTACCTCACCAGAAATTGGGGAGATTACGAAGAATTTGTTGTCCAGCTTTGAGAAATTTAAAGAAGATAAGGCTAGGCAAAAAGACATACAGGCTGAAATTGGGAAGAAGAGGGAGATACAAAAAATGATGGCTACCAACCCCCATTATGATTTTGACGGTTCTTCCTCTATCCCTAAAACTGATACATCCAACCCTTTCCGATATGTTCCTCCCTCTTTTGGTTCTGTTCAAGATAAGGGAAAGGGTAGAATGACAAAGGGTGATGTGACTATCAAAAGTTATTTCACTCCCTCCTCTCCATCAGATGCACATGGTCCTGAAGTTAGTAAAAGTCAAATGCAGCCCACTTTAGATGACCACTGGAAGAAAGAATTGAGGGAGACTGCTTGTGAGTACATAGTTATATGGTGGTATGATGCATAGTTTTAAAAACCGTTCCGGTCCAACCGGTTACCGGCCTAACCGGCCGGTTGGGAGGCTCACCGGTCAGAACCGGTGAAAAAACCCGGTTAGAAGCCCCATGTGCCCGGAAAATTGACCTAACCGGTAAAAACCGGCCGGTTTAGGTCAAAACCGGCCGGTTTATTGCTAACCGGCCGGTTTTGTCCTAAACCGGCCGGTTTATGGATAGCCCACTGAAACATGACAAAAAACGCAGTTGTTTAGTGGATTAGTGGTTTAGGGGTTATGATTTTCATGACTTTATCAATAGGAATGATACATGTTCTAGATACTTCATCTCTCAAACCTTACTACAATTTTCTAAGTTCTTAAAATATCACTGCAATTCGGGAAAATTGAAATACCATTGTAATTCAGACCTTTGTAATCCACTGAAATCTTCAGACCTTCTTTAGTATCATTATAGTTTCGGACCTCTATTAACCAAGGAAGATTTTGTACCTCTGCAATGTTATTAGGCCTACAATCTTCGGACTTCTATACGAAGTTACTGTGATTCTTGGGTTTCTGTAATACTCCGGACTTTGGATCTTTGTGATTCTTGGGTCTCTGAAATACACCAGACTTTGAACCTCTATGATTCTCGTGTCTCTGAAACACCTCAGACTTTGGACCTCTATGCAGACCTATTTTAATTTAGGGGCAGACTTTTTGTCTGTCATTTGGTTCTCTTCTTTTGTATAAGCTTCTTGCTAGTCTTGTTATACTTGATCTCCAAATGATCAAGCTACAGATGAAATAGTGATATTTCCAGCTACCAAGGATACAAACCATAGCTTTGATACCATGTTGGAAAATGGTTAGGGCAACATATTAAACCTAACATTTTCCTTAGATGAAATTTACTTGTGATATTAATATCTTCTTAGTGGTTTAGAGCCTCATTGCTTATGTATTTTGTCGATGATATGTATTGCACTCGGTGCCATTTTGATATATTCACCTTTACATGGTATATAAATGAGCAATCTTTGCATATTTTGTCTCTATTGGCTTGGAATCATGCTTTTAAATCTTAAAAATAGTTTTTTTCATTAAAAAATAATTATTTAATGTATTTTTCTAAAACCGGTTCGTTTAAACCAAACCAGTCCCGGTTAGACCGGTTCCGGTTGGTAAACCGGTTCATTAGGTGGACCGGTCCGATCACCGGTTCCGGTTTTAAAAACACTGGTATGATGCTGATATCCCCTTTAATGCTGCTCGTTCACCATATTATGAGCCTTTGTTTGATGCCATACATGCTGCTGGAAAAGGCTTCAAAGGCCCTACTATGCATGAGCTAAGGGGGTATCGTTTGCAGAGAGAAATTGAATCCATTAATGAGTATTTGAAAGAGTTCAAGGACTCATGGGCAAGAACAGGATGTACCATCATGTCAGATGGATGGACTGATCAAAGAAATCGTACCATCATAAACTTTCTTGTCTTCTGCCCATTGGGAACCATGTTTTTAAGATCAGTTGATGCATCTGATAAGGTGAAAGATGGGCAATTATTGTTTCAGCTATTGGATCAGGTTGTTGAGGAGGTGGGGGTGGCTAATGTTGTTCAAGTCATCACAGATAATGCCTCTAACTATGTTCTTGCTGGTAAAATGTTAGAGGAAAAACACAAGACCATCTTTTGGACCCCATGTGCTGCACATTGCATAGACCTCATGCTTGAGGATATTGGAAAAATAGACTGGGTCAAAAACACTATAGATCATGCCAAAAGCATCACAAAATTTATCTACAATCATACATTGATTTTGAGCCTCATGAGGAAACACACTGGGGGCAAGGATATTATTAGGCCTGCCATCACTAGATTTGCTACACATTTTTTGACATTGCAATCTATGCTTTCCCAACATAGAAACTTGCAAAAGATGTTTTCTAGTTATGAATGGAATCAAAGCAATTGGTCTAAGAAACCGGAAGACAAAGAACTGAAAAGGAAAGTCTATGAAGAAACTTTTTGGAGAAAGGCGACAGGGATTGTGAAGCTTGCTGAGCCACTAGTTAAGGTGTTGCGGTTGGTGGATGGGGAAAGGTTGGCTATGGGCTTCATTTATGAGGCTATGGATCAAGCAAAGGAGCAAATAAAGACAATATACAAGGATAGAGTGGCAAAGTATGGGCCCATTTGGGCCATCATTGATGAAAGATGGAACAATCAACTCCATCGCCCTATACATGCAGTTGGGTATTTTTTGAACCCACGATATCATTATAAAGCTAAGGAGTCAGGAGCTTTGAGGGGGGAGGTCAGAGATGGACTGATTGATTGCATTGATCGCATGATCCCATTGGAGTCTGATCAGATGGAGATACACCGACAGGCCAATACCTTCAGCAATGCGTCAGGTACCTTTGGGAAGAACCTAGCAAAGATTGCAATAGAAGCAGATGAGCCAGGTAAACAAAAATCTCAATTTTCAAATTCTTAATAGTTTTACTTTTTTTTTTTAAAGTTTGTTAAATTGTTTATAATTTGAAAGTTAGATATAATTTGTAATTTTGTTGAGCTAACTCATTACACTCCTATGTTTTTTGCAGCACAATGGTGGGAGGCCTTTGGTGGCCATTGTCCTGAATTGCAAAGGTTTGCAATTCGTATTTTGAGTCAAACTTGCAGTGCATTTGGGTGTGAGCGCAATTGGTCTGTCTTTGAGAGGATTCACACAAAGAAGAGAAACAGTTTGGATCAAAAACGGTTAAATGATCTTGTTTATGTCCAATACAACCTCCGGTTCAGACGAAACCATTTGCTGAACAAAAGCCCTGATTTAGATCGCATTGTGTTGGAAGACATTGATCCAACATCAGATTGGGTAGTGGAGAGTTGTCCAGCAGAGTTTGATCCTGATGAGGATCTTGATTTAGACTTAGATATTGAGACATCAATTGAACCTGAACAAGCTATTTTGGTTCAGTTGAATGCAGATCCCAATCCACCAGCCTCAGTCTCACAGCCAGCAAGGACTCCAGTTGTAGGTGCTTCCTCTGCTCAGCCACGACAGAAGCGCAACCGCATATCTACTCTATCTTAGCTTGCATCTGCTGCAGTTGCACAACTTGCTAGTGGTACCACTTCTACAGTTGCAGTTGGAGATGATGATGACGATGAGGAGCCATGGGGCCCCCTGTTTGACTCTGATGATGATGATCCAAAGATTGATCGACATGATCTTGGCTCCTCTGGCAGTAGCTACTAGCCAGTAGTACTAGTATTGGAGTCTTGTCACCGTCACAGTTTACTTTTGTTGTAGAGGCCATTTCTAGCCTCCTTGGTTATGTGTATTTTGTTTTGAGTCTTTGATCATGTATGACAGTTGACTATGTATTGCCATTGGGTACCATTTTGATATAATGGATTGGTTCATGAGCCTACTTTGATCATATGTTGTCTTCCATCTATATTATAATGTTGTGTGTTTGGAAACATGAATGAAAATCTTTAAAATTATGTTTAAAATCTTTAAAATTATGTTTTTTTTTATAAAAAAAATAAATATTTAATGTATTTTTTACAATGACCGAGTCATTGAAATCGAGCCGACCGAGTCATTACTGTTTCGGAGTCGGAGTCGGAGTCGATCCTCGGCCGAGTCGAAGTCGGAGTCAGAGTTTTAAAACTATGGGTATGATGTCCACTTTGTAGGGAAGAAGGTGTTCATTAAACACCAAAACTAGAAAAGTGTAAGGAAGATAGGAGTTCCTAGCAACAGATTGTATAAGTTGTAGGTCGACTCTCCAAAGGCACTAGTTAGTAACAACAACAGTGATAGTAGTAGTGGTGGGGGACACCTGAATGAGTTATGGCACAAGAGAATGGGGCATTTACACCATGGAACACTTAAGATGCTCAGTGAGACACTGAAAGTTGTTCTAGAATTGAGCCTAGAACACGATGATGTGTGCAGGGGGTGCGTACTTGGGAAGTATGCTAAGGCAACATTACCAAGAAGTGAAGCAGATTAAACGACTTGTTACAGCTTATACACTCAGATATTTGCGGCCCTATGTCCACTAGATCTCTCAGAGGGTACGAGTACTTTGTTACCTTCATCGATGACTATTCCAGAAAAACCTGGATCTATTTCTTGAAGACAAAGGATGAGGCCTTCAATCGCTTCAAGGAGTTCAAGGCTTTAGTAGAGAATGTGACAGGGAAAAAGATCAAGGTACTTCGCTCAGATAATGGAGGAGAGTACACTAATAGTGACTTCACAGACTTCTGTGTGAAGGAAGGATCAAGAGAGAATGGATAGTTCCATACAATTCACAATAGAATGGAGTAGCGAAGCGGAAAAACAGGTCTATAATTGGGGCTGCAAAGGCTATGTTATATGACCAGGGCATGCCCAAGTTTCTATGGGTAGAGGCATGCAACACAACAATGTATATACCAATGTGGGAAAAGTCGAAGTCAGGATTAAATCGACAAGGGTCGAAAAGCTGAAAAACTCGTTAAAGTTGGGAGTTTTTTGAAAATGTTGGCAAAAAGTCGGCAAAATTAAAAAAAACACAAAAATATTTATTTTATTTTTTATTTTTTTAACATCTAGAGTATCCACAACATCAAATAAATGCATTTCCACATAAACATGTAAAGAAATCTAATATATAATATGTATATGAAGTCAAGTGCTACATCACATCAAAATAGTGAATCAACTCCTAAATCTTGAGTCTTGTCTGAGTCTCAACTGTCAAGAGTCAAAATATCAACAAAAAATGTAATAAATGTATATCATGAGTCATCTACATGTCTTAAAGTAATCAGTCACTGAGATCCTCTGCCCCTTTTACGAGAATAGGGAATGGCTTTGCCTTTTCCTCTAGAGGAAGAAGGCCCAACCCCTGGAAATAAAAATGGAGACAATCGTCCTCTAGAAGCCGATGAAAGAGTTGGCCTCTGTCCTATGCTGTTGTTGCCCATCCTAGATGTTGTCACCTCCTCCTCATCATTTTCATCCAGCTCTGCCTCTTGACCCTGATACTGCTCCTCCACCTCTAGCTCTGGCTCTCCCTCCCCTGCAACTGCTACCTCCTCTGGATCCACATCTAACCAATCTGGGATCAAGTCCATGGTCGGCCTCTCAGTCTCGACCCTCCATGTAGCAGTGGTATCGATATTGTCCAATGAAATGGCTTCCACATCAAGAGGTTTCTGAAGTTGTGTCACCCACAATCGAAGATTGTAGTAGACGTAGACCATGTCATTGAGGTATTGGGACTCCAATCTGTATTAGGGTCATAGATTGTAAATTAATACTTAGAAAAGTTAAATATTAAAAATAATCAAATTAATTTGAAAAATTTAATTTGATATTTTTTTGACCTTTTGCGCTTTTTATTGTTTATTTTGTCAAATACACTCTAGTTGCGCTCACACCTAGAGGAATTGCATGTTTGGTTGCGCTCTCGAATGGCAAGCTTTTGGAGATGGGGTACTTTTTAGCTTGTCCACCAAGCATCTACAAGTTAAAGGAAAAATGAGAAACATAAAAAAAAACATTGAAATTCTAAACTTGAAAGTTTGAAACAAACTGAAGCTTACCTGGTATTTTGGTCGTCCTATTCTTAATAGCCATGATAAAACCAAATGTGCCACCTCCCATCCTATATACCTCCATTTCTTTAGAAATATCTTCATGTTCTTGCTCAGATGCCAACATCCTCTCAACACAAGTGAAGAATCCATCCATCACCTCGGCAACAATTCTGAAACGACAGGCATAAGTAAATGCGGGGTTGAGGTGGATACTTGCAACATGAATGGGGCGATGGAGGGTATTTTTCCATCGCTCATCAATCACTCTCCATATGAGTTGTTGTTTCTCTAACCCCTCGTCTCCCTTATCTTCATAATAAGCATGAATGGCTTCTTGGGCCCTATCCATAGCCTCATACAAGTATCCCATTGCGGGCTTGTCTCCATCAACCAATCGAAGAACCCTTACCAAAGGTTCTGAAATGACACCCACCTCCTTTACTCCTGCCCAAAAGCTTTAATCATATGAAACTAGTCTGCATATGCCCTCTCCCTCTGCTTTGCGGCTAATATATAAAGCACACCAATCCGGTGAAAGAAACATGCTCTTCACATCCCACATAGAATTCAATAGAGACTGAAGAGATATGAAAGTAGTGGCAAATTGTGTAATCGCAGGATGCACTAACTCTTTGTTCTTGGTGAATCTTCTCATCAAGCTAAGCACAAATGCATGATTATATATAAATTTTGTTATGCCCCTGGATGATTCAACAATATCCCTCACAATAGAAATCTTACCTATATCCTCCAACATCAAGTCAATGCAATGAGCAACACAAGGTGTCCAAAATAAGTTAGGATACTTCTCCATAAGCAACTAACTAGCTGCGACATAATTTGCAGCGTTGTCCATTATGACTTGGATAACATTGCTTGGGCCTACTTCTTGAATGAAGATGTCCAACAAGTCACATAATAAACGTGCATCTTTACTGTGTGCAGATGCATCAATAGATTTCATAAACATTGCCCCCTTGGGACAACTAACCAAAAAGTTAAAAGGGGTCCTACCCTTCTGGTTAGTCCAACCATCTGACATGATTGTGCATCCAGTGTGTTCCCATGATGCCCTAAACTCCTCCAATCTAGAAGTGCAATCAGTGTTTTCATTTTGAAGAAGAGGCCCTCTCAATTCTGCAAAGGTGGGGTCTTTGTACCCCGGGCTAGCGACAACAACAACATCAAACATAGGTTGGTAGAATGGGTTTGTCTTGGCAATGTTGAAAGGAACATCATTCCATAGAAGACACTTATTGAGCAACCTATCGGCTTCTGCCTTTTCCTTTTTTTCTTAAGTACCAATTTGATGCCAGGTTGTGCACCAGGTGTGGTTCTAAGAACAAAAAAAGATGAGAAAGATGAGGGGTTGGGACATATGGATGTGGAAGGTGATGATGAAGAAGCACTCTCACTTCTCCCCACTCTTGAGGCCCGTACAAGTTGGATTTTTAATGCTGCCCTACTGTCTTTGCCCTCCTCTTTATCCATTAACGATTGAATGGCCTGTCGAATGATTTTTGGAGATGGATTTGGGCAAAGTTCTACATTTTGCCCCGGAATTTGCCCCGAATGGAATTTTAATCTGTTGATACCTCCTGACATATGATTGCCACACAACTTGCAAATTGATCCTCCTAGATTCGGGTTTAGTATCAGGTTCACCATATTCCCATATAGCGTCCAAAAGCCTTGGCATTTTGTTTTAAACTTTGAACTTGGGCACAAAAAAAATTGAAAAAAATAAAAAATTTCCCATCACATAAGAAGCAAACACAAATGCAATTGTTGATTTTAGATTTTAAATGCCTCTTCTCTCTCACTTGAACACACTCAAATTCAGTAAACAAAGGTTTGAATTTTTGTCATTTGATTCTTGAAAGTTGAAGTTTTGCTTTAATCTAGATTCTAAACAATGTTTTGATTCAAAATTGTAGGCAAAAATAAGATAAAATTAAATTAATAGAATTACAGAAAGATTTAAGAAGCCATTTGTGTAACAAAGACTAAGAGAGAAATTGAAATACATACCTGGCAGCAGGAATTCGACACTTTGAATCTCTCACGTTGAGTAGTGGGCAAATCTCCAAATCCCCACTACAAAACTAGCGAATCTCCTCCTCTTGGGCAATGGCAAACAACTACTCTCTCCACTGGGACGAATGGGAGCAAAAACAACAAACAAATGTGTTTTTCGGATTTCCCCCTTTTTGGTCTCTTATCCACGACCTGGGAAAGAGGGACAATTTTTTCGGTTGACTCCCGATAAAATCAAGATTAATTCGATTTGTTCCTAATTTTTTCGTCTGTGAAAAAGTCGGCTGATTTAATCGTTTTAATGAAAAAATTGAATTTTTGGGATTTAATCCAGACTTTTTTCCGACTTTTTGCACACTGGTATATACAGAACAAGGTTCCTCACAGGGCGTTGGGAAAGATAACATCAAAAGAAGTCTTCTCAGGGAAGAAGCCAGGAGTTATTCACTTCAGAATCTTTGGCAGTGTAGCTTCCTACCATATACCAGATGAGAAATGCACTAAGTTGGATCAGACTGCAGAGAAGGGTTTCTTTGTTGGGTATAACGAGACCTCCAAGGCATATAGGATCTATTTTCCTAGCAGTAGGAAGATTATCATGAGAAATCTCGCGAGATGCTAGCAGATGATCAGAGTGATCTAGTAGAAGCTCCATTTTTCTAACAACAAGGGAAATCGCAGGAACAACAACACGGACAATCACAAGGATCTAGTAAAATTATCAATACTAGCACAACCTCAGGTGCAAGAGATCTAGTGAGTTCGCAACAAAGAGAACAGTAGAGGCAGGATGAGGAGTTGGTCAATCCTCCCAGCACTAGTGGTCGAAGTTTCGAACCATTTGGGAAGTTTATCATATATTGAGGGATGCAAAGGAGTTCATAGGAGCACCTAGGACGAACAAGAGAGAACACAAACAACTAGACATGTACCAAGCATTGGTGGCATAGGTTCTTGAACCTTCCAGCTATCAGGAGGCCGCAGAACGTCAAGTGTGGGTGCCATGGTAGAGGAGTATAACTATATCATGACAAAGGATGTTTGGGAGGTAGTGTCGAGGCCTGTGTGGGCTCTTGATGGATCTATAAGATCAAGTACGTTGCAGATGGCAGTGTGGAGAAGTATGTTGATTTGGGGTAGCATCGGATGTGTTGTAGCCATGAAAATTGGTAGAGAGGCCAAAGCACATGAGATCTCCAAGACCTAGAAATGGTTTGGGCAGATTCTAACTGGTTTGGGATATATTAAAATAGTTAATATTTTTAATGGAGTTCCTAAGTCTAAACTTAGGAAAAATAAAATATTAATGGATATTAATATAAAACTGGGTTAGAAGGTTCCAAAAGTCATGGATCAAGCTTAATCTAATCTTAGCCGTTGATTGGAGATTTAATTTTGGCCGTTGAAGGACCAATCGGAAAAGTATAAGAAGAGGCTTGAGGGTCAGTTGGAGAATACACTGAGGGAGACGAGTCAGTTCGATTTTTGGAGTGTGGTTAGTTGAGAAATTCGAACTAGTGGTCTGGAGAGCAACAAGAGACAGTGGGTATGGAATAAAGAGTTGGGGACAACACCAGAAGACGAACGCAGAGGTTGGAGAGGCAGAGATAGAGCCATGGGCAACAATATAGGATGTAGTAGTGCAGAGGATGTTGGGCGGGGAGACATAGCATTAGCACAGGTATCGGTGCCGTATAATCAATGTGATGCTCAATATGGAGTATTACTAGAGCACAATCCTCGCTAAGAGGGAGTGTTAATTTGGGTTAGCATCGGATGTGTTCTAGCCATGAAATTGTTGGAGAGGCTAAAGCACATGAGATCTCCAAGTCCCAGAAATGGTTTGGGCAGATTCTAACCGGTTTGGGAAATATTAAAATAATTAATATTTTTAATGGAGTTCTTAAGTCTAAACTTAGGAAAAACAAAATATTAATGGGTATCAATATAAAACTGGGTTAGGAGGTTCCAAAAGTCGTGGATCAAGTCTAATCTAATCTTAGCCAATGATTAGAGATTTAATCTCGGCCGTTGAAGGACCAACAGGAAAAGTATAAGAAGAGGCTTGAGGGTTAGTTGGAGAATACACTGAGGGAGACCAGTCAGTTTGATTTTTGGAGCAGGGTTAGTTGAGAAATTTGAACTAGTGGTTTGGAGAGTAGAAAGAGGTAGCATGTATGGAACAAAGAGTCAGGGACATCACCAGAAGACCAACGTAGAGGTTGGAGAGGCATACGCGGAGGCAGTAGACTGTGCAGTCACTGGAGGGCTTGCGTGGGTGATGC
Source organism: Pinus tabuliformis (assembly GCA_031772625.1). Taxonomy (NCBI): domain Eukaryota; kingdom Viridiplantae; phylum Streptophyta; class Pinopsida; order Pinales; family Pinaceae; genus Pinus; species Pinus tabuliformis. Next base: position 484,619,076 of record CM062804.1, read on the forward strand.
AGAGAGGCCCAATGCTGACGCAGACGGTCTGGGATCAACACAAAGGCCAGCAAGCTTGACGCTGAGATTGGGAGAAGTGCTGGAGGATTTTTTCTCTGTTCAGTAAGCCAGTTTGGCACCCAGTTGTACTAAAGAATTGTTGAATAATAAAATTCTTCTCTGCTGCATTGATTTTCCCGCATTGGGCTTTTCTGGGGGACAATTGTCGAAAATATCTGTGTTAATGTGTTGATTCTTGTGCATGTGTTTGTTTCTGTATTATGGTGTGATATCCACAGCAAAATTTATTTTAATGTTTACTAAACGGATTTCGTAAATAACTTATTGGGAAATAAGTAGGTAAAATAAATCAGTTGTTGCAGTGATAGAATTTTCACATGGTATCAGAGCAAGTAATCAGAGACAGGAAGGGAAAACCAATTATGGGTTGAGACCATGATGCAGAGGCATCTACGTCAGGAGACTCATACAAATTTTAAAAAAATTGCACAAGAGACAGTAATTTCGATTTCTCTATGTTGGCTTCCAGGCTAGAAGAAGAAGTTGCTTGTGTGACTAGCTCTACATCATCAGAGGTATGGTATATAGACAGTGGAGCCTCTTGGGATATGATGGGAATCCGGGAATGTTTCTCAGATTATCAGGAGGAGAGGATGAACTTTCAGATCACCATGGGAACAAGGCAAAGTGTACTCCAATATGGAGGTGTACCATAGTTTTTCAAATAGAAACGGGAGAGCGGTTCTGTGCTACTAATGTGCTGCATGTACTAGGATTGGGGATGAACTTACTTTGCGTGTCGCAACTTCAAGACAAAGGCTATGACGTTCTATTCATCAAGGAGAAAGTATACGTCAAACACCCACGCTGGAAAAAGAAAGTGCAAATCGGGATAAAAAGTAATAGGTTGTACATACTACAACTAGAATCACCAACGACACTAATAAGCAGTCATGGAGACAAGGATTTGAACGAACTATGGCACATAAGAATGGGACATTTGCACCGTGGGGCTTTGAGAATTCTCAGGGACACTGTAACAGGAGTTCCGGATCTGAGTACGAAACGAGATGATGTATGCAGAGGATGTGCTCTGGGAAGGTATGCCACAAAAACATTTCCTAGAAGTAAAAACAGGGCCAAGGGTGTACTAGGATTGATACACTCAGACATCTGCGAGCCTATGTCCACTAAAGCTCTTAGTAGTGCCGAGTACTTCCTCACCTTCGTTGATGACCAATACCTTCTGAAAACCTTGGATTTATTTTCTGAAAACCTTGGATGAGGTTTTCTACCGATTCAAAGAGTTCAAGGCTCTGGTGGAGAATCTAACTGGAAAGAAAATGAAAGTTTTGTGCTCAGATAATGGTGGAGAGTATGTCGATAAGGATTCACTGATTTTTGCGCTAAGGGGGACATCAGAAGAGAGTGGACAACTTCTTACAATCTGGAGCAGAATGGAGTAGCAGAATGGAAGAACAGGACTATCGTAAAAGCAACTAGGGCCATGATGTATGATCAGGATATGCCAAAATTCCTGTGGGTAGAAGCATGCAACACAACAGTCTATGTTCAGAATAGAACTCCTCATCAGGCATTGGGCAAGATTACTCCAGAAAAAGTCTTCATAGGGAAGACGCCTGAAGTTAGTCATTTCAGGATATTTGGGAGTTTAGCTTATTGCCTGCATACCCGAGGAAAAGAGGAAGAAGCTGGATCAAACTGCAGAGAAAGGAGATCTAGTGGGATATAGCGAGAACGCTATGGCATACAAAATCTATCTTCTTTTGAGCAGGAAGGTAGTAGTTCAACGAGATGTGAAGTTCATGGAGGATAGGGCCTTCAGAAAATCTCGAGAAATGTCTTCTGAGGAGCAGTCAAAAGAAGAGCCACTGGTCAAACCTCTTCAACCAACGGAAGTAAAGAATTCTTCCTCAGATCAGGAAGAATCATAGGAGGAGGAGGAACTAACAGAAGCACCTGCTGGCAAAGGAAGAACGAGCAGGGAACTTCGTCAGATTCTGCAAGATGCAGAGGATTTCATTGGTGCACCAAGGAACAATAAGAGGGAGTGAAAACAACTAGATAGATATTAGGCATTAGTAGCTCAGGATGGGGAGCTTGCCAGTTTTCAGGAGGCTGCTCAACATCAGGTTTGACTGGATGCGATGCTAGAGGAATACAACTCCATTATGGTGAACGATGTCTGGGAGGTAGCAACAAGGCCTCAAGACAGATTGGGGGTAGGTTCGAGATTGATCTACAAGATTAAATACTCTGCAGACGGCAATGTGGAAAAATACAAAGCCAGGTTTATGGCTAAGGGGTACGCTCAGAAGGAAGGAATTGACTACGAAGAAACCTCGCCCCGGTAGCCAAGTATGCATCTATTAGAACCATGATATCTCTTGCAACACAGATGGGATGGGAAATTCATCAGATGGATGTCAGAACGACATTTATGAATGGGGTGATAGAAGAAGAGGTATACATTGAACAGTGAGAAGGATTTGAGACACATGAGAAGAAGTCTCATGTATGCAGATTGAAGAAATCCTTGTATGGGCTCAAACAGGCAACTAGAGCATGGTATGGTCGAATTGATGGCTACTTGCAGAAGATGGGATTTGTTAGGAGTGACACAAATCCAAATCTCTACTATCTAGTTGTAGAGAATGAGCCTCTAATCCTAGTATTATATGTGGATGATCTCTTTCTGATAGGATCATCCAGGCTCATCGGGGACTGCAAGAAGAATCTAGCCACATAATTTGACATCAAGGACTTGGGACAAATGCATTATTTCCTGGGGTTGGAAGTTTGGGAGCAAAAGGGGGAGATCTTCCTTGGGCAAGGGAGATATGCTACAAAAATCCTGAAGAGGTTCAGGATGGAGGATTGTAGACCCATGGCTATTCCAATGATCACCAACTGGAAGAAAATTGATGTGTCAGAAGACAAGGATGTTGATCCCAACTTATACAGGCAGCTCATAGGGTCCCTGATGTATCTGGTCAATTCCAGGCCAGGCATTTGTTACACTGTCAACACCCTTAGTCAGATCATGGTAGAGCTGAAAAGGGCGCAATGGGCACCAAGCAAACATGTTCTTAGGTATATACAGGGAACAATCGATTATGGACTCTTGTACACCAGGAGTAAGGATATCAGATTGAATGGATTTACTGATGTAGATCGGGCTAGAAGTTCAATGGATCAGAAAAGTACCTTTGGGTATTGTTTCAACATTGGATCAGGAATGACCTCCTGGTGCAGTAGGAAACATAAATCCATAGCTCTGAGCTCAACAGAGGCAGAATATATGGTTGCAAGCACAGCTTCGTGCAAAAGGTGGAGGCGACCAGGATCATGTGTGATAATGAAAGTTGCATCAAACTCTCTGAGAATCCAGTGTCTCATGATCGGTCAAAGCATATTGATATTCGGTGTCACTTTCTCAGAGACTGTATCCAACGAGGAGTTGTATAGTTGAGCTACACTCCTATAGGAGAACAAGTGGCAGACATCCTCACCAAGGCTGTTGGGAAAACAAAGTTTTATTATTTCAGGGCAAGGATGGGGATGGTAAAGAATCCGTTTTAGTAGTAGAAATGGGGGTGATGTTGCAGTGCAGTAAGAACCAGTAGTAGGATGATGCAGCATGATGAGAAAATGTTGCAGTGTAGATGCAGTGTTTGGAAGGAGGACCAATAATAGCACGGATGCAGAGGGAGTTGTAATGCAGATGCAGTGTTGGGGAAAAGGACCAGCAACAGCACGGATGCAGAGGGAGTTGTCTTACAGATGCAGCAATGGCAGAGATAGTGCCATGGGCAACAGTACATGATGCAGTAGTGCTGAGGATGTTGGGCGGGGAGGCATAGCATCAACACAGGTACCGGTGTTGTATAATCAAAGTGATGCTCAGTATGGAGTATTCCTAGAGCACAGTCCTCGCTAAGAGGGAGTGTTTATTTGGGGTAGCATAGGATGTGATCTAGCCATGAAATTGGTGGAGAGGCTAAAGCACATGAGATTTCCAAGACCCAGAAATGGTTTGGGCAGATTCTAACCGGTTTGGGAGATATTAAAATAATTAATATTTTTAATGGAGTTCCTAAGTCTAAACTGGAAAAATAAAATATTAATGGGTATTAATATACAACTGGGTTAGAAGGTTCCAAAAGTCATGGATCAAGCCTAATTTAACCTTAGCTGTTGATTAGAGATTTAATTTCGGTTGTTGAAGGACCAACATGAAAAGTATAAGAAGAGGCTTGAGGGTTAGTTGGAGAATACACTGAAGGAGACCAGTTAGTTCGACTTCTGGAGCGGGTTTAGCTGAGAATATGAACTAGTGGTCTGGAGAGCAACAAGAGGTAGTAAGTATGGAGTAGAGAGTCGGGGACAACACCAGAAGACTAATGCAGAGGTTGGAGAGGCAAATGCAGAGGCAGCAGACTGCGCAGTCACTGGAGGGCTTGCATGGGTGATGCAGAGAGGCCCAGTGCTAACGCAGAGAGGCTGGAGCTGACGCAGAGGGTCTGGGATCTGCACAAAGGCCAGGAAACCTAATGCTGAGACTGGGAGAAGTGCTGGAGTTTTTTTTCTCTGTTGGGTAAGCCTAATTGGCACCCAGTTGTACTTAAGAATTGCTGAATAGTAAAATTCTCTTTTGCTGCACTGGTTTTCCTGCATTGAGTTTTTCCGGAGACATTTGTCCAAAATATTCTGTGTTAACGTGTTGTTTCTTGTGCATGTGTTTGTTTCTGTATTATGGTGTGATATCTGCAACATAATTTATTTTAAGGTTTATTGAAGGGTTTCCGTAAATAACTTATTGGGAAATAAGTAGGTAAAAGAAATCAGTTGTTGCAGTGATAGAATTTTCACAAAGTACATGGCTAGGTTCGTGGCAAAGGGCTATGTGTAGAAGGAAGGTATAGACTATGAGACCTTCTCCCCAGTTGCCAGATAAACTTCCATCTGGTCAATTATATCTCTAGCAGCACAGATGGGATGGCAGATTCACCAGATGGATGTCAAGACAACTTTATTGAATGGGGTGATAAAAGAGGAGTTATACATCGAATAGCCAGAGGGATTTTAGACATGAGCGGGGCAAACATGTGTGCAGACGGAATAGAGCACTATATGGGCTCAAATAGTCCCCCAGGGCATGGTATTGTCGGACTGATAGCTAATTGCAAAATATAGAATTTGTCAAGAGTAATGCAGATCCCAAGATCTACTATTTGATGGTAGAGGGTGAGCCACTCATCCTAGTGTTGTATGTGGATGATCGCTTTCTAACTGGGTCATCAGGGTTCATTGAGGACTACAAGAGGAACCTGGTAGCAGAGTTTGACATGAAGGATTTGGGATTGATGAGTTACTTCCTAGGCCTGGAAGTATGGCAGAAGGATGGGGAGATCTTCCTTGGTGAAGGAAGATCTACTATAAATATTTTGAAGAGGTTCAAGATGTAGGATTGTAGGCCTATGTCCATGCCTATGATTATGAACTGGAGGAAGATAGATGCCTCAAAGGATGAGGATGTTGACTTAACCTTGTATAGACAGCTCATCAGTTCCCTCATGTATTTGGTCAACACTAGGCCAAATATTTGCTTCACGGCCAACACCCTTAGTCAGTTTATGGTGGGACCTAAGAGAGTGCATTGGACAACAACAAGGCACATTCTTAGGCAGTTTAGTGGATCTAAAAAGCACATTAGGGTGTTGCTTCAACGTTGGATTAAGGGTTGTATCTTGGTGCAGCAGGAAGCGGAAGTCTATAGCACTAAGCTCTGCAAAAGCAGAGTACATGGCAACAAGCATGGCCACGTGTGAAACTATATGGCTTCAGAAGCTTCTAGTGAGTCTGTTAAGTCAAAAGATGGAGGCGACTGGTATCACAATGATAATTAGAGTTGCATTAAGCTCTTTGAAAATCCTGTGTTCCATGATAGGTCAAAGCATATAGACATATGATAAAACTTCATCAAATATTGTGTACAGCGTGAAGCAGGCTAGCTACTATATGTTCCCAAAGAGAAACAAGTTGCAGATATACTCACAAAAGCTCTAGGAATAACTAAGTTCGTCGATTTCAAAGAATATATTGGTATAATGGAGAACCCTTTACAGTTGCAGGGATAGTAGATCAGTTCTTAGTTGCAGCAGTGGCAACAACATGAGATCATATGTAGTGCACGCAGTGTTGGCGGCAGTGCAAGGTGGCACAGTGTAGTGTCAACAACAGCACAGATGCAAAGTGGTTTAGCTATAGGGTTGGCAAATGAATCAGAGTATGTGCAGTAGCTTGGTGGACAATGACAGGTCATTGCGGATGTCAAACACCAGCAACGTGGTCTAGCTACAAAGGGGAGATGTTTATGAGAGAACACCTTCCTCGCTAAGAGAGAGTGTTAGATTTTGGTAGCATCAGACAGGGGTTCTAGTCTTGATTTGTGTCTAAGGGACTAAGGAAAACGAGATTTCCAAAACATAGAAAAGGCTACTGGAGATAAAGTTGCAAAATGCCTTAATTAAATTAATTGATGAATAATTAAAAGTTGCCTATGTCTGACTTAGGAAAATTGATTAATTAGTGGAAACTAATTAAGGAGGATTGAGAATGCTCTAGAGACTCACACGGATCGAGTCTAAGATGATCTTAGTTGTTGATAAATATCTAATCATGGCTGTTGAAGCTCCAATGAGAGATTATAAGAGTAGGTGGATGGGATGGAGATGGAGAAAGTTGAGAGAGCAAGAGCAAAGCAGATCAAGCTATTTAGTGTGCAAAGATTCAACGAGGGAAGAGTTTGAGCCAGAGAGAGAGCATTAGTGATTGAGGGAGCAGCAAAGGAGAATTTCCTAGCAATTTTCCAGTGTCAGATAGGTAAGAAAGAGGGAGGCCGAGTTGTTATGCAAGAAAGTTGTCCAGGCTGTGCTAGTGAGCCAGAAACCCTAGTGTGTGTGCCAGGAAGAGATCGATTCAGTGGCTGAAGGTCGGGAGACCACCCGGGAGGCATAGTGAGTCATTTCGAGAGGCAGAAGGAGGCTAGACAACCGAGTTGGAGGCAGTTTCAGAGGCCATCCAGACTTGCGCAGGCCAATAGTCCGAGCAGGTAGAAGGCAGTGCGAGCAGGCCAGAGGAAAGCCAAGTTTGTTTGCAGAGGGAGAAATTTTCTCATAATTATTTTGGCCAGATTATTTGCCAGAGGATTGCCAGTAAGGCATCTAGATATTGTACTCAGATTTTTACTGCTGCATAATAATAAAATAAACTCTCATCTGCTGCACCAGTTTTCCCTTCGGGGTTTTTCCAAGGACTTTTCAGTCTAAAAATATTGGTGTCTATTTTATTGTGTGTGTGCATTATTTTCTCAGCTTCCAGTTTATTTTCTGCAGCATATTTTATTTTTGGTGAAGATTGCAATTGTGAGTTTATCAATATTTGCTGTAATAACAAATAAACTGCAGTTCAGTTAGGTGATAAATTTCCAGTTAATTGGAATCAAGGAATTTTCACACTGTCGTGGTGGCAGTAGCAGATGAATGCATAAAGCTAAGGGCTGTCATGGCCAGTGACATGCAGTAGCAGTGAATAGACTTTCAAACAGGTGCAGAGTTCCAGAAGCCAGGCCCTGTCCCAAGACAGCCCACCCAGTAAACTCATCCAATGCAACCGGCTCATCTTTTTGTTTAGAATCTGTAGTTGTTGTTGGAGCCAAGCTGGTATATTTACCTTTTGGCCTAGTTTACTAGTAGTATTGGGTTGTTTTTAAGTTTTAGATATATTATGTACACTTTAAAGTGTGATCTCTGACAGTTGTGTGGCCAGTTATCAGTGTATGGGTTTCAACCGTGATTTTCTGTGTGGACCAGTCATCGATGCTACAAATCCTCCTTTTGAATCTTTTCAATGGGGGTAATTTTGTATCATTATTGTAATTTAGCTGTGAATGAATGAAAATATGCTCTTTTTTCTTGGAAAAGGAAACTTTGATGAAGAAAATATGCTTGAAAAGATACAGACGCATATTGCCTTCCTTATGGAAATAATCTTACAGAAAGATAACTTCGGAACATCACATATGTAATCTGTTTCCAAAAATATTGAAGTAGTCTTGTTGACTTATCTATGATGAGAACTAATTGTAAATACACTTTTACTTGCAATTCATCTATAAGGTTATGTACGATGTACAAGTCTATTGACAATCTACAGAAGTAAGGAAATCAATTTCTTGAGAGAGATCCAAAACTGTAATCAAGCCTTGTAAAATGAATTTCATGACCAACTACCTTGCATTGTACTGGTAAATTTATCAATCCATTGAAAGGAATTCATGAATATTTTGGGAGAATGACATACTAAGGCAGCTCTAAATCTATAATTACATAAAGGACACTGTATTTTGGAACTTACACTATGGTTGAGTGAGCTTCTAAAGGAAAGTCTGAAAGAAAAACCTGTTTGCCTTGTCAGTGTCTTTGAAGCAATACCACTGACAGGTTTGAACTTTGAGGTTTATCTGTTTCCATATTTGATTTGTTAAGCATGCACAGTTCAAACTCAGATAGTTAGGCACTAAATTGTGATTTGAAGGAATTTGCTAAAATTGTTAACATGAATGTGACAACTTGAATCTCATCAGAATGCCTATCCCCCTTACTAAACAATGAACTTTATGCTGAAACTCACTGAATGATCTTTAGAAGTAGGATACTTATCTGAAATGGACCTGCAATGAGATAAGGAAACTGAACTACTCCAGGAAGAATACTATTCTGAAGTGGACTCTAAATAAAATAAGGAATCTGAAGTGCTTTAGGAACACTAAATGGCAGCCAAGATCACCTTAGATGAAAACCTGCCCAACAGGGTGCCAGAACCTCAAAATGACATGAGGTGAATTAGCCAAATATTTATGATAAATTGCAAATCTCTCATGCAATACTTCCATTGGTTAGCATCCACAAAGATTCACCATATGCAAAGCAAATTCATGATAGGGGTTGCAAATGAGAAATAAAATGAACAGAATCTTTAAATTATTAGTTCCAATTGAAGCTATTAGTGAATGGAACGTCTTATGCTACTGTTCTCTTGTAAGAGGTTGTACACAATAACCATAGGTCAGCAACTTGAACGTTGAGCTTCTTGTGTCACTTCCTAGCTCAATGCCCTCAATTGTTACTCCTGCAATTTAATTGCAACATACAAGTTAACTGAGATGAAAATTATACTATCCTTGGATGATGCAGAGTATCTCTTACCTTTCAGAGGTGCACCTGTTAACTATTGGTGTGACCAACCAGAAGAAGCCACAAATTCTCCCACTGCCCTATATGATGTATTGATAATGAGTAAACCAACCTGCAATTCAAAATTACACATAGGATTGTTCAAAGTACAAGGTAGTGTGTTTTTCTTTTTTTATGATTAGTAACCTTGATGGTCATGGTCAAAAGTTGAGAGTGTGCAATTCACTATCATATTGTCTTATAATGGCTGCAGTTATGTGTTGGTTTTGTTTCCTGTTAGCAGCATGTGTTGCAGTATTATGTGTGGATGTTCTAAGGCCTACTGGATGTGGGACGAAACAGGTGTGAAAATGAAGAACTTCCTTCAATAAAGTGGGTCCTCGAACTTGCAAAAGCAGCAGTTTTTAGGCATGGAGTACGTGGCTTGGTGATTGATCCATACAATGAGTTGGATCATCAGCGTCCTTCTAATCAGTGGGTGGTCTATATCTATTCTGCATGTTAGATATCACAGAAATATTCTTTCTTGATAATTGTGATGTTTGTTTTTGCATATTTTGTTGTTTTCCAAGTTTAGCTAGGATAATATCTAGGCCCTTGGCTTTTTCAAGATTGCTTTAAACATTCAGGTGATACATTTTTCATGAAGGCTTATTTCTACCCTCTCAAGATTCAAGAAACATAAGGTGATCAAAAGGGGTTCTTTGGAATGCTAATTCTCATGTATCAAGACAATGCTACTGGATATCATGCTAACTGTTCCTCCACATACCAATGCGTCTCCTTTCATTTTGATGACGTGGATATATATATATATTTCTACTGGATTCAAGAATTACACTTTTCCATAGCAACGTTATTTTACGATGTGAAATGTGTTAGAAAATCAGAAAGGAAGAAAGATTTTCTTATTCTTGATAATTACTTGTGATGTTTCTTATTATTGCAATTTTTTATATCTTCTTTCTTTTAGTTCATCAAGCAATTACCAAAGCAGCAACACATAAAACAATAGACATCAGATGTAGGCATTATGCTAAGGCAAAACCCCCATTGAGGGGAAAACCCAGTCAAGAAATTCTTCCTTCCAATAGTATTCTTTGAGACTCTTCACCCTAGACCAAGACCAGACCTTCCCTCCATACCAAGTCAGCCTCCCAAAATTTCGGCCAGTTTCCAACAACTTTGACTAGGCAGCACATTCCGACAACTGGCAACTTCTGGAAATAGAGAAAATTGGAAGACTTCGATCTCCCAATTCAGGACACAAAACTTTGTGAGAGAGGCACCAAAATTTCGATTTTTCCTTTCTCCTTAGACTTCCCCAAACTCGCACTCACTTCGGCTTCCCGGCAACAGATTTCACACTTTTCCTAGGTACAAGAGATATCAAACTTCTTGTGAGAGTGTGATGCTCCAAATGACTTCAACTAGCTTGTATTTATAGGCTTCTTGTGGGTCGAATTAGGGTTCTTAGGCTGACTTGATCTTCTTCTAGGCCGACTTCATGTGGAGGATATATAAATCATATTTGACTCAATACTTAACCTTTTTACATGATTCAAAAGCCCAAGAAGGGTCTTTTTAAAAGTACAATGACTCTATTGATTTAGATTCTCAGAATAAATCCTAGAAGTCCTCAATGGGGAGTTTGACCTAAACCATGGGGACCCAAGTATGAAACCCATGCTTTAATTAGTCACAATAATAATAATAAAAAATCTTTTCTTTATTCTTTTGACAAGTACATTACATGATGACTCAAATACAATAAATGAAGACTGAACCTAGTTACATTTTCCAACACTCCCTCTTAATTAGGGAGGTATTCATAAGTACAATGGAAGATCTCAAACTATATGAACCATGAAGAACTTTAGGCACCACAATGCCATGGACTAGATTCTTGACCAACGCAATCTATCCATTGGTCTCTCAATAATTTAGGCACTGCAATGCCACAAACTAGATTCCTTACCAGGGAAATCTATCTGGGTTGGAATAAGATGGACTCAAGCTTTCAACCTCTCTAGGTACCATTAGGCTTACTTGCTAACCATCAATCCAGAAATTCAGGGGCGTGTTAGAGCTTAATGACTAATGCCACTTTCCAACTTCGGGACGTAGACATCAACACAAAGCGCTGACCAGATGTCTTCCCAAGCAATGCTTCACTCACAAAGCCTCAACACCCCTTGATCCAGTAGATCAAAGACCACAAATCTCTCCTGATCAAATTGATCGGTAACCAGCATGCTATCTAAAACCTTCGCGAGATTTACCTGTACAAACACAACCCCAATAAATAATATGCTTCTATATGTACATAATCAAATACAAACCTCTAGGGTTGTTCTAGATGTTGCTTCTCAACTCAGGAGGACTATCAACCGAATCTTTGACAGAAGATTCCTCAATCATATACTTTCCTTTCATACTTCTCATGCAACAACATATCCTCCGAAATTAATTAATCAAAACCAAGCTATGCCCTCCCTCTCAACTAGGAAGCATCTCTTCATCCAGACTCCCTCTTAATCTTAGGGAGATCTCTTCTATTCAGGCTTCCTCAGGGAGATCAACTTCTTCTTTTCGTCATCAGAGAACCTTTCGTGGCTTCCAACCATTTCATCAGAGTTATCATTATCCTCATCATGCTTATCATATCAACGAGCATCTTCACCATATTGAAGATTGTGTACATGCACAACTTAGATAGAAAGTACATCCAAAACTATAGAAGCATGAAGTTAGCCATATTAGAATCATAAAAGCATTTCAACTTTATACATATCAGATACCCAAACTTAATTACAAACAAGAGACATATACTCTTCAATATCTTGCCAGGGAATTTGTCATAAACCCTAGACTACTTCATGATAATTTACATTCCATCTAGGGTTTCAATGTTTCTTCCAAAGGTATGACATACCTTTCCTCATAGCAAACCCTAGAAACAATTCAAACAAATATAGATCATCAAAGCATCTAACAGCTTTCATAATTCATATGTTAGATTTTCCACTAGGGTTGCATATAAATCTTAGATTTTATACAAAGGAATCAATCTAAACCAATCACAACTTAGTCATTAACATGACCAACTTCCACTAGGGTTAGTTGCAAACCCTAGATTTCCGATCAGCCATCAATCCCAACCAAAACTCAGATTTCAACAGTCTTACACAAATCTCAAATTATCATCATATATAAGAGATTTTTACTTTTACTAAGGTTCAACTCCAAAACCCTAGAATTCCATTTTCACATTCTCAACAATCATTAAATAGATCTCAAATTGTTATATCACACATACTAGAGAATTTACTTCCTACTAGTGTTTAGCTGCAAAACCCTAAATTTCCAAATATCATCAGCCTCGAATCGCAAACAAGGACTTATATTAAATCTTAAGACTTATGACCATCAACAACCAGGTCAACACACATATCTAGGAATTCATAATCATTCGTAAGCATATCATATGTCCAACAACATTAATACATCTGACCTAGACAAAGCTAGGACATATCTATATATACCTAGGGTTTCATGCAAAGGCATTTCATATCATGTGCTAGTCAAACCCAACTTCACAAATATCAATAGAAGTTCGACATATAACAAGCTTGATTAGACAAACACACACATACCAAGGAAATTATTTCTAAGACATTATAAGGGTCTTGCTTACACATTCCACCAAACCCTAATCAGTTAGGGTTTCAATATAGAAACAAAGCAAACCCATCATTAGCAAAGCTTCAAAGGTTTGGGATTTTAGACCTTATCATTCAACCCTAACAAGTTAGGTTTTCCTAATTATACTGTTATCCTAATCATACCAAAAATCCAAACTATGACATCATCAATTCAAACTTCAAACAACATTTCACAATATCCCTAAGCAGTTTAGGTTTTTAGACATTTACATTAGCATACCCTTAGGTTAGGGTTTTCTAGAACCTGTCTAGGGTTCTACAAAATCAATTAAGAATATGAGTGGGGTGGGTAGATTTATCAAGTGATGAATCACCCAAAACAAGAATCATTATGATTCAATATAACTAGACATAACAGTGTTAGTAATAGATTGTGAAATGAATAAACCTTTAATATAAAGAAAACAATGTGTTGTAGTTTAAGGCATACCATTTGTTTCTTGACAAACCTTTCCTTGGTTGACTTTCTTCCACCTTGAGGATATAGCATATGTCTTTCTAATCAAGACAATAGAGGGAGAATGGTGATCAATATTAATATAATCGAAAACTTAAACAAGTACATGAAACCAAAAACTAAAAGGAGATGAGATACTTATCTTTGGGAGTTGTTGGGGGCTCACTCCAAAGCTTGAGGGATACCTACAAACTTATAAAAACAATAAAAAATTTCCTTTCCAAACTATGTTAAAAACCTATAAATTCTAAAACATCAAAATATAAAGTAAGATATCTATGGCTACAAGCAAAGTACTTAGTAATGTAAGTCCCTAATGTTAGATTCTTTGAGCTTGCCTTTCATTGGGTCTCCTTCTTCCACAATTTTGGCATAATCTCTATTTGTCTTCTTATTCTTTGGATTGTCGAGACAATCACTCTTGTAGTGACCCTTCTTATGGCATTGATAGCATTCTACCTTGGACATGTCAACTTTCTTCCTTGGTCCCTTCGATCTTTTTCCTTTATGTTGAGCAATGTAGGCATTTGAAACACCTTTAGAATTGGCAACTAAAGAGATCCTCAATTCTTCCTGACAGGCAGTCCATAGTTCTTCAAAAGTGGGAGCTTCCTTCCAATTGTTAAGACCTGCAACAAATGCACCCCAAGTAGGTGGTAATCCTAATAAGGTAGTGATCACGACTTCTTTTTCTGGAACAATTTCATCAATGGCCAAAAGATCATCCATGATTCTTTTTATCTTCACAAAGAAGGATGCTACTGTGTATTCTTGAGTCATCTTTGTGGTCCTTAGCTCATTATTCAAACTTTCTAGTTGACCATTGTTCTTAGTAGTAAATAACTTTGACAAGGCTTCATACATTTCCTTAGCATGATCGATGTTAGCTATGAATGGGACAAGGTTGTCCTTTATTCCTTCTACCATCAGAGTGATGGTCACCAATTCTTGTTCCCTGAATTTCATTTTGTCATCATCACTAGAATCCTCGGCATGATACTTTACTTTTCCTTTAACCAAGTCTAGTACCTTGTTCTAACTTCTTTTCAAGGATAAGATCAATTCTCTTCTTCCATGACCTGTAGTTAGAGGCCCCTTAAAGTTTTTTCTCTCCTTTGATTGTGTTAGACATCTTCATTGAATATAGTAGACTCCTTCCCTAAGCTAATCCTTTTGAATGGTTCCTTGATCAAGTGCTTGAGACTGCCTTTTTCCTCCTTCTTCATGAAAGCTCTGATCCCATGTTAGAAAATCAGAAAGACAAAAAGATTTTCTTATTCTTGATAATTACTTGTGATGTTTCTTATTATTACGATTCTTTATATCTTCTTTCTTTTAGTTCATCAAGCAATTTCCAAAGCAACAACACATAAAACAATAGACACCAGATGTAGGCATTATGCCAGTGCAAAACCCCCCTCGAGGGGAAAACCTAGTCAAGAAATTCTTCCTTTCAATCGTACTTTTTGAGACTCTTCACCCTAGACCAAGACCAAACCTTCCATCCACACCAAATCAACCTCCCAGAATTTCGACCCTTTTCCAACAACTTCGAATAGGCAACAACTTCCGGCAAATGGTAGCTTTTGGCAACAAAGAAACTTGGAAGACTTCGATCTCCCAATCCTGGACACGAAACAGAGTGAGAGAGGCACCAAAATTTTGATTTTTCCTTTACCCTTAGACTTCCCCAAACTCGTACTCTCTTTGGCTTCCCAGCAACAAACTTCACACTTTTCCCAGCTACAAGAGATATCGAACTTGTTGTGAGAGTGTGATGCTCCAAATGACTTTGACTAGCTTGTATTTATAGGCTTCTTGTGGGTCGAATTAGAGTCCTTAGGCCCACTTGATCTTCTTCTAGGCCGACTTGATGTGGAGGATACATAAATCATATTTGACTCAATACTTAACCTTTTTAAATGATTCAAAAGCCCAAGAAGGGTCTCTTTAAAAGTACAATGACTCTATTGACTCATAATAAATCCTAGAAGTCCTCAATGGGGACTTTGATATAAAACATGGTGACCAAAGCATGAAACCCATGCTTTAATAAGTCACAACAATAATAATAAAAATTTTCTTTATTTTTTTGAGAAGTACGTTACATGATGACACAAATACATTAAATGAAGACCGAACCTAGTTACGTTTTCCAACAAAATGTAACATAATGTTCATTGCATTTTGTTTTTTAGTCTCTCGATGCTGCTATTTTTAAGTAAAAGATGGAAAATGATCATTTTAAACATATTAAATCTCCCAACATGGCATAATGTGCAAGTACACAAGAGAAGCAAATGCCAGCATGTTTGGAAGAGAGTGCATGATGTAAATTTCATAAAGCATAAATACTTTTTCATGTTAGATGTGGGAATTTATACTTGTACAATGAACCAGTGTTGATAATATCGCCGAAATATCGGCGATATTCGCAAATATCGCGATATTTTCGGCGAGCCGAAATATCGCCCCCAAAAAATCGCGATATTTTCCTGTTTTGAATTTCGCGCGCGATTTCCGATATTTCGGCGATATTTTAGAAAATATCGCGAGACGATGGAAAATATCGCCGGGCGGCCTGTATAAATTAATTTTTGGGTTTTGCGATTCGTCATTTTGTTTTTGTGAGAGCTGGAGACGAACGCAGTCGCTGCGAAGGAGGGTTTGGCTGCCACGAACAGGTATGTACTATGAATCATGAACTCACAAATATGTGCATCCACCGCGCTCAACTAAAAGAATAGGAGAATAATTTCCAGTCTTAGGAGCTAAATCACTGAGCTCCACGCAAGCATTCAATGGATTTGCAACGTAAACTACACCCATAATGCCAGCTCCTGAGATACGGGGTGCTGCAATGCAAATATACAGATGAGAAAACAGGTGACCTCCATTTGGACTTGTAACGTGTGAAATGAGCACAAGAAGCAAAGAAATGATAAACTAATTCAAATAACAATAACAAATTGTAAGGTCTTCAATTAATTGAGCAAATGATTCGTATGGCAGTGTGTATGGCGGCTGAGTGACAATTTCTGTTTTCTTCAAGGTATTGCTATGCTTCTCTTCCGTGCTTATCGTTTCCAGATTTCTCTTCCTTTTTCTTCTCAGTGTGGGACCAAATGGTAATTTTTTTCCTTTCAATTTGGAAATCTAATTGTATACGTGCAAGGGCCTGACATGATCAATAACCAGGAACCAGAGAAACTCTGACAAAAAAATACTGTCCGAAGGCTAGGTCAGACAAAATCTCATAAGGCCAGGCTCATAAACAAAGACTAATACAAAATGTGAACCAAATAAAGCTCCCCAATAAAATAGCCAAAATATTTGGAATACAACTGAGAAATTCATTATAGGATAAAATTATAAATATATAATATATGAATGTATGAGTAAAAAATTAAAATGATATGATAACATTTACAAATGAGGGACCCAACAACAGTAAAAATCACCAATTGTAGAAACTTTATATATTACATTTTTTAAAATTTATTTAATCTAGGCTGGGAGCTGTCTCTGAAATTTGAATTATAGATAATAAAAAGTTAAAAACCATTGGCTGTATCAGAAATAAAATTACGCAGCAGAGTTTAAATCAGAGAGGTCAATCACAAATTGCAAAATCTCAGAAATAAAATTTCTTTCCTCCACTGATGATGATGAGATACTTTTATTATTATATGTGATGTTATTTTGTATTGGTTCTCCACATTTGAGTCCTTGAATGGACAATTATCAGGGATTAGCACGATTTGGTATCGCCTTTGATATATCATTTCTATTTGACATCATATATATCAGTGTTTTCTTCATATTTATGTGCCAATGTGTTTATTTCATGTTGTTATTGCTTTATATGTTTAAAAATCTGAAAAAAATGAATGTATTATGCATTTTTTATGCTTGCCGATATTTGCCGATATTTTCGCCGATATTGCCGATAAGATATTTTCTGGACCCTCGCTGATATTTTCCCGATACCGATATTATCAACACTGCAATGAACTATTAAGTGTGCTTGTTAGTAAAAGGACAAGTAGTGTAGTGGTAGACAAACTTGCCAAGTAGGGCCTAAGTCACTTGACATTAGGACATGGTGATTTGGGTATTTGACTTAGGACATATAAACCCCTGAAACTGTTAGAAACATAAAAATAGAAATAATGATATAATGAATACTAATAAGTTAATTAGTAATGAAAAGTCAAAGGGCACATGCCACATACCCCTTCGCCTCGTGACCAATCAATGTTATAAGTACATAGTGATGAGGCTTATTGTAACATCATCATTTTTCTTATGAATAATTCTATCAAATATCAATATATATTTTATATTACAATAATTCAAGTATAATAGGAACGACTGTAACATTGGCATAAGAGCTGGTTGATTCTTGACATCTATCTGTACAACTGCAGCCATAAATTAAAATTTGTACATACCCATATTGCTATAGCCATCCATTAAGACCGGTGGTCATAAAGTAAGATTCAATACATTTCTATACAAATTCCGTTATTGCTTCTGTACACCCACCCGCTATTACTCCTGCTGTTGTTCAATCATACCTTGTCATTTCACCCTACCATCATACAACCACTAATCAAATTCAATTGTACAATTGCCAGTGAATAGACGGAAATTAACTGTTGTACAATTCATACAAGTTATACAACCAGTTGATTGCTATATAGTTCACTGCCGCTGTCATATCCTTTGTACAAATTCTTTGGCAATCTTGTATGGCCTTGCTCCATGCATGCTCTGCAAATTCTATCTGTATTGAAAACTGATTAAACTGCCTCATTCGCATAAGTGTTGTTTGTTTCCACACTAGTGTTTCTCCTCCTCACGTTGCTTCTCCCCCGAGATAGGTGACTCAGACTCCACCCTCCACTGAGACAATACATCAATATTGTCTAAGGAAATGGCATCTTGATCCATTGGTGTTTCTATTTGCTTTACTCGAAGTTGGAGATTGTAATGCACATACACTAAATCATTGAGGCGTGAGAACTCCAACCTATAAGAGTGTAAAAAAAACTAATGAGTCTTGACTCTTGCACTTGAGGTTCATAAATTAAAATTATAATAAATGTAATTGCTCAACTGAAGGTTGAAGCTCAAAGTTATACCTGTTGCGCTTTTTTGAGTGTATTTTCCATGTTGCGAACATTGGAATCAGGCTACAATCGGTAAGGGCCCGGAAAACCAAAAAATTGTAAAAATCGGCAAAACATTGACAAAATCAAGATACCATCAAAATATCTGTAAAAATCGGCAAACATCGGCAAGGCCAAAAAATTGTGATTTCAAGATAAAATTGGGATGTTATCGAGATGTTCGCAACACTGGGATTTTCTCAATTACACTCTAATTGCACTCACACCTTGAAGAACTACATGTTTGACTCAAGATTCTTATGGCCAATTTCTGTAAATTTGCTGTTGTTGCACCAATAGCTTCGCCACCAAATATCTACAACAAAATAAAAAAATAAAAAAGTCAAAAACTTAAAAATAAAAATTACATAATTGAATTTTAAAAATCAAGAATTATAAATAAGTAAATTCTAAATTCAAAATTCTAATGAGTGATGACTTGTCACTTACGTGGCATGAAGAGGGTCCTTTCCCTAATAGCATCATCAAAGCCAAATAGGCCAACACAATCCTAATAAAACTGTATCTCGCAATTGATTTTGCTACGAAGCTTAGGATCAGGTACCATCCTCTGAATATAGGAATGGAGCCCTTCCATCACTTCGCCATCAAAATCAAAGGCACATTTGTATGAAAATGCAGGGTTGAGGAAGAGTGTTGCTGCATGAATGGGTCGATGAAGCATCCCTATCCACTGACTATCAATCACATCCCATAACATCATATGTCTATCAAGCCCAACAGAATCCTTGTCTGCATAATAAGAACGAATGGCCTCCTTGGCCCTATCCATGGCCTCATACAAATAAGGCCTTGCAGGCTTCTCCCCATCTACCAATCTCAGAACCTTTACTATAGGTTCACTAACTGAGCACACTTCTACTCCCCACCAAAATGTGTCAGTGTACACCATTTTTTCTATGGCTCTCCCATCTTTTATCCCGTTGTATCTACAATCACGCCACTCATCAGAAAGAAACATTTTCTTCAACTCAAATTGGCATCGAAACAAAGATTGGAGAGGAATAAAGTTGGTGGCAAAACGTGTGATTGCAGGACATCACAACTCCTTGTTTCTAGTATATCTCCTCACGAGGATAAGAACAAAAACATGTTTATACATAAACTTAGGGTTGCTCCTAGCCATATCGATCACCTCTTTGATGAAGGAGAGTTTGGAACTGGGGTGTTGAGAGATCATTTGGGGGGCAGTTTGAGGAGGATTGCTGGAGTTCGGAGAGAAGAGATTGACAGGGTCAGTCACAGCGACAAAATTTGAAATGGAGGAGGGCTAAGCTGTGAAGGGTCAATTTTTGAAGGTTGTAACCAAGGGAAACCCTTTCTAGGATTTTTTGGGTTTTGGGCAAGGATCATAATCCCAAATTCCTAGAATTTCCTGGGTAGATTTGAGGGGTCAAACAGGGGTCCCAATCCAGTCAGCAGTTAGAGGAGCTAAGGGAAATAGAGCCGAATTTCCGAAGTCAAGCATTAGCCAATTCCTTTGTGGGATTTTGTGGGTTATTGGTGGAAAACCCAAGGTTAATTTCCCGGAATTTTCCGAGCACCCGAAGAGGCACTAACAACAGTTCCATTTCAGCGAGTAGCCTATTTCCGGGCATCTATAGTGTAATACTTGAGCGGCATAGCAGCAGATTGGAGGAGGGTGTCTTACTTGTCATTTTGGGCTTTGCTAGCTTGCCTTGAGGAAGCCCAGGTGCACTCATTCCAACACCTCATTGTACACCTATTTTCATTAATAAAAAGAGTACATCAGTGCAGTTTTGGTGCCAATTTGTGGTCCGATCGTTTGTTATTGTTTTATGTTGTTTTTGTCTATGTTTGCTTACATATTTACTGTTAATTTTCTATAGGGATATTATAGTGGTATTAGAGCCATAATCTTGGCTCAGCCTGTGGGAAAGATTAGAATCAAACAACATGGCAGTAACCTTGAATGAGGTGATGAGGATACAACAAATGATGATTGATGTGGGGGAGAAGTTGATTCATTTCTTAGTTGGGAATCCAAACATGATTGTAACTGATGTGGATTTATTGGGAGAAAACTGGAGGGCATACCAATCATTGGGTCATGGCATTCAGGCGTCCCTCTCTTTTTGGGAATTCAGTGAACTAAGGGACATGTACAAATCAATGGAGATTCAATGGGATTTTGCAGGGATGATGAGGAGTATTAAGGAAGAAGATGAAAGAGTAGTTGAAGGGGACATGGTTGGCAAGGATAAAATTGAGCATCCACCCATTGATGAGGCGTCATACATTGTTGAGGCATCCATTGATGAGGTATTCGGGGTTGTGACTGAGTTCTCAAGTGATAACAATGCACCAGAGGTTGATGAGGTGTCGGAATACAACTCCACCGTTGTTGAGGAGTCGATAGGTACATAGTTCTCCAGATCTATGACAGTGTTGCGAGACAATAGTCGCCTACAACTGACTAGTGAGCATATCGTGAATATTGGGTTGTCTATTGAGGAGCAATCAGAGGCTCATGCCAAGCCCGTGATGGAGGAGGATGTGCAACCATCTGTTGGGCTAGCCATTGATGAGGGGCAACATAGAGACCACGCGTTGGGTTTTCAACATAGTTCGCTTCAGAGGCACACTAGCAGGGTCTACAACATTATCAACCCACCCTTACGCTTTGGGTTGAGGGAGGCCGAGTTGTCTAGACGCACCCGAGGGGATGGACAAGTTAGCAGGACTGAGCGACATGAGCTAAGCATGATAACACATCAGCTTGGAGGGCTTGTTCCTTCCACAGAGGATTACACATTCGATCCCTCCTTTGGGATTGGATGGCGAGAGGTACTGTTTTGGTACTTGATGGAGCAGGCTAGGCGATTGGATACATCCATGGCCACATCTTAGGAGAGGCCATGGATTACCGGAGGGACTGGAGGGCCAGACTGTTTTTGGGATCCAGGTGGGATTTCCCATCACATAATAGCGCTGGTAGGTGATGGTAGTAGATACGTGGTGGATTTGACGCTTGAGCGCACTGACATTTTCAGATCTCCATCAGAGCCCCAATCAACACTAGTGACAGGATGGTTTGACAGGCAAGCAGAGTGATTTCATGAGTTGTCTTGGCATGTTGACTGTGCGTGGAATCGCAAGGTGATTAGCTTACTCTATCAGGAGCTGGTAGGAGGGGGTGGCATCAGTAGACTATCAGACAGGGCATTATATGGAGACAATGCTCTCTTATGGGCATATGGGACGCAATGACTATTGAGGATAGGTGCAGTAGTGTCATTTCCATTATCATGTAGGGGATTCAGACTGCTCAAGTGTTTCAGAGTAGATGGGGAGATGTAGCCCACATCATGGAGGGCGTACTAGCAAAGCAGTGGATATTTTGGCCCATGCAGGATATTGTATGTTACAGGGTGGTACAACAGTGGGTAGTGCTACACAGGACTACTTAAAGTTATGTTATAGGGTCCAATGTTATGTAGAGGGATGCAGTCTGATGGAAACAGACCCAATGTTAGGCCATAATATCTAGTGGTGTGAAGGGCTATGTAGCGAGGAGCAGGGGCTTGCAGAGGAGCATGAAGATGTAGGGTGGTGTGCCATAACCTGTTGGTTTACACTATGGAGTAGGAGGAGTAGCTCACATTGTATTGGATTATCAAGTACGATGACATAGGTAGGACACGAGGTGATACAGGATGGGACAACAGTAGCAGGGAGTATCCAGCGGTGTACAGGAGTAGGCCGTGGTACATAGTGGCATGTCCAGGAGTACTGGGATGATTGGTGGTATGCGGGGGCATATGGCGTTGGACAACAGGGTCTTGGAGTGTTGCCTATAGGGAGACTCATGGATGGAGATACCGGGCATACCTTTGGGTGTAGTTCACCTAAGATCGATAGGGGCACAAATGAGTGATACTTGATGGTATCTGCGGGGACTCACACGCCTGACCGTCTTCTACATCCCTCACGGGCACAATCGATTTTGCTATTGTCCTTTGGCACTCGGGGCATGAGCAGCGGGAGATGAGGAGCTGATCTGAGATATTTGGATGACACTCAACGCACTAGGGGAGATACTTCAAAGTAGTGACATTGGGTTGGTGCACTAGTTGACAGCCACAAGTTGGGGGATGAGGTGATCATCTGCATGGGTGGCATATCATTCATTACCAAGCCTACGTCTGGGGAGCTAGTCACGAGGGAGACATGTGTCACTCTTTTCTTAGGGAATGTCGTGACCATGCATGAGCAGAGGATACCGAGTACGACTAAGGTAGTTTCCCAGTATGTGTTCGAGTTCCAAACATTATATTGGCACATTATCGAGAGGGTGGATGGCAGACCGAGTGGAGATGGTTGGCAGGAACATGAGGGATCCACATACCCTGAGTTGATTTCGAGTATCAGATACCCATGTATTGGTTGCATTTAGGGGGTAGCTATTTGGCATAGGAGGTTTCCAATGATCATCGGTACTTCACAGTGCCAGGTACAGGGCAGATTAGCATGCATCATATTAGCCCAGATATATGGAGCCAATATATTGATCACATGCAGGGACTAGAGATGAGGCATGGATGGATTCTTGTAGTTGTCAGAGCTATGTTGCAGCAGGTTCAACTATGGGATGCATGGATTCAGTTGATTGATAGATCACTCTATCTCATGATGGTCAGAGTCATGGAAGAGAGTGGTCTAGTTCACTCTTGGGTTGGCACATGGGGGTACACAGTGGCCCTCATCGGATGGTGAGGCAGGCTTTCTCTGTTGCTGCACAGGTTCAAAGTTAGATTTAGATGGGTAGACTTTGGTGTCATGGAGATGTTTGGGCAGGATGTGTCTCGCCTTTATCAATATTCCACCATCGATTTCCAGAAGGAGGGTACAGTGTACGCATGATGGGTAGTCTGTTAGAGCTAGAGTGGCGCAACGACAACATGGTGGCACCCTTCTAAGGCTAGCATGGGACCCCGACATCATAGCTCTAGATAGCTCATCAACCATTAGGGGTGAGTTGGTTGCTACCGAGGGAGGTCATCGAGATTTGCCATTGGGACTCCTTTATGACAGGTCAACACAGGGATTAGGGGTGGCTTAGTGCCATAATTGGGACCCCAGTATTGCTCGTAGTGATAATGGGGCAAGCATGGAGAGAGTGCTTGTTCAACAAGTGCTTGAGGACAAGCAAAATTTTGGCAGGGAGGACTGTGATATTCCCTCTTAGCAATATTGCTAAGGGAAATATCAATCTTGCCCAATTTTGTCTTACTTCATGTTTTCACTTAGGAGATGTGGGTTTAGAAGTCCTACATGAATTTTGGGATTAATTGGGGGCCCAAACATTAGGAAGGTAAATATTGCGGTTTTAGTAGAGTGTGGGGCCACCCCATGAAAAATTATGGCCCACATATGGGGTATGCTCTCATTGGAGAGAAGTTGGTGGGGAAAGTCGAGCTGGGCTCACATGGGCATCTTGGAGGCTCTTGATAAAGAGAGAAAGAGGCACTCATTTTGGGCATTCCTTCATCTATTCAGAAATTGTGTCTTTGACATAGCACGCTTGAGCTAAAGCCAAGTCTACAGTGATGTTTAACACACGAGTGTCTCTGAGTAGAGATCTCAACCCTTGCTTCAGGGACTTCGAGTGCCAGCCCAAGGAGGGAGTTCTACTTTGTCATAATTTCACGAGTATAGAGTGCAACTACAAGCAAGAGAGCCATCCTGTACGCAACTCTCATTTTATCACATGTAGGACTGCGTCATCTCCTCCATGACTGCGATGTCATTGGAGTGAGACTCTTTGGGCCAACATTATCTGGGGGATATTGGAATTGATGTGTTGGGAGATCATTTGGGGGGCCATTTGAGGAGGATTGCTGGAGTTGGGAGAGTAGAGATTGACAGCGTCAGTCATAGCAACAAAATTCGAAATTTGAGTGCCAAGTTGTGAAGGGTCAATTTTTGAAGGTTGGAACCATGGGAAACCCTTCCTGGGTTTTTTTGGGTTTTGGGCAAGATCATAATCCCAAATTCCTAGAATTTTTTGGGTAGATTTGAGGGGTCAAACCGGGGTCCCAATTCAGCGAGCGACTAGAGGAGCTAGGGGAAATAGAGTTGAATTTTTGAAGTCAAGCATTGGCCAATTCCTTTGTGGGTTTTTGTGGGTTATTGGTGGAGAGTCTGGGGTTAACTTCCTGGAATTTTATGAGCACACCCGAGGCACTAACAACAGTTCCATTTCAGCGAGTAGCGTATTTCTGGGCATCTACACCGCAGTACTTGAGCGGCGTAGGAATAGATTGGATGAGGGTGTCTTAGTTGTCATTTTGGACTTTGCTAGCTTGCCTTGAGCAAGCCTAGTTGCACTCATTCCAACACCTCATTGTACACCCATTTTCATTTAAAAAAGAGTACAACAACGCAGTTTTGGTGCCAATTTGTGGTATAATTGTTTGTTATTGTTTTATGTTGTTTTTTTCTATGTTTGCTTACATATTTACTGTTAATTTTCCTTAGGGATATTACAGATTCACAGGGAAGAAGCCAAGTGTGGAACATATCCGAATCTTTGGGAGTCCTGCCTATATCCACATGCCAAAGGTAAAACGAAAGAAGTTAGATTCTACAAGCATTAAAGGGATCTTTGTTGGCTATAGTCTCTCCTCAAAGGCATATAGAATCTACATCAAGGAAGGAAGAGATATTGAAGTAAGCAGAGACATTATATTTGATGAAAAGCATGCCTACAAAAGATCCAAGGACATTCCTATTGATTCCGATGACGAAGATATACCAATATTCAAGGAAGAAGAAGTACAACACGACAATCCATCTACAATTCAAGAAGAAGAAGGACCAAGTGAGTCTATTCAACCTGTGATCATACCGAACACAAGGAAGAGGCCAAATTGGTTAAAAGCTACTATTGAAGATGTTGAAGGACATGGGGCTACAAAAGGAACATTTAGAGAAAGTAAAAGGCCGAAATGATATTCTGGATATACTGCATATATGACAAAATTGATTGACGCTGAACCATCTACATTTGAAGAAGTTTCTCATGAAGAAGTATGGAAAAAGGCAATGCAGGAAGAATATCAATCGATCATGAAGAATGGGGTTTGGGAAATCGTTCCTAGACCTAGTGACAAATTGTTGTCACCTCCAAATGGATCTACAAGATCAAGCACATTGTTGATGGAAGTATAGACAAATACAAAGCTAGATTTGTTGCAAGGGGTTTCTCTCAAAAGGAAGGCATAGATTATGAAGAAACCTTTGCACCCACTGCAAGGTATACTACCATTAGATCTTTGGTTTCATTGGCTACTACAATGGGATGGAATATCCATCAAATGGATGTGAAGACAACATTTCTGAATGGGACCATCGATGAGGAAGTATACATTGAACAACCCAAAGGCTTTGAAGTAAATAACAAAAATACACGTCTGTAGACTCAATAAGGCCCTATATGGTTTGAAGCAAGCTCCTAGGGAATGGTATGCAAGGATGTATGCATACCTTCTAAGAATTGGGTATAGATAGAGTTATGTTGATCCAAATCTCTACATCAAGGTTATGGATAATGAGCCAATCATTATTCTACTATATGTGGATGATCTATTCATTACAGGTGTGGAGCAAAGGATACAAGAATGCAAGAAGATGTTGGCAACCAAATTTGAGATGAGGTATTTGGGATTGAGGCACTGTTACCTAGGTCTAGAAGATGGCAAAAGCCTAGGGAGATATATTTGGGGTAAGGAAAGTATATGATCAAGTTGCAAAAATTTGGGATGATGGATTCCAAGCCCATGACTACTCCTATGATCATCAATCTCAAGAAGTTGATGAGCTCTGACTCAAGTTTCATAGATCCTACCTCTTATTGTCAGTTGGTGGGTTCTCTGATGTATCTGGTAAATACCAGTCCGAATATTTGCTTTGCTGTGAACATTCTTAGTCATTTTTAGTTGGAGCCTCGTCATGATCACTAGATAGCTGCTAAGCATATATTGAGATATCGTCATGGCACTATACATCGCTGCCTAAAGTACAACAGCAAGGAAGTCAGGCTGATTGGCTTCACAGATTTTGATTGTTGTGGTAGTGAGACCAATGGAAGAAGAAGTACAGGTGGATGCTTTAGTTTAGGATCTGCCATGATCTCATGGATTAGTAGAAAGCAAGATGTTGCTGCTTTGAGTGGTGTTGAAGCAAAGTATGTGGCTGCATGTGAAGTAGGAAAGGAGGCTGTATGGTTGAGGAAGCTTTTGATAGATTAGTTCGAGAATCCTCTGCATCCTACTGTGATAAACTGTGATAATCAATGTTGCATCAAGATGTTTGGAGATCCCGTTTTTTCATGCTAGGACGAAGCATATCAACAATAAGTTCCACTACATTAGGAACTTGGTGCAGGATGGGATCGTGAAGCTATTGTATGTCCCGACAGACAATCAGGTAGATGATATAATAACAAAGTATCTTCCTAATAAGAAGTTCGAATATCTTAGAAGTGTGCTTGGTTAAGTTGATATTGCAGATCTTGTTGATGACGATAAAAGTTTGGAAGAGATTTGTTGAGGCTTTATGTGTAAGACACATTGCCTGGGAGGACATCTAGTCGACACTATGTGTTGATGTCTGAATCCTAAAGTAGGGAGGGTAGCGTTGGTCATGGAGGTCTGACCTTGGATACCTACTTAGATCCCTGGGTTGATGGTTAGCAAAGTAAGCCCGATGGAACCTAGAGAGGCTAAAAGCTTTAGTCCATCTTAGTCCCACCCAGATAGATTGCCTTGGTCAAGAACCTAGTCCATGGCATCGTATGTGCCTAAACTATTGGAGGGCCTTGGATAGATTGCCCTAGTCAGGAATCTAGTCCATGGCATTACGGTGCCTAAACTCTTCATAGTTCATATGTTTTGAGATCTTCCTTGTACTTATATATGTTGTTATGAATACCTCCCTAGTTAAGAGGGAGTGTTGAAAAATGTAACTAGGTTCGGTCTTCATGGATGTATTGGAGTCATTATGTAATGTGCTTGTCAAAAGAATGATTTTTTTTTTTTTTTTTTTTTTTATTATTACAATGACTTATTAAAGCATGGGTTTCATGCGCGGGTCATCTTTTATTAGTCAAAGTCCCCATTGTGGACTCCTAGGATTTATATTGAGTCATTAGAGTCATTGTACATTTTATGATACCCTTCTTCGGCTTTTGAATCATGTAAAAATATTTATTATTGAGTCAAATTAGGTATTTGACATCTCCACACCAAGTCAGACTCAAGGAGATCAAGTCGGCCTCAAATAGGGCAATTTGACCTCACCTCAAGCCCATATATACAAGCAGAACAAATTCATTTGGAGCACTCACTCACTTGCACACAAGTTTTATATCTAGAAGAAAGAGTTGAAAAGTTCAAAGTAGGAAAGGAGGTTAAAATAAGTGCAAGTTTGGAGGAGAAGAAAGAAGAAGACAAGATCGGAATTTTGGGCTATCTCTCTCTCTCTCGTGTTGGCTCCTCTAATACATCGAAGTCCTTCTTGTCAAGTCGAAGTTGCTGCTGCCATTTGCTAGATCGAAGTGTTGATGCTTCAAGGTCAAAGTTCTGGGTTGGAGTTGCTGGAAGAGGAGGCTGACTTGGTGGTTGGAGGAGGTTTGTGTCTAGGTTGGAGAGTCTCAAGAAAACTATTGAAGGAAGAGATTTTGACTGGTCTTTCCCCTAGATAGGGGTTTTTCCTTGGAAAAGTGCCTACATTTTTTTGTCTTGTGTGTTTGTGATCTTCATACACATAATTTGGTAATTGCTTGATGAAAGATAATATAACAAAGAAGTAAAAGAAGCCAACATAATTCAAAAGTAATTATCATTAAAGAGAAATCTAACCCTAACTCTACTAGCATTGATTTCTCAATAGTTTCTTCCCAGTGAGTATTTCTTTAGGAGTTTTGTTATCTAGTGACTTGTGGGGACTTCGATTTTGTATATATACAACTATCTTCGTAGCTTCACCCCACAGAATGGTAAGTCTTGATCATGTAACATTGCTTTTACACTTTCTTCAATGGATCAGTTGTTTCATTCTGCAGCTCCATTTTTTTCCGATTATATGGTACTATCAACTCGCTCTTAATCCCAGACTTCTTACAGAAAGCTATGATTTCCTTTGATGTATATTCTCCTCCATTATCAGATCTTAATATCTTGATTCTTATTTCTGTAAGGTTCTCTACTTCAACTTTGAATTCTTGAAATTTTGTAAATACTTCATGCTTGGATTTCATTAAGTAAACCCAAGTCTTCCTTGAATGATCATCTATAAATGTGACATAATATAGATGACCTCCAAGTGATTGAGGAGTCATTGGACCACAAATATTAGAATGAATAAGGTCCAAGATTTCTTTTCACTGTGAAGCACTGCTTCTAAATGGTCTCTTGGTGTTCTTACCCACTGCACATCCTTTGCATACTCCTTCATGATCTTCTTTTAGTTCGGGGATTCCATCTACTATTGAACTAACAGATGGAAGGATTTTGAAATGGAGATGACCAAATCGTCTATGCCAAAGCTCACATGGGCTGATTTCAATGTGAACTAGGGCTTGAGCAAGAGGAAATATCAACCTGTAAAGTCTTCCTTCACGAATGCCAATCACTCTAGCATTTTCTATGCTGGAGTTTTTACTCCATACTACAACTTTTCCATCAATGAAAGCCACGCTATCACCTTTATCTTCTAGACTTGAAATGGAAAGTAAATTCTTGTGCAAACTTGGAACAAATAGAATGTTGTTGAGATGACTATTGCCTCCATTTCCCAGTTCTATCTAGGTTGATCCAATTCCTCTCACGAGGTAGCTCTTATTATCTAAGTTCTACGAATTAAGAAGATTTTCCTTTTGACAATGTCTTTATTTGCTTGTGATGACTAGTCATGTGCCTTGATGCACCACTATCGATCACCCAAATGTTCTCATTTTGAGATGTGCCAGTGAGTATCGAGAAGAGTCCTTCATCCTTTGTCTTGGTCACTTCCTTCTTTGGAGTAAATAGAAGATTCCATGCTTCCTTGATACCTCTCTTGAGATGGCTTGCTACCTTTGAACATTTTCTGATAAACTCCTTTAATGTAATAGAGATCTTCATGATGCCCTTAGCCAACCTTAGCTCTAATACCATGTTGAGAAATCTAAAGGGCAATGATTAGAGTGATCTCTCTTTCTTTGAT
Source organism: Pinus tabuliformis (assembly GCA_031772625.1). Classification (NCBI taxonomy): domain Eukaryota; kingdom Viridiplantae; phylum Streptophyta; class Pinopsida; order Pinales; family Pinaceae; genus Pinus; species Pinus tabuliformis. Next base: position 484,648,960 of record CM062804.1, read on the forward strand.
AACTGCTTGTGATGTCTTTTTACTTATTATGTTTGTATATCATCAAACAACTACCAAAAACAAGAAGAACAAGAACACAGAATATACGCCGCAGGCCAAGGCCAAAACCTCTCCACTTGAGAGGAAAACCCGCAAATCTCTTCTTTCTTATAGATTTTTTCAATTGACGAATTCCAAGACCTTTAGACCAAGACCAATACCCTCCAAGTCCAAGTCCAACCTTTCCAGATGATGTGCTCTCCTTGTCAAAGTCAAACCCATTCATATCTCTCCCAATAGCACAACTTTGACCTCCAGTTGTAGAATTTCGACCTCCACTGTAGACCTGAAATTTTCGACGCTCTTGCAATTGCTGCTCCAACACGTGTGAGCTTCTTTTAACCTCCCAAGATTTCTTTAGACCTTCGCTTGGATTTCTCTCACTTCTTGGGCTTGAGGATGGCTTCTTGTTACCTTCGCTTGACCTTCTTGCCTTCTCTTCTTTGGGATCGAACTTGTAGAGGAAAAGCCTAGATCTGCTGTAGAAACCCTAGCCTTCGTTTGCATGTGTGAAAGAGAAATAGCCCAAAACAAGTCTTCTTTGTCCTCTTCCTTCTTCACTGCCTTCTTTCTCTTCTTCCTTCTCTTGAATGAGTGATAGATGAATGTGCTCCAAGGAGGTTGAGTTTCCTTCCTTATATAGGCTTCTCAAAGGTGGACATGGCTCCTCGAATTAGGCCGACTTGCTAGGGGCTAGGTTGACATGATCTTGGAGGGTATTTTGAAACTTTTAAGGACAAAAATAAGTCTTTTTACGAGTTACAATATGCCTGAAGGGGTCTTCAACTTATGACAATGACTCTTTTGACTTCATGACGTAGGAAAGAGCCTAGAAGCACTCAATATGTGCTTGAGCTATAAACTAAAAGGCCTTGAACATTAAACTGATGCAGGAGAATAAGGCTTGGACACAAATTCGAGGAATTATTTCAAAAATACAAAAAAATATTACGAGCAAAGGAGTGGGATCCTTTAGCCATCAGTTTCCATGTTTTCCCAGTTAAGCATAGAGCTAGAATAAAGGATTTGATCATGATGTAATAAATTTTATTTAGTTAGTTGTAGTGGAGATTTTCGAGGAGAATGTCTCATAGGATAGATAGGGTCAATGAATTGTAGCCTTTGAATTAGGATCTGGTTGTTAGGATGAACCAATACTTATGTAATTTTCACACTATTGTAAGAGGATTTTGACTGCTGAAGAAATTTGGTTTTCCTGGAGCTAATCCAGTGAATTGGAAAATTTAGTCTCTGTGTATGTGAATGAGAAATTCCCTATAGAATCCCGAAGGATAATCTCCTTCGAAACCTCTGTGTTTATTGTGAAATTCGAAGTTTATTTGGTGTTCTGTGAGATTGAATGAAATTGTGTTGACTGTGTCAAATTTTGTGTTTCTTTTAACTGTGGTTCTCGTGAGTTCTGAGTGTGTTGAGCAGGGATTGTGAATTTTCGAAAACCTTAGCACTGTGTAGGTTGTGAATTTCGGAAGTCTCTCGCCGGTATGGAAACCTAGAGAGAATCCTAGTGGCCCTCGGTCTCGAAGCTCTAAGCTTCGTTTTCATCTGTCGGCTCGTGGAGCGGATGGTCGAGATCAACGGAGGAAGACCAAGGATGCAGTGGCGTGAAGATTGATTTTGGACCGTTAGATCTCAATTGAGATAGATCTATGGTGTTTGGGCGAGGAAGTTACTCGACAGTTAACGAGTAGAAGCGGGTTGGAGAAATCCACAAGTGGATTTCGGGCGGAGGAAAGGCCGTAAACGGTAATTCCCCGTTGGCTTCGATTCCACACACAGTGACACGTAACAGCGAGGTGAGAGAGGGAAATTGCTCTTCGGGCGGATTTGGAGTGCGCAAGTTAACTGACCGAAATACGTGTGAGCCGTTAGATCTGGTGGAGCGAGATCGATGGTTGATAGACGAGGAGCAAGTTTCGAAGTCGGGAAGTGATGTGACCGTTGGATCTTGAATAGATCAATGGTGGAGAAGTGTCGACGAATATTTAGAAGGGTGGATTTCAAACTTTATTGAACTGTGGTTTGTGTTACCGTTGGGTCCAGATTAGTGGAAGTTTAGCAGAACTCTGCGACTTTTGGAGGGGTCTACTAGCTTAGAGGAAGCTCAAAAAAGTTGTCAGTGGATGACAGAGAGCCCATTGGACCAACAATTACACTTGCAAACAGAGGTAGAAGACATAGTCTCACAGTTTGGGAGATTAACACTCCTACCTGCACCCAGACCGCCACCATTAGTGGTATCAGAGCAACCTGTTGACACTGAATTGAATCTCAGAAGCAAGAGAAGGAAATCCAATATGGCTTTTAGAGTTGGAAGAGGACGAGGATGTGGTAGAAGAGGAAGACTAGTTGCAAATGCTGAGGTGATGGAAGCTATGCAACAGATGCAAGCTAGATTAGAAGCATTAACAACAGGGAGAAATATAGATGATGGAGATGTTAGTGAGCCTGAGGTTGAAACTGAAGAAGAGGAGGAAACTATGGCAGTTACTCCTGAGATGAGATTCTTCGAATCAGTGTTGAGATCCATAGCTAGGGCAAAAACTGAGGTTTCAATATATGCAGGAGGATTAAATCCAGAAGAATTGATAGACTGGATTAATGACATGGAGAAATTCTTTGATTATGAAGAAACAGGAGATGAGAAGAAAGTAAAGTTTGTTGTCACCAAGCTAAAAGGACATGCACACTTTGGTGGGATGTAGTGCAGGCAGAAAGAAAGAGTCCTAGCAAACAACCAATCAGAAATTGGAATATGATGGTAGCAAAGCTAAGAGGTAAGTTTTTACCATGTAATTATCAGCAAACCTTGTTCAGACAGATGCAGAATCTTAGACAGAGGTTTGAGACAGTGAGAGAATATACCAGTGTTGCACACATCGCGATCGGGATTTAATCGGCGCCGGGAAAAAAGCGGAAAAAATCGTTAAAATCGGGAAAAAATCGGAAAAAAACGGGAAAAAATCGTTTGGCACAAAAATATTCATTTTTTTTCATTTTTTTTCAATTTTTTTAATATCTAAACCATCTACAACATAAAATAAATACATTGACACATAAATATGATAAAAAAACTAATATATAAGATGTTTAATATCATTTCTAGCGCTAAAATCACACATAACATTGAATCATGTCCTGAATAGTAAGTCCTGAGTCCCAAGTCCAACTCAGCCTCAAAATATCAACAAAAAATATGATAATGTATCTCATCATGTCATAATGTCATATACAATAAAATGAAAGTCTAATCCTATTGATTTCCTCTGCCCCTCTTGCGAGAAAATGGCACAACTTTCTCTTTCCCTCTAGATGTAGAAGCTGGTGCCTGTGCTGGTGGAAATGGCAGTGGAGTCTGACGTGCTCTAGAAGCTGAAGAACTAGAAGTAGGAGCTATAGGAGGTAGACCACGTCCTCTACTGGTGGCAGGGGTAGGCTGGGCGGATGGTGTCACCTCGAAACATTACAATCTCCCAATCCTAAAATCCTGAAAAACTGATAAGTCTGCTGGATCTTAAATGAAATCTAAAATTCTACTTTCTCCATATGAAATCCAATGAGGCTGGAACCACTCTCAAACATCCTGAGTCATTTCATGGTAATGTTAAAAATTTAAGTAAAAGGATGAAAATGAAGATTAAGGAGAATGTCACTTTTACTTTAAGAATTTAACATTACCATGAATAGCATATCCATACTAGGGCATAGACTTGATCATTAAGTTGCCCCACTCAAAAATTATTTGTTTCTTTCAAAAAAATTGCATGAAAAAACCCAAAAAAAGTTATAAAACTATGCTGTCCCAAGCCCCCACGATTTTTTTCTTCAAAATCGCGATTTTTTCGATAAAAATCGGTATAAAAAAAAGTGGCGATTTTTACGAATAAAAATCGCGATTTGATCGGGCAGAGGAAAAAATCGCAATTTTCCGATAAAATCGCGATTTTATCGCGATTTTAACAACACTGGAATATACAGAGGAATTCTGTAAGGTAAGTATAAGAGCTGGACAAACTCAATATACAGATGAGAAGGTGGCTAGATATGTGAATGGTCTTAGGATGGACATTCAAGATGAGATAAGTATACTGTCTCCTAAAACAGTAGAAGAAGCTTATCAGATGGTACTGAAAGTAGAAGAAAAACTCATGAGGAAGCAGTCTGCTAGAGGAAGTGGTACTTTCCGAGAAAAAGGAAGTCAAGGTGGTAGACAAAGATCTACAACACCTAGAGATGGAGCTAGCAGCAGCTCAAACCAGCATGCAACCACAGGAGGTGATGCAGGTGGCAGAGGGAGTTTTTCTAGAGGAAGAGGAGGCAGAGGAAGAGGAAGAGAATTTAGATGTTACAAGTGTAACAAGCTAGGACACAGAGCTTTTGAGTGCCCAGAGAATGCAGGAACAAGTCAGAGGAATGCAATTGTTTCCCAAGTTGAGGAAGAAGCAGCAGCAGTGACAGAGGAAGAAAATGTACCAGAGAGAGGAGAACCTTTGGTAGTCTATAAAGTTTTGCTCAAGCCAGCAAAGGAGATAGTTGAACCATCACAACGGAAGACTTTGTTCAGAACAGTGTGTAAGGTTCGAGGGAAATGCTGTCAGATGATCATTGATAGTGGCAACACTGATAATTTGGTCTCTACAAAAGTGGTAGAGAAATTGAAGTTGAAGACAATGTGACATCCAACACCTTACAAGGTGTCATGGTTACAAAAGGGACATCAGTTGTTGGTGAATGAACAGTGTGAAGTGGAGTTGCAGTTGGGCAACTATAAGGATAAAATTGTATGTGATGTGATGCCTATGGATGTGTGTCACATATTGTTTGGGAGACCTTGGAAATATGACAGAGGAGCTATGCATGATGGGAAAGGAAACACCTACAAGTTTGGTAAAAATGGTGTTAATCATACATTGGTGCCTATGAAAGAAGAGGATGCATCAGGAAAGAAGATTGATCCAAAAACTCTATTACTAGGAGGAAAGGAATACTTACAACAGATGGAAGGAAATGAGGTAAATTTTGTTGTAATTTGCAAGCCCAAGGTAATAATGACTTCTAGTAAAGTTTCTGATTTACCCATTGAAATTCAAGAAATGTTGGACAACTATTGTGATATCATTGTTGATGATTTGCCTAATGAGTTACCACCCATCAGAAGGATTAACCATCATATAGATTTGATTCCAGGAGCAAATCTAACAAACAAAGCAGTGTACAGAACAACTCCCATAGAAAATGAAGAGGTTAGAAAGTAGGTTCAGGAACTGTTTGACAAAAGACTGATCAGAGAAAGTTTGAGTCCTTGTGCAGTACCAACAATGTTGAGTCCAAAGAAAGATGGAGGCTAGAGAATGTGCACTGATTCAAGAGCCATCAATAAAATCACAATCAGATATAGATTTCCTTTACCTAGAATTGAAGATTTGATGGATTTTTTGAGTGGAGCAAAGTATTTTACAAAATTAGATCTTAAGAGTGGGTATCATCAGATAAGGATAAGAGAAGGGGATGAGTGGAAAACTGGTTTTGAAGACAAATGAAGGATTGTATGAATGGAGAGTAATGCCCTTTGGGTTGTCAAATGTACCAAGTATGTTTATGAGACTCATGAATGAAGTTCTTAAAGAGTTTATTGGTAAATATGTAATAGTATATTTGGATGATATATTAGTTTACAGCAGGTCTAAGGAGGAGCACGTGAGACATTATCTTATGATAAAAAGTTTTATGCAGTTGTGCGGTCATTGAAGAAGTGGAAACATTATCTAATGTCAAAAGAGTTCATACTTTATTCAGATAACCATGCATTGCAGTATATTATGCAACAACCAAAGCTTAACCAGAAACATGCCAAATTTGTAGAGTATTTTCAGGGCTTCAATTTTGTCTTAAAGTATATAAATGGCCAATCAAACAAAGTTGTAGATGCTTTAAGTAGGAGAAATACATTATTTCAAGAGAGTCAAATTCAAGTGTTGGGTTTTGATTTTCTTAAAGAATTGTATGAGACAGATTTAGATTTTAAAGAGGCATTTGAAGCTTGTAAGAATCCTGTTTTGATGGATAGGAATAAATGGTTGGATTAATTCTTACAAAATGGATTGATGTTTAAGAGAAATCAGCTATGCATACCAAATTGTTCTATGAGGGAGAATTTAATCAAAGAGAAACATAGTGGTGGACTTGCAGGACATTTTGATATAGGTAAGACTTATGAGTAGTTAAACAGATTTTATTTCTGGCCGAAAATGAGATCTAAAGTGGAAAAGTATGTGAAAACTTGTAAAGTTTGTCAAGATGCAAAGGGAAGAAGCCAAAACACAGGTTTGTATGTTCCATTACCAATTCCAGATAGGCTTTGGGATATGGTAAGTATGGATTTTGTTTTGGGCTTACCAAAGACTCAAAGAGGAAATGATTCAATTTTTGTTGTAGTGGACAGATTTTAAAAAATGACACATTTTATTCCATGTTATAAAACTAGTGATGCTACTCACATTACTAATTTGTTTTTCAAGGAGATTGTAAGATTGCATGGGTTGCCTAAGAGTATTGTCTTAGACAGGGATTCCAAATTTATTGGACATTTTTGGAGGACACTATGGAAGAAGCTGGAATTAAACTGAGTTTCAGTTCTGCCTATCATCCATAGACCGACGGATAGACTGAAGTTGTGAACAGAAGTTTGGGTAATCTTTTAAGCAGTCTTACTAGAGAAAATCCAAAGGAGTGGGATCAAGTATTGGCACAGGATGAATTTGCATATAATGACTCACCTAACAGGAGTACAGGGCAGAGTCTGTTCCATATAGTTTATGGAATGCATCCAAGAGGAGTGTTTGAGTTAAGAAACTTGGGAAAAGATGAGATGAGAAGTGAAGAGGGAGAAGATTTTGCTTCAGAAATACAAGCAATACATGAACAAGTGAAACAACAGCTACAGGATAACAACATCAAGTAGAAAAATAGAGGAAACATGAGAAGAAGAGAAGTGAACTTTGAAGTTGGAGATTTGGTTTTAGCACACCTAAAGAAGGAAAGATTTCCAAAGAGGGAGTATAACAAATTGAAGTTCAAGAAAATTGGACTATGCAAAGTATTGAGGAAATTTCTGCAAATGGATATGAAATTGAATTACCCCCTGATGTTGGAATATCTCCAATTTTCAAAGTTGTTGATTTGTACAAGTATGAAGGTGAAATTGCAGATGATACATAAGAATACCAAGAGACACTGGAAATTGACTGGTTAAAACAGTTACCTACAACAAAGGAATTGTAGCCAGAAAGGATTTTGGACAAGAAAATGTTCAAAAAAACCAAAGGACAGGAGTACTTTCAGTATTTGGTCGAATGGAAGGATCAGCCAATTGCTGAAGCTACTTGGGTAACATAAAACATGCTACAGAAATTAGGCAATTCTGTAGAAGAGCTCATGGATAGGAGCCCATGAAGAATTTTGTCCTCAGGAGTCTGATGCATGAGCATAAGGCTTGAAGACAAATTTGAGGAATTATTCCAAAAATACAAAAAAATATTACAGGCAAAGGAGTGGGATCCTTTAGCCATCAATTTCCATGTTTTCCTAGTTAAGCATAGAGCTAGAATATAGGATTTGATCATGATGTAATAAATTTTAGTTAGTTAGTTGTAGTGGAGATTCTCGAGGAGAATGTCTCGCAGGACAAATACGGTCAATGAATTTTAGCCTTTCAATTATGATCTGGTTGTTAGGATGAACCAATACTTATGTAATTTTCACATTATTGTAAGAGGATTTTGACTGTTGAAGAAATTTGGTTTTCCTGGAGCGAATCTAGTGAATTGGGAAATTTAGTCTCTGTGTATGTGAATGAGAAATTCCCTGTCAAATCCCGAAGGATAATCTCCTTCGAAACCTCTGTGTTTGTTGTGAAATTCGAAGTTTATTTGGTGTTCTGTGAGATTGAATGAAATTGTGTCGACTGTGTCAAATTCTGTGTTTTTTTTAACTGTGGTTCTCGTGAGTTCTGAGTGTGTTGAGTGGGAATTGTTAATTTCTGAAAACCTTGGCACTGTGTGGGTTGTGAATTTTGGAAGTCTCTTGCCGGTGTGGAAACCTAGAGAGAATCCTAGTGGCCCTCGATCTCGAAGCTCTAAGCTTCATTTTCATCTGTCGGCTCGTGGAGCGGATGGTCGAGATCAACGGAGGAAGACCAAGGACGCAGTGGCGTGAAGATTGATTTTGGACTGTTAGATCTCGGTTGAGATAGATCTATGGTGTTTGGGCGAGGAAGTTACTCGATAGTTAACGAGTAGAAGTGGGTTGGAGAAACCCACAAGTGGATTTTGGGCGGAGGAAAGGCCGTAAACGGTAATTCCTTGTTGGCTCCGATTCCACACACAGTGACATGTAACAGCGAGGTGAGAGAGGGAAACTACTCTTCGGGTGGATTTGGAGTGTGCAAGTTAACCAGCTGAAATACGTGTGAACCATTAGATCTGTTGGAGTGGGATCGACGGTTGACAGACGAGGAGCAAGTTTCGAAGTCGGGAACTGATGTGACCGTTGGATCTTGAATAGATCAACGATGGAGAAGTGTCGACAAATCTTTAGAAGGGCAGATTTCAAACTTTATTGAACCGTGGTTTGTGTTACTGTCGAGTCCGTTTTAGTGGAAGTTTAGCAGAACTTTGCGACTTTTGGAGTGGTTTGCTAGCTTAGAGGAAGCTCAAAAAAGTTGTCAGTGGATGACAGAGAGCCCATTGGACCAACAATTACACTTGTAAACAGAGGTAGAAGACATAGTCTCACAGTTTGGGAGATTAACACTCCTACCTGCACCCAGACCACCACCATTAGACCCATGCAAAAATAATAATAATAATTTTCTTTCATTTTACAATTTACAAGAATCAAAAGTACATTTCATATTTATGAAGACTGAAGCTAGTTACACATTTTTCAACAAAGGAGGTATTCACTGCTATATCATTCACGTCATGCTCTCATCCCCTGGAGCCCTAATTAGTGATAAAAGAAAAATCGAGAAAAGACAAAAGGCATATGAAGAAGGATGGAAAAACAAAGGTTGGGGTAACTCATGCACTACGATTGCTCCGTCCTACGTCTATAGTCCCAAGTGTGGGCTTCCCCCTTCTTCACTACCCTTGTACTATGGCATGTGGCTTGGACCCTTCCCCTGATGCCCCACCTCGTTCCATCATTATATCACTTAACACCTGCCACTTGGTGGATGTACCATGGAGATTTTACTCGCTTAGAGGTTGTAACCACCTAATAGGTTCCTTGATTAACTTCTTTCTTGAACTCGGAGACACCTGTACACTATAAAGCCCATTATGGAAGGGCATGCCACTATGAAGTGTCCACTTGGTTCCATGATTTGTAAGCTCATTTACTCAATTGCACCAATGAATTGTTATACTGGAAGGTGAGGAGATGCATTGGATCTTATACAGGATTGTAGGTGGGTCTTCATCTTGGGGTTTGGTCTCCCTATACAGGGTACAAACCCTTTAAATGGTCTTATTGGAATTCATAGTGTGTGCGTTTAGAGCCATGTGCCTCCATTATAGTAGAGAGAAGATAGCAATGCCATGGGATCCTTTAGTACCGTTCATTGCCCGCTCATACTCCACTTGTTTGATGATGATGATGCACCTAGAGCACCTTGCCCAGCCAGTGCACACTTGCCCACACACTTGGTAGTTGATCTAGGGCTCAGATGGTGTTTTGTCTCAACATGGAAGACAAAGGGAGGGACTGCATTATTGTTCCAACCCTTGCAGATTGGATGCATACTTGTTCGATTCAGTTGGAGATCCATGAGGATGTTTTTCTGCCCCCACACCACTTGGGAGCACTTTTGATCATTTGTTTGGAAATCAAGGGGCCATCCCCTCCATCGCTATTTTGGATCCCTCCCACTCATTTTTCCACATAAAGGACTTCACTAGGCCTTTCAATGGCCCTCCTAGCTATTGTATTACCATTTCAGCCTTCTTGAGAGGCTTATTTTCCATATTATGGAGCTATTTGGTGAGTTTGTCACCAATTAGGGTGTTATTTTTGTTAAACACACATGGACAGCACAAAAGATATGAAAGATAAATCAGTGAATACGATTTTTATTAACAGGAGATGTACATTTATAATACAATGTTGTGACTCTTGGGTTTCAGATCCCAAGGTCTCTTGGACTGCTTAGTCTTTTCGGCTTCCACACTAACCCTTTAGGATTAAGTGTCCAACATTCCCCCCCTTAATCCGAAGGGTTATGTATGAGTCCAAGAAGAGAGCTGTAATACAAAATGTGCAAAAATGCATGGCAGCACTAGGCTGAATGTGCTCTATGAAATGTTGGTATAAAGGGCGGTGGTTTAAGGATGACCACCAACACTGGAACACTTAGTGTAGCTCTCGGAACTCTTCCAAAACTGGCAAGAAACTGAAGTTTTCTGCTAGAGGATGTGTTCTCAATCTGTGATGGTTTAAGGATGACCAACAACTCTGGAATGCTTAATGCAATTCCTGGAACTCTTCCAAAACTGGCAAGAAGCTGGAGTCTTCTGCTAGAGGAAGTGTTCTCAATTGTGTTCCTGGAACTCTTCCAAAACTGGCAAGAAGCTGAAGTCTTCTGCTAGAGGAAGTGTCCCAGATTGCCCACTGAAGGCATGTTCAGGCATCTTTGTCTCTGGCTACAACTCTGAAACTGGTGTGGCAGGTTGTGGCTCAGGCTCGCTTGATGTGGCTTTGAAGCTTGTAGATGACCATCATTTCCCCCCCTGTCAGATACAAGGTGAGAAGATGGAGAAAACTCAACTGCAAGACTGTTCAATATTCTAGAACAAGTTCTGACATGTGTTTGGAATATCTTCTTGGCTGTTGATGCCCATTGCCAAGAAGCGATCCATCCAAGATGAATCTTTGTTCTTGCAGGATGTTTATTTCTGAAGCATCTGTGTGAAGAATGACTGGTTTTATGACAGTGCTTACATGGATGAAGATCAAAACAGTGATCTTTCAAATGGCCAACTCGATCACAGTGTTGGCATTTCTCAATCTGTTGTTGTTGTTGTTGGTGGAAGAGGGGCAGAATCTGGAACAGCTGGAGCTGAACTGTCATGAGAAGCAGGTGAACTGTCATCAATGAATCCAGCACTCTGAAACTGAATGGGCTTTGCATAGTCTGGAATATGAAAGGACAAGTCCTTGTCATATCCAAGACCAGTTCTGTGCTTGTTGTGGACAAGCTGTTCCCAAGGTCTGATGATGGGCTTGGGAAATGCAAACTGAGTTTCTGCATCTGCATGTACAACTGCTGCTTTATTGGGTACTGAATCTGAATGAACTTGAACATTATTGACTTGCTGTTTATGGGAGTCCGCTTCATTGTTCTGAATAGAAACAGGTTCAGAATGATGACTCCACTGTCGTAATTCTTCCTGTTGTAGCTTTGTTTCCAGCTGCAAAAACTCAATATTTTCTTGTACATTTTTCAAACAGATTTGAATGTTTGCGACAATGGCTTTCTCAATCATAATTGTATTGTCCGTGGTAGAATGTATTAGAGTGTTCAGTAATTCTAATACAACACCCATTCTATCCATTTCACAATAATATCACTGCAAAAAAATTGATTGGTGTACCACTTTGTCTTCAAAAAATCTTAAGTATGTAGCTTCTCAATATACTTCCATATACAATGCAATTTCATACCATATGATATATATATATTTTCATGAACATATTCTGGCATGCTTGCCGTTTTCTTTAAGCTGAAGGATATTTCTCTTTGGCAGTTGGATTAATATGAAAGAATACATTCACATGGAGAATGCACCGGAAAATCCCATTTGTAAAAGTTTTCTACAATGGGGAAGCCACAAGCGGATGAGATGCGTGAAGATTCACGGAAAGGCCTAGGCGGAAAAAGAGCCCGGGGGGTTGATCAAGAAATCTGCGATTCGGGTCGACAGACGCGTTGTTAGAGCTGAAAAAGAAGGTCTGCTTGCCTCCATAGACCGTAATCAAGTTAAGTCCGTCCTCAGTACCATTGATACAACTGTAGTGCCAAGCACCAACGTACCGTCCTCATTTTCCCCAGAGAAGAGTGACAGATTGCATCATCATCCCATGGTTAATGTCATTACCACAAGGAGTAATAACACCGACGACACAAACAAGACTTCAGCCGATGCAAGACAAGACCTCAAAGCCTGAGGCTATCGTGTGGCCTAAATTCCTTCTCACCCTGTCTCGCAATGAGAAAGAGGAAGATTTCCACAGAATGAAGGGCATGAAATTACCACTGAGGCCTAAAAAGCGCGCCAAGCTTATTCAGAGGGCCATCCATTCTGTTACCCCTGGTGGTTGGCTTTGTGACATTTCTCAAGAACGGTACGAGGTCAGAGAAAAGAAGTGCATGAAAAAGAGACCGAGGGGTTTAAAGGGCATGCGGAGTGCAGATAGTGACTCTGGATAAGCAGGCAATTGCTACACAACTGTACTTGTGAAGAGCTGTTAGTTTGCTGAGTGTATCATAAGTAGTATTCAATCACAACACTAATTTGTCTGCTGTCCTTTGCTTTCTACCATTGAATTTGTTCTGCATGAGGATTAATTTAAAGCCAACGTCAGTGATTACTCAGGAGTATCTTTATCTACTACAGGTAGAAGCACTCTAATGATAAACCCAGATCTCCCCGTTGCTCAAAAGCTTCGTTCCTGGTATGACACAGACGGAAAGGGCTCATCGATGGCGCCTGTTGCCTTCACACTTCTTAGCGGGACTCCAAGGGCTGGTTCCAGATCCTTGTATTCTTAGCGTGCATTTCTTTCCCAAATCATTGAGCCTTCTGTAGGTGAAGGAAAGCCAGCCTACTTCAATATCAGAGTATATATCAGCTTTATTAAGCCTGATCAACCAATGTGGTACCGTGCTTGCAAGACTTGCAATCAACCAATTTGAAACTGCTTGGATCTCAAGCCCGTAGGGAGCAGCGACACTAGATTCATGTAAACATCTCTGATGCACGCTAGTCAACAAACTGGTCAGGCAAAATGATACCTTGTCCAACAAAAATAAAGAGGAGTTTCGTTCCCCTTGTTCACAACAGAACTCGTGAAAAAATCCAGGGATTTTCGTGCTCTATTTCATTCTCAGGAAAATCGATCTATCTTCTTGATGGTCTCCATACAAATTGTAGAACAATTCAACACTGAAATTAGAACCTGGAATGACAGGAGCGAAATGACAATCCTTGCTGGTATGAAACCCTAAATCTGAAGACAAGAATCGGCCTCAAACTGAAGGATCGAATTCCAGGAATCGCAGAGAATAGAAAGGCATTCCAAGGCAGCGCAAATAAATCCGGATTTTAATCAACGCAAGCTTCAATGCACTCATAAGACTTAACGCACAAAGAATTCAACCAAGGGATAAACCATCGTACGAATTCGATTGTCCCAAGTCGGCTTCACCAGTGTACATTCAACGTTCAAATATATCTGCGTCCAGGTGAAAAGAAAGCAGTCCTTCAACAGCACAACGACAATGACTTAGATCCTAAAATTTCTCTGGAGCTCGAAGGTGAATCCATAGGGCGCTTCTCGATTCCTGAAGCAATTGCAGAAAGACCAGCTGAGGAAATCCCGGAAAATCCTCGAATTTCAGAGAATAAAAGTACATCGCAGGTGGTGCAGCGCTTTTAAATGGAGCGAGAGCGTTATGCAGATGCGTTATGGACAGAGGGGGTGAGCGTTATGCAGATGCGTTTGGAAATGATGCGTTATTCAACGTAGCATATGCGTTATGACAGATGCGTAACATATGCGTTATGACAGAATCGTAACATATGATACCATTTAACGCAACATTGTGGACTAACAGATATGCAGTGGTATAGCATTTGAACGCACTGTGGTCCCCACAAATTTCTGACTATTTCATAATTGCATGCACGCTAACATATTTGATAAACAACAGAGTGGTAGGTGAAGAATCGCAGGGACTGTCACGCACCTCCTAATATAGCAGTACTGACAATTATATGAATGTATAGGACTGGCATGTAAGAGAGGCCACGGAAAACAAGTGGCTCATATTTGAGCAGGGCAGGAGATTGCCCGCTCTGATACCATGTTAAACACACATGGACAGCACAAAAGATATGAAAGATAAATCAGTGAGTACGATTTTTATTAACAGGAGATGTACATTTATAATACAATGTTGTGACTCTTGGGTTTCAGATCCCAAGGTCTCTTGGACTGCTTAGTATTTTCGGCTTCCACACTAACCCTTTAGGATTAGGTGTCCAACAATTTTGCACATTGGAGTCATGCTTAGGGGTTTGTTAGGAAAATTTGACCCATTCGAATTGTTAGAGGCTCATATAAATACAAGTGAGTCCTCATTCATAACTCATCATCTCTTGGGATCTTTGCTAGCTCTTCTTGAGAATTTCAACTTGCACTTTGTGGAGTGATTTGGATGGAATAAATTCATTTTGACATTTGGAAGTCTTCGCTATCTTTTCTTGGAGCTTCTTGTTGCAATGCTGTGGATGGATATATTCTTCATTGTCTTGTAAGTTCATTTTTAACACCATATTTCTAAAATAATGATTGTCTAATGCATGAAATTCTTTCTTATGGTTATTATTAGGCCCTAATTCATGGGAAATTGATTTAGGCCTTGATACTATTGGAAAATTTGGCATGTCTTACTCATAAAGATAATGAATGAATGAATGTTTCTAGGGGATTATTTGTATCCTTGAAAATCCATAATATTTGCCATCGATGTATAAATGCCTAAAGTTGTCATGTAGTTGAGGCCTTAGATAGCGAAGCTGCTTCTTTAGACCTTCTTGAAGATCGAAGGTCACAAATCTGATTATTTTGACACCAAGCCTCCCAATAGCTAGGCACTGGTCTTAAATCCTAGTGTGGTCACACTCAAGCCATTTTCTCACCTTTTTCCTCTCTGTTCTAACCCTAGACGACCTAGCTGGGGCATCAAACGATTTCCTTTAGAAGCATCCATTTGCGCTGGTGTCTCCTCTTCCTGCCCTCCAATTTTGAAGACAATCCCACAGTTGGTTTTAGAGAAACATCGAGCCCTAGTCTTGAAACCGTTTTGGTCTAGGTCTCCTTAGGTTAGTGACATTCCAAAGGGTCCATTGTGCTCGAAAACTCAAAGGGAGTTAATCTCTCTTGACACCTTCCTCTCATCCTTGCTTGACCTAGTCCTATTGTTGATGATCATCATAAAACCTTGGCCTTGCTTGGATCTTCTAGGTCTCTCTTTTGGTCCCAAACTTTTATATGCTTGTTACCTCACAAGACCTTAAGAGAGGTCCTTCTATTCCCTAAAGAGCCTTGGGTCTAGGACATCCTTTATTAAGAAATTCCTCTAAGGCCTAGATCTAGCCTCTCTTGAGCCTTTTCGTAGAGAGCCCTTTACCTTGCTTCTAAAGCAGGCAAGTCTATTATTTGAGTCTCTCTTGTGAATGGGCCTTAGGAATCACTCTATTTGTTATCATTGACTTATCCTTCCTAGTGATTTCCTTTATATCGGGACTCTTCCTATTAATGAAATTCCGTAAAGAGAAGGGGACATGGATTGAGGTGATAGTGGGTCCTTGTCCCATTGGTCTAGTAGTTTCCCCTTTGGAACCCCTCCTAGGACCCCTACTAGATTGAGCGGTAACATTTTTGGTGTTTTTGTCGTGGACACGAAATGTGTGTCTTGTTTCCCATACGACATCATTGTATATCATTCTTGGCGACTGCATCAGAGGAAGGGAGTCCTGGTTCTTCATTGAACTTTAAGGTCAATGCTTGTTGGGTGGAACAAGCATTTCTCTAGGCATCTCTAAATTCACCTTGGTGACTCCTACGTAATTTTCACGTATATCTCAATATGATGTCTTTCTTTGGTGCTTTTCCCGCTTTGGACATCACTAGCGTCCTTGGGCACCCTAATCATGTCACAGGGAGGATGGAATGTGGTGTGCCCATGTTTGATGGTGATCCACTCTCTGCAATTGATCATGTAGAAAGATTTTTTGCGCATACTTCAAAGATGAAAGTGTTCCACCAGGATGTCCTTATATTGTTGTTCATGAGATCCCTCCCTGTTCATAATTCATGGTTGCATAATCACGAACCTAGGAGCATCTCATCTATGGAGGAATTCTTAGATGGTTTTTTAAGACATTTTCAAGTATACCCTGCACTAAACATTCAAGAGGAAGCCTTCATTAAGCATCATGATGACCTTGGTAATCTAGATGATGAGCAGGGAGGAGGGTCCTCCCTGGGTCCACATGACGAAAAAGGTGATGAAGATGATTTTGAAAACATGTGTGATAGGGAGGATGAGTCTATGGAAAGTGAAGTTGAGGTTAGCCCTACCTTTTTCGAGGATACTATTTCTGATAACCCACTTTTTGAAGACCTTGGAGAAGGTGATCTTGTAACCTCTTCAAACATTGATATCAATGATTACTTTCATATTGAAGAAGGGAAATGGGAAGTTTATGGGAATCATTTTGATAAGGGCCCTATCTATGACACCTATGAAGATGATATCAATAAGCCCTTGTGTTAGAAAATCAGAAAGGCATAAAATTTTTCTTATACTATATAATTACTTGTGATGTTCTTGATTTGTTATTACGATTCTTTATATCTTCTTTCTTTTAGTTCATCAAGCAATTACCAAAGAAATAGCACATAAAACAATGGACACAAGATGTAGGCACTATGCCAGGGCAAAACCCCCCTTGAAAGGAAAACCCAGTCAAAATTATCTTCCTTTCAATAGTGTTCTTTGAGACTCTTCACCCTAGACAAAGACCAAACCTTCCCTCCACACCAAGTTAGCCTCCGAGATCTTCGACCTCTCTTCCAACAACTTCAACTATGTAGCAGCGTCCAACATCAACAAAACTTGGAAGACTATGATCTCCCAATCTAGGACACGAAACAAAGAGAGGGAGCCACCAAAATTCCATTTTTCTTCTTCTCCTTAGACTCCACCAAACTCGCACTTCCTTTGGCTTCCCGGCTTCGTACTTCGCCCGTCCTTCGGCTTTAAGAGATATCGAACTTCTTGTGAGAGAATGTTCTCGAAATGAATTCGACTTGCCTGTATTTATAGGTTCCATGTGAGGTTGAATTAGTGTCCTTAGGCCGACTTCATCTTTTCTAGCCCTACTTGATGTGGAGGAAACATAAATTACATTTGACTCAATACTTAACCTTTTTACATGATTCAAAAGCCCAAGAAGGGTCTCTTTAAGAGTACAATGACTCTATTGACTCAAAATAAATCCTAGAAGTCCCCAATGGGGACTTTGACCTAAAACATGGTGACCCAAGCATGAAACCCATGCTTTAATAAGTCACAATAATAATAATAAAATTTATTTTCTTGATTCTTTTGACAAGTACATTACAAGATGACTCAAATACATTAAATGAAAACCGAACCTAGTTACATTTTCCAACACTCCCTCTTAACTAGGGAGGTATTCATTATATACAAGTACAAGGAAGATCTCAACTATATGAACCATGAAGAACTTTTAGGCACCATAGTGCCATGGACTAGATTCCTGACCAGGGAAATCTATCCATTGGTCTCTCAACAATTTAGGCACCGCAATGCCACAGACTAGATTCATGACTAGGGTAATCTATCCAAGTGGGAATAAGATGGACTCAAGTTTTAAGCCCCTCTAGGTACCATCAGGTTTACTTGCTAACCACTAACCCAAAGATCCAGGTGTGTATCCAAAAACAGAGCTCTATAATCAACACCACCTTTCTAACTTCGGGACCAAGACATCAACACAAAGTGTTGGCCAAATGTCTTCCCAAGCAATGCTTCACTGACAAAACCTCACTCCCCTTGATCCAGCAGATCAAGGATAACCAATCTCTCACAATCAAGCTGATTGGTATCCAACATGCTATCAAAACCTTCGAGAGATTCACCTGCACAAACACAACCCCAATCAATAATATACTTTCAGATGTACATAATCAAATACAAACCTCCGGGGTCTTCCACACAACTTGATGTTGCTTCTCAACTTTTCATAGTAGGACTATCGACCGAATCTTTGATAAGAGATTCCTCAATCATACACTTTCCTTCCTACTGCATATGCAACAACATATTCTTCAATCAAATCCTGCTTTCCTTCTTTCAACAACACCTCAAAATGCATTCTCTAATTTCCTTCTATTCATGGCCTTCAGTAAAACTTACGACAGTTAGACTTGGTCTAGTGCATGACACACGAAGTAGAGAATCATATCTGTCACTCCCTCTTAAACAAACTGGATCTAATCATTCCTATACAAGGAATATTCTCAACCATCCTCTTATTCTAGGGAGATTCCTTTCATTCAAGCAACCTCTTAACTTAGGGAGATTTCATCCAGACTCCCTCTTAACTTAGGGAGTTCTACTTCTTCTTTACCACATTAAAGAATCTTTCATAGCTTCCATCCTTCTTATCGGACTCATTCATATATCATGCTTATCACATCAATTTTACTTACGATCATCTTCGCCAACTTGAAGATGATGTACCTGCACAACTTAGATAGCAAGTACAACCAAAATTATAGAAGCATGAAGTTAGCCATATCAAAAACTTATAACAACTGAAGCATTTAGACTTTATATATATCAGATACCCAAACTTAATTATAACCAAGAGACACATAGTCTTCAACATCTTGCTAGGGACTTTGTCATAAACCCTAGATTTCATCATAACAACTTTCATTTCATCTAGGGTTTCAATGTTTCTTCCAAAGGTATGACATACCTTACTACAACATATAGCAAACTCTAGAAACGATTCAAACGAATATAGATCTACAAAGCATTTAACAACTTTTTCAAAATTCGTATGTTAGACTTCTCACTAGGGTTTCATACAAATCCTAGATTTCATACTATTGAATCAATCAAAACCAATCACAGCTTAGTCATTAACATGACCAACTTCCACTAGGGTTAGTTGCAGACCCTAGATTTTCAATCAAACATCAATCCCAACTAAAACTCAGATTTCAACAATCTCACACAAATCTCAAATTATCATATTGTCATCATTCATCAAAGATTTTCACTTCTACTAAGGTTTAGCTCCAAAATCCTAGAATTTCACAAATAATATCATCCTAGAAAGACAAACTTTGACTAGGGCTTGTTTCCAAACCCTAGGATTCATGACCACTTACAAATAGGTCAACTCATACATTGTTAAAATTGGCAACTAGGGCCAAACTCCATGTGGGTAATCTTATTTATGGCAGCTGATATTTTTCCTTGATTCCTCTCGTTGAGAGGTATAGGATTGATCTAACGATCATCCCATTCCGATAAGTATTTATGGGGATATGAATTTATTTGTAATTACTTGACAAATTGCCAAGGTTAGCGAGCAGCTAAATGTGTGGCACACATGTTCAACATCTCATATAAATACAAGATAGGTGGAGGCATTATTTCACCATCTCATCTCATTCATTCTTCTCTCTCTCCTTAATATTGGGTTAACAAGGAGCAACCAATGTGGGAGAAGAAGGACGCAACAAGGAGGCAAGGAAGACGCAGTTTGGAGGACGCAGAAGCAATAGGTCATCTCTTTGACTAGCGTTGATGAGCGTGGGAAATTCAGGGCTACAATTTTTGCGTGGCTGCCTATCCTAGGCAAGCTGCAAATTCTGGCATAAAAACCGATGCATTCTGACCTACGGTTTGACTAGGGTTGACTGCCCTAGTTTGAGGCAGCAGGCTGATTACAGTTCACTACTGTTTGACTGTGTTTTTGGGGCTATTTGAGGGTTGCTTCTTGTTGTTGTTGGAGGACTAGATAATCGAGAAATTGACCAAATATATTGAAGGTCAATTTCACCTGGTTTGACCAAATTCGACTTTGCTGGTTAGGGTTTACTGCTGCTGTCATAAAATTACAGATTTCTGAATTTGTACTATTTCTTTGTGTTGAACTATTGAAGATTAAAGGAGAATTGATGAAAGGTTTCCCCGCATTAGGGTTTGTCCTTGGCTAGCCACCACATCTTGTGTCTCTTGTCTTGGCTGGTTTTCTGTCGATCTATTAATGTTCTATCTGCACTTTACTTTATGTTTATGTGATTGCTAAACAATGGCTAATAAAAAGAATTGAAGTAAACTGTTGTAAGCATAGAACATACGATAAATAACATGGTATTAGAGGTGAGGTGAAGACAAAGCCCAAGCAAGAGCAAGAGCAATCACCAAGGCTGTTGAAGCAATCTCAAAGACTTCATGGGGTCCTCATCACACTTCCCAGCTAAAGAAAAGCTTGGTGAGAAGTCTGACTATCACGGATGG
The DNA here is from genome assembly GCA_031772625.1 of Pinus tabuliformis. NCBI lineage: Eukaryota > Viridiplantae > Streptophyta > Pinopsida > Pinales > Pinaceae > Pinus > Pinus tabuliformis. The sequence goes on from CM062804.1 coordinate 484,669,430, forward strand.
AAGATGTCTCTCGATCTGACATTAGAAGAGCAGGAAGTGTTGGACCATGTGAGAGGCGGAATCGTTGAGCCTCCATCAAATGCATCTACTGCTGCTAGGAACAAGTGGACCAGGGGAGAAGTCGAAGCAAAGAAGATCATCCGGGACTCTATCGACAAATCCCTGGTGGCCTATATTTCTGAGGTAACCACCTCCATGGAAATCTACGATAGAGTGGTAAACTTATTTAAAGTCAATGATGCAAATCAAGTTTTGTTCCTTAGAAATAAGCTGAAGGAAATTAATAAGGGCAAATATGAGAGTATGCAAGTGTATTTCTTAAGGATCACTAAGATCAAGAATGATCTCCTATCAGTTGGGGAAGTCGTCCCTGCTAGGGAAATGACCATCACAACTCTCGGAGGGCTCCCATCTGAATGGTATATATTCAGGACCACTCTTCTCAACAATAATGTAATCCCAGGATTTGAGGAACTGATGGCAAGATGCATTCAAGAAGAAACTAGGATGGAAGAGCAAGAAATGCCTGCACTTAGAGGCAATCCTGCTGCATTCTCCTCTCATGCTAAAAGGAGAAACAATTCTGGGGCTAAATCTAAAGGAAAGGCCGGACCAAAGGGTGGAAGAAAAGGACGATGTTACAATTGCAACAAAATGGGCCACTATGCGAGGGAGTGCCCTGATAAAAGGGACTTACATCATGACGATGATCACTCCCGGGGCAATCAAAGGAATGGTAGGTTCAATGGCAAAGGAAAGAGGAATGCTAGAGATCAAGGAAGTGGTCAACCCTCCAAGAAGGCAAAAAACTCCAGGTATGAATCTAACGTTGTTAACAATAAGCAAGATGAATATTATCTACCATCGACCCTCTCTACTACTGCTCCCTCGGACTCGCCGGGAAATTGGCTTATTGATAGTGGTGCCTCAAGGCACTTCACTGGTTACAAAGAAGCTCTCTCTAATCTGATAGAGAAGGAGACCAACCTGGAAATTGTTCGTGGGGACAGCTCTATATATCCAGTGAAAGGCATAGGAAATGTTACTCTCCAATTGAATCAGGGTAATACAATTCATTTGCAAGAAGTCCTATATGTACCTGATCTAAAAAAGAACCTGGTGTCCATTTCGACAATGGAAGACAAAGGCTACAAGGTGGCCTTCATCGATGGCAAGGTAGGTGTATGGAAAAAGAATTTTAAAGATGCTTTCACTCTTGGGTTTCGAGTTGATTCATTATATTAGGTTAGAGGAAGTTCGCTGGGTGTCATGTCTTGTGACACATCTCTTCAGTCCGAACTATGGCATCAGAGGTTTGCTCACCTTCATTATAAATCTCTACCCGATGTGAGACAAATGGTGATAGGGATGCCTGAGTTCAAAGTAGAGCAAGAAGGTGTATGTCCAGGATGTGCCAAAGGAAAGCTCAAAAGGGGACCATTCCCCTCAAGCCATAGAAAAACCTCTGATATATTGCAGTTGGTTCACTCAGACATATTTGGTATGCTACCTGTGAACTCCTTGGGAGGATATTTATATTACCTCACTTTTACAGATGACTATTCTCGCAAGACTTGGATATACTTCTTGAAAAAGAAGGATGAAGTGTTCTCCTGGTTTCGTCACTTCAAAGCCTTGATCGAGAAACCGAAAAGAAGATCAAAATCTTAAGGACTGATAATGGGATTGAGTATGAATCCAATGAGGTCCATGACTTTTGCAAAGAGGCTGGCATTAAGAGGGAGACTACAACACCATATATCCTTGAATAAAATGGTATGGAAGAAAGGAAGAATTGTACGATTTTGGAAGCTATCCGTGCTATGCTCCATGATCAAAGGCTTCCGAAGTTTCTATGGGCCGAAGCTGCTAATATCGCCGTACATGTGCAAAACCGATGCCCTCATCAAGCATTGGGTTCCAAGACTCCTGAAGAAATATTTACCGGTAAGAAACCTGACGTATCTCTTTTTTAGAATTTTTGGAAGCCCTATATACTTTTATTTGCCAAAAGAGAAATGGAATAAATTGGGTGCATCTGGAAAGAAAGGAATCTTTGTGGGCTATAACGAAAATACTAAGGGCTATGGAATCTATGTGGCTAGTCAAAGGGAAGTTGAGATTAGCCATGATGTCATCTTTGACGAAGATATGGCTCTTAGCAAAGTTGACAATCTTCCTACTCTAAGGGAATCTAAAGAAGCTGACACTTGGGAAACAGAGGAAAAGGAAGATGAGACAATGCCCAATGTGGAAGAATCTATGGATCCTATTGATCCCCCTCCGCAAGAGCCTTCCTCTTCTAGGAAGAGGCCTTCATGGCTCAGGGGGACACTTGATGATGCCGAAGGACACATTGCACCCAGAGGGACTTTCTGGGAAAGTAAGAAGCCGACCAGGTATCAGGGATACTTGACCATCATGAGCACGATCATCCAAAATGAGCCTTCATCATTTGCAGAAGCTGTCAAGCATCAAGTATGGAAGGATGCTATGACTGAAGAATGTGAGTCCATCATGAAAAATGATGTCTGTGATGTGGTCCCCAGACCCCAGGACAAAGCAGTTGTCACTTCGAAATGGCTTTACAAGATAAAGCATGGAGCTGATGGAATTACTGAAAAGTATAAGGCTCATTTTGTCGCTCGTGGCTTCTCTCAGAAGGAAGGCATAGACTATGACAAGATATTTGCACCTGTTGCCCGATACACCACCATCCGCTCGATCATAGCCCTTGTTGCTTCGCAAGGATGGAACCTACATCAGATGGATGTCAAGACTGTATTCTTGCATGGTTCGATCAAAGAGGAAGTCTACGTGCAACAACCCGAAGGATTTGAGATTCATATTGGGGAATCTTACATGTGCAGGTTGAAGAAAGCCCTCAATGGGCTGAAGCAAGCACCTTGAGCGTGGTATGAGAGGATTGATAGCTACTTGATGAAGCTAGGATTCACTAGGAGTGAAGTCGGCCCTAACCTTTACTTTAAGGTTGAAGGTGACAAAGCTCTCATACTGGTGTTGTACGTTGACGACCTCCTTCTGACAAGTGCAGACCCTCTCATTCACAAATTTAAGAGGGAGTTGGCTTCTGAGTTTGAGACGAAGGACCTAGGACTGATGCACTATTTCTTAGGACTGGAAGTCTGGCAGAAGCCAAGAGAGATTTTCCTATCTCAAGGAAAATATGTGGTGAAGATATTAGAGAGATTCAGTATGGTGGACTACAAGCCCGTAACTACCCCGATGGAGCTTGACTTCAAGAAGTTAAGCGATAGTGCTGCCAGACCTATTTTACAAAATGCTACCGAGTATCGTCAACTCATCGGAGCATTGATGTTCTTGTTGAACTCTCGTTCGAATATATGTTTTGCAGTCAACACGTTGAGTCAACATATGGTTGAGCCTCACCACACATTGGATTTGTGCCAAGAATCTATTGAAATTTGAGATACCTTCGTGACACTATCACTCATGGGTTGAGATACACTGCTGGAGATGTGAGACTACATGGATAAACCGATGCTGATTGGGTGGGCTGTGTGGTGGATCGAAAGAGCACTTTCGGGCGCTGTTTCTCTTTGGGATCTGCCTCGATATCCTGGATGAGCAGGAAGCAGAAGTCGATGGCTTTGAGCATCGTCGAGGTAAAATGTACATCGTTGCGAGTATGGCCTCCTGTGAGGCGGTCTGGTTGCGGAAGCTCTTCAGTGAGCTGTTTGGATTTACATTAGATACTACCATGATCCTATGTGACAACCAGAGTGGGATTTGTTTATCAGAGAATCCCGTATTTCATGATCGCTCCAAGCATATCGATATCAGGTACCACTATATCCGAGATATGGTGCAGCGAGGAGCAATAAGGCTCCAGCATATCGACACAGATGAGTAGGTCGCCGACATTTTGACGAAGCCCCTGGCAAAGGTCAAATTCTTGACTTTCCGAGAATGACTTGGTGTCGTTGAGATACCCTCTTATGAGGGTCGTGTATGATGCATACATTGAGCTTTGGGAACTCCAGGGAGGCGCGGGGTACTTCTTGGAGCGACATACGACCACAGGGTGACTCACCCTCCCTTAGTGGTGCGCTATGTACAGGGTGAAAGGTTCAACCTTCCCCTGTGATACCCCGTGGCGACTTTGGGACAAGGATGATTAGGTCTCCTATCGAGGCATCCTACCCATGCAGTCTGAGACTCATGGGAAGTACCACTCTTCTCATCAATGAGTAGGGAAATGGGGTTAGGTACCATTAGTAGTACTATCGATCGACACATCGTTGTATCTAACATACTCCCTATGTTAGGATGATCTCCATTGATCTGGGATCAATGATACTGATGTGGGATCAGTGAGAGTGGTATGACACACTTTGAGACTGACTTCGGGTCAGTGGAGGATGGTATGATACATCCTCGATCATTTCTTCTTCTTCATAGTTCAGAAGAGCAGAGCAGAGTCGAGCAATGCAGGGCAATGCATTTGATGGCAAAGATAGAACCGACGGTCAAACAAATTAGCAGATGGAGTTCTCCCTAGTTGAGAGGGAGTGTTAAAATTGGCAACTAGGGCCAAACTCCATGTGGGTCATCTTATTTATGGCAGTTGATATTTTTCTTTGATTCCTCTTGTCGAGAGGTGTAGGATTGATCTAACGATCATCCCATTCCAACAAGTATTTATGGAGATATGAATTTATTTGTAATTACTTGACAAATTGTCAAGGTTGGCCAACAACTAAATGAGTGGCAGACATGTTCAACATCTCATATAAATACAAGATAGGTGGAGGCATTATTTCACCATCTCATCTCACTCATTCTTCTCTCTCTCTCTCCTTAGCATTGGGTTAACAAGGAGCAGCCAACGTGGGAGAAGAAGGACACAACAAGGAGGCAAGGAAGACGCAGTGTGGAGGACGCAGAAGCAGCATGTCATCTCTTTCACCAACGTTGACCAGTGTGGGCAATTCAGGGTTGTAGTTTTGGTGTGGCTGCCTCTCCTAGGCAAGGTGCAAATTCTGGCACAAAAATTGAGGCATTTTGACATTTGAGTAGGGTTGACTGCCCTAGTTTGAGGCAGCAGGCTGATTACAATTGATTGTTGTTTGACTATGTTTTTGGGGTTGTTTGAGGGTTGCTTCTTGTTGTTGTTGGAGGACTAGATGACCGGGAAATTGACCAAATATATTGAAGGTCAATTTCACCTTGTTTTACCAGATTTGACTTTGTTGGTTAGGGTTTACTGCTGCTGTCATAAAATTACAGATTTCTGAATTTGTACTATTTCTCTCTCTTTAACTATTGAAGATTAAAGAAGAATTGATCAAAGGGTTTCCCCACATTGGGGTTTGTCCCTTTCTAGCCGCCACATCTTGTGTCTCATGTCTTGGCTTGTTTTCTGTCGATATATTAATGTTCTATTTACACTTTACTTTATGTTTATGTTATTGCTAAACAATGGCTAATAAAAAGAATTGAAGTAAACTGCTCTAAGCATGGAACATACCATAAATTTGTATGTTCCACTAGGGTTAGTTGCAAACCCTAGATTTTCAATCAAACATCAATCCCAACTAAAACTCAGATTTCAACATTCTCACACAAATCTCAAATTATCATATTGTCATCATGCATCAAAGATTTTCACTTCTACTAAGGTTTAGCTCCAAAACCCTAGAATTTCATAAATAATAGCATCCTAGAAAGACAAACTTTGAGTAGGGCTTGTTTCCAAACCCTAGGATTCATGACCACTTACAAACAGGTCAACTCATACATCTAGGACTTCATCATCATGCAGGCATATCATGTGTTAGTCAAACCCAACTTCACAAATATCAATACACAAAAAACTTGATTAGATTGGGGTTTGATTAGACAAACACGCTCATACCAAGGAAACTATTTCTAAGACATTATAAGGGTCTTGCTTGCACATTCCACCAAACCTTAATGAGTTAGGGTTTCAGTGTAGAAACATAGCAAACACAACATTACCAATATTTCAAAGGTTCGATATTTTAGACTTTATCATTCAATCCTAACAAGTTAGGTCTTCTTGATCATACCAAAATCCCAAACATGACATTATCAACAAAAACTTCAAATAACATTTCTCAATAACCCTAAGGAGTTTGTGGTTTCAATCATTCATATTAGCATACCCTTAGGTTAGGGTTTTCCACAACCTATCTAGGGTACTACAAAATCAGTTAAGAATATGAGCGGGGTGGGTAGATTTATCAAGTTATGAATCACCCAAAACAAGAATCACTATGATTCAATATAGCTAGACTCAACAATGTTAGTAATAGATTGTCAAATGAATAAACAAAAGAAATCAATGTTTTAAAACATATCTTTGTTCTTTGACAAACCTTGTCGTGAGAGGTCCTCTTTCATACTCCTTGAGGATATAGCAGATGTCTTCCTAATCAAGACAATAAAGGGAGAATGGTGATTAGTATTTAATATAATCAAAACCAAATGAGTACATGAAACCAAAAACTGAAAGGAAATGAGATATTTATCTTTGGGATTTGTTGGGAACTCCCTCCAAAGCTTGAGGGATACCTATAAACTTATAAAAAAAAAACAAAATGTCTTTTCCAAAAACATGTTAAAACCTATAAATTCTAAACATATAAAATAGAATATCTAAGACTAAAAGAAAAGGACTTAATAGTGTAGGTCCCTTATATCAAATTCTTCGGGTTTTGCTTTCTTTGAGTATGCTTCCTCAACAATGTTAGCATGATCTCTATCTGTCTTTTTATTCTTTGGATTGTAGGGACAATCACTCTTGTATTGACCCTTCTTATGGCATTGATAGCACTCTATCTTGGACATATCAACTTTCTTCCTTGGTCCTTTCAATTTCCTTCCTTTGTGTCGAGCAATGTAGGTCTTTAATACACCTTCAAGATTGGCGACTAATAAGATCCTTAATTCTTCTTGACTAAAGGAAATCCATAGTTCTTCAAAAGTGGGAGCTTCCTTCTAACTGTTAAGACCTGCAGTTAATGCACCCCAAGATGGTGACAATCCTAATAGGGTAGTGATCACGAGTTCTTTGTCTAGAACAATTTCATCAATGGCCAAAAGATTATCTCTGATTCTCGCTATCTTGACAAAGAAGGAGGCCACTGTATCTTCTTTAGTCATCTTTGTGGTCATTAGTTCATTCTTCAAGCTTGCCATTTGACCAATGTTTTTTAAATTTGAAAGGATTCTTATTGTACTTACCTTAGTTACTAATTTTGATTTTCAAGAAGGAAATCTAGTGTTTAAAAGGCCTCATGTTGTAAAGATTCCTCTTGAAGCTTTATTTGAGACCTTTTGGAAAGTTTCTCATTTGTGTAACAAGTTAATGAAAGACTTAGTTTTTCTTGTGAGAGCTTGGTTTTTACCCAAGGCATCCTTTCTCTTTATTTAGAAGGAGGAACATGTGGGTGGATTGATCTTGCATTGTTCTCTTAGTTTTCAATTTGCATGCTTTGAGAATTAACACAATTTCACCATCACATTTCACTTTCTAAATTGGATTTTTCTACTGGTTTCCATTTTATGCTTTGCATTTCAAGTTTTGCTTTTGAGTACAACTTGAGATTTCACTTTGGAGCAATTCATTTCATTATATGCAAGTATTTCAAGTCATATGGAAAAGTTGGATTTAGTTAAATTGACAAATTGCTTCATGTTTGCCTCACGATAGGCTCATTGGTTATGTTGTTCATTTGTTTGAAAGTCATTTTCTCATTTTACAAACAATGTCATACTTTTATCTTCATCTCATTTCATTGATTTAGTTGGTTGATCATTTATACATCATTTGTTAAAGCACTTATTTGGAGAAATCTATATCATATGTGCTTATGAAGCTTATGTTTTTATGTATTGTACAATTTTGAGAGCAATTATTCAAGTTATCTCATTGTGAGCATATTTGCATTTTACTTGAAGCATATCCTTTATTGTAAAACACTAATAGACTTGCATAGCATTTAGGCATTTTAGCATAGTTGCATTTTAACTTAATTAACCTCCAAGCATAGGCTTTGTTGATAGATATCATAGGGAAAAGACTTTCTTGGAAAATTCTTCCAATTGGTATGAAGTAAGGTAAAGGTGTGTGACCCAGTAGTTATGGAGGTGGCTTGCCCCCTTGTAGGAATGAAGGCACATGCTAACTAATAATACTCAAGTGAAGAGAATCGTTAATGACACCACTATGTCCTCAGTCCCTCTCTCTTACAGTCACTCCAATTTCTACCCTTTTGCAAGAGTTCAAGGGGAAGATCTCTCACTTAGATTAGGCATCTAGCTTAAAATTGACCAAGATATTTACAAAAAACCTTAGTGCATATCATCTTAATTCACTTTACTTTTCAAACTATTTTACTTGCAATTTATTTATATGTCTGTCATGATGAAAATGCCTTGAATTGATTACTTTGCAATATCTTATGGGGCAAGTACCATATCTAAAGTTTTAGCTTGTTTCATTTGCAAGTTATTTTATATTGCTTATTTATATTCTTTAGAATTGTGAATGGTTATACTTTAATAACATTTCTTTCAGAGCAATTTTAAATCTTGCAAGTGATATGATCTTTTTTCTAACATCCATTTGATTGACAGGGTTATTTGTGTTTCATTTTGAAACATTTCATTTCTAGCACAAGCATTACTTATTTTGAAGCAATATTGAAGGCACTGGTTGTATATACTCGTCATTCATTTATGTGTTGATGGTTATTGAGGTACATTTCATTTCATATTGCTCATTATATTTGCTCATAATCTCAAGTAATCCAAATTAACCTTGACATCTCCTAGAAACCTCACATCACCCTTTTAACTTAGATTTCCATTTAGGGACCACCCCCCTTAGCTTACCTAGGAGAGAGCTTAAACAGAGAGAATTGGAAATAGGTGACAACCCCATCTCTTGATTTTGCCACCAACCACAATTTATGGGGTTAAGGGCTTTTATCACTAACTTAGGTGTGTGTGACAGATAACAACAAGGACCATGATGGGGATGATATGCCCGAGATTTCCATCCATCGAAGGTTTATGAGCTTGATTGTTGATATATCTATCTTTTGGTTGGAAGAAAGATCCCATGGAATAGATTACATCGCTTTGTTCCCTCTTCCCTCGTGATACTCGATGTGTTGTCATTTCATTCTCCCACCCTTGTGACCTACCATTTTGTCATCCATGCCCTTACATTAGATCTGTTGCATGAGTAAGAAGAGGGGCAATTGTTTTCATATTGATTGGATGATATGTTGGTTGCATTGGGTCTATGATTACTCTTAGTACCTGGGTGATGTAATATGCATATTAGAGTAGGATGCATTGCATATTGATTTTTGCGTCAGAGCTAATGTCATATGATATTATCATGTTAGATTAGATGCATTTAATTGCATTTAACAATAAATTTTATTTCTTGCTGATTTTTATGGCATAACATAAGCATGGGTGATCATGAGATGCCGCAAAAACATGTCGTCGCGTGTGCTTAATCTTTGATGTGCAGGTAATAGGTCTTTGGTCCCAAGAGATTGCTAGTGTTCTCATGACCTCCCCATACATGTATGTTCATCCACACAACTGAGAGATCATGTCTCAGTTGGAGCGAGATGTTACCCACCACCTGTGGGTGACACCCATAGAAGAAATTTTTCTCCTAGATGGTCCTCAGTTGGCAGCCAACAACCCCTTGCAGCCACCATATAGCTTGATGTGCCATCATCTCTGCCACCTGAGCCAACCATTATGCATCCTTGCCCATCTATCATGATCATATGTTTGAAGATGGGCCTTCCAACCCTGAAGGTATGGCTTTCATTATGTAGTTGGGTATTTTTGCTTGCTTATCATGGACACTTTTGGGCATGGATTAGTGGGTGGATTTGGTAGAAAGAATGGGCTTGGTTTGTACTCTTGTCCCCTTCTCCAACTTGGTGGTTAACCTTGTATCCTAGTCTTGTGGGATCTCCTTTATTGGCTACTCACTTTAGCAATGGCACTACATGGGAAATCCCAATTTTAGTTGCATGGTCCTACTTCCCGACATGACATACATCACTCCCCTCCATTCATTATAACCCCTTTTCAAATATTTCCCATCTAGGTCCACATTTGTTCATTGGGTCCACAAGGAGTTAGCCTCCCCCTCCCCTTGTCCATACTTTGGGTCGGGCCTAGAATGATGCCCTGGAGGTTGATGTAGCTAAAAAGAAAGCAAAAGGCATAATTTGGCCACTCTCAATAGGAAATGTACCACAAAATGCAAAAGATGGCTGTGACGTACAAATTTAGCATGTGGGAAAAAGCCAACATGAGCTCTACCCCCTATCATTATATGGCCATCACCCTAGTTTCTAGTGCCCCTATATTGGTTCCCTGCATCGTTATGGAACCCATGATTGTCCCAACCCCTGCTGGGTAATGAACTGCCTAACCTTAAGGGGGTATTCACTGCTATATCATTCACATGATGCTCTCATCCCTTGGAGCCTCAAGAAGTTATAATAGAAAAATCAGTAAAAGGCAAAAGACATATGAAGAAGGGTGGAAAAACAAAGTTCATGGTAACTCATGTACCACGATTGCTCCCTCCTACATCTATACACCCAAGTGTGGGCTTCCCTCATTTTAGCTACCCTTGTACTATGGCATGTGGCTTGGAGCCTTCCCCTGATGCCCCACTCTGTTCCATCATTATATCACATGACACCTGCACTTGGTGGATTTACCATGGACCTGTCACTCTCTTAGAGGTTGAAACCACCTGATAGGGTCCTTGATTAACTTCCTTCTTGAACTTGGAGACACTTGTACACTCTGAAGCGCATAATGGAAGGGCTTGCCACTATAAATTGTCCACTTGGTTCCATGATTCGTAACCTCATTTACTCAATTGCACTAATGAATTGCTGTATTGGAAGGTGAGGAGACGCATTGGATCTTATATAGGATTGCAGGTGGGTCTTCATCTTGGTGTTTGGTCAACCTATATAGGGTCCAAGCCCTTTAGAGAGTCTTATTAACATTCATAAGGTGTGCATTGAGAACCATGGGCCTCCATTATAGTAGAGACTAGATAGTCATGCCATGGGATCCTTCACTACCATTCATTACTCACTCATATTCCACTTGTTTGATGATGATGATGCACCTGAACCACCTTGCCTAGCCAGTTACACGCTTGCACAACTCACTTGGCAATTGATTCAGGGCCCATATGGGGTTTTGTCTCACCATGGAAGACAAAGGGAGGGCTTGCATCATTGTTCCAGCCCTTGTAGATGGAATACATACTTGTTCGATTTAGTTGGAGACCCATGAGGATGTTTTTGTGCCCCCACGGCCACTTGGGAGCACCACAGGTCATTTGCTTGGAGATCAAGGGTCCATCCCCTTCATTACTATTTTGGAGCCCTTCCACTCATTTTTTCACATGAAGGACTTCACTAGGCCTTTCAATGTCTCTCCTAGCTATTGTATTACCATTTCGACCCTCTTGAGAGGCTTATTTTTCATAGTATGGAACTATTTCGTGGGCTTGTCACTAATTAGGGTGTTATTTTGCACATTAGAGTCATTTTTAGGGGTTTGTTAGGCAAATTTGACCCATTCGAGTTGGTAAAGGCTCATATAAACACAAGTGAGGCCTCACTTGTAACTCATCATTACTTGGGATTTTCGCTAACTCTTCTTGAGAATTTTGACCTGCAATTTGTGGAGTGATTTGGATGGAATAATTGCATTTTGACATTTGGAAATCTTCTATATCTTTTCTTGGAGCTTCTTGTTGCAATGTTGTGGATGGATATATTCTTCATTGCCTTGTAAGTGCCTTTTTAATGCTATATTTCTGATATAATGGTTGTTTAATGTATGGAATTTATTTCTTATGGTTATTGTTGTGACCTAATTCATGGGAAATTGTTTTAGGCCTTGATACTATTGGAAAATTTTGCATGTGTTACTCATAAAGATAATGAATGAATGAATGTTCATAGAGGATTATTTGCATCCTTGAAAATCCATAATATTTTCCATCGAAGTATAAATGCCTAAAGTTGTTGTGTAGTTGCATCCCTAGATAATGAAGCTGCTACTTTAGGCCTCCTTGAAGAGCGAAGGTGACAAAGTTGAATTATTGACTTAAATCCTCCCAATAGCATAGCACTCGTCTTGAATCCTAGTGCGATCACCCTAAAGCCCGTTTAATTCCTTTTTCCTCTCTCTACCCTAACCCTAGACGACCTAGCTAGGGCATCAAACGATTTCCTTTAGAGCCACCCATTTGAGGTGCAAGTTGGTGGAGAATTGTGTTGGTGTCCCCTCTCCCTGCCCTCCAATTTTGAAGACAATTCCACGGTTGGTTTTAGAGAAACATCGAGCCCTAGTCTTGAAACCATTTTGGTCTATGTCTCCTTAGGTTAGCGACATTCAAAAGGGTCCATTGTGCTTGAAAACTCAAAGGAAGTTAATCTCTCTTGACCCTTTCCTCTCATCCTTGCTTGACCTAGTCCTATTGTTGATGATCATCATAAACCCTAGGCCTTGCTTGGATCTTCTAGGTCTCTCTTGTGGTCCCAACCTTTTATATGCTTGTTACCTCACAAGACCTTAAGAGAGGTCCTTCTATTCCCCAAAGAGCATTGGGTCTAGGACATCCTTTGTTAAGAAATATCTCTAAGCCCTAGATCTAGCCTCTCTTGAGCCTTTCCTAGAGAGCCCCTTACCTTGCTTCTAAAGCAAGCAAGCCTATTATTTGAGACTCTTGTGAATGGGCCTTAGGAATCACTCTATATCCTATCATTGACTTATCCCTCCTAGTGATTTCCTTTATTCCGAGACTCCTCCCATCAATGAAAGTCCATAAAGAGCAGGGTACATCGACTAAGGTGATAGTGGGTCCTTGCCCCATTGTTGCCACTTGATATAGTAGTTGCGCGTTTGGAACCCCTCATAGGACCTCTGCTAGATTGAGCAGTTATAGGCCTCTACCTCAAGTGTTGTCCTTTGGTCCAGTCCTTGTCTTGTGAGGCCACTCATGAGACCTACTAGATTTTGAGGCAACAAGGACTTGGCCAAAATCGGTGTTTCCTTCAATTTAGATAATGAATTTAATGATGAATTGGATGGTGAATTTAATGGTAAATTTAGTGAAAATTTTCATAACTATGCTTTCTATATAAGATAACTTAATAAGATAAGGTAATTTTATTAATGTCCAACAAATGACCATAAATAGACCAATGGGACTGAAGGATACAACCAGTACGAGTACAATGTGGGAGTGCAAACGCAACACCTAGAAAATGCTAAAGCTAAATCCAGGGTAAAATTAAGTTTTAAAAAAAGAAGGATATAGTAATAGGGCATTCTCATAAACATGTATATAATTGGTTCATGTAGAATGTTAAGTGAATAAGTCAGGGATGGAGGTTGATGATGTCAAGAATGCTGGTGTATGATAGTCGATAGTGAGGGGGGTGACATTGGCGCTGGCTCGCTATTGGAGTCCCCTCAATCCAATGACGAGTCTAGCTGCATGATCCTAAGTGGGTGGTGTAGGAGCCAGGGATACTACTAACATATGAGGCCAAAGGAAAAAAGCTTTGGATAAGTCTTTGGTTGCTTCGCTGGAGCTGGGGAGGAACCCATAAAGGGGAGGGGGGAAGGGGGAGGGATGTTTGGGAGTTTTCTAGTACTAAACCTTAACAACGCTGTGGGTGTGAGTGTATTGATGTACTGTTTGGCACCTCTGTAACGGTCTCGAGGGCACTAGTTGGCTTCCGAAAGGGGGTGGCTGATGGAAGACCGGAGGTCTCACTACTATTTATTTTTTAAATTAAGATTAGTTTCTCAATAGGAATGTGATAGGAATGTGTGGTCTAGTGGTAAAGCAGTGAGGTGATCAAGCTTTTTTAATTCTTAACATAGAGACATGGGGTGAAATCTCACTAAAGGCAATTACTCAGTGATTTTGAGATCATAGAAATGTCCTTCATAGCATGCCAGCTTAGCCAAAGGAGAGCTGTAAGTTACTAAAGAAACATGTCCAGAAAAATATTTGTTTCTTTTTTGTTAATCATTAAAAATAGAAACACAAACATGTATATGTGTGTGCATGTGTATTTCAACAGGTGAGGTTTTAACATGGTTTTAGGAAGTTAAAACAAAGTTTGATTAATTCTCTTAACCATATTTAATAGCAAATTTTATCATATTTTTTTTTTTAAATTGGTGATTTGTTTTATTTGAATTTCATTTTCACTGAATTAGAACATGAGTGCAAACTAGTTGGTTTAGCCACCTGTATTGCATATCATGTGTAACAATGAAGAGATCTTTGTTTTGTACTTCCACATGGATATCATAATTATTTTTACACGGGCGATTTGTTTTGTTTGAATTTCATTGTCACTGAATTCAAACATGAATCCAAACTAGTTGGTTTAGCTACCTGTATTGCAAGTTGCAAATCATGTGTAGCAATAAGAAGACCCTTGTTTTGTACTTTCACATGGATATCATTTTTGTTTGTGCGTTTGTTTCCATGGCCCATCATATTTTCTTTTTCTCTTAATATGCGTTTTATTTTTGAGCAGAGTGGGGCTCCCATTAATAATTTTTATTTTGAACTATGAAGAGAAAATTCCTATGTAACTTTAAGATAAAGTTTACATATATCAAATTTGAGTTTAACTATTATGGTAGATTTTGATGTACCGATTTTATTCCCGGGTTACCTCTTTGAGGCAAGGATAGATCATATCATGACTTTCTTGGACGTCATTATTTAAAATTAAGAACAGTTGACAAATTTGTTCGTATTCACATATTCACATCCTTCTTATAGTACTTGTCCACAGTGCGTTGCAAGCCATGGGTTATGTGAACTGTAGATATAATTACCTTTCTTGTTTTAATCTGTTTGCCTTCCCTGGTTATTTCAATGAATTCCATATAAAAAATGCACATATGCATAAATGATACTTTTAACTCTTGCTATCATCACAGAACGGAAACTGAGTATGTCAGTCAGATGCTTACGAAGGTGAAGCGCTTTGCTCAGCACCATGATTGCCATGTCTGGTTTGTTGCTCACCCAAAACAGGTGTGTACATTTTATTTATTTTGAGCAAGTTTGTTGAGCTTGATTTTTCTCATGGTTTTCTAGGAGGGTTGTTGTGTACCTTTCCTGACACATGCATTTTGTTCAGTTACAAAATTGGCATGGTGGTGCTCCAAGTCTCTATGACATTAGTGGCAGTGCACATTTTATCAATAAATGTGACAATGGAATTGTAGTTCATAGAAATTGGGACCCTGAGGCTGGCCCACTTGACGAAGTGCAGGTTATTGCTTTGTGAAATATGCTACCCTGAGTCTGAACAAGGTGTATGTCAGAATTCATATTAGATCCATAGCCACATATATGAATGTCTTAATCACATGTCAATGTCAATTGCAGATACTTGTAAGGAAAGTGCGAAACAAGATAGCTGGGAACATTGGTAATGCATATCTATCTTACGACAGGTAACTATTAGTATCTATTTCTGCAGTATATTTATTGTTAAAATGGTTAATTAGGGTATTGTTATTTGGTTGACACGTCCTCATGAGTAATTTTTTATTATCCGTCCTTGAGATATCTGGTATTATTCATTTAGATTACAGGCATGCATCTTGCTTTTACAAGATTACTAATAAGGCATTCCTATGCCGTGGCTTAGAGTTGTTTCATAGTGTATAATAATGGTGTTAAAAAAGCAACACCCCAATGGATCATGGCAATTACAGGTAGATGACTAATTGGTAATTATTTAATTAAGTAGTTCACCAAGCAGGTGTAGCGCATGATGGTCTGTCATATTTTCAATATATAAACCTTTAGGATTATATATGGTTTTTCCTTTGATCAGCTTCCACTTATCATGATGCTGCTAGCGTGCCTAACTCCACCTAGGAGTTAGTGCTACCAACAACATTTAAGGTAGAATCCTTTGGCTATGTGGCCATTGGTGAGTGGTATCTCTTCTGCCAATGATGCCTATGATTTGCACCTGGCCCCAATCACTATCAGAATTACTGGCGTGCAACTAACACAAGCAAAAGCACAAATGTGTCATTGGAGAGACTTGATCCCTGGTGGGAGGATCAACAACACCCCACTTTCACTGATCTGACAAATGACTGTTGACAGATGTTATCTGCTTGGTTGTACCAAGCAGAATCTGAAGACCCCATGGCCCAATGTATAGGGCACTCATCAATTTTTTTCAGAAATCCAGAAGTCAACAGAGCATCTGTTGACCCTTTCTCTCTCCTCTCTGCCTTTCTCTCTCTCAAATTTCACAACCCTGTGGGGAATTGTATTAAATGTCGCTAGTATGAGGAATTGTTCTAACAGGCTTGGGTGACTTGGCACTCGATCATTAAGTGAGTACACTCTAATGTGTTTTTTTCACTTAGCTAATTATTTTCGCTTTTCAACGATGAATAACTAGCTGAGTTTTTTCACTCACACAACTCCAAAGCTGGAGCGTGTCTTAATGATTGGGCCTTGGGTCTGTCCTAGTGCCTAGAGTCGATGTATATTACCATACTAGGACATATCTAAAACGTTGCGGAATTTGATTAGGTTTTATAGGATTTTTTAAATTGTTAAAAATTCCCACAGGATGGGGATTTTAATTAATTTCCATGTAAAATTGTAAATAAGTGAGCGTAGAATATGTTGGAGGCATATGACTACTTGAAATTCATGCTCTCATCCCAACATTCTCCTAAGGTCCACTTTGAGGGTCAAAAATCAATAACACCCCCTCAAAACCCACTTTTCTTAAGTTAGTGATATTAAGTGGCAATCAAACTAAAGTCAAGGTTTAGCTGAATGGCTGATTGGGAAGCCGAATCATGATGTTGGATTGGGGCCTCAAGAGGGCGGAGTTTGCTAGCAGTTAAGGAGGCTGAGTCTCCCTCTATATGAACGTAGATTTGATGGATCAGTTTAAGATCAGTTAGCACAGATATTATTGGAGTGCGTCTCCACCTAAAACTCCACTCCTCTCCACACGTGAACTGCTAGTTAACTAATAACACCTCAATTCTTAGGCTATACATATGCAGATTTCTCAAGGTATACACAGGCTTAGATCAGTGGCATCTAACATTTGTTCAAACTTTGGTTAGGTGGCAATATTTAGTAGTGAATTGTGAGATATGCTCTCCTACATCTCCACACAATGACACACTTGTGATACTCTAACTCATATGCTACCATCTAGGAAGAATACGCATGCCTCCAACTGTTTGATTGCTATTTGGATTGCTCATCTTCATTGGAATCTCAGTCATGTTGCCACTTGGAGACTCAACTTGGTCTTTGGGATTGTCACCTCATCTACAGTTGGCATAACTCGTTAACATTGGGATTTGCTCCCATTATTGTATAAAGAGACCCATTGGGTTCAATCATGCATATGGTTTTGAAGTATAGTGCTTGGTGAAGCATTGCTCATTTGTAATCTCTTTATTTGATCAATAATATAAGGCTTTGGAGGTCTAATCACTTGGCTTGTGGGTTCATGCTTAGTTTTGGGAGGTAACACTGGTATTGTTTCCAATGATTCATATGCCTTTATGTTCATGACGATAGAGAATGTAACTAGATCCAGTCTTCATAATGACATTTACATTGTATATTTTATATAAAAAGAAAAATAATTTTATTTGTTCAAGCATGGGTTTCATGCTCAAGTCTAGGTCAAAGCATGTTCTTCATGCTTCTATGGATTGTTGAGTGAAAGAAGAACATTTGCCATGTATTATAGTCCCATTTGGACTCTTTGTAACAAAAGAAAAGTATTATTTTTGAGTCAAGAAAGATACATTTTGTTCTCCAAGACCAAGTCGGCCCTACCATGACAAGTCGGCCCTATTGGGGCATCTTTCACTCTCCTGGATGGCTATAAATAGAGGAGACTTTGTCCTCATTCGAACAAACACAAGCAAGTTTGATTTGTGCATAAGACAAGAAGGAAGGAAGGGCGAAGGACATCGAAGAAAGGGAAACCCAAAGAAGATAACTCGATTTTTTGAATTGTTTTGCTCACACGTGCGAGTATGCTAGGGTTTTTGCGAGATACAGGGCCGAGGATTTGATGTCCAAATTGCAGACCTGAGATAGAGGACGGAGGCTTTGAGTTGAAGCAAAATTTGTGGAGGTTGACAATATTTGACTTGTTTGAGGAAGGCTTTTGGAGGGTTGACTTGGTGCTTGGAGGAGGTTTAGTCTTTGGGTCTTGGACGTCTCAATTTGAATTGATTGTAGAAGAGAAGAATTATTTCTGGGTTTTCCCCTTGGAGGGATTTTGCCCTAGCTTCAAGCCTATATCTTGTGTTCTTTGTGTTCTTGTGATCTTCGTGCGTTTTATGTTTGGTAATTACTTGATGAAGAAGAAATTATAAATTATAAATGGCCAGCAAATATCACAAGTAATTTTCAAGTAAGGAGAACTCAAATTTTATCCTCAAATACATTGATTCTCCAACATGGTATTAGAGCGAAGGTTGACAGAAGGAGGCCGAAAAATCACAGGTGATTGGCATTTTGGAAGGGAAGAAAGGCTACTACTCTCTTTTAGTCACTACAAGAAGAAGAATTTGAAGTCTGTGAGTAGTAACAAATATGATACAAATTGATACGAGATCCTGAAGCTCGTAGACTATGGGTTGATTCTAGTTTCCTCTGTAGTCATCCCTCTATGATTTTAAGCACATATAAAAATTCTTGTTCTTAAGTTTTGGGCATAACAAAAGGAACCAGTAATGCGAGTTCCTTTATGAAGACTATATGAAGAAGGTCTGAAATCCGAGTAGCCTCTTGTTGTCTTAAACAATGATCCAAAGTGATCCGAGATATATGAGATGGTCTTACCAATGTTTCTATAGTGATACATGTTAGAAAATCAGTAAGGTAGAAAGATTTTCTCTAGTTGATAATTACTTGTGATATCTTTGAATTCTTATTATATTTCTTATGTTCCTCTTTTATCTTAGTTCATCAAGCAATTGCCATAACCAAAACACAAAGATCAAGGAGACCAGATGTAGGCACTCAGCTAGGGCTAAAAGTCCTATATTAGGAAAAACCCTTTCAAGAACTCTTCCTTCAATAATTCTAATTGAGATAGACCAATACCCTAGACCAATAGACCTTGCTCCTCCACCAAGTTTTCCTTTCAAAATGATTCATCAACCTTCAATAGTATTTTCTTGTCCAACAACTTCAACCCAACAACAATCCAGAAATTCAACTTCCCAGCTTCAGGACTTTGAACCCCAGTAGCAAAATTTCGCCCCAGCAACAGAACAAAAGTTTCGACCCTTCGAGCAACTTAGTAGCTTCACATGAGAGAGAGAGAGAATTTCAACTTCTTATGCTTGAGATAGACCTCCTCCTCCTTCGCTAGTCCTTTTGGCCTTCTTCCATGAATGTTGCACTTTTTACTGCCCTAACAATTACAGATCAAACTTGGTGAGTGAGTGCTCCAAGTGAGGTTGAGTTACTTCCTTTATATAGTTTTTTCTGCCCCTCAGTTTAGGCCGACTTGTCGAGTTTGAGGCTGACTTGGTGGAGGAAGCCTAATTGATCTATTTTACATTAAAATAATTTTCTTTTTTGACAAATAAATCCCAAGAATGGTTCCTAACATTATGACATGGACAAGGACTCTTGACATAAATCCTAGAATCCTGCAATGGAGGCTTTGACCTATAAACAATTGACCCAAGCATGAAACCCATGCTTTAAGAAGTCAATTTCTTTTACATCACGACTCAAATACAGTTATGAAGACTGACACTAGTTACATTCTTCAACGCTCTCACTTAACTAGGGAGGTATTTATAATTACAAATATATAGAGGTACAATGGAAGATCTCCAAAATGAACTATGAAGAGTTCTAGCATACTCAGGGATGTGTACTAGATACCTGACCAGGGTAATCTATCTAGGTGGGACTAACATAAACTCAGGCTTTCAACTAGTCTAGGTACCATCAGGTTTACTTTTTAACCATCAACCCAGGGATCTAGGTGCATATCCAAGCTTGGAGCTCCATGACCAATGCCACCCTCCCTCTTCGGGATCTAGACATCAACACATAGGCCGTCGAGATGTCCTCCCAAGCATCCACCGTTAGATGCTTCAACTCTCCCTATCAAACTAGATATGTCCATTTGTCCAAGCATGCTCCCAGAGTGTTCAACCTTTTTGTGGAGAGATTTACCTGTACAAACACAAACCCCAATCAATAATAAACTTTTAAATATACATACAAGTAAACACAAACCTTCAGGTTCCTCAATCATCTTGATGCTAGTTTCTTCATCAATATGCAAATTGTCAGAAGCTTTCTTCTTCTTTCATTTCTTTAGTAGCACCACATACATCTTCAAATCTTCTTAAGTCTTTGTGAACATCTATCTTTAGTACTTTCATTCTTTGGTTTTGTTCTTACTTCAAGGTGTTCATTATGACTATCATAGTATGCCCTCCCTCTGATTATGACTATCATAATATACCCTTTCTTCTATCCAGGCTCCCTCTTAACTTAGGGAGATCAACCACTTTCTTCTTCTATAACATCGGAGAAGCTTTCACGACCTCATTCTATTAGAAAATCAGAAAGGCAGAAACATTTTCTTAATAGATGATTACCTTTGATTCTTTTATCTTTATGTTCTTCATTTTATCTTTTAGTTCATCAAGCAATTACCAGAACAATAACACAAGGACAACATGTGAAAATTTCTGAATCTTAACAAACATAAATCCTATTGCAGTCACCGGTTTAATATCTCCTACTTGTTATTTCATTTAACAAGTTATTTAATTTCATAAACAATGATGTAAACACTATTGCAGACTACACTAACATATAGATCATAAACTGAAATGATAAATGAGACAAACACATAAGGGACACCGTTATTTTTGGACAACACGTTCCCAAAAAAAATCAACTTGGGAAAACTGTTGCAGTAGATAGAGGGTTTTGTATTATTAAGAAATCAGAATCTGAGAACAACAGGTTGCCTCTCACACCGACTAACCTTACAGAGAAATCACAGCAGCAAGAAATACATACAAGGGTTTACCTCGTTCCTCAAGTCACAGCTGATCCAATGAGCGATCTAGCTCCTCCCGACAAACACTGCAAAGTCCCTACGCTATCACTGCATGGGGCAACGTCTTCCCTTTAGAAGATTGCGTCACCCCTTATGCTGGATTGATTTGCTGAGTGAAGTCTATCGTTCAGCCCTCCCGACTTAGAACCTCACTTCCTTAGCAAAATCTTAGACTTTTGACGAATACTTTGCACTGCCACTGCAAGAGTCCCTCCTGGACTGCGTCAGCTCTGCGTGAGCCCCTCCTAGGCTGCGTAGGCCTCTGCGCTCCCTTCCTGATGCTCAAGATGCCTCTCTGCCACGTACTCATTGGCTCAAAACTTCCTCTCCAATCCAAATATTTGCTTCTGCCCCACTTAATGCAACAGATCACTTGTTCGATTTTCTCAACAAAGCTCACCCTAGAAAAATCAAACTGACTAATCAACCTGGTGTATCTCCAACTAACCCTCAAACCTCCTCTTATACCTTCCCTGTTGATGAATCAACGACTGAGATTAAATTAGACTTGATCTTCGTCACTTAGAAGCGTCTCACCCATATTTTTATTAATACCCATTAATATTAATATTTTTATTTTCTTACGTTTAGATTTAGGAACCCCATTAAAAATATTAATTATTTTAATAAAACATAATCCGGGTGAAATTTCACCAAACGATTTCTGGGTCTTGGAGATCTCATGTGTTCTAGCCCCTCCACAAAATTTCGGAGGTAGAGCACATCCAATGCTACCCAAAATCAACACTCCCTCTTAGCGGGGAATGTGCTTTTGCAATACTTCCCGCAGAAGTATCACATTGAGCCACTGCGTCGGTCCCCTGTGCTGTTAATGCTCGACCTGCTTCTCTTGATTCACTGCACTGCTATAACTTGTATTGTTGCCTATGACACTACCACTGTCACTGCTACATCTGTACTGCAACTCCCTCCTAATATATTGCTTCATGCTGCCCATAGCACTGTCATTGCTAATTGCTCCACTGCAACTTAGTTGCTGAGAACTAAGCAATTGATAAGCCACCCAAAAGATGACATGTTGATCAGTATGGATACCCTGTGATGTTGAAGCTACCTCTGCTGCTAACCTGTGTTGATCCACTAATGCTACTGCGCTGTTGTTGTATCTGCTATGTGCCTCCCGAACTTCTCAACACTCTACTGCACTGCTTCAGACTTTGAGCACTCTAGCTCTGCCACTGTTGCTCCATCATCCCTCGTACCAACTAACTCCCGTCATTCTACTATTGTTATTAGGGGCTCTCATAGCCGTATGTGATCCAAGAGTTCCCGTGTAGTCCTCCAGACTACAACTCAATATCGCCCCACCTCTTCTGTAGAGGTGCATGAACACTCATGGCACAATCCTTATCATCGTCCTCTTTGTCAGATTTCGCTGGAGCAGCCTTTGAGTCAGACTTCTCTTCCTTACCCTTCTTCCGAGGGAAATGAGTGTCGAAATGACCCAGTTCTCCACATCTAAAGCATTTGACTTTGGATATATCTTTATTTTTCCTCTTTTGCTGCCCTTGTTGTCCCACTGATGTGAGAGCTTCATCCTCCTCTTCCTCCTTATTGACTCTGATTCCTTTGCCGCTACTTCCCGCCTTGGTTAACTATCTGATCTCTTCCTATCGAAGAGTTGCCCACATCTCCTCCCAACTGAGGAGAGAAGCCCTGCCCAAGGTGCTCTAGACAAAGGTCTCCCAGTCTTCAGTGATTGCATTCAGGGCAGTCCTGACCATGAATTTAGGATCTGGTGTAGACCCTACGGAAGTTAGTTGGTCTCGGATCCCTTGCAACATAAGAAGGAAGGGAACGATTTCTTCTCCCTTCTGCATCTTATATTGTCTCAGCTGGTTCTCAAGCACCATCTTCCGTTGAACGAAAGTTCCCTCATACAAGGTGGTCAAGGCCTCCCACATTTCCCTTTATGTGTCTTTTTCAGCAATATGTGGGACCACATGATCCTTGACCCCGTCTAAGATCATGCAATTCGCCTTTGCTTGAGCCTCCTCATATTTCTTGGGAGGATCAGCATCAACCAGAACAACAACAATCCTCAAGGCATAATCCTTGATGCAATTTTTGTCCAAGATCGCCAGGATCCTGGCCTTTCAGATGACAAAGTTGGATGCTCCATCCAATCTGTCCTGATCCCTCAGTCCATTTACTGCCATCTCTACTCAAATGAGTGTCGAACATGTTTTCTTCTCCTTCTTTTGCTGCTGCTTCAGCAAAACTCGGATCTGGATTACTTTGGCGCTAGAAATCCTCTAAGGAACTAGTTCCCTCTAGACTCTCTCTGAGTCCCGATTTCCTTCACAGAAATCCTTCTGCCAAATAATATCGAATCATCCCTCTCTGATCCTCCTTTGCTGTTGCTCAGCAACCCGGATCTAGATTTATTTGGCAAGGAATCTGTTAAGGCAGTGACTCCCTCTACCTCGGTTCCGTCTCCATAGGCACTGTTCTGCAACAACAACAACAACATCCCACCAGCACAACAAATCTAATTTGCACTGCTCCTACCGCCCCGACAACTGACTGATCTAAGCCCCTCAGGCTCTGTGCTAACCCAGAGAGCTAATGCAGTCACTGTGTGGGCTACTCCTGGCTCAGAAAGCTGACACAGGGACTGCGTGAGTTTCTGCGTCACTCCTCCTAAACTACATCACCCGTTCAGCTGCTTCTTTGGCTCTGAAACAATGTTGTCACTTGATACAATTGCCTCTCTGCAGTAGATTTGTTGGATCTTCTTGGTTGATGGCTTCAATGTCTTATGATCTGCAATCCCTCTGATACCATGTGAAAATTTCTGAATCTTAACAAGTAGAAATCCTACTGCAGTCACTGGTTTAACATCTCATATATGTTATTTCATTTAACAAGTTATTTAATTTCATAAACAGTGATGTAAAGACTATTGCAGACTACACTAACATACAGATCATAAACTGAAACGATAAATGAGACAAACACACAAGGTACACCATTATTTTTGGACAACACGTCCCTGAAACTTGGGAAAACTGGTGCAGAAGATAGAGGGTTTCGTATTATTAAGCAAGCAAATTCTGAGTACAATAGGTTGCCTCTCACACCGGCTAACCTTACACAGAAATCACGACAACAAGAAATACATACGAGGTTTACCTCGTTCCTCAAGTCACAACTGATTCAATAAGCGATTTAGCTCCTCCTGGCAAACATTGCGAAGTCCCTACGCAATTATTGTGTGGGCCAGCATCTTGCCTTTAGAAGACTGCATCACCCCTTCTGCTGGATTGATTTGTCGAGTGAAGTCTGTCATTAAGCCCTCCCGGCTAAAAACCTCACTTCCTCAGCAAAATCTTGGACTTTTGATGAATACTCTACACTTCCACTACAAGAGTCCCTCCTGGACTGTGTCAGCTCTGCGCGAGCCCCTCTTGGGCTGCGTAGGCCTCTGCGCTGCCTTCCTGATGCTCCAGCTGCCTCTCTACCACGTACTCTTTTGCTCGGAACTTCCTCTCCGATTCAAATCTCTGCTTCTGCCCCTCTCACTGCAATAGATCACTTGTTCGATTTTCTCAGCAAACCTCGCCCCAGAAAAATCGAACTAACTGATCAACTTGGTGTATCTCCAACTGACCCTCAAGCCTCCTCTTATACTTTTCGTGTTGATGAATCAACGACTGAGATTAAGTCCCTAATTAGTGGTTGAGATTAAATTAGACTTGATCTTTGTCACTTAGAAGCTTCTCACCCATATTTTCATTATTACCCATTAATATTTTTATTTTCCTAAGTTTAGACTTAGGAACACCATTAAAAATATTAATTATTTTATTAAAACACAATCCGGGTGGAATTTCACCAAACGATTTTTGGGTCTTGGAGATATTATGTGTTCTAGCCCCTCCACAAAATTTCAGAGCTAGAGCACATCATATGCTACCCAAAATCAACACAACAGATGTAAGCGAACAACGAGGGCAAAACCCCTATCTATGGGAAAGCCCAGTCAGCAATTCTTCCTTCAATAGTTTCTCGAGATAATCCAAGACTCTTTGACCTAGCAACTTCAACCCAATAGCAGCAATAACAGCAACTTCGACGAGACTAGGAAAACTTCAATCTCCTTTGATAAACCTCATAAATGAGAGAGAGTTGGCCCAAAATTTCGATCTTGATGTCTTTTACGTTCCTCCAAGAACTCACACTCTTTTCTAGCTCTCCTTCCAGCCCTTTTCCAACTTTGTATTTCCCAGCTTCCAGCTTCAAATATCGAACTATGGGTGAGAGAGTGAATTTCTCCAATTGAATTCGAACTGCCTTGTATATATAACCTTCCAGTGAGGTCGAATTACCCTTCTTGGGGTTGACTTGATCTTCTTGAGGCCGACTTGGGGTCTCTTTTAATGTACAATGAATCTAATGACTCAGAATAAATCCTATAAGTCCTAAATGGGGACTTTGACCTAAAACATGTTAACCGAAGCATGAAACCCATGATTTAATAAGTCATAATAATAAAAATATTTTCTTCATTCTTTTGATAAGTACATTTCATTGTGACTCAAATACATTTATGAAGACCGAACCTAGTTACATATTTCAACACATTCTTTCTTATGGCATCTTGATCATCATCATTCATATAACTTGCTTCATCATGCTTATTATTGTGATACGAACATCTTCATCATCTTGAAGATTATGTACCTGCAAAACCTTAATAAAGTACAAATATACGAAAGCATGAAGTTAACTAAATTATATTACTATAATTGAAGCATTCAAACATTCAAACTTTAGACACCAAATACCTAAGCCTAGGTAGGTTCATGGTCGATAAGAGACACAACTTTTACATAATAATCTTTAGTTTCTGGCTAGGGTTTTGTCACAAACCCCTAGACTTTATCATCAAGACACAAAGCCTTAGATATCGACAATTCAATCAAATTACAATCCAATCATAGTACTATACATCTAGGGCTTCAATATTACTTTTAGAATTACATGACAGACTCTACTAGGGTTTGTTGCAAACCCCTGATTTTATCATCAAAGCAAATTCATATCAATAATCGAAAGCAATCTCCTAGAATATCAATCTCTATGAGGGTTTTGTTACAAACCCTACATTTAATAAATCAAAACACGAGTATCAACAATTAAGTTAACATACTCGAATATATCTAGGATTTCAAAACCATGCACTAGCATCTCACAACAATATCTACTAAGTAAATCCAATACACAAACATTAATACATCAAAGTTAGATATACAACAATTTTGACTAGACTAGGGTTTTGATCAGACAAATGAATATGTACTTAGGGTTTCATTCCTAGGATCTTACTATGACTATTTAAAGCCCTAATTTACCAAACCCTAAAGATCTATGGTTTCAATTTAGATGATAATAGCAAATCCTAAAGGATTAGGGTTTCTATCATAACAATGCCAAAACCCTAAACATATAGTGAATAGGTTTTATAGATTTCATCAACAACCCTAAGTAGATTGGGTTTCATAATCAATATTGACACACCCTTAGGTTAGGGTTTTATAGTGAACCTTCTAGGGTTCCATAAGAATAATCAAAATATAATGAGGGTAGATTCAATCTAATGATTAATCACCCAAACAAGAATCTTTATGATTCAAAACCCTAGACATAATGACGTCAGTAATGTAAAGCAATTTAAAAAGAGAATGATCGTACCTTTTACATGAAGAGAACTTTAAAGTTTATAGTCTAAGACATACTTGGAGTTGTTTCTTAACAAACCTTGTAGTACATCAAATCTTGAAGGGTTTTCTTTGCAACAGAACTTCTTCCATGCTTCAAGTCTATCCTTTGAGGTCTCCTCCATAATCGTTTGAGCATTCAACAAGCTTTTACTAAACAAGGAAAATATAAAGAGAGGTTATTAGCATACAATACAAACAAGTCTTGATGTGAGGAGGAAACCAAATATGAAAACATGAAACAAAGAATAGGATATTTATCTTTTCGTAAAATGGTGGAGGCTCCCTGTTAACCGAATCCTTTGAGGGATACCTAAAACTTATCAAAAATTCAAAAATGTTCTAACAAGACATGTTAGACCTACAAACTCTAGAAATCAGAACATAGAGGAAAACAATTCAAAACTTAAAGATAGAATATTAAGAGAAATATGAGGAAGAGGACTTATTAGTATCAGTCCCTGACTTCGGATTCTTCGATCTTGTTCTTCTCAGGTGGAGCTTCATCAACAACATTCGCATGTTCCCTTTCTCTCTTCTTATTACTTGGATTTTCTAGACAATGGCTTTTGTAGTGA
Organism: Pinus tabuliformis; assembly: GCA_031772625.1. Lineage (NCBI taxonomy): Eukaryota > Viridiplantae > Streptophyta > Pinopsida > Pinales > Pinaceae > Pinus > Pinus tabuliformis. The sequence continues at coordinate 484,696,994 of CM062804.1, forward strand.
CCCATCTTGTGACAGTTTAAACTTCAATCTTGGATAGGTCCACTTTCTTCTTTGGCCCTTTGAACTTCTTAAAAGTTCCTTTCTTCTTGTGATGAGAAGTACAAGTATTGGAGGTATTTTCTTCTTCATCCTCCTTGTTGTTTACTAACAATACTTGAGCTTCTTCTTGACTACATGCATTCCACATTTGTTCAAATGTTGGAGTATCCTTCCAACTGTCAAGTCCTAATGCAAAAAGCAATCCAAGATCTTGGTAGTCCTAGAAGAGCAGTAATTATGAGTTCCTTTTCTGAGACAACTTCATCTATTGCTTGGAGTTCATCTTTGATTCTAGATATCCTTATAAAGTATGATGATACAATCATTTTTTGTCATCTTAATAATCCTTAATTCATTCTTTGAGGCTTGTTATTTGACCAATGTTCTTGATGGTGAATAATTTGGAGAGAGCCTCATACATTCCTTGAGCGTAATTTATGTTGGATATGCATGGAATTAGGTTGTCCTTAATTCCATCTGCTGTTGGATTCATAGCCAAGATTTCAATTTTTCTAAACTTTGTTTTTTCCGCTTCACTTGATTCATTTGTAGGCTTCTTGATTTTTCCTTGAACAAGATCCAAAACATTATTCTTTTCGAGAATGAGATCTATCCTCTTTTTCTAGGCCCTGTAGTTGGAAGCTCCTTCTAGTTTGTTTTCTCGCTTCATTGAGTTTGACATAGTTCTTGTAGATAATAGGCTTGACACTTTATATGGTCCCTTTTGATGAACTTTCATTGATCTCCTTTTCTTCAATAGATTTTTACCCTACCTTTTCCTTCCTACTTCACCTTATTAACTTTGATACCATGTTAGAAAATCGGAAAGGCAAAAAGATTTTCTCTAGTTGATAATAGCTTGTGATATCTTTGAATTCTTATTATCTTTCTTATGTTCTTCTTTTATCTTAGTTCATCAAGTAATTACCAAAACCAAAACACAAAGATCAAGGACACCAGATGTAGGCACTAAGCTTGGGCTAAAACCCCTATATAGGGGAAAACCCAGTCAAGAACTCTTGCTTCAGTAATTCGAATTGAGACAAACCAAGACCCTAGACCAATAGACCTTCCTCCTCTACCAAGTCAGCCTTTCAAAATGCTTCAGGAACCTTCAATAGTCTTTTCTTGTCCAACAACTTCAACCCAACAACAATCCACAAAGACTTCCCAGCTTCAAAACTTTGAACCCCAGCAGTAGAAATCTAGCTCAGCAATAGAACAGAAGTTTTGAACCTTCTAGCAGCTTAGCAACTTCACACGTGAGAGAGAGAGAGATAATTTCGACTTCTTATGCTTGAGATAAACCTCCTTGTCCTTCGCTAGCCCTTTTTCGCTTCTTCCTTGAATTTCGCACTTTTTACTGCTCCAACAATTGCAAATCGAACTTGGTGAGTGAGTGCTCCAAATGAGGTTGAGTTGTTGCCTTTATATAGTAGTTGTTGCCCCTCAGTTTAGGTCGACTTGTCCTGTTTGAGGTCGACTTGGTGGAGGAGGCCTAATTGACCTATTTTACATTAAAATAAATTTATTTCTTGACAAATAAATCCCAAGAAGGCTTATTTACATTATAACATGGACAAAGACACTTGACATAAACCCTAGAAGCCTACAATGGAGGCTTTGACCTATAAACAATTGACCCAAGTATGAAACCCATGCTTTAATAAGTCGTTTTATTTAATAATAAAATCTCTTTTACATCATGACTCAAATACAATTATGAAGACCGACACTAGTTACATTCTTCAACAATACAAGATTATACTTCTATAATGACAATGCATTTCTTTTAGGCTATTTTCTTGAAGATAAATACAAGATTTTGTTGAGGATTACCTTTGCATCAATATGAGTTATTTTTGTTATACAAACACCTTTGGGTAACTGTAATTTGAGTTCCAAAGAAGGCATGATACTGGATATAAGTGAAACAAAATAATTTTTTGTTTGTGGACCCGAGATTCAAGCATGTGATCCGAGGTGCTTCAGTATGATGTGAATTGATGCAAATATAATTCGAGCCTTCTCCTTCAAACATGATCCAAGTTAAGTCATGGTCAAAATTTTCAAGGTATGCCAAGGCTATTATAACGTGTGATCTTAGTTGCTTCATATATATATTGTTGCTATATGTTGCAAGTTGATACAAGAATACCTACATGTATGGGACAGTACTAGTTATACTCTTGATCCTTATGTACATGACTTCGAATGCATATCAATGACACCTGAACAATGATTTGGAATCAGTGTTGGTGATGTGACATGGATAAAGTATGATAGAATAGTGAGCTAGATGATTGGATAACACATGGCAGTGACCTACATAAGTATTGAATATCTTGGCAACATTTTAAGGAAATAAGGCATAGTTGATGAAGCAAGATGACAACCACAAAATCTCTAAGGCAAAGATGGAGATCAAATAAGATGGTAAAGGTTCATAAAATTTTTATATGCATCTTTGTGATATATGTCTAAGCTCTTGATGTTCATGAAAAGGGCTTTCTCTAATATGGATTAGAGAACGATTTTCAAATGAAATGAGTATGGTTAGGGTTTTGCAGTTTGTTGTATGCCTGTAAATTTTTGCAATTCCTTTATGGTAAATCTTGACGACTAGAAAGTTGTTAGGGTTCATGAATTCTTGAGGTCTCTTGGTATTTAGAGCTTCTAACTTATCCCTAGAAGCAAAGCATTAAGCTAGAAATCCCTAACCCTGGTTAATTGATTCCTTTAAAGAAATCCTAGCTCCTGGAAATGGTATCTATGGTTTGCAGCACTGAATGTTCCTCGATTTTAAAACCCTAGTCTTGAAAGCATAATTCTAGGGTATATGTTAAACCCTAAAAATGGTTGGATTAAGAAGGCTTGAAGTCAAAACACTTGGATTGGGTGTTTTCGCTGAAGTGAAATCCCATATAAGGGATGGATCTAGGAATGTCTAGGGTTATAACTAGAACACTAGTAGTACACTAAAATCATGAAAAACTCTAGATTTTGTCTTTGTATATTTTGCTTGGTTGCTCTTGCTGGTAAGAATTGCAGGTATAAAATGAATACTGTTAAGATCGAGATAGCAAGACAAGAAGGATAAATTAACAGAGAAAAACTTATTGTAATTCCTTGATGATGATGTTAAGGATGATAGACAAGAAGACTAGATCAAAGAGAGCAATTTGAAATATGAAGAGGTTGATTAAATGAAGGAAGAGGTATGTACATTTATGAGAGCTCTTTAATTAGAAAAGAAGAGGTCATGTCTTCAAATATTATGGAAAGAGCTATGCTTGGTAGCATAAGCATGGTGAGTCTTGGATAAGATTGGATAAAGAACTCTTCCAATTAATTAATTGTTACATAGAGACATAATTGATGAGCATGATGATATTAGTCAACATCCTATGTAGTCTCTTGAAAGACTGATAACTTCAAAGGGAGCTATGGAAGTTTGTTTGGTTCATTACATGTACACGTTGGCTGATGATTGAAAGGCTAGAAGCATGAAAAAGGATTCTAGCATGAAGATGGATCATGCAAAGGGATGATAACATCAGGAATAACTAGTAGAACTTGACATCTTGACAAAAGGCCATCATGACTTGGTAATTGTGATAATTTTGTACTGATGATCTAGTTGGGATATGATCTTGCTACCTGGATATGATATGATCTTGCTATTTCGGTTTAACTCAATTCAAGGAGTACATGAATTGAGTGGATGGCTTTGAAAGAGAATATGGCAGAAATGTATACCATCTTGACAAAAGAAGGTAGCAATGTAAGGAATAGTTCGTGTTGATTTTGAGTAGCTTGGGACTTCAAGCCCTAGGGTTCGGGGATTGGAGGGCAAAGTGCCACAAGAGTCACTTGTGGGATTGGAACCCAAGGTTGGGGTTTTGCACCCAATAGTGTTTTGGGCAATTCCATGAGCATATTTCTACATGTGATGGCATGAGATGATAGAGGGCGGAAAGGAGAATCCAACGCTTCTAGAATCGTCGAATTCCGAGTTATAGAAATGGAGATATGAATTTTTGAAGTTATTTAATGGGGTTGCACATGAAGTGTCAAGGTCGGCTTGGTGTAAAAATGACAAGTGACACCTGGACAATGTTGATTTTGGGTATCATCGGATGTACTCTAGCTCCGAAATTTTGTGGAGGGGCTCGAATACATGAGATCTCCAAGACCTAGAAATCATTTGGAGAAATTCCGCCCGGATTGTGAGTTATTAAAATAATTAATATTTTTAATGGGTTCCTAAGTCTAAACTTAGGAAAATAAAAATATTAATGGGTATTAATAAAAATATGGGTGAGAAGCTTCTAAGAGACTAGGAACAAGTATGTTTTAATCTTAGCCGTTGATTAGGGACTTAATCTCGGCCGCCGATTCATCAACAAGAAAGGTATAAGAGGAGGCTTGAAGGTCAGTGGGAGATATACCATATTGATTAGTTAGTTCGATTTTTCTGGGGCATGATTTTCTAAGAAAGTCGAACAGTTGATCTGAGTTGCAGTAGAGGGGCAGATATAGTTGGAGTTGGAGGATCTTCTCCGGGACCCTGAATACTCAACAGAGAGAGGCAGAGATACACCAGAGGAGGCAACGTAGACCAAGGAAGGTTGACATTGGGCTAGGAGGGCCCATGCACTGCTTGACGCAATGCCAGTGCAGGGGAAGAGCTGCCTTCTTACAGAAGTCTGAATTCAGCCAGGGAGCAGCAGGATCAACCGAGAAGGCTGACGTCAGAGCTCCAGTAGGCAGAGGAGGCAGCGCAAAGCTGACGTAGTGTCTCAGAGTGCTCCACATAGGCCCACGCAGCTACTGCGAAGGGGCAGCGCAGTTGTAGCCGGGGATAGTCAGTCCAGTTGCCGGATTGGAGGGATTTTGCCGGGTGAAGTGAGGTAATCTCACTTAGGTTTCTGCCAGTATATTTTATCTCTGTAATTGGATAACCGAGAGGGCATCCAGAGTTGTATTCAGAACTACTGCTTAATAATAGAAAGCCCTCATAGTTGTTGCACCAGTTTTCCAGCATTGGGTTTTTCCGGGGACGTTTGTCCAAAAATAACAGTGTCCCTTGTATGTTTGTCTCGTATTTGTTTTCAGTTTATGATCTGTATGTCAGTGTAGTCTGCAGTAGTGTTTTTCATCACTGTTTATGAATTAAATAACTTGTTGAATGTAATAACAAGTAGGAGATGATAAACTAGTGATTGCAGTAGGATTTCTGATGTGTAGATTCAGAAATTTTCACAGACAACCCCTAGGATGACGTTTTAGAAGCCCTTCATTTAGTGTATAAATAGAAGGCGGAAAGGAGGCATTTAAGCATCCAAAAAGTGAAACATAACACGTGAATAGCTTGTTGAAGGAAAAGACTTCACTGTTTGGGCCGCAACAGAGGAGGAGGACAAGAATAGGTGGTTGAGGTCTGTTATAGGGCATTTTGAGGAGGCCGAAAGTGCAGAAAGGGGGGCCGATGGCCTGTTCTTGGAGGTCGAGGTAGTAGAGAGGAAGCCTGGACTGTTTTAAGGGTTGTTTGATGAGTGGAAAATCCTCATAAGAGGTTATCGTAGGCTTGTTTGAAGACCTGTAGGGTGTCGCTGTTGTTTGGGGAGGTCAAGTCTATGTGTAGGGCTTGAAACTGCCCTAAAGGAGCAGCGTGGAGAGGCAACCTCCCATTGAAGGGCAACCGCAACAAAGGAGAGCAATTATGGTCCAGATTTGAGGGCTGTTAGGGACAGTATGTAGTGCCCTAACTTGTCCATATTTGCAGCAGTCAAGAGGACCTTAAAACAATGAGCTGGAGTATGCATTTTGGGTGCAGCTTGTGTGTGTTGGGTCATAGTTTGTGACCAGTATTCGATCAGATTGTTGGGCAACCGGTGGGAGCAAATTTGGTAGCTTGATTGGGTGATCATAAGCCTTCATCGGTGTAGATATTGCAGTGTAGTATTGGGCACCATTGACTTGGTGGAGGGCAGTGTGTTGGCTACCCAAAGTAGTCCTAGATGAGCTATATTGAAGTGATGAAGAGGAGCTGAAGGTTGGGTGAAGCTTGGTGCCGAAAGTGTAGCACCTTGATGGAAAAAAGTGACTGCTAGCCTGGCAGGTTGGAGCTCGGGAAGTGGCCAGCCTAGAGAGAAGATTGATGAGACTGTGTATGTGCAATAGAAGTGACTTGCAACAGTGTTAGGTGGCAGCCCTCCTAGAGTCTCAATGTGTTGTCGTTTGAAGGACTAAGGGGAAACTAGTGAGCAGTATGGGAGCGAAGGACCGACAGAACAAGATACAATATAGAAGTTGCAACGAAGTTTATCATTGTATCTTATATACCATAGGCTGTTGTATTATTCATATTGGTTTAATATAACGAAGATTGGGTTGTACATTATTCTACAATATTTGTTAAAAATTGTGTATATATGTGTACATGTGATTTACTACATATTTTCTGCTGTGCAAAGTAGTTCATGTTGAGATTCTTGGTTTGATAACATCATAGATTTTAAGATTCTAACCTAGACCCAAGATCGTGGAAATTCAACAACCCGATGATCAATTTTTTGATGACAAATAAGCTCTCTTTCTCGATGGTTAGAGAAAGTTGACTAGCCCTGCATTGATTAGTTTGATAAAATGCTCCTGATAACAAAGATGCAAATGATGATAGAAGGAAAGTGATACGAAAGGCTGATGGCAAGAACCCCGTCACTAATTGAAGAAAGAGTTTGGCTCTATTACATCCAGGCTTGTCAAAGTTTAAGTATGATGTAATGTGATGCAGAATAGGAGCCCATGCAACTACCGCTATGGATCTCCACAAAAGAACTAGTAATTGATGTGATGATACGGTTTGAGACAAACTAAGAGCTTGTGCTTATGTCTTCCTAGTTGAAAGGAAGTAATGGATCTCCTCTATGTTTAAGAGGTAGTAAAGAACTTCTCCTTGGTTGAAAGGGAGTAATCTGGGACACCTTAATGTCCACGTGTCATGCACTAGACTAGGACTAACAGTCGTAAGACTAGTGAAGGCACTAGGAGGGAGAATGGAGGATTGGATAAGCATCTGAGACTAGTACACCTTGAGTCTTGGGAATCCAAGATAGGAAGTAGTCTTGTGGATCGAGACTCTTTGAGGATCAAACAAGGCACCCAAGATAAGAGTGGTCAAAGAGGACAATGTGAAAATTTCTAAACATAAATTCTATTACTACAACAACTGATTTATTTTACCTACTTAATTTCAAATAAGTTATTTACGAAATCCCTTTAGTAAATATTAAAATAAGTTCCACTGCAAATGTCACACCATTATATAGAAAGAAATACATGCACAATAATCAAACACATCAACACAATTATTTTGGACAATTTTCCCCGGGAAAACCCAATGCAGGAAAACTGGTGCAACATAGGAGGGTTTTATTAATCTTCAACAACAATAGCTTTTATAGAAAAATTTTGCATAGACACTGGGAGAAAACCCCTGAGACTTTTCTTCGAGACTTTCTGACACCCTGGAGGACTTCCTTTCCCCATTGCGTCAGCCCTGCGTCATACTGCGTGGCTCTATGTTGCTTTGTCCTTCTTTGCATCATCCATTGTGTCTCTATGATCTGCTTTGTCTCTCAGGGTCCCTGCATCACCTCTTTTGAGCTTCTTGACTGCTGCTAATCACCCCCTCTTCCTCCACCCTGCAACTCTCCCTCTGAAATCGATTTTCCCTCTCTGAAAATCGAGTTTCCTTGGGATACTGAGTATCTGCTGGTGTATCTCCAAATGACCCTCAAGTCTTCTCTTATACTTTTCTTGTTGATGAATCAACATCTGAAATTAAGTCCCTAATAAATGGCTAAGATTAAAATAGACTTGATCCTTATCTCTGAGAAGCTTCTCATCCTTATCATTTAGACTTAGGAACCCATTAAAAATATTAATTATTTTAATAACTCCTCATCTCGATGGAATTTCCCAAAATGATTTCTGGGTCTTGGAGACCTCATGTGCTTTAGCCTCTCCACCAATTTTCATGGCTAGAGCACATCTGATGCTACCACAAATCAACACTCCCTCTTAGCGAGAAATGTGCACTAGTAATGCTCCATCATTGAACATCACACTGATCCTTCCGCATCGGTACCTGTGTTGATGTTGGGCCTGCTGCTCTACATCCACTGCACTGTTGCCTCCTGTATTGTTGCCCATGGCGCTGCCACTACCACTGCTACATCTATACTACAGCTTCCTCTGCATCTGTGCTACTGCTGGTCCTTCCTCCCAACACTGCATCTGCACTTTAACTCTCTCTCAAATGCTGCATCATGCTGCCCATAGCATTGCTAACTGTTGCATTGCAACACCTGACACTTATCCATTTCTACTACTGAAATGGATTCTTTACTATCCCGATCTTCTCTCTAAAATAAACGAACTTTGATCTTCCAAGGGCTTTGGTAAGGATGTCCGCCACTTGTTCTCCTGTAGGAGTGTAGCTCAATTGTACAGCTCCTCGTTGGACACAGTCTTTGACAAAGTGATACTAAATATCAATGTGCTTCAACCGATCATGAAATACTGGATTCTTAGACAGCTTGATGCAACTCTAATTATCACACATGATCCCTGTTGCCTCCATCCTTCTTCTGAATAGGTTCACAAGCAATTTTCCAAGCCATATGGCTTCGCACGAAGCTGTGCTAGCAAACATATGTTCTGCTTCAGCTGAGCTCAGAGCTATGGAGTTTTGTTTCCTACTGCACCAGGAGGTCATCCTCGAAACAATGTTGAAAGAGTACCTAGAAGTACTTTAACGATCTACTGAACTTCCAGCCCAATCTGCATCTATAAACCCACTTAGTCTAATATCATTACTTTTGGTGTACAATAGTCCATACTCGACTGTTTCCTGTATATATCTGAGAACATGTTTGGTTATTGCCCAATGTGCCCTCTTAGGTTCCACCATGAATTGACTGAGGTTGTTTACAGCGTAACAAATGTCTGGCCTGGTATTGACCAGATAAATCAGGGACCCCTATGAGCTGCCTGTATAAGGTGGGATCAACATCTTTGTCTTCTGATGCATTAGTTTTCTTCCAGTGGGTGATCATTGGAGTAGCCATAGGCCTACAGTCATGCATCCTGAATCTCTTCAAGATTTCTATAGCATATCTCCCTTGTCCAAGGAAGATCTCACCCTCTTGCTGCCAAACATCCAACCCCAGGAAATAATGCATCTACCCAAATCCTTCATGTCGAATTCTGTGGCTAGATTCTTCTTGCAGTCCTCGATGAGCCTGGATGATCCTGTCAGGAAGAGATCATGAGCATATAATACTAGGACTAGAGGCTCATTCTCTACAATCAAATAGTAGAGATTGGGATCTGCATCACTCTTGATGAACCCTATTTTCTGCAAGTAGCCATCAATTCGACCATACCATGCTCTAGGTGCCTATTTGAGCCCATACAAAGCTTTCTTCAATCTGCATACATGAGATTTCTTCTCATGTGTCTCAAAGCCTTCTGGTTGTTCAATGTATACTTCCTCTTCTATCACCCCATTCAAGAATGTCGTTTTGACATCCTTCTGATTAATCTCCCACCCCATCTTTGCTGCAAAAGGTATCACAGTTCTAATAGATGTATACCTAGCTACTGGGGCAAAGGTCTCTTCGTAGTCTATTCCTTCCTTATGAGCATATCCCTTAGCCACAAACCTCTTGTAGATCCATCTCGAACCTACCACTGATCTGTCCTGAGGCCTAAGCACTACTTCCTAGACATTATTCACCAATATAGAGCTATATTCCTCCACCATCACATCCATCCAAACTTGATGTTGAGCGGCCTCCTGAAAGCTGGAAGGTTCCCCAACCTGAGCTACTAAGGGCTGATATCTATTTGGTTGTCTTCGTTCCCTTTTACTATTCCTGGGTGCACCAATCAAATCTTTTGCATTCCGTAGAATCTGTGGGAGTTCTCTGATCGTTCTTCCTCTGGTAGTAGGTGCCTCTGTTAGCTCTTCCTCTACCTGTGATTTCTCCTGTTTTGAAGGAGAGTTTCTAGTACTGGCTTCCACTTGTTGAAGTGGTTTGACCAATGGCTCATCTTTTGACTGCTCCTTGGAAGGCATTTCTTGAGGTTTTCTGAAGGCCCTATCTTCCATGAACTTCACATCTCGCCGAACTACTACCTTCCTGCTCCCTAGAAGATAGATTACATATGCCTTAGCATTCTCGCTATATCCCACAAGATATTCTTTCCTTGCAGTTTGATCTAACTTCTTCCTCTTCTCCTCGGGCATACGGAAATATGCTAAACTCCCAAATATCCTGAAATGACTAACTTCAGGTGTCTTCTCAGTGAAGACTTGCTCTGGAGTAATCTTGCCCAATGCCCTATGAGGAGTTCTATTCTGAACATACACTGTCGTACTGCATGCTTCTACCCACAGGAATTTTGGCATATCCTGATGATACATCATAGCCCTAGTTGCTTCCACAATAGTCTTGTTCTTCCTTTTTGCTACTCCATTTTGCTCCGGATTGTAGGGAGTTGTCCACTCTCTTTTGATGTCGTCCCTAGCGCAAAAATCGGTTAAGTCCTTGTCAACATACTCTCCACCATTGTCTAAGCGCAACACTTTTATTTTGTTTCCTGTCAGATTCTCCACTAGAGCCTTGAACTCTTTGAATCGACAGAAGACCTCATCCTTGGTTTTCAGAAAATAGATCCAAGTCTTCTTGGAATGGTCATCGATGAAGGTGACAAAGTATTCAACCCCACTAATGTTGAAGTTTCTAGGTTTACTTAGTTTAGAAACCCTTCATGCACTTTTTCCAATTTATTCCTACCTACTTGTTATTTTTCTTTAACAAGTTATTTACAAAGTAAGTATTGAAAATAAACACCAGTGCATGCTCAACATATTACAAATCAGCAACTAAAAAAAACAAGAACAAACACACCACATGACACCATTATTTTTGGACCAATGTCCCTGGAAAAACCCAATGCGTGAAAACTGGTGCAACTATCTGAGGGTTTTCTTATTAAGCAATATTAGAGTACATTCTGGGTGCCGAAATTGGCCTACCCAACAGAGAATTTCCTTAGCAGCTACACCTCACAATTTGAGAGAAATCTCCTAGCTAAAACCCCGGAAAATCCTTTCAGCAGCTCCTCAGCACATAATTGCTCTGCAACCCCAACATCTGCCCAAGTTGGACTGTGTCAGCCCCTCTCTGTCTCACGCTGGCCCTGCCTCAGCCCTAAGAGGCTATGCATCAGCTTTTTGGGCCTCTATGTCAGACACGCTGGCCTCTCTGGTGCTTTGCGCAACACTTGGCTACCTCTGTGTGGCCCTGCGTGAGCCATTGCTGGCTCTGCGCCACTCTCCTTGGCTGCTGCGCTGCTCTCCCGGCACAATCTCTGCCTTCTCTGTTTCTCTGTACTCAATGCCCCTCAGCTGCTCTCCCGATCACTGATTCTATCTCTCTTAGCAAACTTCGCTCTAGAGAATAGAATGATTGATCACTCTGGTGTCATTTCCAAGTGACCCTCAAGCCTCCTCTTATACTTTTCTTGTTGACATCTCAACGGCCGAGATTAAGTCCCTAATCAACGGCTAAGATTAGATCTAGCTTGATCCATGTCTTTTGGACCATTCCAACACAGATTCACATTAATACACATTAATATTTTATTTTCCCTAAGTTTAGACTTAGGGACTCCATTAAAAATATTGATTATTTTAATATCTCCTAATCTGTTTAGAATCTGCCCAAACCCTTTTTTGGTATTGGAGATCTCATGTGCCCCAACCTCTCCACCAAATTTCGTGGCTGGAGCACATCCGATGCTACCCCAAATCAACACTCCCTCTTAGCGAGGACTGTGCTCTAGCAATACTCTTCACTAAGTATTACTCTTATTATCTAGCATCGATACCTGTGCTGATGCTAGACCTTCCTACCCAACATCCTCTGCACTGCTGCATCATGTACTGCTACCCATGGTTCTGCCACTGCCGCTGTTTCATTTGTACGACAACTCCTTCTGCATCCGTGTTGCTGCTAGTCCTTTCTCCTAGCGCTGCATTTGCACTACACCTACTCTCATCAAGTTGCATCGTGCTGCCCACTGCTGCACTGCAACTCAGTTATTGAGAAGTAAGTAACTAATCTCCCAACTGACCTCCCTGTTGGGCTAGAAACACCCTCTAATGCTGAAGCTCCCTCTGCCGCTGACAAGTGCTCCCTCTCTGACCTCGGTGCTGCTGCAACAACTCCCTGCATCTCACACCGTTGCTCACCTCTCTGTGCCTACCTACACTGGTGCAACACTCTTGTGCCTCTCGCACTGCTGCAGCCTGCTAGCTCTGCGCTGTCTCGGGACTCCTACGTTGTGACTCTCTCTGTCTCTCCATCCACGTCCGTCTGTACCCACTCAACCAATGCTGCTATTCCTCGTCGAGGCTCCTGTAGCAAGGTCTAATCCAAGAGGTTGGGTACCTCAAGGATCCTGGCCCTCATCACTTGTAGTCCACCTGACTACAGCTCCATGTCTCCCCACTTCCGCTCAAGTGGCATGTGTGCACTCATGTCACAGTCATTGTCTGTCAAAACTTCCTTCTCTGCCCGTGCTGGCACTGCCTTAGTCTCGAAAGACTCCCTTATTCTTCTTCCTTGGGCACTGGGTTGCATAATGACCCATCTCCTCACAGTGGAAGCACTTGATCTTAGAGAGATCTTTCTTCTTCTGCTTCCCCTGCTTTCCCTCAGATGCTAGGGCCACATCCTCCTCCTCTTGCGTGACCTTGATCCCTTTGTTGCTGCTACTTGTCTTCGACTGCCGTCTAATCTCTTCCTGGCGAAGAGCTGCCCACATCTTGTCCCAAGGTGGGAGAGTCCCTTTGTCCAAGATACTTTGGACAAACACTTCCCAATCTTTTGAGACCACATTTAGAGTTGTCGTCACTATAAGCTCCTGATTCGGTGTCGCTCCTATAGTAGTCAACTGGTCTCGGATCTCATTCAGTCCTCTAAGGAAGGTGTCAATCGATTGACCCTTCTTCATCTGATACGACCTCATTTGGTTCTCGAGCAACATTCTTCTCTGCATAGAAGTATGCTAGTACAGGTTCTTGAGAGCCTCCCACATCTCAACTTCTGTTTCCTTCTTGGCTATATGTGGTACCACATGATCCTTGACCCCGTCAAGGATAAGGCACTTGGCCCTCGCCATCGCCTCTTCGTACTTGTTGTTATCATTGGGGTCGACTGGGATAGCGATAACCTTCAAGGCAAAGTTCTTGACATGATTCCTGTCAAGCACTGATAAGATTTTGGCCTTCCAAACTACGAAGTTCGATGCTCCGTCTAGTCTATCCTGGTCTCTTACCCCCATGTAGTGCCATGACGCTCCTCTACTTCCCTCCTAGAAGTTCTTTGTTCGACTCCTCTGAGTCTCTACTTCCCATCTAGAAGTTCTCTTCTAGACTCCCTCTGAGTCTTGATTTCCCTCCTAGAAATCCTTTTGTCGCTTGTTGAGATGCCACCTACCCTGATTGTCTTGTGCAACTGCATTGTTGATCCAGGTTCCTTGGCTAGAAACCCTCGGTAACAACTCCTTTGGCCCTGCTTTGTCAGGTACTATTCTGACTGCAATACCTCACCAACTCCACTCTGCAATATTTTTGCAGCCTTCTAGACTCCAGCAACTGCTTCTTTGTGAATTGCGCCAGCCCCTCTCTGCCTCACGTTGGCTCTGTGTCACCCCAGATGGGTTTGCGTCAGCCCTGGGATGCCCTACGTAAACCCTCTGGCCCTCTGCGTCAGCAATGCTGGCCTCTCTAAGGCTTTGCGCAGCTCCAGGCTTCTTCTGCATGGCTCTGGCTGGCTCTACGTCACACTTCTTGGCTTCTGCGTCGTTAGAAGCAACTTCTGTCACGTCAGGACAATTGTTTTTTCCTGCTATTGCTTTGCTCGACTGATGTCTTTTAGTCCTCCTGTGATCTGCAATCACGCTTTGATATCATGTGGAAGTTTCTAAGTTTACTTAGTTTAAAAACCCTTCATGCACTTTTTCCGATTTATTCCTACCTACTTGTTAGTTTTCTTTAACAAGTTATTTACGAAGTAAATGTTGGAAATACTGGGGGGGGGGGGGGGTGAATCAGTACTCCTTTTCAATTGTTACTTTTACCAGTTAGATCATTTATATTTAGAACACAAAATGAACAATAAGAATAAATTCTTTTATTAATTTCTTTTTTCACAATAAATCAAATACAATGTATATAGGACTCCAACCCTAGATGAAGACACCAATCTTCAATCTCCCAGGCTCCAACTTGTTGCCAAGCACCAACTTGGACTTTTGTGAGGCTCCGACCTCTAGGACACTAACCCTATCTTCTCAAGGCACCAACCTTGTGTTTAGAGGCTCCAACCCCTAGGGCACCAACCCTTCTCTTGTACAAGCTCCGACCTAGTTTCTTGAGGACATCGATCCTCTAGGGCGTCAACCCTATCCTCCAAGGCACCAACCTTGTCTTTTCGAGTCTCCAACCTCTTGGGCTCCAACCCACTACAATACTTCATCAAGATATGTTTGGTAGTAACTCACGGCTCCCAAAATCTTCTTCACTGAGCCTTGTCAATCTTCAGCAATGCCTTCTCCCAGTGACTTCATCAATGACAACCTTGTCATACAGAAAGTGTCACCACTGTTCTTCATAATACCCAATCAATCTCTTCAAGTTACCTCATCATGACATCAACACTGCGTTATGATCTTCAATACAACACTTCAATGTATCTTCAATGAACTGCAGCAAGAATTCTTCTCAATATTTGATTTTCAATGTGACTCAACAAGGTATTTAATCAATTCTTCAAGGGATTTTTCATGCAGTCTACAACAAGTTTAATTACTGCTCCAGAGAGTACAAAGTTCCAATTATGAAAGGTTGCTCTCAAGTCTACACAACAATTCTTCAATAAGGCTGCTCCATGTGTGGCCTATAAGAATGTCTTTCAGTAAGCCAACAAAGCTTCAAGAAGGCCTTTTAATTAGGCATCCAAGGGCTTCTCCAATATTGTTTCAACAATCTTAATCCCTTTCAAAAATCTGCAAAAAGACTTCACTGTTCCCAATTTCAAAAGATGCCACTACAAGTCCTCTCTTTACTTGGTTTGCAAAAAGACTTCACAACCCAACACTATGCTTTCAAATGTTTGTAAAAATTAATACTTCCAAACTGTATCACTGTGAAGAAAATCCGAGATTGTGCATCTAACCAAGGTCAGAAATAAAGCCCAATATTATGTCTCCAAACAATCCCAAGACTGTACTTTTAATTCAGATTTGTTCTCAAGAAAAGATTGTGCAGTTCACTGTTCCAAAAATTTGTTCTTATCAGATGTCTTAAAGTCTCCAACACTACAGGTTCGAATATCCTTCCACAAGACAGGAAAGGGCTGAGATTCACTCTACAGAGAAGGCTGGCCACAAGGACGAAATTGCAGGCTGTTACAGTTCAACCTTCACACAATACTGTGCCTTCAAGTGTATACTGCTGCAATCCAAGCTTCACAACAGTGTAACAAAGTCTTTACTGTTGACTGTCCAAGCCTCTGCACTAGTCTACTGATATGAGGCAAAAAATTTGACCCTCTGCAATGCTACAGGTCCACACACACTTGTCACAGGTGCAGATCCAAGTTTTTAAGAGATAATTTAAATGCCCAAACTGTGATCTAAAAGCCCTCCTCGGCCTCCTATCCTGCTTCTGTTTCTTCTCTGAAATCTTGACCGAAAATTGTGCTTGAAATGAGTGTCTACGCTGTGTATTTATAGTGATTTCGTCTCTGGAATGAAGGGACATGACCTTTGGAATTGAGGCCGACTTGAGCAGTGATCATAGGTCGGCTAGAAATTAAGTTAAAGATATATAACTTCAAAAATCAATTTCTCTTCAACCGCTAGGAGTTTGAGGGCAAGTAAGGGATCGTTAGAAAGAGAAAAAATTCCTCTTTAAGATGGTGTAGGACTCATTGTGGAAAGATGCCTCCAAGGTGTCCAAAATAAATTTTCTTTGTGACTGCTCTTGAAATTTTTAGTGCGGAACAGCAAGGTCATTAGGGCTTCTCCATTGTTTGGGACAGCATGGATTTTTCATGGCTTTGTCATAGGATCATAGAGTCATCATGTAGGAGTGTTCTCATCATGATAGTGTAGCATCACGCATCCAACAAAGTCATCATATATTAGTGCAATGATATGTTATTAGCCATGATAGTGCAGTGATATGTTATTAGCCATATGTCATTAGATCATCACAAGGAGAGCTTTTACATCAAGAGTCACTATGAGCATCAATAAGAACGACTTCTTCATCAAGAGTAAGGACATCATCATGATTTCTAGGGCTTCTTCATGAAGAGCAAGGATACAAGACTTTATAGTGTCTTCATGGTTAGGTCAAGGACATCTAGGACATTATGAACAATAGGCATCTAGGACAAGACTTCTTCTTAGTGGCTTGACATCTTCATTCATGGTATCCTTGTCAAACAAGAGTCTTGACATCATCATCTAGAACCAAATATCTCAAGGATATTGACATCTCGGTCAATGCCATATTGACATCAATGACAACCTAGATTAACAATCTCCCCCTTTGTCATTGATGGCAATATTCTTGTGCTTCCAACATTCTCTCCCCCTTTGACATCAATGGCAAATGGGGTGCCCAAGCACTCCCTTTGTCAAGCTGCTTCTCATCTTCATGAATAGTAGATCTTCATGGGTATGTTACTCCCCCTGTCATGGTGCTCTTCTTTCTGGAAATGTGGTCCATGATAGATGTGCTTACATTCCTTCATGTGATGAACCAACCCCCCTGTCTGTACAACCTCCTAGCTCATGAAAGATTACCTGCTTAGTGATCAAGTGGAAGAGATCTTCAATAATAGTTCATGGATGATTAAGGGATCATGTTCTTCAATGGAATTGCTCCTGAGAGACGATCTATCAAAGGATGATTGTCCATGTGGCTCATCAAGGATTTCATAGGGCCCATTCATAGGTAGCTTCTACAAGAATGCTTAATCATCATAAGCTCCCCCTAAATGTATGCATGATCTTCCTTTTGGCAATGTCTCCCCATCAAATGCTTAGATTGTCGAAGATCAGGTCAACAACATGTGTTGTTGGCTGGAGAGTTCAAGGGACTTTCGGATTTTATTTTCTTCCTTCTCCATACTTGTGTAACTTTCTTATCTGGCATAGTTCTAGCTTGATTAGGTGCCCAAATCAAGTTACAATTACGTGCCATATGACCAATGTTATGACACTTGAAGCATTCTATGTTGTTCATGAATAAGAATTCATGACTTCTTCTTGTGAAATTGCTTCTCGAAGATTGACGGGGATCATTATAAGCCCTACAATCTTTTGCCATGTGTCCAAAGTTTGTACAAAAATAACAATAACCAAGAAATAAACTTTGGTACTTGGGAGATTTCCTTGATGTACTTCTGAAGCCTTTCTGCCTTGGGATTTGTTGATAATATTCACCACCTTTTGTATTCTTGACATCATCTGCAAGTCTTCTTGGAGCAGGATTTCTTCCATTGTTGCCTTGACTCTTCTCCTTGCCTTTGCTGGAACTGGGAGCATCATTATTTCCATCAGGCTTCCTCATGTCCTTGTTGTTTGAAGTATGGTCACCCTTGCTTGAGGATTCACCTTCATAGCCAAGACCTGATTTATCAAATGGAGATCCTTGATGGCTGAGCATGTCATCCAAGGCTTGAGAGCTCTTCAAGATTTTGTCCATTCTTTCAACCATTTTCTTGAGGGAGACAATCTCTTCTTCCAATCTTTTGCAATCATTATTCTTCTTAGCAAGTTGTTTCTCAATCTCTTCCTTAATACGTATTGCTTCATTTGCTTCTAATTTAAGGGAGATGATATCTGACTTCATTTTGAAGATTTCTTCATTTTCCTTTGCTAGACTACTCTCCATTTCTTCCTTGATCCTTGTAGCTTTACATGTTTCGGCCTTGAGAAGGTTGATGTTAGATTTTAATTTGAAGATTTCTCCATCCTTTGCTTTTAGTTGACATATCATGGTGTTTCTCTCCTTTTTTGCTTCATCAACCTGTCCTTCTATGATTGCTAATGCTTCCATTTTCTCAACTCCTTGTACTAGATTTCTTGCTTATTTTAGTTGAGATTTAAGGGAGGAGACCTCTTCCTTGTATTGATCAATCTCTACTTCAAGTTTGTTTAAGCTCTTGTGCCTTTGTTCAAGGTGGCTTGACAAGGTATCTTCCCATTTCTTTGCCTTATCCAATTGATTTGTCATGGATATGACTTCTTCATGATGCTTTCTCTTGTTTTGATGAAATTATTCCTTAATCTTGGCGAGCTCCTCATCTCTTTCTTGTACTTGAAGCTTGACAAGGTCAACTTCCTTCCTTGTCTTGTCCTGGTCACCAACTTGTGCTTTCTTCTTAAGTTCCTCATTTTCATTTTTCAAATTGTTAATTTCTTCCATGGTAGCCATAAGTTTAGTGAGGAGATCTTCTTCAAAATCTTTTCCATTCTCTTCATCTTCTGGGTCTTCTTTAGCCTTGATGTTATCAGTCTTATCCTCATTCTTGCCTCCCACATATCAAAGTTTCCATTGAACAATGGAGCCTTCATAAATTGATTGACTTCAATTTCGGTGGTTGAGGGAGACACATCTTTAGGAGGATTGGAGACTTTCTTCCTTGGCTTCGCCATTTGTGTTCTAATGATCAACCTTCAAGCTGTTAGGCTTTGAGTGAAGGTACTGGCTCTGATACCAATTGTTGGAAATACTGAGAGAGGGGGTGAATTAGTATTCCTTTTCAATTGTTACTTTTACTAGTTAGATCATTTATATTTAGAAAACAAAATGAACAATAAGAATAAATGCTTTTATTAATTTCTTTTTTCACAATAAATCAAGTACAATGTATATAGGGCTCCGACCTCTAGGGCACCGGCCCTATCTTCTGAAGGCACCAACCTTGTGTTTAGAGGCTCCATCCCCTAGGGCACCAACCCTTCTCTTGTACAAGCTCCGACCTGGTTTCTTGAGGACACTGATCCTCTAGGGCTCCAACCCTAACCTCCAAGGCGCCAACCTTGTCTTTTCGAGGCTTCAACCTCTTGGGCTCCAACCCACTACACTACTTCGTCAAGATATGTTTGGTAGTAACTCACAGCTCCCAAAATCTTCTTCACTAAGCCCTGTTGTTAAAATTGGCAACCAAGGCAAAACTTCATGTGGGTCATCTTATTCATGGCTAATAATATTTTTATTAGATTCCTCTCGTCGAGAGGTGTAGGATTGATATAAATATCATCCAATTCCGATAAGTATTCATGAAGATATGAATTTATTTTGATTATGGAATTATTATCAAGCCGACCTACAACTCATGTAGGCTCAGAAGCCCAACAGTCGCATCTATTCACCCACCAACGTTGTGTATAAATATAAGAGGACTTTTCCTCATTTGGACTCACTCATCTCATCACATCTCTCTCTCTCTCTCTACTGCGCAGATATGAGTCTCTTCTCTACTGCGCTGAAATGGGTCTCTCTCTCTCACACATGTGAAGCTGGAAGCTGTTGAATTTGAAGCTGCAACTGCAGAAGTAAAGATTGACTTGCATGGCCTAGAAGATCTCCTCTTTGGAACTGCGCTGTAGGTTCATCTGAACCTCCTTTGAAAGCCACAAGTTTTGGTGGTGGAATGAAGTCAATCCAACGAACGATTTGCAAGATATCGACTGCCCTAGTTTGAAGCCGGAAACTGCTGAAACTGAAGCTGCAACTGCAGAAGTAAAGATTGACTTGCATGGCCTAGAAGATCTCCTCGTCTGAACTGCGCTGTAGGTTCATCTGAACCTCCTCTGGAAGCCGAAACTTTTGGTGGTGGAATGAAGTCAATCCGACTGTCGGTTTGTGAGATATGGTTTGCCCTAGTTTGATAATGAAGCCGCTAATGCTGATGCTACTGATCTAGGGTTTGCTACTGCTGATATGAATCAGATTTATTGTACTATTTCTCTCTGCTGAATTATTGAAGATAAAAGAAGATTTGATCAAAGGGTTTCCCCACACATTGTGGGGTTTGTCCCTGGCTAGCCGCCACATCTTGTGTCTCTTGTCTTGGCTTGTTTTCTGTGGATCGTTTAATGTTCTATCTGCACTTTACTTTATGTACATGTGATTGCTAATCGGTGGAATATTATAAGAAACAGAAGTAAACTGTTATAAGCATAGAACATACCATAACTTAACATGGTATCAGAGCTGAGGTGAAGACAAAGCCCGAGCAAGAGCAAGAGCAATCATTGAAGAGAAGATTGGCAAGGCTACCTGTTGTGGTCACCAACAACCCCCCTCTTTGTTTGATATTAGTAATAACATCAAGCAAAGGGGGACCCTTAACCAAAAAATCAAAAAAATATTTTTGTTTGAAAAATCTTTGTATTAACTCCCTAAGAGCTATATCGCATCACAAAGGAAAAAGGAGCGCTTTCCCAAAGCGCATAAATACACTGAGGAGGAGCGACGCGAGAACTCATCGCATCGCGTGCATTAAAAGTGCTCAAAAAGGGAAAACCTAAAGAATCGCCGACGACCGATATGCAACGTCGCTCGTCGCAATGTCGCATAAAGCAGCACAGAGTGCCAAAGCGAAAACCTTGCGACCTTGCGATCTTGCGATATGCGATTTGCGACCATGCAAAGCTGCGACCTGCGATCTATGGTTTGCGACGAATGAGACCATCAATTGTTGCGATACCACTTATTTACATCGCAATCTTCGATGCTGCGATGCAAATCGCAAGAAACCATTCGTCGCAGGCATTCCTCGGCATGATCTGTGAGCCCAAAATTAGGCGCGCACCTTACGGGAAATTAATGATTGTACGCCTGTGTATCCAAAGATGATTATGTTGCGTTTTTCGAAGAGTCAAGTCATAATGGGTGACATGATTATGCATTCATTAGAACTTAATGCTTTCATGTCAATCTTTTCTTCTGTCTCTTTTCATTTACGTGAACTATAAGTCAGCAACTGATATAAATCTATATGCAGGAAACATCTAAGGAAAAGCGCCAGAGCTAGAAGAACAGAGAGGAGATGACTTCGCAGATGGATACCGCATACAGCAGGACCGCGGATCCCAGAGTATCACTCAACAAATGCTGATGGAAATAGGCTATCTAGGACTCAGAGTCAAAGGCGCACAAAAGCAAAGCGTTTATGAAAGATCCTGAGTCCCAAATTGGGTAAAGCAAAAAGAAAAACACTTAAGGGGAAAGACGTCTCAGAAAAGCCTGGAACAAAGAATGGAAGCAAGTTTCAATTGAGAAAATTGTTCAAACAACAAAATCCCCAGCTCATTGAGTCATTCGCACGGCTGGAAACCGAAATAGCAACAGCACAATCAGTTTGAAAGAAATCTGAGTTGTACTAAGTATACACGCCGTGAAGACACTCCTCCAGAAGAACACTTTCAAAAAATATCTTCTAGTTTGTCAGAAAGAGGTGCCAGCTCTTGTTATTTCTAATTTTCAAGCTCGAACTAAAGGAAAGGACAAGCAGCCGACTCTTTCACGGCAAACAGCGCATCGCTTACAGCACTAAGGAGCAGATACAGAAATGGTTAGAAATTAGATTCAGTTTTTAGAAATAAATTTGTTTTAGTAAAAGGGCGGTCATTTGAAGCCGTTCCCTAAATTTGTGTAATTAAAATTAGCCGGTTAGTAGTATTTAACCCTTCTCGTTGCATTGGAGAAGGGTCCGAAAATTTGTCAAAAAACTTGTCCTCAGAACATGCACTTTTGCACCCTCGGAGGGGGTTTTTGATGAATGGACGGATCAAGATTTATTTATGTTTGCATTTTAATACCTGCTACTGATGTTGCACTTCTGTACTCTTAGTAGGCATTAGAAGTAAGTAGAAATAGATCGTTATTGCTTAAGGTCTGTGAGTATAAAATCAGTCATAAATGGTACTTTTATCTCTTGACGAGTTTCTGCTTGCATTCTTAGAGTAATATACAGCTGATGTTGTTTATATGTTAATGTATGAATGAGTGGACTACCATTTGGCACTTTTGTACGGTGGAGTCATTGATTTGTGCTTAATACATGAATAACTGATTATGCGATATGCTGTTCACAACCGTTTTGCTTAACTTTTTATGCAGGATGGTTCATCTTAATTGATTTATATTCTCATAATAGCTGAATAATCTTCATTACCAGTTATTGTGTGAAATCTTTCTAGATCGCATAATGGAAAAAGTTGTATCCCGGGTTAGCGTAGATTAGATGTGTTATTCTTGATAGATTAAAGTAGTATAAAATTCAGTCTCAGAGTTTAGAATTAGATTAGCTTAGAAATAATTCTATATTTTCATTATCATATGCTACACACACACACACATCACCAAACTCTACACACACACACCCCCTATAGAACGGGAAGTTGGTCCCGTTATCCCCAGTCGGACCCGCTACACCAAACGGGCACGGAGCCGCCAACCAGGTTCCCGACCGGGTGGGTATCCCCCTTGTTGTTGACCCGATTTCAGGGCCCTCAACATATTTGGCGCTAGAAGGAGGGCACGAACTATGAATGGCACCTAAAGCAACATCTAAATACCATTCTGAGTGTAATACACCCTCATCAACTCCCTCGACTTCTCCAACATGGTTAAACCCGGAATTTGAAGTCGCTCGAGTATCTACCACTGCTACATATTCGAATATATCAGACCAATCTATCATTGAACCCCCTGAAATTCAAACTTTGATTCGTAGACTCGAGGGATTCTCTATTTTTAACCAGAAGTCTGATAAATCCAAAAGCAGCGTGACTTCGCAGTACAACCCTGCTCATCCCCTTACCAGATCAAAGAGTGAAAAATTTGGTATACAACCAAGTGAACTCCCTCTTCCTACCAGGAAAAGAGCAAGGAAAACTCCACCAGAGTCTGACAGTAAGACTCCTTCATCCACTTCGTCCATATCAACTCCCTCACCGCGAAGTCAACCACCCACTCTTTCATTTCAACTCACTCACCCATCTTCTACAAACCTTCCTCCTCAAACATCAAAGATCTTAATATCTTCATCTTCTCAGCATCAGGGATCATCTTCTGCACTTCTATTAACTAGCAGCTCAACGATGGCCCAATCTCCATGGAACAATCCTGGGGCGGTTTTAATGCCTCCACCCCTGAGCCCTATACCGGCTCATCCTGAGAAATGGCTGCCTAAATTCAATCCGGAAGCAGGAATGCTAGCCGAGGAACATATCAATAATTTCATGCTTTCTGTTAATCTCAATGGAGTCACTAACGAAGACGCTGTTGTCCGGCTTTTCCCTTATACAATGCAAGGAACAGCCAGGTCGTGGTACTTTTCGTTACCTTCCGGATCCATCACAAGCTGGGACATTTTTCAAAGTCAATTCCTCACCAAGTTTGGTGATGAGTATAGTTGCAGGAATCGCCCCCCCCCCCGGATCCTAAGCCGGAATCTCGACCCATACGGAATCGTTCCGGAATCTCCAGGCGAAGCGCGATTCCGAATTTTAGGTGGCGCGATTCCTATTTTTAAAAACGATTCCTGCCATTTAGGTTGCATTGCCCCCGGAATCGCGCTTCGGAAGGCGATTCGGGCAAGAGGTTGCGCCACACAACCTGCCCGGAAGCGCACGCCACCCGCACGCCACCCGGGCGCAACCCGCACGCAACCCGGGCGCAACCCGCGGGGCAGCAAAATAAACATAATTTTTTTTTAATTTCTTTTAAAATTTAACTTAACTAAGCATGAGGGGGTGGGTTAGGGTGAGTTTAGGGTGACTTTAGAAAAGAATAAAGCCCCCATTCTCTTCTCATTTTCTCACTTTGAGTTTATGAGAGTTGGAGAAGAGAAGAAAGGAGAGGAGAAGAGAAGAGAGGAAAGGAGAGGAGAAGAGAGGAGAGCTTGGAGGAGTGAAGAAGGAGGAGCTAGGAGAAGGAGGAGGAGCTTGGAGCAAGAGCTTGAAGGACTTCATCTACAAGAGCTAAAGAGGTAAGTTCAAAGCCCAAACTCCCTTGTTTTTTTGAAAAAAAAATTGTATTTTTCTCCTCCCTCTCCTACTCTTTCCCATTGTTTCTACTTGCTCCTTTATTTACAGGTTGTCCACCACCTATATCCATATTCCAAGATGGTGTTCTTTTGGCTTCTATGTATCATTCCACTCTTGGTTTTAATGATGGCAAGGGTGAGGAATAGAGGGGAAGAGGAAGGGGATGAACTTGGTCCTAATAGTAGTGACCCAATGTATGATGAGGAGGAAGGGTTTGAAGAGTAAGGGGATGAACTTGAAGGGGACACTGAAGCACAAGATGGGAAAGGTACATCAAATCCCTTGTGGAACTATGTGACCAAATTTGATGGGGGAAAGGGTGGTGGATCTTACAAATTTGTGTGCCCTCATGGTTGTCATGGAGGAAAACCATATACGGGTTCATATACCCGTCTGAGGAGGCATCTTTGTGGGGTGCTGGACAGTGATGAAAAAAAGGGTTCTGTGGGGGTACAAATTTGCCCAAACATTTCAACTGAACAAAGAAGAAAATACATCCAAATAGAGATGGCTGCACAACAAAAAAACAAGAAACAAAAAACTCATTCTGAATCAAGTGCAACCTCTAAATTTGGTAGTTGCCCATCTCCTCATGGTACTTCTGCAACCTCTGGAGGTAGAAAAACAATAGGGGATTTCCTTAATGTTGCTGGGAGGGATGATGTGGATGGAAAGATAGTCCGTTTTCTTTGTGCTTGCGGTGTACCATTCAATGTGCTTCGCTCTCCCTATTGGCATGAAATGGTAAAGGCCATCAATGAAGCCCCAAAAGGATACAAGGCCCCCAACTATGAGAAAGCTAGAACAATGTTATTAGAAAGAGAAAAATCTAAGGTTCAAAGAGCTTTGACACGTTTTACACATGAGTGGGTGGATTATGGGGTATCCATTGTATCAGATGGGTGGACAAATATTAGAAACCAACATTTGATAAATGTTCTTGGTGTTTCTTCTAGTGGTGCAGTATTTATTGCATGTCATGACTCCTCCTCCATCAGTGCAACTGCACAAAACATTGCAGATCTCCTATTGAAATCAATCAAAGATGTTGGTCTGAATAATGTGGTTCAAGTGATCACAGATAATGCAGCAAATTGTAAGGCAGCAGGAAAAATTATTGAGCGTACTCATCCACACATCTTTTGGTCTGGGTGCCTGGTTCACACATTGAACCTTTTGATGCATGATATTGTGAAACACAAAGATTGTGGGTGGATTGCTGATGTTTACAGGAAAGGGAAGCAGCTCATTAAATTCATCACAGGGCATACAAGGGTAAACTACTTCTATGGCACTTACTCCAAGTTGCAATTGCTTAAAATTGCAAAGACAAGATTTGCTAGTTATTACCTCACCTTTAGGCGGCTAGTGAGGGTGAGACAAGCTTTAACTAATCTAGTGTGTGCTGAAACATGGGATGAAATTAACAATGACACAGATGGTGCTAATGTAGTCAAGGACACTGTTCTTGACACTTACTTTTGGTCACAGGTTAAATATGTTTTGCAATTCACCAAACCAATTTATTACATGATCAAGTTTGCAGATTCAGATCGACCAGTAATTGGGGAGGTGTATGAGCAAATGGATAGCATGTTGGGGCAGATTAAAGACATTGTTGAGCCTAGAGATACCACCTTATACAATTATATTCGTGTAGAGGTGCAAAACCGATGGGAAATGCTAAATATTCCATTGCATGCATTAGCATATGTTTTGACACCTAAATACTATCATCCATCATGGCTTTCAAAACCAGCACCTGGGGGGGGAAGCAAGAAAAAACCACACCAAGATAGAGAGGTTCACGAAAAATATATGGCTGTATTGAGTAGATTAATCCCTGATGATGAGGAGGCTGCATTGGTACGGAGACAGGTGAGCAACTATACGCTCAACACTGGTCCATTTGGGAGCATGCATGCAATTCAAGATCGAGAGCATTTTTCTGCTCTTGAGTGGTGGAACATGCATGGAGGGGGTACTCCACTTCTACAGAGTTTGGCATTGCGGGTGCTATCACAGGTGGTAAACACTTCTTCTGCAGATAGGTGTTGGAGCTCTTATTCTTTCATCCACAGTGTTAAAAGGAACAGGTTGAGTTTAGACCGGGCAGAGAGCTTGGTTTATGTTCATTACAACTTGCGATTGTTGTCCCATTACTGTGAAGATGCAAAGTCTAATAAAGACTTGTTGATTTGGGACAAGAATCCAGAGGAGCCCAATTTGGAGGATGGAGTGTTGCGACTAGAGCAATTAGAGGATGCTCTTATCCAGGTATGTCCATTGTGGTATGAATTTTCCAATTTTCCCTTATAAAGCATTTCTCTAATTCATGTTTTTAATTTTTTTGTTAACTAGTGTTTTTTTTTTTGCATGAATTTTTTGAGCGATTCTAGGATGATGATGACCGTGTTGATATTCCACCACCCCCATCTGGTCCCTTGGTTCCTAGGTTCCATGGTTCAACACCAACAGCAGGGGGTTCTTCTTCATCAGTTCCAGTTCCACGACTTCCACAGGCACCATCTTCTTCATTGCCACCACGTGGAGGCCCGCCATCACGTTCTATTCGTGGTGGAAGGAGGAGAGATTAGTAGATATATTCACAATCTACTACTTTTTGTCATAGATTACTCATTAGACTTGTAGACTTGTGAATTTGAATTTTGAACCTTTTTGGCTTGGCGGTGACCAAGTGACATATTTTGTAAACATTATTATTTGAATTTTGGACATGACAAATGTTGACAGTTGCTCACTTGCTAGATAAATCATAATATGCTCTATGTTTTATGTTTTATAATATGCTTAAATGTTTTATGTTTTATAATATGCTTAAAAATTTGATGTATGTTTGTAATAGCTAGAATATAGATGATTGTTCTACATACTAGTAACTACAATGGAATCATGGATGCCATATCTATCTTGATTTATGCAAAAATATGCATGTTTTCATGTCTTCTACAATTAATTTGGTATTTGGGATGTTTGTTTTGAGTATAAATGCAAAAAAATATAAATATATATATATATATATATATATATAGCAGACGCTTCCGCGGACGCTTCGCTTCCTAGATTTTTGGAAAATGACGCTTCCGCGCTCCGCGCTTCCGCTTCGTGCAACATTGGTGATGACAGATCCACGACGACATTGATCAATGACCTATCTAATCTTAAGGCTGAGGCTAGAGAACCCATTAAAGATTTTAACTTACGGTTCAATAAGATCCTCAACAAAATCCCCGCTGCTTCACAACCCAGCGAGGAAGTAAGATGTGAATGGTACATCACGGCTTTACCTCCAAACTTGGCTATCTTTGTAGATAGGGCAAACAAGACCACCTTAGTTGACAACTTGACAGAAGCGTTAGCAGTGGAAAAACGCGTGGTAGCCCTAGAAAAGAGATCTGCTATAGAAAAACGCAAATCTAAGAAGATCTCTTTCAAAGAAGACACCAAGAAGAAGCAAATGAAAGACCCTTTCGATTTGGAAGGATTACAAAAAGTGTTAAAAGCCATGTCCAATAAGATGATTGATATTAAGAAACAAGTAGCAGAGACTTCTTCAAAAAAGCCCTTTAGGACTTTTAAAAGAAATCCTCCCATGGAGGTAAGACCACCTAGTGTTGTCTCAAACGTTGAATCTGAAGAAGACGAAGATGAAGAGAATACCACTAAAGGGCAGACCGACGAGGAAGAGGTCGTAGAACTACAAGGAATGTGGGACTTCATCCTCCCACAAGAAGAGGATCAAGAAGCATTTCCTGTTAGCACGAGAAGCAAAAATCAACTTGATCCTCCCCAAACTACCCCAAAACAAAAGGGCGCAAGCCCTGCAACAAAAGAAAAGGTCGCAACAAAAAAGACAACTGCTAAAGCGACCCAGCTTAGCCTTGTCCAATCTGATCAAACGCCTCCATCAAGAACACTAATAGTGTTGGATGAAATGGAGTATAACATCATTGATGACATGAAGAAGACTAGGGCTAATATCACTCTGTACGAATTGAGTAAATTGAAACACCAGCAGAAAATAATGATGAAAGAATTACATGCTGTGCCTACTACATCTTTACCTACAGCTGTAGCTTCCCACAATTTGGGAAGACCTCCAACCAACACGATCAATAAAATTGATCCAAATGACATCGCCTTGATTGGAGGAAGATCGAGATCCCATACTCCTCCTTTTCTTCTCACATATGAAATCTTCAATAAAAACGTGCACAATTGCTTGGTCGATTCTGGTGCTTCAACAAATATTTTACCCAGGTCAATATGTGCCAAATTGAATGTGCAACCTCAAAAATCCACGGTACGTATAGTTCAACTTGATCGATCCCAAGTCGAAGTGATTGGTGAACTCAATCAGGTGACCATAAGATTGTCGTCTAACCCAAAAGTGTGTCAGGTTATCGACATTCTAGTAGCTGATATCCCTGAGTTCTATGGTTTGATTCTTAGCAGGGATTGGTCGGAAAAACTCCACGGATATTTTTCAACCAACTGGTCGCACATGTGGTTACCATACAATGGTAAACCAAATCAGATAAAGGTTGAACGAGAGTTGCACCAAAAATACATAGTGACAGAACTGGAAGGAGAAAATGAAGCCATAACATACAATAGCAGCATTGTAGGCAATTACGCAATAGATTCTTTCCTAGGTAATTTCAATGCTCATATTTCACCATACTTAGAGAATTCAGTTTTATCCCAAGTTGAAAATTTCTCCCGAACTGATGACTCAAAATGTTTTAGTTTTTTAGATAATTCTGTAAATACTTCTTTATTTTGGAAATTATATTTTGACGGATCTAAATCCAATGAGGGAGCAGGAGCAGGATGCGTTCTGATTAACCCAGACGGGAACAAGATTATGCTCACATGCAGACTTGAGTTCGATTGCACGAACAACACAGCAGAGTACGAAGCCTTGGTTCAAGGCCTATACAAAGCAATCAGATTAAACGTTAAGTATCTTCAAGTCTTTGGAGATTCGGAGATCGTCGTAAAACAGGTACGTAACACCATACATTGCCTGTCAAGTCATTTAAAGCATTATCAATCATTAGTTCAAGATCTCACTGCACATTTCGTAGCATTCAACATCTCGTCAATTCCAAGAATTGAAAACGCAAGCGCAGACCTGTTAGCTAACGTAGCGTCTAAACTTATTCCTTCTGAAGATTTTAGTCCTGATAGGTTTTCAATAGAATTAATCTTTAGACCATCCATCCCTGACAATATCACCAATTGGAGAGTGTTCAACGACGATCCTGACATCGTAAATTTCCTTACTTCTGAAGGATCCTACTCAAATCAGATAATCGACGAAGACCATCATGATCACCAAATACAACAAAATGGCTCTGACAATGCTATACCGAAATCGGTGGTCAAGTTAGAAGATTTATATGATTTGAAAAGTCGGTTTAAAAGGTCCGCCAATGCTAAACTTTGCAGTTCTACCCTGAACTATGAATTAGTAAACCTAGGGACCGATCAGAAGCCACAAAACGTTAACCTAGGTCACGGCCTAGCCCCTGAAGAGAAATCAGCATATATCCGTCTTCTAAGACAATACAAAAACGTTTTTGCCTGGAATTACGATGAGCTAAAGACATACAACACTTCTATCATTCAACATGTTATCCCTATGATTAACAATGAAAAACTTGTCCAGCAGAAGCTCAGAAAAATACACCCTAACCTAGAAAATCAGATAAAAACTGAGCTTAATAAGTTGTTGAGAGCCAGAATAATCTTCCCTGTAAGGCATTCTAAATGGGTATCCAATATGGTGCCCGTTAGGAAGAAAAACGGAGACATTAGAATCTGTATCGATTTCCGAAATCTCAACAAAGCCTGTCAGAAAGATAACTTTCCCCTCCCACCTATGGAGCAAATATTACAGGCAGTAGCAGGCTCAGAATTAATGTCATTCCTGGATGGATTTTCAGGATACAATCAAGTACTGGTGCATCCCAATGATCAGTTAAAGACTACGTTCCGAACCAAATGGGGCACTTATGCATATCGGAAGATGCCATTTGGTCTGATCAATGCCGGAGCTACTTTTCAGAGAGCCATGGACATCGCGTTTAAAGGGTTAGTCAATAAATCAGTAGTGATTTACCTGGATGATATAACAGTGTACTCCAAAAAACGAAACAACCACCTCAAAGATTTGAAGCAAATCTATCAAAGATGCTTGAGGTATGGGATTTCGCTCAACCCAAAGAAATCTTTCTTTGCGTTAAGCGAAGGGAAATTGCTCGGATTCATAGTGTCGAAATCTGGTATTCACATAGAACCCGACAGAATCAAGGAAATTTCCGAAATATCCATACCTCATAACAAGAAAGCCATGCAATCCTTCCTTGGACAGATCAATTTTGTCAAAAGATTTGTCCCGGATTTTTCACGTATTATTTCTCCCTTACAAAATATGATAAAAAGAATTCAAATTTCAAATGGGGTCTAGATGAGCACGAAGCATTCAACTTAATCAAACAAGCTATCATCAATGCTCCATCTTTGGCCACCCCAAATTTTGCGAAATCTTTTATCTTGTACACTTTTGCCTCAGAGAAATCCTATGCCGCGATTTTGACCCAAGCAAATCAAGAGAAAGCGGAAGCTCCAATCGCATTCTTTAGCTCGAACTTACAAGGTGCTGAAATTAATTACTCAGAAGTAGAGAAACAAGCATATGCTGTTTTCAAAGCGATCAAATATTTCAGACCTTTCTTGCTTAAAGCCCACACTAAAGTCGTAGTACCGTTTCCGGCGGTAAGAAACCTTTTGGTGCAGAAAGACGTGGGCGAAAAGAGAGCTAATTGGATTACTGCTTTACAAGAATATGATCTTGAGATCAAACCAGCAAACATCGTAAGAGGTCAAGGCTTCTGCAAGATGTTAGCCGGAGCATCGCAAATCCCGGAGAACTCATCTAAAGAGGTACTAGCGTATGAGGTAAGCCTAAACGATGCAGAATCACCATATGCTGACACCATTTATTTTCTTAAGAACGGGTATGCTCCATCACGTCTGGATCATACCAAGAAAAGAGCTCTGAGATTAAAAGCTAAACAATACCAGCTCATAAATGATGTCTTGTTTAAAAGGAATTACGATTCTGTGCTTCTTAGGTGTCTTGAGAAAACTGAAGCCGAAAAGGTTTTGCAGGAACTCCACGATGGACCAGCGGGCGGACACTATCCCGGAGATGCGACTGCACATAAAATCTTGCGTGCAGGATATTATTGGCCCACGCTGTTCAAAGACTCATACAATCACGTAAGGAAATGCCAAGTCTGCCAGACTGCTGCAGGAAAACAAAGGAAACCATCCATGCCGCTACAACCAGTCATCATCGACCAACCATTCAGTCAATGGGGCTTGGACATAATAGGTGAGATCGTTCCTCACTTTTCTAAGCAGCATAAGTATATCCTTACGACAACTGATTATTTTACCAAATGGGTAGAAGCAGTTCCTCTCAAGACAGTTCATTCTGAAAATATTATTGAATTCATAGATCAATTTATCATCACTAGGTTTAGATTGCCAACGGCATTAATGTTTGATAACGCTTCATATTTTTCTGGAAATACTATGACTGAGTTTGCGCTTAAAAGAGGATTCAAACTGAAATATTCTGCAAACTACTATCCGCAAGGTAATGGATTGGCTGAGTCAACAAACAAGAACCTAATCAGAATTATCAAAAGAACAGTCGACCAAAACCAAAAGAATTGGCACAAAGCGCTGGTAAATGCTTTATGGGCTGATAGAATCACAAAGAAAGCTTCAATTGGCACTTCTCCCTTTAATTTAGTTTATGGGAGAGAAGTGGTTCTTCTTACTCACCTAGTTATTCCCTCTTTGTCTTTAATGCAATATATCGATGAAGTATCTACTTCCCCTTTACAATTAAGACAAATGGAAATAATCAAACTAGAAGAACAAAGAGAACAAGCTAGGAAAACCCATGCTCATCACCAAGCGCTAATAAAATCTTCTTTTGACTCAAGCATCATAACCAAAAAAAACTTTCAGATGGGTGATTTAGTTTTGAAATGGGATAAGGCTCATGAAGAAAAGGGCAAACATACGAAATTTCAAAAGCTATGGCTTGGCCCTTTTCAGAGTGTAGAAGTCATAGGCCCGTCTACATTCGTGTTGCAGGATCTGGCAGGAAGGAGAGATTTTTTACCTGTCAACGGATTGATTCTTAAATTATACTTTCCATATAAGAGAAATCTTCTAATTTTTGTAGGATAGATTTAGTTTTTAGTTTTTATTTTGTTTTTTTTTTCTCTTTTTATGAATAAAACCCGTTGTAAATGATCATTTAAAAAGGATTCATGAAAGAGCACGCCAATTCTCTATCAGATTTTGATTTCGCTTGTACAAATAGCAAAATTTTTGAAAATCTGAATTTTATTATTGACAAATAGAGTTAACTTCACTTTGATTACGATACCCGTTTCGACCTCTAAAAAACTTTGACAAAAGCAACCTCTGGTAAAAGAATTGTTTTGTATCAACACCATGAAAGGTATCATCAATAATAAAATAAGCATTCTCTGCAAAACTGTTGTTTTCAAAAACTCTATTATTGTCGCCCAGAGCTTTCTTAAGAAAAAACAGTGACTTCCTCCCTGCTAAAAGGAAACTACAGCGTTCAGAGAAACAATCCAAGAAAACACTATATCTCAAAGAATAAGAGGTCTTATCACGAGCCGGCTTATCATGATCACATATATTATAACTTGTTGACTTTGCCAATACTGTCTATCAAAACAGGGCAACGACTTAAGATTGTTGCAATCAAAAGACAAGAGGTCTCATCACGAGCCGGCTTGTTCAGCAAAAGTGTAAATCAAGTGAATGACTGTATCATAATTTGGCCACCAAACCAAGACATTGTTCTTTAGAGAATTAAAAAAAGGAAAAGTGTGTCAAAAAGGATTTTTCTCTGGAATGTTGCGAGTAACCTCAAACAGGAAAAAGGATCATTGCTGGATAACATGGTTACCCTGTCGAGGCTATGGACGCTTGCTGGCAGCAGAGGCTCTACCTACGACAAATGAGCATACTTTTAAGCCAGTACGCAGAGAAGACCTTATTTTATCTTTTATCAAGACCAAGTAATGTCTGATGCGAATGCAAGAAAAAGCCTGAGGAAGCAAGCAATTGGGATATGAAAAGGGTTGAGACAAAATATCGTTGACAAGGTGAGGGGTAATCTACTCTATCTGTCCATAACAAAATTTAGACATATAAAATTTTTGCTGTTTCGAAAGTGAACGGTCAATAGAAATGCAGAGATAATTGGTTCTTCACAGTGAATCGCCATTGTTGTGGTCACCAACAACCCCCCTCTTTGTTTGATATTAGTAATAACATCAAGCAAAGGGGGACCCTTAACCAAAAAATCCAAAAAATATTTTTGTTTGAAAAATCTTTTGTATTAACTCCCTAAGAGCTATATCGCATCGCAAAGGAAAAAGGAGCGCTTTCCCAAAGCGCATAAATACACTGAGGAGGAGCGACGCGAGAACTCATCGCATCGCGTGCATTAAAAGCGCTCAAAAAGGGAAAACCTAAAGAATCGCCGACGGCCGATATGCAACGTCGCTCGTCGCAATGTCGCATAAAGCAGCACAGAGTGACAAAGCGAAAACCTTGCGACCTTGCGATCTTGCGATATGCGATTTGCGACCATGCAAAGCTGCGACCTGCGATCTATGGTTTGCGATGAATGAGACCATCAATTGTTGCGATACCACTTATTTACATCGCAATCTTCGATGCTGCGATGCAAATCGCAAGAAACCATTCGTCGCAGGCATTCCTCGGCATGATCTGTGAGCCCAAAATTAGGCGCGCACCTTACAGGAAATTAATGATTGTACGCCTGTGTATCCAAAGATGATTATGTTGCGTTTTTCGAAGAGTCAAGTCATAATGGGTGACATGATTATGCATTCATTAGAACTTAATGCTTTCATGTCAATCTTTTCTTCTGTCTCTTTTCATTTACGTGAACTATAAGTCAGCAACTGATATAAATCTATATGCAGGAAACATCTAAGGAAAAGCGCCAGAGCTAGAAGAACAGAGAGGAGATGACTTCGCAGATGGATACCGCATACAGCAGGACCGCGGATCCCAGAGTATCACTCAACAAATGCTGATGGAAATAGGCTATCTAGGACTCAGAGTCAAAGGCGCACAAAAGCAAAGCGTTTATGAAAGATCCTGAGTCCCAAATTGGGTAAAGCAAAAAGAAAAACACTTAAGGGGAAAGACGTCTCAGAAAAGCCTGGAACAAAGAATGGAAGCAAGTTTCAATTGAGAAAATTGTTCAAACAACAAAATCCCCAGCTCATTGAGTCATTCGCACGGCTGGAAACCGAAATAGCAACAGCACAATCAGTTTGAAAGAAATCTGAGTTGTACTAAGTATACACGCCGTGAAGACACTCCTCCAGAAGAACACTTTCAAAAAATATCTTCTAGTTTGTCAGAAAGAGGTGCCAGCTCTTGTTATTTCTAATTTTCAAGCTCGAACTAAAGGAAAGGACAAGCAGCCGACTCTTTCACGGCAAACAGCGCATCGCTTACAGCACTAAGGAGCAGATACAGAAATGGTTAGAAATTAGATTCAGTTTTTAGAAATAAATTTGTTTTAGTAAAAGGGCGGTCATTTGAAGCCGTTCCCTAAATTTGTGTAATTAAAATTAGCCGGTTAGTAGTATTTAACCCTTCTCGTTGCATTGGAGAAGGGTCCGAAAATTTGTCAAAAAACTTGTCCTCAGAACATGCACTTTTGCACCCTCGGAGGGGGTTTTTGATGAATGGACGGATCAAGATTTATTTATGTTTGCATTTTAATACCTGCTACTGATGTTGCACTTCTGTACTCTTAGTAGGCATTAGAAGTAAGTAGAAATAGATCGTTATTGCTTAAGGTCTGTGAGTATAAAATCAGTCATAAATGGTACTTTTATCTCTTGACGAGTTTCTGCTTGCATTCTTAGAGTAATATACAGCTGATGTTGTTTATATGTTAATGTATGAATGAGTGGACTACCATTTGGCACTTTTGTACGGTGGAGTCATTGATTTGTGCTTAATACATGAATAACTGATTATGCGATATGCTGTTCACAACCGTTTTGCTTAACTTTTTATGCAGGATGGTTCATCTTAATTGATTTATATTCTCATAATAGCTGAATAATCTTCATTACCAGTTATTGTGTGAAATCTTTCTAGATCACATAATGGAAAAAGTTCTATCCCGGGTTAGCGTAGATTAGATGTGTTATTCTTGATAGATTAAAGTAGTATAAAATTGAGTCTCAGAGTTTAGAATTAGATTAGCTTAGAAATAATTCTATATTTTCATTATCATATGCTACACACACACACATCACCAAACTCTACACACACACACCCCCTATAGAACGGGAAGCTGGTCCCGTTATCCCTAGTCGGACCCGCTACACCAAACGGGCACGGAGCCGCCAACCAGGTTCCCGACCGGGTGGGTATCCCCCTTGTTGTTGACCCGATTTCAGGGCCCTCAACACTACCCTAAAAGAACTATGGGGTTCTCAACACTCTTTCCTGCCGAAGACAAGCTCCATGAGAAAGCTGACTATCACGGATGGAAGATGTCTATCGATCTAACCCTTGAAGATCAAGGAGTGCTGGACCATGTAAGAGGGAATATTGTTGAGCTTTCATCAAATGCATCTGCTGCTGCCTAGAACAAATGGAAAAATGGAGAAGTCAAAACAAAGAAGATCATCCGGGACTCTATCGACAAGCGCTTGGTGGCCTACATCTCTGATCTAGACACCTCCAAGGAAATCTACGACAGACTGGTGAGTTTATTTAAAGTTAATGATGCAAATCAAGCTTTGTTTCTTAGAAATAAGTTGAGGGAAATCAAGAAGGGTAAAGATGAAAGTATGCAAGCATACTTCTTAAGAATCACCGAGATCAAGAATGATCTCCTATCTATCGGGGAAACCATTACTGACAGAGAAATGGCACTCACAACTCTCGGAGGATTACCATCTGAATGGTATGTGTTCAGGACTACTCTTCTGAACAATAATGTAATTCCTAGTTTCGAGGAATTAATGGCTAGATGCATTCAAGAACAAACAAGGATAGAAGAGCAGGAAATGCCCTTGCCTAAAGGTCCTCTTGCTGCTTTTTCTTCTCATGCTAAGAAAAGAAATAATTCTGGGTCTAAATCGAAAAGAAAGGCTGGATTTAAGGGTGGAAGAAAAGGATGATGTTTCATTTCCAATAAAGCAAGTCACTATGCAAGGGAATGCCCTGATAGAAAGGACTCTCACCGTGACGATGATCAAAATCCCTCTCATGGTAATCGAAGGAATGGAAAATTCAACAACAAAGGAAAAAGGAATGCGGGAAATCAAGGAAGAGGGCAACCATTCAAGAAGGCTAGAACTTCCAGGTATGAATCTAACACTGTTGACGATAAGCAGGCTGAATATTATCTACCAGCTGCTCTATCTACCTCCGCTCCTTTGGACTCAATGGGAATTTGGCTCATTGATAGTGGTGCCTCAAGACACTTCACTGGTTACAAAGAAGTACTCTATAATCTGGACTTTTGTTTGTTTCTCCTTGGGATCTGCTTCGATATCCTGGATGAGAAGGAAACAAAAGTCGGTGGCTTTGAGCACCGCCGAAGCAGAGTATATTGCTGCTAGCATGGCTTCTTGTGAGGCAGTTTGGTTGCGAAAGCTCTTCAGTGAGTTGTTTGGATTCACATTGGATACCACTGTGATCCTTTGTGACAACCAAAGTGGGATTTGTTTGTCAGAGAATCCCGTATTCCATGATCGCTCCAAGCATATTGATATCAGATACCATTATATTCGAGATATGGTGCAACAGGGAGCTATAAGGCTCCATCATATCGGTACAGATGAACAGGTCGCCGACATTCTGACAAAACCCCTTGGGAAAGTAAAATTTCTGACTTTCCGTGAACAACTTGGAGTTGTTCAAAGACCCTCCAATGAGGGTCATGTATGATGCATTGAACTCTAAGAGCTCCAGGGGGTGCGGGGTGCTTCTTGGAGCAGCATATGACCACAGGATTATTCACTATCCCCTGGTGGTATACATGTACACCCCGTGGCGACATTGTAGCAGGATTGATGTGTTCTCCTGTGAGGCCTGGATTGATGTGTTCTCCATGGCAGCCTGGATTGATGTGTTCTCCATGGCAATTG
The DNA here is from genome assembly GCA_031772625.1 of Pinus tabuliformis. Classification (NCBI taxonomy): domain Eukaryota; kingdom Viridiplantae; phylum Streptophyta; class Pinopsida; order Pinales; family Pinaceae; genus Pinus; species Pinus tabuliformis. Next base: position 484,734,562 of record CM062804.1, read on the forward strand.
TAGCAGGATTGATATGTTCTCCTGTGAGGCCTGGATTGATGTGTTCTCCATGGCAATTGTAGCAGGATTGATGTGTTCTCCTGTGAGGCCTGGATTGGTGTGTTCTCCATGGCAATTGTAGCAGGATTGATGTGTTCTCCTGTGAGGACAGGATTGATTAGTTCTCCTGTCGAGGCATCCTACCCATGCAGTCTGGGACTCATGGGAAGTACCTCTCATCTGATCAATGTGCAGGGAAATGAAGTTAGGGACCATAGTAGTACCGATGGACGCATCGTTGTAACTACCGTACTCCCTACGCTAGGATGACCTCCATTGATCTGGGATCAATGATACTGGTCTGGGACCAGTGGTAGGAGTTGTACCATACTATGACGCTGACTTCGGGTCGGTTGAGACTGGTCTGGGATCAGTGGTACATACTCTGAGACTGACTTTGAGTCAGTGGAGGATGATATTGGTCTGGGACCATTGGAGTTGTACTCACTATGACGCAGACTTTGGGTTGGTTGAGACTGGTCTGGGACCATTGGTACATACTCGGAGACTGACTTTGAGTCAGTATGATACATCCTCGATCATTTCTTCTTCTTCATAATTCGGACAAAAGCAGAGTAGAACAGAACAATGCAAGAGCAGAGCGGAACAGAACAAAACAGTACAGATTAGTGCAGGGCAGAACAAGACAAAGCAAAACAGGCAAAATAGAGCAGAGCAGGGCATGGGTCAGGCTGTTCAAGGCAGTGCATTTGATGGATGAATAGTAACGACCGATAGACAGATTGCAGATGAAGTTCTCCATGGTTGAGAGGGAGTGTTAAAATTGGCAACCAGGGCAAAACTTCATGTGGGTCAACTTATTCACGGCTAATAATATTTTTATTAGATTCCTCTCGTCGAGAGGTGTAGGATTGATATAAAGATCATCCAATTCCGATAAGTATTCATGAAGATATGAATTTATTTTGATTATGGAATTATTATCAAGCCGACCTACAACTCATGTAGGCTCAGAAGCCCAACAGTCGCATCTATTCACCCACCAACGTTGTGTATAAATATAAGAGGACTTTTCCTCATTTGGACTCACTCATCTCATCACATCTCTCTCTCTCTCTACTGCGTAGATATGAGTCTCTTCTCTACTGCGCTGAAATGGGTCTCTCTCTCTCACACATGTGAAGCCGGAAGCTGTTGAATTTGAAGCTGCAACTGCAGAAGTAAAGATTGACTTGCGTGGCCTAGAAGATCTCCTCTTTGGAACTGCGCTGTAGGTTCATCTGAACCTCCTTTGAAAGCTACAAGTTTTGGTGGTGGAATGAAGTCAATCCAACGAACGATTTGCAAGATATCGACTGCCCTAGTTTGAAGCCGAAAACTGATGAAACTGAAGCTGCAATTGCAGAAGTAAAGATTGACTTGCGTGGCCTAGAAGATCTCCTCATCTGAACTGCGCTGTAGGTTCATCTGAACCTCCTCTGGAAGCCGAAACTTTTGGTGGTGGAATGAAGTCAATCCGACTGTCGGTTTGTGAGATATGGTCTGCCCTAGTTTGATAATGAAGCCGCTAATGCCGATGCTACTGATCTAGGGTTTGCTACTGCTGATATGAATCAGATTTATTGTACTATTTCTCTCTGCTGAATTATTGAAGATAAAAGAAGATTTGATCAAAGGGTTTCCCCACACATTGTGGAGTTTGTCCCTGGCTAGCCGCCACATCTTGTGTCTCTTGTCTTGGCTTGTTTTCTGTGGATCGTTTAATGTTCTATCTGCACTTTACTTTATGTACATGTGATTGCTAATCGGTGGAATATTATAAGAAAAAGAAGTAAACTGTTATAAGCATAGAACATACCATAACTTAACACCTGTCAATATTCAGCAATGCCTTCTCCCAATCACTTCATCAATGACAACCTTGTCATACAGAAAGTGTCACCACTGTTCTTCATAATACCCAATCAATCTCTTCAAGTTACCTCATCATGACATCAACACTGCATTATGATCTTCAATACAACACATCAATGTATCAATCAATCTCTTCAAGTTACCTCATCATGACATCAACACTGCATTATGATCTTCAATACAACACATCAATGTATCTTCAATGAACTGCAGCAAGAATTCTCCTCAATCTTCGATTTTCAATGTGACTCAACAAGGTATTTAATCAATTCTTCAAGGGATTTTTCATGAAGTCTACAACAAGTTTAATAACTGCTCCAGAGAGTACAAAGTTCCAATTATGAAAGGCTGCTCTCAAGTCTACACAACAATTCTTCAATAACGCTGCTCCAAGTGTGGCCTATAAGAATGTCTTTCAGTAAGCCAACAAAGCTTCAAGAAGGTCTTTAATTAGGCATCCAAGAGCTTCTCCAATATTGTTTCAACAATCTTAATCCCTTTCAAAAATCTGCAAAAAGACTTCACTGTTCCCAATTTCAAAAGATGCCACTACAAGTCCTCTCTTTACTTGGTCTGCAAAAAGACTTCACAACCCAACACTATGCTTTCAAATGTTTGTAAAAATTAATGCTTCCAAAGTGTATCACTGTGAAGAAAATCCAAGATTGTGCATCTAACCAAGGTCAGAAATAAAGCCCAATATTATGTCTCCAAACAATCCCAAGACTCTACTTTTAATTCAAATTTGTTCTCAAGAAAAGATTGTGCAGTTCACTATTCCAAAAATCTGTTTTTATCAGATGTCTTAAAGTCTCCAACACTACAGGTTCGAATATCCTTCCACAAGGCAGGAGAGGGCTGAGATTCACTCTACAGAGAAGGCTGGCCACAAGGACGAAATTGCAGGCTGTTACAGTCCAACCTTCACACAATACTGTGCCTTCAAGTGTATACTGCTGCAATCCAGGCTTCACAATAGTGTAACAAAGTCTTTACTGTTGATTGTCCGAGCCTCTACACCAGTCTACTGATATGAGGCAAAAATTTTGACCCTCTGCAATGCTACAGGTCCACATGCACTTGTCACAGGTGCAGATCCAAGTTTTTAAGAGATAATTTAAATGCCCAAACTGTGATCTAAAAGCCCTCCTCGGCTTCCTATCCTGCTTTTGTTTCTTCTCTGAAATCTTGAGCGAAAATTGTGTTTGAAATGAGTGTTTATGTTGTGTATTTATAGTGATTTCATCTATGGAATGAAGGGAAACGACCTTTGGAATTGAGGCCGACTTGAGCAGTGATCATAGGTCGGCTAGAAATTAAGTTAAAGATATATAACATCAAAAATCAATCTCTTCAACCGCTAGGAGTTTGAGGGCAAGTATGGGCTCGTTAGAAAGAGGAAAAAATCCTCTTTAAGATGGTGTAGGACTCATTGTGGAAAGATGCCTCCAAGGTGTCCAAAATAATTTTTCTTTCTGACTGCTCTTGAAATTTTTAGTGCGGAATAGCAAGATCATTAGGGCTTCTCCATTGTTTGGGACAGCATGGATTTTTCATGGCTTTGTCATAGGATCATAGAGTCATCATGTAGGAGTGTTCTCATCATGATAGTGTAGCATCATGCTTCCAACAAATTCATCATATATTAGTGCATTGATATGTTATTAGCCATGATAGTGCAGTGAAATGTTATTAGCCATATGTCATTAGATCATCACAAGGAGAGCTTCTACATCAAGAGTCACTATGAGCATTAATAAGAACGACTTCTTCATCAAGAGTAAGGACATCACTAGCAGCTATACGTCACATTTTGAGAGAAATCTCCTAGCTAAAACTGTAGAAAATCCTTCCGGCAGCTCCTCAGCAGAAAATCGCTCTGCAACCCCAACGTCTGCCCAATTTGGACTGTGTCAGCCCCTCTTTGTCTCACGTTGGCCCTGTATCAGCCTTTCTTGGCCTGCGTCAGCCCCAGGAGGCCCTGCGTCAGCTTTTCTGGGCCTCTGCATCAGACACACTGGCCTCTCTGGTGCTTTACGCAACACTTGGCTACCTCTGCGTGGCCCTGCGTGAGCCCTTGCTGGCTCTGTGTCACTCTCCTTAGCTGTTGCGCTGCTCTCCCGGCGCAATCTTTGTCTTCTCTGTTTCTCTGTACTCAATGCCCCTCAGTTTCTCTCTTGATCACTAATTCTATCTCTCTTAGCAAACCCCGCTCTAGAGGATAGAATGACTAATCACTCTGGTGTCATCTCCAAGTGACCCACAAGCCTCCTCTTATACTTTTCCTGTTGACATCTCAAAGGTCGAGATTAAGTCCCTAATCAACGGCTAAGATTAGATCTGGCTTGATCCATGTCTTTTGGACCATTCTAACATATCATAATAATATACATTAATATTTTATTTTCCCTAAGTTTAGACTTAGGGACTCCATTAAAAATATTAATTATTTTAATATCTCCTTATTTGTTTAGAATCTACCCAAACCCTTTCTGGGTATTGGAGATCTCATGTGCCCCAACCAGCCCGCCAAATTTCATGGCTGGAGGACATCCGATGCTACCCGAAATCAACAACTAAGAGCTTTTGTGGACATCAGTCTGTGGATATATGATTGTATCAATCCTAGTACACTCTTGGCCTTATTGTTTCTTCTAGGAAACGTTGTTTTGGCATACTTTCGCAGAGCGCACCCTCTGCATACATCATCTCGTTTTGTACTAAGATCTGGAACTCCTGTTACAGTTTTCCTGAGAATCCTCAAAGCCCCATGGTGAAAATCTCCCATCCACCTGTGCCATAGTTCATTCAAATCCTTGTCTCCATGACTGTCTATCAGTGCCATTGGTGATTCTAGCTGCAACCTGTTACATATGATTTCGATCTGTACCTTCTTTTTCCAACTCGAGTGTTTGACGTATACTTTCTCCTTAATGAAGAAAACGTCATAGCCCTTGCTTTGAAGGTGAGATACAGAAAGTAAGTTCGTCCCCAGTCCTAGCACATGCAGCACATTGGTAGCTCGAAACCACTCTCCTATTTCTGTTTGAAAAGCTATAGTACCCTTCCCTATTGGAGTACACTTTGCCTTATTCCCCATGGTGATCTGAAAATTCATTCTTTCCTCCTGATAATCTGAGAAACATTCTCGGATTCTTGTCATATGCCAAGAGGCTCCACTGTCTATATACCATACCCCTGATGATGCAGAGCTTGCTACGCAAGCAACTTCTTCTTCCAATCTGGAAGCCAACATAGAGAAATCGAAATTTCTATCTCTTGTGCTATCTTCTGAAAATCTGCATGAGTCTCCTGACGTGGGTGTCTCTACATCATGCTCTTGACCCATAATTGATTTTCCCTTCTTGTATTTGAATCTTTCCTTTGATACCTTGTGAAAATTTCTAAACAAAAATTCTATTACTACAACAACTGATTTATTTTACCTACTTATTTTCCAATAAATTATTTACGAAATCCCTTCAGTAAATATTAAAATAAACTCTACTGCAGATATCACACCATTATACAGAAACAAATACATGCACAATAATCAAACACATCAACACAGTTATTTTGGACAATTGTCCCCAGAGAAACCCAATGCGGGAAAACCAGTGCAGCAGAGGAGGGTTTTATTAATCTTCAGCAACAATCGCTTTTACAGAAAAATTTTGCATAGACACTAGGAGAAAACACCTGAGACTTTTCTTCGAGACTTTCTGACACCCTGGAGGACTTCCTTTCCCTACTGCGTTAGCCCTGCATCATACTTCTTGGCTCTGCGCTACTCTGTCCTTCTCTGCGTCATCCACTGCGTCTCTATGATCTGCCTCTCCGTCTGTGTTGTCTCTCAGAGTCCCTACGTCACCTCTTCTAAGCTTCCTGACTGTTGCTAATCACCCGCTTTTCCTCCACCTTGCAACTCTCCCTCTAAAATCGATTTTCCCTCTCTCTGAAAATCGAGTTTCCTTGGGATATTGAGTATCTGCTGGTGTATCTCCAAATGACTCTCAAGTCTTCTCTTATACTTTTCCTATTGATGAATCAACAATCGAGATTAAGTCTCTAATTAACAGCTAAGATTAAAATAGAGTTGATCCTCGTCTCTTAGAAGCTTCTCATCCTTATCTTTATTAATACCCATTAATATTTTTATTTTCCTAAGTTTAGACTTAGGAACCCATTAAAAATATTAATTATTTTAATAACTCCTCATCCAGATGGAATTTCCCAAAATGATCTCAGGGTCTTGGAGATCTCATGTGCTTTAGCCTCTCCACCAATTTTCATGGCTAGAGCACATCCGATGCTACCACAAATCAACAGACTGATATTCTTTTAGGATTGCAAATCCAAGATAAGAATAGTCCTAGAAGGACATACTCAGTAAACATCTAGATGGGGCATGTGCCTTGAGAGGTTATGTGGTGTCTCATGTAAAGCCTCCCAACATTGTGCTCTGATCTAGTTGAGTGATAGAGCTTGTTAGTCAAGGCTTTGCTATGTTATTTGACAATGCTAGTTATAATGTTGATGCTTAAAAATGGCTTAGCATTCCGACTCTTCTTTGAGGAGTGCTAATTTCGAACAATGAATTACAAGATATGGTTGGATTCATTTCTTCTTTCTCGATGTGATCTTTCACTTCTTGCACCTTTTTCTTCTTGATATGTCCTTCTATCTTGAGAGTTTGAGGAGTGGCAATTCTATGCTTTACAAGATATGGTCTGAAATTTGGACCCAAGGTTCAACGCGATTTCTTCTCAAATGGGTTTTTTTTGTGACTTCTGAAGCGTCACAGAAAAAAAGTTATAGTGAAAATGCCACGATGACCTGTTTGGAGCAGCGAAACCCTAGAATCCAAAGCTCTGATACCAAATGTTCAAATGTTATGAAACCAGCTCAAGAAAAGATAGAAAAGATAGATCAATGCCTTAGAATTCAGCCTCTTCGAGGGGGCAACCTCCTTTACATTACATAAATGAACAATTCTTGGATGATACAAATGAAAAGACCTCCTTTCTATATATAGGAGTCTAAGGGGTCATAACATAATCAGAGCCGACATAACAATAATAATGTAAGGGCACAATAATAACAATAGTGGGCTTCTATGGGGCACAATAGTAACAATATGGGCACTACATGGGTACATCAATATAATAAGTGGGTTATACTAATAACAATAAGGGGTTACTCTAGTAGTATAGGGGCCTAACAGTTTCATGCTCAAGTCTAGGTCAAAGCATGTTCTTCATGCTTCTAGGGATTGTTGAATCAAAGAAGAACATTTGTCATGTATTATAGTCCCATTTGGACTCTTTGTAACAAAATAAAATTGTTATTTTTGAGTCAAGAAAGAGTCATTTTGTCCTCCGAGACCAAGTCGGCCTTGCCATGACAAGTTGGCCCTGATGGGGCATCTTATGCTAGCAAAGTTATTTTTTCAGTAGCCTGGCCCACAAGGGTACTGTTTCCTAGGGGAGAAGAATCCAACTATTTGGATATCCTCTTTGATAGCTGCTCATATCCTAGGCTTGGCTTAGGCTTATATGTTCTTGGTTGAACATTAAGCCAATCCTTGCCATCATATGAGCAAAGTCTCGAAGGCTCACTAATCATTTGTTTTGCAAGTATTGTGTTAAGTGTTACAGGTTGCCTTGCATACTTGAAGGTGGTGAAGTTCTTGGCTGAACCATCCATCTCCAAGAAGGCTAAGGAGCCCCAATCCAAAGTTGACAAAGGCCTTCCAAGTTTTCCAAAAGGATCAACCAAAAGAGGCTTTGAGCCCCTCAAGATTTGCTTCTCTCCATCCTATAAATCTCAAATTACTTCTTGGTTACTTTTTGGGCTTATCATTGAATATCAAAGCATTAGGCTTTAGATTGGACCGCTGTCTCAACAGTGGTCATTCTTAATCTAAGAGGAACAAGCTTGCTTGTGCCATTTGATCAAGATTTAAAATAATTCTAAGTTGCTTAAGTCTGCTTTCCTTTTCGCTAGTTGTTTTTAAATCATTATAGACTCTTATTATTTCATGTGCAACTTCATTTAATCTCACTGATAAACAAATTTTCATTGTTCTCTTGGTAGAATATTGGAGGCTGCTATTAATCTCTCAACAGTTCACTTTTGTTGGAGCTAAGGGACGGAACTTTGAGGCTACCCATTGGGAAGACTTTAAGCCTCTTTTTAGGCAGTCACAATGAACAGCAGGGGGCATGTTAACAGTCTTCAAAAGTACCTTTGAAGCAGACCCCAATTATTCCTTAAAGCTGACTTTCGTTCTAGCCTCCTTGGGCATACTTTACTTCATCTCAGAGACTAAATTCCTTGCAGCCTGTGTGCAGATTTTTCATCATTTAAAGATTGGTTTTTAGCACCTTTGGGATAGATTTGTAATGCCTCTTTAAGAGGTTCACTTAAGTTTTGGAGGAGGAATTTACCTTGATATTATCGAAGAATGTCTTGTAACTTCTTTCCTATTGTATTTGATTTGTCAATTCATTGGATGCCTTTTTAAAGAGGTAGCTATTTGTAGTCTCCTCATTGTAACTCACTAAGCATTTGGTGAAGGCATGTTATCCTTACAAAAGGATTTCGTTGTAAGCCTTTCTCCAAATTCCATTCCTCTATCCCTCATTTAACAAGAGGGATCTAACTTTAATAAAAGATTAATTTCTCTTTTGGGAGCTTGGGGATTTTCCCCTTGGCATCCCTTTTCCCCAATTGGAGAAGGTGTCATTTGAATGGTTTCTTGAGTGGCTCTTTTATTTCTTTGATCTTCATGCATCTTCAGTTTCTCTACATCTCCATCTCAATTTTATATATCCAGATTGAATGTATTGAATCGTCTTGCTTAATTTCACTTTCTTAATCTATTTCTCATTCATCTCGCAATTTATTTCTTCTATAAGTTAGAGGATAAATTTGCTTCTACATTATTTTTGCAATCTCATTTAGTTCATTTGCTACAATTTCATTAATTAGTTTTATTTTTTATTTTGTCATTTACTTTTCAAGTAAGCGTCTCTTTCATTGCAATCATTGCACTAACAAATCTACTTCCAAAATAAGTTGGTTGAAGTCCTCCACACCTATTGACTCCACTTTGAGATCAAGGCCCAAGTAGGGGTGAGGTCTGGGGAACAAAGTTCTTTTGAAACTTGTTTTAGAGTTTAGGTAACCTAAAATAAACCAAGATAAATCTCATCACATTACAAACCAGGTACACCATCAAGCAACATCATCATTTTACTTTGTGCTTTATGTGCTTACATTTGGGATTGGTTTCTTATCTTGGATAGATATTATTTCCTTTCAAGCATTTATCACTTAATCATTTTTTTGTAGTTGATGAGCACTTGTTCCATTTATTGCACTTGCCAAAGTTATTACTTGCTAACATTAATTTGGAAGCATCTATCTTGTGGCATTTTGTTTTCTTTCCAAGTCATGTTGCAAAGTTATATTTTCACTTGGAATAACCTAGGCAAATAGTTATTCTTAAGCACTAGTCCTATTTTTTTATGTTAGTGGATGCATGTGCTCACTGAGCTTGCAATTGTAATTGATGATACATTTGAAATCATATAATTGAACTATCTTGTATTAACTCCTAGAATCTAACTTCCTAGCATTAAGTTAGCTCAACCTTAGACATTTTTTAGGGTCCACCCCCCTTAACTTCTCTTGGAGCATGCCTAGACAGAGGAGTTGAGAATTGAGTGGCAACTTCAACTCAAAACTTACCCCCAAGGCCACACCAAGTGAAGTTAAGGACTTTCTCCACGATAATCCCAGGTGTGAATTAAGGTGGCAACATTTTTGGCATCGTTGTCAGGGATGTTGAAAATTGGCAACTCATGGAGAAATTCCCTCCTTTGAGAAGCCCTCCTCACCCTCTGGAGACCTTACTAGCCCTTGGAAGAATTTAATTTGCACAAGGGAAAATATTATTTTTATGTGGAACCACATCTTCACAAAAGGTACAAGTTGGCCTAGGCAAGGAAATTTGACCTCATCAACCACATAAAATTAGACATCAGTTGGCATCACTTGGAGACATAATAACACAATCATTTCTTCTCTTGATTGGTTCGACTACTTTTGAAAATTGCAGGTTCGAGCTCACATGTGCGAAGGAGAGAGAGAGTGTTTCTGTTGACCAACATTGACTTTTTGTTTGGGACTATTTTGACCAACTTTGACTTGGACATTTTGACTTGGTTTGACCAAATTCTTGATTGTCTTGGAGGCTGAGTTTGAGGAGGTTGTTGACTGAAATTCTGGGCATGTGTTGACCACCTTTGACTATTGTTCTAAAGCTAGGGTTTCTATAAGTCAACTCTTTGAGTTCTACTGAATTTGAAGGTTGCTTTGAGGATTGTGTTGACCGAGTTTCACTGAGGGAAGGAGATCGAGTTCTTTGCTGTCTTGATCGAAATTTTTGGAGGACTTTGACCATTCACTATTGACTAGTTAGGGCAGAGTTGACTATTGTTGACTTTGACCAGAAATTGCAAATTTGAGTTTTCACCAAATTTGATTTTTTGGGCTCATCTTTGATTGAATATTGGATGGTTGGTTTGGATATTTAAGGCTTTGACCTTTGACTCATTGTTGATGTACTTGGACTATGTATCTCTTTGCTGAACATTTGATGACAATCTAATAAAAGAAGAATTTGGAAAGGGTTTTCCCCTTGTGGGGTTTTTCCCTAGTCTTTGACCAAATTGCAGTGTCTGTATTGTTATTGGTTGTCTTCTATTATGCATTTGATTTACTGATCTATCTACAATTGCCTACTTTTATTTTGCTATTTAAAGAAGAAATTGATTAAGTCATTGTTATAGAATAGAACAATGGAAATTTAATAGGGGATAAGTCTGTTTAGACCCAGAATACAACATTTTTACTTGATTTGGTCTTAGACGCTGGTTTGTGTCCGAGTGGCGACTCCACTAAATCTAAATACTACAAGTTATTCTACTAGGAGACATCAAAGTAGCTTGCTTAACCCCATCCTGGAACCTGAAATGGCTTATAGGAAGAGGTTAAACAAGCTCTCTTCTAGTAGGTTCCTTGCTAATATTGGATAGGAAGCACTTTCTGGCATCCTTCTCTTGTATGAAGCTAACATTGACAAAGTAGTCTTAGAAATGGATGATGTATATAATCATATTGATTTTTATAACATCCAAGGTTATTCTCATGCCTTGCTCGACAAGGCCATTGAAATATTGCCTACATTCCAAGGAAACAATGCCAGAAGTGCCAAGACACATATTTGTGGTGTAGCAGACAAAATTTCAACCATGAAAATGTAAAGATTAAGTTTATTTGCACTTTCATTGGAGGAAGATGCCATGTATTGGTTTTTGGAATAGAGTGCCAATACTTTCGCAACACTTGATGGGGTAATAATTGCCTTTATCAAGTGGGGTAAAAATAAGGATGATTACCACCTCTTGGCGGCATTGAATAGGATTAAGAAAAGTGAGAACGAGACAATGGGTAAGTTCGGCAAAATATTCAACGATATTGATAAGTGCTTGCCCCAAGACATCAAGCCCCCAGTGAAAAGAATCATCATTTTTAACATTGCATCTTTAACACTAAGTATCAATATCAGCTATGGGGTAAGGAGCTTGCAACCTTAAGGGAAACTCAAACTACAACAGAAATGATAGAGAAATTCCAAAGAGCTTCTAGAAAGTCAGACATCTCAAGATTCACAAGAGGAAAATATTTATAGTTAAGTGGGAAGGAAGAAGTTAAGGAGGTTTCTAGTGACCCAATCAAGGAGCTCACTCAATTAATCAAATCTATGGAAATTAACCATGCCAACCATATGAATGCCATTCAAAATAGATTGGTGGCTTTGGAAATGTCACAAGCATAAAAGTTTCAGCCCAAACCCAATGATAGGTGGCAAAAGGATAAGGGTCCTTCATAGGATCATAGGCCTCCTAATCCATTAGAATCTACTAACCTAGTAGATGAGGAACCCCCATATTGTAGGCCATGTGAGAAGTCTCATGATGAGGCCACATGCCCTGTTGTTAGAAGATTATTGAAAATGGCATGGCGGGTAAAAATGATCAGATTAATGTACTTGGCAAGCAAAACGAGGTTTCTTCGTAAAATTGGATAGAAACCATTGAGAAAAGTTAGAATTCAAAGAATCTATCTGCACATAGTATAAACAACACCTTTGATGAAATTGATAAAGTCATAAAATTGTTTGGAGAAAATCCCTCACCTAATAAGATTCTAGAGATGGTTGTTGTTTTTCCAGAGCACTAGAGAACCTTGTTAATTTTAGTTAACAATGGTATGTTCTATGCTTAGCACAATTACTTCAATGTTCCTTTAGCAGCCCAATGACAATTTCCAATTTAGTTTTCCAATAGCAATCACATTAACCATAAATCACATTGACAGTAACTGTAGATAGAACATGAACAACAAAATGTAGAAGACGAGCCAAGACAAGAGAACACCAGATTTGGCGAATGCCTAGGAAAAACCCCAAGATGCGGAAAACCCTTGATCAATTCTTCTTATTATTATATCAATTGTTCAACAGATAGAGAGTACAAAAGTCAAAATTGACTTGCCAAATCACAGTCAAAACATTCTTGTTAAATCTGTAGTCAACAACAATCAAATTCTTCCCTAACTAGAAAGTCAATGGTAGTCAAACTTTTCCCAAAACAGCTCGGTCAACCCACAGTGAAACTCGACCTCTTATGCTAGTCAAATCAACCCAAGACAGTCTTGAAAACAATGGTCAAACTTGGACAACTTTTGTGGTCAGGCTTGTGGTCAACAGTGTGATTAGTCTGCGGTTAAATTCAACAGAATGCCTTGGTTCCTGTGCCAATAAATGCGGCCTGCCAAAAATGAAATTTTGACCCAAAAATTGTAGTCAAATGTGGTCAAAACACCCCTGGTCAATGCTGGTCAAACCTGCAACAAACTCTGAAATTTCGGCCCTATAATTCGTCCTTCTATTGCCACACGTGTGAGGAAAAGAGATGCCCAATAAGTTGTACGAACCAATCAAATGAGGAAAGAGAAGAATGTGTGAGATGAGATGATGCCAAATGAGGTTTTAGGTGTCTCATATTTATACAAGTCGTTGAGGGTGAAGTGACATGTCTCTTGGGCTTCATGAGCCTACTTGATGACGTGGCTGAACTTGACAATTTGCACATGTGTGGGCATAAATTCAAAAACACATTTCTGCTTATCCATATTTGATGATCTTTAGGTCGATTTTGGTCTTCCCTAAAAGAGGAATTCAATGCAATAATCATCTCCATTAAATGAGTTGTCCAAAGTGGAATTTGGCCCTTGTTCCTAATTTGAACACTCCCTCTCAACTAGGGAGAATTCCACCTGCCAATATCCATCATCATGCCATCTTGTACCATCTCTGCATCTCGTCTCTACTCTATTGAACTTTGATATAGATAATGAAGAAGAATCGATTGAGAGTGAGTCATAAGACCTTGCCACTCTCCATTGACAAAAGTCAGTCCACAAAATTAGTGGTAGAACCCCAATTAGACTTGATCCCAGATCAAGTTGTTGAACACCATGCATCCTAGACATAGGGAGTACGACAGTACACAATGTGTCCATCTGTAGTGTTGTTGCCCGTATCCACTTTTCCCAACTCATTGGCCAGATGAGAGGTACCAGAGTACATGGGTAGGATGTATGCCAGGGCATCTGTAGGAGAAGGTGAACCTTTCATTCTGCTCATATGCCATAGGAGAAGGTGAACCATTCATCTTGCTCATATGCCATAGAAGGTGAACCACTCATCCTATGCATATATCATCAATCGTAGGGGAAGGTGAACCACTCACGCTACAAACGTGTCATCGATCATAAGGGAAGGTGAACCACTCACCTTACACATGTCAACCATCATGGGGTATCACAGGGGAAGGTGAACCACTCACCCTGTACACAACGTTGTTGGAAATACTGGGGGGTGAATCAGTATTTCTTTTTCCCACTATTGTTTTACCAGTTAAAACATATATATTCAGAACACAAGATGAACAACAAGAATAAATGCTTTTATTAATATAAACTGTGCAGTAAAATAGATACAATATATAGATGGTTACAATCAGTTGCCAAGCTCCAACTTGGACTTTGGTGAGGCTCCAACCTCCAGAGCACCAACTCTATTTCGCCAAGACACCAATCTTGGACTTAGGAGCACAAACTCCCAAGGACTTCAATCCTTCCTACTTTTGAGGCATCAACCCCAAGGACTCCAATCCTACTTACTTCTAAGGCACCAGCCCCAAGGACTCCTATCCTTCTTGCTTCTGAGGCACCAGCCCCAAGGACTCCAATCCTTCTGCTCTCAGAACTCTTCTCTGCTGAGTTCTGTCTATTTACAGCTTCACTGTAGTCTCCAAGCTACAGTATCAATGACAACCAGTCTTCTTATGAATGAGTCTTTACAACTCTGCACACTGCCCACACATAGTCTCCAATAGCCATTTTGCTCTCTGATAATGTCTTCACACAGCTTTAGTTAGTCTACTGTTAGCTACACTAAACTCTGTATAAAGAACAATTTTCTGTTCAAGCTTATGTTCTCATTGTCACAGTGAATGCTTCAGCATGACTGTTTCTCTGTTGGCTGCTTCTCCCCTTTGACTGCCTACTATTCTGTTGGTCCTTCATCCCTCTTTCTGTTCTGCTGCACCCTCTTTCTGTTTTGTTGGACCCTCACACGGCCTCTATTTCCTCCAGTGTATTTCAGCAACTTTCAGCAGCTGCAACAGCCTTCACCAATGCTCACCAACAACTTCATACAATGCTTAACCACCTTTGCTACTTCTGCTACCATACATTTTGGTTCTTCACAACACCAACAGCTACAACAACAACAACAACAACAGTTCTCTGTTTTTACTATTTTATACATTCTCATGCCTTTGTCTATTCGTTTCCGCTTACTCAATGGCTCTTTGGCTTCCTCCTCGCTCGCTTGAGCTTCGGCTTCCTCAACACTCGCTCGACCTTCTGGCTTCCCTCCTCCATTCGCTTTAGCTTCCTCATGTTTACGATGTGCTAAAAATATAATGTCGTCACAGAGGTGTTTCAGCAACACCGAAATATAATGTCGTCGCGGAGGTGTTTCAGCAACGCCAAAACTAGTGTATCGACAACTTTTTTACAAGTATCGGTGTTTTAGCAACTGAGAAATTGGTGTTTCAACAACTTTTCTCCTACTTTGTAATATGTGCTTGCCGATAGTGTTAAAGCATATGTATATGGGTTTTCTCCTTCGATAATGTATTCTGCTCATACAATATAAACTCTGCCTTTTTCACTTCGTCAGTGTATTTTCATATGAGTCTAAGTCTTTCGCCTCCGATAGCTCTGTTTGCGTTAAATACATATACAAGTCTTTGCCGCCATATGCATGTTTATGCCGTGGAAAGTGTTACAACACTCTGTGTGCTCCACTTGGCTCCTCTTGGCTCCTCTAGCTCTGTCTGCTTCCTCTATGGCTCCGATGGTGGTGCTTTGTGCTCTGTTAGCTCCTCTTGTCTCCATCTACTCCTCTAGTGACTCTGTCTGCTCCTGTTTACTTTAATGGCTCTTTGCGTCCTCTATTCGTTGTTAAACGCATCCATTGCTCCTCCGATGGCTCTTGATGACTCTAGTATGCCTCCTTGCTTTATGGTTCCTCCTGCAGCTCCTCTTAGTCCAATGTGGCTCCTCTGGCTTGGCAGTGTCTTTCAAAGACCTCCTTGCATATATGAATGCCTCTCTTGCTCTGATATCCTGTAATATGCTTTGATATGCCTCCTTAGGTAACTCCTCTTTGCTTATGGCTTGGCTATCCTAATGGCCTTGCTCCTGTCTCTTCATGAATCTGCTCTACATCCCCTTGGCTTCATGTCATCCTCTAGTATCCAGAATATTGCCATATTGACATCAATGACAACCTAGGTCAACAAACGCATCTATAGGGGAAGGTGAACCACTCACCCTATGGTCGCTCATAGCTCCAAGAAGTACGCCAAGCCCCCAAGAGCTCCTAAAGCTCAGTGTCCAACTCAAGCAGAACCCTCATGGGAGGGTCCTTCCATGGCTCTAAGTCTCTCTCTAAAGGCTAAGAATTTGACCTTCCCCAAGGGCTTTGTGAGTATATTTGCAACTTACTCATCAGTCTGATGTGTTGGAGCCTTATTTCTCCCTATTGTACCATATCCCGGATAAAGTGGTACCTGATATCAATATGCTTGGAGCTGTTGTGGAACACAGGATTCTCTAAAAGGCGAATGCCACTCTGGTTGTCACAATAGATCACAGTGGTATCCAGCACGTGCCCAAACAACTCACTGAAGAGCTTCCTCAACCATATAGCTTCACATCAAGCCATACTAGCTGCAATATATTCGACCTCAGCGGTGCTTAGAGAAACCGATTTCTGCTTCTTGCTCATCGAAGAAATTGAAGTAGACCCCAATTAGAAGCAACATCTAGACGTGCTCTTTCGATCCACCACAGTACCAACCTAGTAAGCATTAGTATATCGTTGTAGCCTCAAATTCCCAGTAGTGTATCTCAGCCCATAATTGATTGTGCCACAAAGATATCTCAAGAGATTCTTAGCAGCAATCCAATGTATGTGATGAAGCTCGACCATAAATTGACTCAAAATATTTACAGCGAACCATATGTCTAGATGAGAGTTTACCAAGAACATCAGGGCCCCCACAAGTTGTTGATACTCGGAAGGGTTTGCCAATTTGGGCCCAACAACACTTCCACATAGCTTCTTGAAGTTGAGTTCCATCTGAGTAGAGACAGACTTGCAATCCACCATCCCATATCTCTATAGTGGCTTCACAATGTATTTTCCTTGAAAAAGGAAAATTTTGCCTGGTTTTTGTTAGACCTCCAAGCCTAGGAAGTAGTGCATCAATCCTAGGTCCTTCATCTCGACCTAAGAAATCAACTCTCTCTTACATTGATAAATGAGAGGGTCTGCACCTGTCAAAAAGATATCATCAACATAAACGACCAAAATGAGAGGCATGTCCTTTTCAACCTTCAAGTATAGGTTTGGATCAGCATAGCTCCTCGTAAATCCCAACTTCATAAGATAACTGTCAATCTTCTCATACCAAACCCTAGGGGCTTGCTTTAACCTATGTACATGTGTCCTTTAATCTTGAACCTCAAACCCTTGAGGTTGTTCCAAGTAGACTTCCTCCTTAATTGAGCCATGCAAGAAGGCAATTTTGACGTTCATTTGATGTAGGCTCCATCCTTGATTGGCAACGAGAGCAATGATAGATCAGATAGTGGTATTTCAGGCAACCGTTGCAAATATATCGTCATTGTCCTCTCCTCCTTTTTGAGAGAAGCCTCGAGCAATGAACCTGGCCTTATATTTTTCAGCACTCCCATCAACTCCATGTTTAATTTTGTAAAGCCATTTTGAGGTGACCACAAACTTGTCCTTGGGTCTAGGCAGCACGTTCCAGACATCATTCTTCGTGATAGATTCATATTCCTCATTCATCGCATCCTTCCATACTTGGTGTTTTATGGATTCTTCGAACTTGCATGATTCAGCGTGAACAATAGTACTCATAACAACCAAATATCCTTGATAACTGTTCGACTTCTTACTTTCGTGAAATGTCCCTCTTGGAGCAATGTCTTTCAGCATCATCGAGAGTATCTTTGAACCCTAGTGGACGTGTCCTTGAGGTAGAGGGATCACAAGGAGGTTGATCAATAGGATCCATTAGGCCTTCAACATCGGGCATAGGCTCATCTGTTAGAGGTTCATTCTACTTTTTCGCAACATCATCATTGTCGTTCCTCAGGATAGGGAAATCTATGGCTTTCCCATGGGCAATGTCTTCATTAAAGGTGACATCATAGCTCACTTCCACATCTCTCTGACTAGGCACATAGATTCTATATGCCTTTGAATTTTCATTGTAGCCAACAAATATACCTTTCTTCCTAGATGCTTCCAACTTGTTTCTTTTCTCTTTAGGCACATGAAAATACACGGGACATCCAAAAATTCTAAAATGAGAAACATCAAGTTTCTTACTAGTGAAGACTTCCTCGTGTGTCTTGAAATCCAAGGCTTGAGCAGGCTCCTATTTTGAACATATGCGATAATGTTTGCAGCTTCTCCCCATAAGAACTTTAGTAGACCTTTATCATGGAGCATGGCACAAGTGGCTTCCATGATTGTTCGAGTCTTCCTTTCAATGACACCATTTTGCTCAGGAGTGTATGGAAGAGTTGTCTCCCTCTTGATGCCAGCCTCTGCAAAAGTCATTGAATTCATTTGATTCATATTCGATTCCATTGTCAATCCTCAATATTTTGATCTTCTTCGCTGTTTGATTTTTCACCAATGCTTTGAAAGAATAGAACCATTTGAACACTTCATCTTTCCGCTTAAAGAAATAGATCCATGTTTTGCGAGAGTAGTCATCCACAAAGATTGCTTAATAAGAGTATCCTCCCAACAATGTTAAGGGCAACATACTAGATAGGTCAGAATGGACCAATTGAAGAATATCGATTGTCTTGCTCTCACTAGAAGGGAATTCTCCCTTTGTATGTTTCCTAGTTGCACAACCCCGACAAACGCCTTCATGGTTCATATTAAACTCGGGCATACCTGTGACCATCTTCCTTACCCTAGGTAAGGCTTTGTAATGCAAGTGGGTGAACCTTCGATGCCATAGCTAAAATTGAAGAGAAGTATTTCTTGCCAAAGCTCCCAAAGGACTTCCACCAACTTGATAGAGACCATCAACCCTAAATCCAAGAGTAAGTGCATCTTTAGGATTTCTTTGCCAAATATGTACCTTTCCATCAACAAATTCTACCTTGAAGCCTTTGTCTTCCATTGCAGAAATAGACACTTGGTTCTTCTTCAAACTAGACACATATAGTACGTCTTGTAGATGAATGGTTTGACCTTGATTCAAGTGAAGAGTGATAGTATCTATCCTTTTGACGGGGTAGGTGGCATTATCTCCAAGTATGATCTTCAAATCAATCTTCTTTTCAACCAAATTTTAGAGAGCCCCCTTGTAACCAGTGAAGTGCCTTGAGGCTCCATTATCAATCAACCAATGATCCAACATATCTGGAGGAGAGGCAATAGATAAAGCAAAAAGAATATAAAATTCATCTTGTTTTTCTACAACATTACTTTCATCATACTTGGAATTTCTTGTCCTTTTGAGAGGTCGACCATTTCATTTTGAGTAGCGGGAGCATTCCTTTTTCCTTTATTATTGAACCTGTTGTTCCTTTGATTTCCATTTCTTTTGAAATTGTTGTGGTTGTTGTTGTCTTCATCTCATGGAGAATTCTTTTTGTGAGGCACTCCCTAACATAGTGGCCAAACTTGTTGCAATTGTAGCACCTTCCTTTTCTTCCTTCTTTTCTTCCTTTCTTGGATCCTTGACCTTGTCTCTTCGAACCAACATTATTCTCCTTCTTTTCATGAGCAGAGAAAGAAGTATGTTCATTCCATTTGAGGGCTTGTCTCTCGACATCATCCTAGTCTCCTCTTTAGTGCATCTAACCAATAATTCATCGAAACCAAGTATCCTGTCATTGTTGAGAATAGTGGTGACAAATACATCCCAAGGTCTTGAAAGACCTCCAAGAGTAATGAGAGTGAGCTCTCGATCAGCAATGACTTCTCCAATAGATAGAAGGTCATGCTTGATTTGTGTTATTCTCATGACAAAGGATTGGATAGACCCTTCTTTATCCTTCTTGATATCCTTCAGCTTGTTCTTGAGAAAGAGGATTTGATTTGTATTGTTCACTTTGAACATCCCAACCAACTTTGTGTTCACCTAGGCTCCGATACCATGCTAATTTTAGTTAACAATGGTATGTTCTATGCTTAGCACAATTACATCAATCTTCCTTTGGCAGCCCAATGACAATTTCCGATTTAGTTTTCCAATAGCAATCACATTAACCATAAATCACATTGGCAGTAACTGTAGATATAACATGAACAATAAAACGCAGAAGACAAGCCAAGACAAGGGAACATCAGATTTGGCGAATGCCAAGGAAAAACCCCAAGATGGGGAAGCCTTTGATCAGTTCTTCTTATTTTTATATCAAATATTCAGCAGAGATAGAGTACAAAAATCAAAATTTACTTGCCAAATCGCAGTCAAAACAAGCCTGTCAAATTTGCAATCAACAACAGTCAAATTCTACCCTAGCTAGAAAATCAATGGCAGTGAAATTTTTCCCAAAACAACTCGGTCAACCAACAATCAAACTCAGCCTCTTATGCTTGTCAAAGTCGGCCCAAAACAGTCTTGAAAACAATGGTCAAACTTGGTCAACTTCTACGGTCAGGCTTGTGGTCAACACTCTGATTGGTCTGCGGTCAAAGTCAACAGAATGCCTCAGTTCCTGTGCCAATAAATGCGGCCTACCAAAAATGAAATTATGGCCCAAAAATCGTAGCCAAATGTGGTGAAAACACCCATGGTCAACGTTGGTCAAAAGTACAATAGACTCTAAAATTTTGGCCCTGTAATTTGTCCTTATGCTGCCACAGGTGTGAGGAAAAGAGATGCCCAGTAAGTTGTATGAACCAATCAAATGAGGAGAGAGAAGAATGTGTGAGATGGGATCATGCCAAATGAGGTTTGAGGTCTCTCATATTTATATAAGTCGTTGAGGGTGAAGTGACATGTCTCTTGGGCTTCATGAGCCTACATGATGATGTTGCCGACATTGACAATTTGCAGATGTGTGGGCATAAATTCAAAAACACATTTTTGTTTATCCAAATTTGATGATATTTAAGTCAATTTTGGTCCTCTTGAAA
Source organism: Pinus tabuliformis (assembly GCA_031772625.1). NCBI lineage: Eukaryota > Viridiplantae > Streptophyta > Pinopsida > Pinales > Pinaceae > Pinus > Pinus tabuliformis. The sequence continues at coordinate 484,755,386 of CM062804.1, forward strand.
AGAGGAATTCAATGCAATAATCATCTCCATCCAATGAGTTGTCCAATGTGGAATTTGACCCCAATTTTGACAAATCTAGGTTAGGGTCTTAGAATCTCTGGCACAACCAACTCAAATGCCACAACAAACTACTTTGCACAATGAAATATAAACAACAATAAATCAACACGTGCACAAATAGACAACTTTTTACAATTTTTCAATAACCCAACTTCGTTATATTCTCAATCTATAATACAACAGTCTAGGGCTCTTGTACTAAGGGATCATGGACCTTATACAGTCACTGGTACAAGAATACAAACTAGGGTTTGATGTCGACAACTATGACAACCAATCTACCTTGAACAAGATACAATTGGCCGACTAGCTGATATAGTTCCCCTTGGTCATACCTTGAACACATATGTTGGTCCTTCTAGTCCCAATCTACAACTTTGCCTCTATCAATGGATCTTGCTCCTTTAGGTCGTTGAACATGGCTCTCCAATCTACCCTCTAGTTGATCATTAGTCCATCAACGAATCAACACATAGTGTCTTCTTGCAAGTTGTTCACAACTCTGTTTGTGAAAAACTCCTAGATTGCCCACTGCTGCTCCTCAACTCTTAGGAACTTCTTCCCTCTTCCTTCTTGTGTTGCTCCAATGAGGCAAACTTAGGGCATGGAGGGTTGCCCTCTATCACTGTAAGACATCCTTCTCTTTAGCAAACTTGGGCTAGACAAACTGCTCCCTTGACTTCCTTCTTTTGTTCTTCAAAGATCAGTCCCCGCGCATCACACAATTTTGCCTCTCCTAGCAGGCTCAATGTCCTTCTTAAGTCCTGCACTTAGGGTCTCCCTAGGCACCTACTTGTTGCACTCCAACAAACCTTTAGATGCCCTTCAACTTCTGTTCAAACTAAACTATCTATCCACTAGCAAACATCAACATAAGAAGAGCAACATATCTATGCTATCTCCTTCTTGGACGTGTGTTTTACTTTTGTGGAACTCAACCTTGGTTAGGGCTGCTATAAAAGCTACTACAACCCTATTTCTGGGCCCAAATCACCTCACAGTCACTACAAGTTCCTCTTTTTTGTAACCCTTGTGATGTACTCAGCCTAGAACAAGGATAAACTCCTTCGTCCAGGTCCCATTTGAAGTTTTAGCCATGTCTAGCAATCACAGAGAATTGTGGCCCAAATTCATGGAGAAATCTACCACTAAAATCTCGCACAAATAGTCCCAAAACTTCTTCCAAATCTTGGCATGTTCCTCTCCTTGAATCTGCCCAAACAACCACAAGAAGTAGCCTAAAACAAGTCCCCTCCTCCTCTTCATTGAGCTTCAAGGTTTGTGGCCTAATTAGAGGCTCTTCCTCTTATGACAAATTTTTCTTTGGATGGTCTTATGAGGTCTCCACATCTCTCTATTTATATGCCTTCTTGAGCTAACATCCATCCCTTCAAAGGGACTCCTTAAGTGAGGCCAACTTGAATCCTTGGGACAATTAGTCCACACAACGTATAAAAAATTAATAGCTCAACTTCTAGACCTCCTCTCTTGGTGCTTGAACCAACCCCTTGCTTCTTTAAGGGTGCTTTTCCATTTCCAAGTGTCAAATAATGAAAAGTCGTCTTGGTTTCACACCCACAAGCTTGGGTGCAAAGCCCACATCTTAGGTTCTTAGCCCACAAAGCGCTTCTGTGGTGCCAATTCCTCTACAACCTTGAACCCTAGGGTATGGAGTACCTCCCAAGCTACAAATCTCAACAATGGAAAGGGATAAAGGTGTGACTTATTAAAGGAGAAATAAAGACCAAGGCGAATGACAAAATGCTCCTAAGGTGTTTACCCATTCTACTTCAAATCTCAATGTGGACTTATGAGGATGGATCGACAATGCTAAGATTTTGGTGCCAGTGACTGAAATCCTTAAGATTCCTTCCCAAAGGACCAAGTTGTTAAAAGCAAATGAGGCTCCCCATGGAAAAGAGATTGAAGATTTTTCCAAGGATAAAATTGAACACGCCCCCATAATTTTGCAAAGCATGGATAGAGGTAAAGGTAGTAAAGATAATCAACCTTTTTTCATCACATTATTGGTTAATGGTCATCTTCTTCATAACTACATGTTGGGTTCAGGGGCTTCCTCTAGTGTTATGACTAAAAAGGTAATGGAGCAACTGAATTTGAGGGTATCTATGCCTTACCACAACATTTGTGCCATGGATTCCAAGAGAATTGGGCACATGGATTCCAAGAGAATTGAAGTATGTGGTTTAATCAAGGACCTCCAAATCCACTTGGCAGCATACCCAGATATTATGATCACCATAAACATTGTGGTGATTCATGTACTTGATGCATGGGGGATGCTTTTATTAAGGAAGTGGGTAGCTGATTTGGGTGGTAACTTATAAATAGATTTGACATATGCCACCATTCCTAATAGTGAAGGAACCATGGTTAGACTGGAAAAATAATTGGAAAGAAAGCTCATGTAGAGGATCCTAAGAAGACAAACAATGAAATCATGTATGAATCAGATGGGATGGGAAACTATGCTATATTGTCAAACTTCTTGATTCCCATGAATGATGAAGATAAGCAAGGTGTGGTACATGCATTTTGATTGAGATTGCTCTAAGTTTGGAAAGGGTGTTGGGGTGGTCTTCACTTCTCCTTAAAGAGAAAAGTCTTATTTCTCTTATAGGCTTGAGTTTGAAGCGACCAACAATACAACAGAATATAATGCGCTTCTCTTGGGTGTAGAATTGGCAAAGGATATGGGCATTAAGTTGTTACACATCAAAGGAGATTTAGACTTCGTCATCCTCTAGGCTAAAAACAAGTTTGCTTGTAAAAGTGAGAGGATGAAAAGATATAGGAATGCTATATGGGACACAATGGAATTATTTGATGCATTAGACTTGGTAGCAATTCCTAGAGAAGAGAATAAAAGAGTTGATTGTTTGGCAATGATTGCCTCAAGGTTCCAACTTCAAGAAGAGTTGATAAAGCTCCAATAAAAACAAAAGTCAATTTTAGTCCATCAGTACCAGACAACCTTGATCATTGGCAGGTTTTTAATGATGAAAAACAGATCATCAAGTTTCTCAACAATATGAATGAGTTTGCAGATTTTCAAGTTAGTTACAAAGAGGAAGGGGGTAAGTATGTTGAATGTGAAAATGATAGGATAAACCCTACTTGTAGAGGACTTATTGCTTTAGAGAAACGTTTTGATAGGCAGGATGGTCAGAGAAAACAAAAAGAAAATATGTTGGAGTCTGGGGCTCACATTGAAATAAACATTGGGACTAAGGAAGATCCCAAAATGATAAAAAATGGAAAAGGAACAACTGAGGATGAAAGAATGTAGTTGGTTAATCTACTCCAAGACTATAGAGATGTGTTAGCATTTACTTATGATGAGTTGAAAGGTTATAGAGAGAATATAATGCAACACACCATACCCCTTAAACATAAAAATGCTAACCCTTTTATGCAGAAATTGTGAAATTTGTAATACTGAAATTTGAAATTTGAAATTATGAAATTGAGTATTTGTCTACTGCAATTAATTGTAGAAAATACTTAATAAAACACTACTACAACTTCACAGAAAATAAATGAACCGCAAGAACTGAGAAAATTATTGCACACACACACACACACAAATAATGAACACCAATATTTTTGGACAAATGTACCTGGAAAAACCCTAGGGTGGGAAAAATCAGTTCTACAAATGAATAATTTTATTAATTGTTGAGCAAAATCTGTGATGGATAAATTACAATCGTTTGTCATAAATTAGAAAACCTCAAAAAAAATTAATCTTGTCACTTATGCACGTCGATCTACCCTCCTGGAATTAATTTTGCCTCCTCTCAACAATTCGGCCTCCCTCTGGCTCCTGAGCTGGTCACATGTGCGACCTTGGCTCACGACCCTCTCTAGCAAACGCACGTTGCTAAGGAAATGAATCTGGCCTCCATTGGAATTCGATCTCAACTAGCAATCTCAACTTTCCTGTGCATATCAATCAACCCGGCAATCTATCTCCTTGCTCCGACAATTCGTCCTCTATGGAGCAATTCACACTCCTTTATGGAGCAACTCACACCATTGGAAAATCAGCCTCTCTACAGAAAAATCGATCTCCAAATAACTCAGGAAATTGTTGTGATAAATCTCCTCTAACAGTCCTATCTCCAAATACTATTGATCTTGATTTATTGATGCCCTTGCACTACCTTTGTGCCCTTGTTATCACTGCAATTTTGTGTCTCAATGTGTTCTCCAAATGTCCATCGATTTCCTCTTATAATCTCTCGTTGATGAATCAACGACCATGATTTAATCTCAATTGATGGCTAAGATCATCTTGACCCCTTCTCATGACTTTTCTAGAAGTCACTAGAGGAAAATTGATTTACCTCAATTAATTCTGATTAATTAAGCCATTTCCCTAAGTAAGACTTAGGAAGCTTAATAAACTTACTAATTAATTCTAATCAAGGCATTTTCCCTATAAACATTTTATGGGTATTGGAGAAAATGTGTTACTTAGCCTCATAGACACCATTTGAGATTAGAGCACCTATCTGAGCTTATACCCTGTGATACCCCATGATAATATATGTGAGCATAGGGTGAGTGGTTCACCTCCCCCTATGTTGGTTGACATGTGTGTAGGGTGAGTGGTTCATCTTCCCTTACAATTGATGATATATGCGTAGGATGAGTGGTTCACCTTCTCCTGCGGATGCCCCAGCATACATCCTACCCATGTAGTCTGGAACTCATGGGAAGTACCTCTCATCTGGCCAATGAGTTGGAAAAAGAGGATAGGGACCATAGCACTACATATGGATGCATCATGTACTATTGTACTCCCTATGACTAGGATGCATGATTGATCCAAAAATGGATCTTGGATAAACCTGTAAGTCTAAAAGACTTCATGCAAGAGGTAAAAGGTGCCAATGGCACAAATCCTTTGTAAATCAAAGGAAAATGAAAATCGTAGGCTGCTCCTGGAGATAGTCTCATTGCAAAGATCTCCTCATTCTGAATCCAACGCAACTTGGAGGGGCGAAAACGGACTCCGGATGAAGGAGTTATTGTAAAATGAAAATTGCCCAATGTCCTTAGAAAAGGAGGCAATTTTCATTAAAATTCGAACTATATTGAAAGATTTGATTATAGGCTCATGGGCCAATCCACAGTTGACACATGGCAGGCCGAGATTGGGCCACGTGGCCCACTCTGATTGGTCTAAGAAGCATTGATATCGCATTGGCGGATGGCTATATAAAGGAGGAACCGCAGCTCTTAAGGCATCGCGACATGCGATTGCCGAAATATCGCATTGCTTAAAACCAAAGGGAAGGACTTACCCACAGGCACAGTGACTTGCCGATGTGCGATCGTCGATATCAGCGAATCACAATCGACGCTGGCACAGACCATTAAAGTCCGCTGAAAGCGTTTTTAATGCATTATTGTATATCTCGCTTATTAAGCGAAGTACAAAGGGGAAGCACGATGCAATGTAAACCGGACCTGAAACGGTTCCGGAATAGGAATATATATAATTACAAATCCGCCAAAGCCATGTTTGCATTAATTTCACCATTTTTCACTGTATTTTCGCAGTTTCGTTTAGTAAACAAAATGCGAAGGATGAAAGCCAACTGCGATATGTGATAGCAATTATAGGTGGACCCGATGGGAGTTTGGGGTGATTATGGATATTTGAAGTCCGGGAACTATGTTTTGCTGCGAACTTTCCCGTGTATGGCAGCGTTCTCTGTAAAACACAGAACTATTTTTTTAAGGGATTTCAACCGCCGATGCCCTCATCCGTTACAGAACAGGTGGCCACCTGCCCAAAGGGCGTTATGCAATAATTATTGAACGCTCAGAAGAGGGATTCGAGCAGACTGTGGTCGAAAGTTGCAGAGCCCGAAAGGGAAACCAACAGATAGCGTGATTTGGCTTTTTAAGCCGTGAATGTCAAAAACACAAGGCTGCTGAGTGTTGACAGTGGACGAGTTGCTGTTGGAGCTGTTATTAAAGCTGAGCAAGCAGGCAGCACTGAGATAGCAGTGCAAAAGCAAAAAAGTAGCCTACGGGGTCACTTGGAAACCAAGTGAAAAGCTAAGGGGACTATTTTTCTGATAGAGAGTCGAAGAAGTCAGAGTTGAAGAGCCGAGAGCCAAAGAATCAGAGCCAAGAGCCAGAACCAAGAGCCAAAGAGCCAGAGTCCAAGAGCCAGAGAGCCAAGAGCCAGAGCTTCAAGAGCCAAGGGATAAAAAGGTGTCTGAACCCACTGTTTATGTGTAGAACAGCAAGAGTTGAGCCAAAGAGCTTGTAAAAAGACTTACACCATAATCCCAGAGAGCCAAGTCAAATTGACAAGAGCTCACGGAGACGTAGCCCAAGAGTTGTGGGTGAACTCCAAATTAATATTGTTGTTTATGTGTCTGCTTTATTGTTGCATTATCTCTGCTGCTTTATTTACTGTTATATGCATTTATATATCAGTTTCAGCACATAATCAGTTTAAACAAATACAAGCATACACCTATATTTTCAAGCATTTCTTAATTCCGCATTGGTTAATCAAATAGACTTGGGAAAATTCAAGCTTTGGAAGTGGGAGAGGTTCTTGTAAGCTAGACAAGAAACCTAAGTGCCCCATTTTCAGATCAATGATGTTCAACAACTTGATTGCCCAAGATCAAGTCTGATTGGGGTTCTGCCCCTGGTTGTGTGGATTGACTTTTGTTAGTGGTGAGTGGCAAGGTCTTGTGACTCACTCTCGATCGATTCTTCTTATTATCTATATCAGTGTTTGACAAAGTTGAGACGAGATGAAAATATGGTTCATGATGACAGGATGGTATGATGATCGATGGTCAGATATTAGCAGGTGGAATTCTCCCTAGTTGAGAGGGTATTAAAGTTGGCAACTAGGGATCGATTCCCTCATTTAGCAGCTCCTCTTTGATGGTACTCTTCACCCTTAAAGAGCTCTTGATGACATCATTCATTTTTGGGAATTTTGGATTTTTTTGTCTTCCCCCAAATGCTTCTTTTCTGGGTCAGCTCAAGTCGGCTCTCACTCATGTCGACTCATGGATGAAAAGACATGTCTTTTCACCCCACATCAACCACTATAAATATAACATATGTCCTCCTCATTTTGGCACCTCATCACAACAACACATTCTCTCTCTTTTGATTGGTTCATTCACATTTGAGGCAATAGATTCTTCTCACACGTGCAAAGGGTGGACTGGGTATCTCTATTCTTTTGCGTTGACTTTTCTGCAGTGACCTTTGACCAGCTTTGACCAAGGCTTATTTGGCACTATTTTCTGCGATTTTTGTGGAGATATCTATGTTTGAGTAGGCCGCACATTCTGGCATAGGAATCGAGGCTTTTGGTGAAGTTTGACTTGCATTGACCACATGGTCTGATCTCAGGTTGACCGCAGAGTTGACTCCCTGTTTGACCTCATTTGACTGTGTTTTTTGTGGGTTTCTCTCCGTTTCAGTAGGCCACATTTATTGGCATAGAAACTGCAATTTTTTGGGTAAGTTGATCTGCGTTGATCGCAGACTTGTGTTGATTGTTTGACTGCAGTGTAGACTTTTTGGTTGATTGAGTTTGACTGCTCCTTTGATTACTGTTTTTGCTGCTAGTTAATCTCCAAGGAAGGTCAAATTGCCTTGACCTTGACCAAGCTCAAGGAGGACACTTTTATTGTTGCGTTGACCACTGTTGACTTTCTAGTTAGGGCTGTTTGACTGTTGTTGACTGAGAGCAGAATTGCAGATTTTGATTGGGCAATCTATTTGACTAAGGACAATGGTATTGGATCATCTATTGTACTCTATTGGATATTCTCTCCCTGCTGAACATTTGATATTTGATAATAAGAAGGATTGATCAAGGGTTTCCCCATCTTGGGGTTTTTCCCTAGCTTGAGCCAAATTCTTGTGTTCTCTTGTCTTGGCTTGTCTTCTGCATTTGTTTATTGTTCTTTCTACAGTTACTGTCAATGTGATAATGGTTTATGTGATTGCTAATGGAAATGAAATGGAATTGTTAATTGGCTAATATGGAACATTGAAGTAATTGTCCTAAGCAAAGAACATGTTAACTAAAATTAACAGAACTACATAAACTAACACTCCCTCTTAGCGAGGAATGTGTTTTGCATAACAACCAACTTGTCTCTGAAGAAGATGAATCTTGCCTTCCCCAAAGTCTTTGTTAGTAAATCTGCTACCTGCACATCCGTGGATATATACTGTAGTTGAACAATCTTGCGTTGCACACAATCCCTGATGAATTGGTATCTGATGTCTATATGCGTCGAACTGTCATGAAACACTAGATTCTCTGACAACCCGATGTAACTCTGATTGTCGCAGTGTATCAATGTCGTCTCAACTCTCTGACGAAACAAGGCCATTAGTAACTTACAAATCCATATGACCTCACACATAGCCATGGTCATTGTGATATACTCTGCCTCTATAAAACTCAGTGCCATGGACTTCTACTTTATGTTGTACCAAGAAACAACTCTTGATCCCATGTTGAAGCAACACCCTGAAGTGATTTTCCGATCCACTATGTTACCTGCCCAGTCTGCATCAGTATAGCCAACCAACTTGACACCATCACCTCGAGCATACCTGATCCCATACTCGATAGTGTCGCACAAATATCTCAACACATGTTTAGCTACCATCCAATGCACTCTCTTTGGCTTCACCATGAACTGACTGAGAGAGTTTATTGGATAGGATATATCTAGTCTAGTGTTGACCAAATACATGAGAGATCATATCAATTGCCTCAGTTCCAAGTGTATACCAGATGTGGACCCAATCTTGGTCAACACAAGGCGAGACATCTGTTTTGCAGTCAACACTCTCAGTGAATGCATGGTTGAGCCAAAGAGGGTGCATTGGAAAGCAATGAGGCATGTTTTGAGGTACTTGCGCGACACAATCAAGTATGGTTTGAGGTATGCTCGAGGTGATGGTTACAATTTATGTGGATATACAGATGCAGAATGGGCAGGGAGTTTAGTGGATTGGAAAAACACCTCAGGTTGTTGCTTTAGTATTGAATCAAGGGTTGTCCCTTGGTGCAACAAGAAGCAAAAGTCCATGGCAATGAGTTCTACAAAGACAAAATACATGTCAGCGTGTTGAGAAATCTAGGGCATGAATAGTTAAAATATTTCTCTGCTTGATACTTGCTTGTGATATACTTTTACTTCTTAGCTTATAGTCTTTTCTTCTTTATGTTATTATTGTGTTCTTTTCATCAAGACAATTACCAATATGCACAATAAACGACAAGTGACATAGTGTGTAGGCTTGTCAGCCAAGGCCAAAACCTCTCACCTCTTGAGAGGAAAACCCGATCAAAACTCTTCTTCTAGATCTTCAATTGATGAGTACCAAGACCATGATAGAGACCCTTGACTCTAGCATTCTCCCAAGAACCTTGTCACTAACCTTGATGCTCTGCCACTTCCCTTTCTCGACTTTCTTCTTGATCTCGAATTGCTCTCCTTGGCTCCTACAGAAAACTCGGCCTTTATACTTCACACTGGCTTCCTCTAGAGAGTCTCAGTCTCTAGATCTCTCTGACTTCCTCTAGAGAATCTCAATCTCTAGATCTCTTTTGCGGTTACCCAGAACAAGTATCCAGAAGAATCCTTCCTTCGTTTCCCCAAAAGAAACCTCCTTTGTTGCCCCAAAAGAAACCTCCTCTTCACTGCCCCAAAAGAATCTCTTCTTCATTGTGGCAGAGGAAACTCTTCTTCGTTTCCCCGGAAGAAACCTCTCTTCAGTGATCCCAGAAGAAGCCTTCTTCACTATGCCTAGAAGAATCCTCCTTCATTTGCCCAGAAGAAACTTCCTTCACTTGCCCAGAAGAAACTCCCTTTATCACTTCTTCACACTTCTCTTTGTAGCCCTTCTTCTTAGCACTTCTTCATCAAATGTATGTCAAGTTGCTGGTCTCTAAGTGAGGCCGAGTGTGTTTATATATACATCTCCACACATGTCATGTAGGCCGACATGATCCCTAGAGGTTAGGCCGACTTCTTCCAACATGTTCTTTCATCGTTGTAGGCAGTCTTGAAGAGGATAAGTGACAATGTCTTGGAGGATACTTTACATAGACAATATTGACCTTTTACAAAGTGTAACATGACTTCATTACATGACAATGACTATCATTTTATGACTAGATGACAAATAATTCCTAAAGACTCTCAATCGGAGTCTTGACTCAAAAACAAAATCTCTTGCTCATGAAAGCCATGCAGCAAGTCAATATAATAATTTTATTTTTCTTCTTTACATCTCATTACATAAAATTATAATTACATGTCATTATGAAGACCAAACCTTGTTACACTTTTCAACACTCCTTCTTAACTAGGGAGGTATACATAATGGTACTTGGACTTTCTCAATCTGAAGAATTTCTCATAAGAAGAATTCAGATTGGTAACTCATTTGTATAGCATCATATTGATCAACATTGTTACATAGCAAGGCCTCGACTAGCAGCTCCTTATCTCCACAAAATCTGAGCTCAATGCTAGTGAGACCAATGATTTATAGAGACTCTCATCATTGTCTCTCTCGGAATAGGGTACGCAAGGTATGTTCCACGAGGACTATTCTTATCTTAGACTCCCCATCCCTCAAAGAATATCATTCCTCCACGAATACTCTTCTGTTGGATGTCCTTATCTCATCCTCAAAGAGCATCGAATGCCAAATGATTACCCAATCCTCCATTTTGTCTTCCCAGGTGAAGACCAGAATGGCATGTATATCTCTCCCTCTCAATTAGGGAGGACATATTCCAACATAGGAATGTACCTAAGCTCCCTATTGGCTTAGGAATTTCCAAGTTTCTTCCAAGTAAGAAACTTCTTTCTAGGCTCCCTCTTAACTAGGGACCTAGAACAACTCCTCATGTGGAACAACCAACTTCTTGAAGAACTCCTCTCTTCTTCGATGTCATAAATTTCTTTTGTCATGGAGTCTTCATCTTTTGGGTCTCTTTCATGGGCACAGACCATCCATCACTTTCATCCATGAGTTATTCATGTCTTCATTTCATCATAAAGTGATCCATCAGATTTCCATCTGGCTTTGCTTCATGTCATTCTGCTTTTATGCCATATTTTCTGGAAGGATCTTACATCCTTCAATATGGTTTTCTTGGAAGTCATCCATAGATCTTCCCTTTGGTAGTCCTACATAAGCCCATCCAGATATTAGTTCAAAAATAAATGAACACTTAAATCAAACATTACCTTTGTGATGGTCTTTCATCATGACATCTTCTTGTAGGTATCAGCATCCCACATACAGGTTGACACATTTCCCAAAGATATTCATTGTCAAGGGTCTTCATCATTTTCCAACTCCTATCAGAGTCTTCATATCTTTCTGGGAGATATTCTAGTCAACTCTTCTTGGTCTCGGATGTTGAATACCTTCTACCCTTGTTGCATATTTTCACGGTCTCTTCCTTTCTTTTCACACACTTCATTCCCAGGAGCTTCTAATCATAGTTCCTTAATTGTAGTCAACATCCTCATGATTCAAATGATAACATATTATGTGTATTTCATGTAGTGCGACTTATGATTTTTTGCAATCTTTCAGAGGACGAGATCCTTTCTTCCTTTGATCATGTTTCTCAAGGTGGAAATAGTGATGCATATTATTTGAAATTATATGACATGACTTTCATAATATCCTATGTAAGCATATATATCTCATCTTTCTTTTTAGTCATCCAGACTTCCTGTAGCATCTTCATTTGAACGAAAGTGTATTAACCTTTAGGCCTGCTTTCCTGCCATGTCATCATACCATCATCCCTTGAATCCCACGAGTTGGAACTCCTGTTGAAACTCTTGCTTCCTTTCTAAATCGGTGAATCCTTTGATAAGGATTCCATCAGAGAAACATGAGGATTTTTCATATCCTCACTTGGAAAATGTTTCCTTATTGACTATAGTATGATGATCTCAGTCGATGATGACCTTTACTTAAGATTGCTTAAGATTTCAATGAGGTATCCAAAAGCACTTATTCAATATAATTTATGCTAGATATTCTTTCTGCTTCCCATGTCAAGACCTCTTACTTCTAATGCTTCAATCATGATGTTATTTCCTAATCTGATGCATCCTATCTTATTTACATTTCTTCCTATCTATAAATTACAAGTGAAGAGTACTTCTAGTGAAGAAGATCATCTCAGTCATAGTAGAGGTATTTTACTTCTTCATCCTTAAACTTCTTTGTCTCAGGCTCTTTCACTTCTTCAGTAATGTGGGCTTCTTCCCTATCCCTCTTGTCCTTGCTACGTTTATGACAATGTCTTCTATAGTGCCCAAGTTCTTGACATCCATATCATCTTACCTTAGCCATGTTCTTCCTTTCTTTTGAGGACCGAACTTTCCAAATTTTCCTTTTCTTCTTGCCATAGCAGCATATGCTTGATTCTATTCATTTGGTCCAACATCAACCTTTGCCTTCAGTCTGGTTTCTTCAATCTTACAGAGTGACCATAGATCTTGAAATGGAGTAATCTCTTTCTTCTCATATAAACTTGAAGTGAAGTTACCCCATTCTTCCGGTAGTGCATGCATTACCATTGTGGTCATCTCTCTGTTAGACATGACTTCTCCTAGTTCTTGTAGTTGATCTCGAATTTCTGAAATCCTCATAAAGTATGAGGCTATTCCATCTTTCCCTGGAAATCTTCAGTTTGTAGAGTTCTTGCCTTAATGAGATTACTTCTCCTACGGTACTTACAGAAAACAACTCTATCAATTTCTTGTATTAGCTTTTGCAGTCTCCAACTTTGATACATATGGGATTAGAGAGTCTTTTATAGATTCTATAAGAATCCTTTGGGCTCTCACTTCTCCCTTCATAAATCTAACATGTGCTTGAGTATCTTCCTTTGGAGGTTGGGTTATCGATCCCTTGATGTGATCCATGACCTCATTCTCAATAAGATTTAGGTATGTCCTGTTGAGAAATCTAGGGCATGGATTGTTAAAATATTTCTCTGCTTGATAATTGCTTGTGATATACTTTTACTTTTTAGCTTGTAGTCTTTTCTTCGTTATGCTATTATTGCGTTCTTTCATCAAAACAATTACTAATATGCACAATAAAAGACAAGTGACACAATATGTAGGCCTGTTGGCCAGGGCCAAAACCTCTCACCTCTTGAGAGGAAAACCTGATCAAAATTCTTCTTCTAGATCTTCAATTGATGAGTACCAAGACCATGACATAGACCCTTGACTCTAGTATCCTCCCAAGAACCTTGTCACTACCCTTAATGCTCTACCTCTTCCTTTTGACTTTCCTTCTAATCTGGAACTGCTCTCCCCGACTCCTTTTAGAGAAATTCGGTCTCTATCCTTCACACTGCTTCTTCTCGACCTCTCCTAGAGAAACTTGGTCTCTATGATTTCACTGGCTTCTTCTAGAGAATCTCAGTCTCTAGATCTCTATCTTAGTTATCCAGAACAAGTTTCCAAAAGAATCCCTTCTTCGCTATCTCAGAAGAAACTTCTCCTTCGCTTGCCTAAAAGAAATCTCCTTCGTTGACCCCAGAAGAATACTTCTTCGCTGAGCCAGAAGAATGCTCCTTTACTGCTCTAGAAGAATCTTTCTTCGCTGCCCCAGAGGAAAACCTTTTTCGCACTTCTCTTGTTAGCCTCTTCGCACTTTTGCTTGATTGAATGCAAGTCGATTTTCTTGCTCTCAAGTGCGGCCGAGTTAAGCTTTATATACGCCTCATTTCATGTCCTTTAGGCCGACATCATCACTAGAGGTTAGTCCGACTTCTTCTAGCATGTTCTTCCATCGTTGTAGGTCGATTTGAAGAGGATAAGTGACAAGGTCTTGGAGGATACTTTACATAGACAAACTTGACCTTTTACAAAGTGTAACATAACTTCATTACATGACAATGACTCTATCATTTTATGACTAGATGACAAATAATTCCTAGACTCTCAATGGGAGCCTTGACTAAAAAACAAAATCTCTTGCTCATGAAACCCATGAAGCAAGCAATACAATAAATTTATTTTTCTTCTTTACATCACGTTACGTAAAATCATAATTACATGTCATTATGAAGACCGAACCTTGTTACACTTTTCAACATGTCCTTTTCTTCCATGCAAGGAAATTTGTAGCCTTAACCAATTTATTGCTTTCCTTGAGAAAAGACATTTTATTATTATGAGATATAGTCATAGACTTACTTGATAGATTGATGCTTGCTTCCTCCTTAATCTTGATGTTGATAGAGGATTTGCTTCTTGAGAGTTTGATAAGTGAGAGCTTGATTCACGATCCTCCTTGAATGATTTAGTCTTCCTTCTTTCTTGAAGATGGTTTCTAGACTCTTGTTGGTGTAGATTTCTTCGATATAGGGTTTTGAAGATTTTTTACCTTAGTGGTTGTTGAATCTGCTACGATCCTTCTTCCACTGCATGAAGTCTTCTTTGAAGCTCAATTCTAGTGTGTCTACTTGATTTGAATGCCCCTTCCTGACTTCAACACCTAAGCTCTGATACCATGTTGAGAAATCTAGGGCATGAATAGTTAAAATATTCCTCTACTTAATAATTGCTTGTGATATACTTTTACTTCTTAGCTTATAGTATTTTCTTCGTTATGTTATTATTGTGTTCTTTTCATCAAGACAATTACCAATATGCACAATAAAAGACAAGTGACACAATATGTAGGCTTGTCAGCTAGGGCCAAAACCTCTCACCTCTTCAGAGGAAAACCCGATCAAAATTATTCTTCTAGATCTTCAATTGATGAGTACCAAGACCATGACAGAGACCCTCGACTCTAGTATCCTCCCAAGAACCTTATCACTAACCTTGATGCTCTGCCACTTCCCTTTCTCGACTTTCTTCTTGATCTCGAACTACTCTTCTAGAGAAAACTCGATCTCTATACTTCACACTTGCTTCCTCTAGAGAATCTCAGTCTCTAGATCTCTCTAACTTCCTCTAGAGAATCTCGGTCTCTAGATCTCTATCTCACCCATAACAAGTATCCAGAAGTACCCTTCCTTCGTTGTCCCAGAAGAAACCTCCTTCGCTGCCCTAGAAGAAACCTCCTCTTTGCTGCCCCAAAAGAATCTCTTCTTTGCTGCGCCAAAAGAACCTCTTCTTCGCTGCCCTAGAAGAAACCTCTCTTTAGTGATCCCAGAAGAAACCTTCTTCGCTATGCCCAAAAGAAGCCTCCTTCGTTTGCCCAGAAGAAACTTCCTTCACTTGCCCAAAAGAAACTCTCTTTATCACTTCTTCACACTTCTCTTTGTAGCCCTTCTTCGCACTTCTTCATCGAATGTATGTCGATTTGCTTGCCTCTAAGTGAGGCTGAGTGTGGCTATATATACACCTCCACACATGTCCTTTAGGCCAACATGATCCCTAGAGGTTAGGTTGACTTCTTCCAGCATGTTCTTTCATCGTTGTAGGTCTTCTTGAAGAGGATAAGTGACAAGGTCTTGGAGGATACTTTACATAGACAATATTGACCTTTTACAAAGTGTAACATGACTTCATCATTTTATGACTAAATGACAAATAATTCCTAAAGATTCTCAATGGGAGTCTTGACTCAAAACCAAAATCTCTTGCTCATGAAACCCATGAAGCAAGTCAATATAATAATTTTATTTTTCTTCTTTACATCTCATTGCATAAAATCATAACTACATGTCATTATGAAGACCGAACCTAGTTAGACTTTTCAATGCAGCGAGCATGACCACATATGAAGCTATTTTTCTTTGGAAGTTGTTAGTGGGTTTGTTTGGTCTGCTGTTGGATTCACCAGTATATTTTGTGATAATCAAAATTGCATCAGTCTCTCTAGGAATCCAGTTTTTCATGATAGGTCGAAGCACACCAACATAAGGTACCACTTCATCAGAGATTATGTGCAACGTGGGTTAGTTTGGCTACAACATGTTACCATGGATAAATAGGTTGCAGATATACTCACAAAGACCTTGGGCAAGCAAAGTTTGTCTCCTTCAGGGACAAGATGGGAGTAGTGGAGAACACCTTCCTTGCTAAGATGGAGTGTTAGTTTTTAATAGCAACAAATAGGTGTTCTAGTCTCTATGGTATCTATGAGGCTAAAGAACACATTATCTCGAAGACCTAGAAAAGGTTTCACAAAAAACACATTGGAAACACCTCAATTAGATTAATTAGCCAATTATTAAAATTTCCCTGAGTCTAACTTAGAAAAACTGGTTAATTAAATCAGATTAATTGAGGAAAATCATTTTTTCTCTAGAGACTTCTGGAAAAGTCATTTGATGGAGTCAAGATGATCTTAACCATCAATTGTGATGAGATCATGGGGCTTGAAGAGACACACTTGAGCAATTCGACTTACCCAGTTGCAATGATTGAGCAAGGGCACAGTTGAAGCAAAGAGAGAAATTGACAGCAAGGGTTTCAGCAAAGATTTCAAAGGAGATTTCTGGAGAGGATTTCCATAGGTTTTTCCAGTGTCCCAGTGACAGGAAAGGAGGCCGATTTTATCTGCAGAAGGAGGTTGAAATAACAGTGTGAGTTAGTCAGTTTACCCATTGCGCATAGCTGAAGCAGTATTTCCATTTGTAGTTGCCATAAAAATTGTCAGTGGAGGTGCGAGTAGCTCCAAGAGGCAGCGGGAGGTAGTTTTACTTGCAGGGAGAGATTCTTGGAGGCTATGCAAATTTTCAGAGCAAGCAATGTGCATTTCTGGGCATTAGTGTGAGTTTGCTAGAAAATGCTAGATCGATTTGCAGTGGAGATTTTGTATCTCATGATTATTTAGCCAGTGGAGATTATTATTTGTCGAAACTTTGCCATTATTAGGAAAACAAATCATTGTGGTCTTAAATTGCTAAATAATAATAATAAAACCCTCATTCACTGCATTGATTTTCCCCACATTGGGTTTTTTCCAAAGACTATTGTCCAACAATCTTGGTGTCCAAATTTTTGTGTGCATTATTTTCTCAATTCCAGTATTTAAGTTTGTGAAGATTGCAATAGTGAATTAATTGTTATTTTCCAAATTAGAACTCTGAAGAAAAATAATCTCTAGCTGTTAGAAGATTAAATTCCAATTATTGCAATCGTGGAAATTTCACAAAAGAACCAATGACAAGTTAGACCTGAAGAATGGAGGTGATATATGGGGCTTGTAATGCAGCATGGAAAGTGTTAAGTATGGTATATGGGATAATGAACACTACATCAATTTGGGTTTTCCAAGTAGTGCCCCTCCTATAACCATAAGGCCTCAAGGGAGGTCCAACTGGACGAGGGCCAAAGATTAACCCCCTGGTAAGGTGAGAACAAATTCACAGTCAAGATTGGTTAATATTCCAAATCACCTCTTTATCCATACCAAATGCCCAAAACAAACAAGTATAAGAACCTGATTACAAAATTATCACAATACCCTTTGAATAGCGACCCACCTTCATCCAAATGTAAATGTTGGATGGTGAGAGGCACATGGCTGATGCAAATGGCGGAGGAACATGGCATATCACATTAAGTAGTGGCTGTCAATGGTTGTCATCTATCAAACGTGGGAGAAAAGTTTTCTCCTATGGGGTTACCAATTTTGGTGGGTAACATGTTCATACATCAAAGCATCACCATATGATCAGAGAACAGAATCGAAGTACCAAGGTGTTCTCACCATTGGTACGAAATCATCATCTATCATTCATAGGTCAAAATCAGTTGAGTCGTGTGCAAAATATTGTTGCTTTGCTAACATCTAACATGGAGGC
This sequence comes from Pinus tabuliformis, assembly GCA_031772625.1. Classification (NCBI taxonomy): domain Eukaryota; kingdom Viridiplantae; phylum Streptophyta; class Pinopsida; order Pinales; family Pinaceae; genus Pinus; species Pinus tabuliformis. The sequence goes on from CM062804.1 coordinate 484,773,312, forward strand.
ATCAAAGCTGTGGAAAATCCACTATGTAAAGAAAGATCATAATGAAACAAAACTTGTGAAAAATATCCTCATCTTTCTACTTTGAGTGACAAAGTTTGAAGTGCTCAAATCATGTGTGAACTAGAATATCATGCAACCAGAAAAAGGGTGCTCATACTAAAAGCCCTAGGATGTGTTCACAGTCTCCTCATGCAATATGATTGGTAACACTGCATTAAATGATGGTGTTCAAATGATGGGAAAAATGGCCCTTTATTTTTTTTGACAAATATTAGTCCATACATGCTTGTGTTGGTTGTAGGGAAAATTTGAAGGATGGGAATTTATCTCAAAGTTTAGAAACCTTGGCAAATTTTATTAGTCCATAATATGCAAAGTATAAAATGTTTGGTGATTTATTTGTATGAATATTTAAAATTTTATGATTTTATGTGGTCTCTATAACTTTCTGGAGATTTAAAAGATAAATAATTTTATCCTATATAATCTGAGCGAATCATTTCCAGATTTTTGTTTTTGCGGGGAAAGCATGGAAAATTAGTCTATCTGCGAATATTAGCCCCTAAAATTCCCTTGGTTGGTTGAGTGCCTATATTACTATTGTTAAATAACATAATAAAGAGGACAGCAACTAACATCATGCAGGCCCATAGGAGGTGTTTCAACTCCATGATTAAGCCTTAATTTGTTTATTTTTTCTTGTAAAATTTCCCATCCTCTCCCTTTTTTATGCTACCTAGCCATTGTTGTACGTATTTAAGGTGCATTCTAGCTTTGTGTACAGTATATAGGAAGCAATGCATCGGTATGCTGCCTAGGATAAAGAATATACATAATAGAGGCTTATGTTCGATAGGAAGTCATTTAAGCATCCCATGGTGTACACAATGTACATGTTAACATTTTTCCATCAAAGTACAAGAAAAGGTGGCATGCTTCAGGAAACATCTCTGTTTATCTCTAGGCTTCCCTTTTCAAAAAATTATTAAATAAGGGTTTCCATTTCCATCTCAATGGAACTAGTGATGATCTAGCACTTTTATGGTACTGGATGTATATCATATGGAGAAATCAGTGTTGAGTGGGTTCTTAAGGTGGCTTGTTTTTCTTGATTTTTCAGATTTCTTTGGTCCTCAAAACTCTTCCATAAGTTTTACTTCAGTCGTTGATTTCACATGTATGTATTGGCCACTATGGCCTGCACAATCTTTCATGCTACCATTGCGTATATAATTGTAAGTTTGGCTTCAATTGGTTTTGGGTGGGCAGCTAGAGGGTGTATGTTCATATGCACCCTCTGTGGGACCAAATGATGTTTTTTTATTAAGAATCTTAAAAGTTTTGATATGATTACAAACAAATTTAAAAGAATATTGAACATGCCATTCTTATGTTCTTAATTGCGTAGGTAGGATGTCCATGCATTGATAGAAGAACTGGCATTCTTATGATTGTTTTGCAGGGCCACAGGGGTTAATTCGTCATCTTATCATATGACAGGCAATTTAGTTTCGAATCAAATTTTTATGTATATGCGTTAGTAGTAAAACTAACAGCCTTACGATTATTTCACAGGAAAACAGGGGAGTACAAGGATACTCTTAAAACGACTTAAAAGAGCGCTTCAAATCAAATTTTATATTTGTAACAGTATCGTGACGAGCAATTCAGAGATGTAAAGCATTTTTTCAAATTATTTGAAGAGCAAGTTAGAAATAGGACTAATTTTTGTCACTTATTTGAAGTGATGTTAACTTCTACAAACAAAAGCAAGATGGCTTCATGGACACTTTCTTTCACTGGGGTGAAGCCACGGTTAGAGTTCAGCATCGGAATTGATATTTCCTTACTTGACATGTTATCATGTATAATTATTTACAGTGAATTTCTAAAAGAACATTCTTCTGTATATGAGCATGTTGTTGGACAACAAGGTATTGAATCATCGAGAGTATGTTCTGAATTCCATTCCCCTTTGACCTATGTTATTTGAGAACGATAGTTGAAAAGAGGAAGACTATTGTTAGAATCTCTTGCCATGAAGCTACTCATCTTCTTGTACCCAACTATGTTTTGTAACAACACCAAGTGGTTCCAAGTGACTAACAAATTATAACTTAATAAAAACAATAGCAGTAATATAATTTGTTTTATATATATAATTTTCCTTGTTTTTGCAATCGGGAACAAGAATTAATGCGGGAAATATCACTTAAAAGACAAATGATATGCAATCACTATATTTACTTTCAACCAATTTTTTGTATTTGTTGTGTGAACAAAACAATTAACTATGATTGGCATTTACTTTCTACTGTTTTGAAATAAATGTATTTTTTCATCCATGTATGAACAAAAAAATCATCTAGATATTGATGATCAAAAGAAGGCTCTCCTTAGCTCGTAAGGGGTAGCTTAATTGGTGATCGTTGTAATAATAAAGTGTTATGTACCAAGAGATTTGATGTTCAAATCCTTTTGATTTACTTGTGTTTGTGGAAGAGGTGTACGTAGGCATCTAGAGGTTATAGTGGTAATAGCCATAATTAATCTTGTGCCATACGAGTATGAAATTAACCCAATCTTTGATTCCTCTAGTCATATAAAGAAAATGGGCTCTCCTCACAATAAAACAAATATGACATACCATAACTTCATGGAAGAGTTGTCTTGATTTGCATGGAATTTTGAATTCTCTAAGAGAGGGAATATTGTCTTATGTCTTACTCTATTGATGTTTGTAGCGTAGGTAGGTACTTCTGCACAGGCCTAAGTGTTTAGGCATGCAGAAGTCGCCCAAAGTTTCCTTAGGACAATTGACAATTATTATAGTGTGAGCAAGTTGTTATAATAACTTAGCCTAAGTCTAACTTAGGAAAACCACATAATGAATTATGTTGGCTAATTGAGCAAAAGAAACATAGGAAAAGTAAAGTAATTTAGTTTAGTGACTATATTTTAATTTCAGTTGTTGATCTCAAGTGAGGTGAGATATAATCTTGTTGTCAATCACTTTGGAGATTGGAATTAGGGATTTAACTCGATGTAAAGTTATAAAAGAAAGGCTAAAAAGAGGACAAAGACACACCATACAATGGCACTAGCCATTAAGAGGGAGTGTGATACTTAAGTGTGTCGGGTCTAAGAAAGTGAAGAATTGAGGCATATGAGATCTTGATCAGCCAAGGAGGTCGTGGACAAATCTAGGGCTTAATCTATTGGATCAAATTTCTTGAATTTTGTAACTATGGTTAGTCTTCATAATGTATATTTGGCCTTTGATGTATTTATATTGATTATTGTAAAGCATATTTTAAATGCTAGAGTCAAAAGAAAAATATATTTTGAGTCAAGTCCCATTTGGACTTTTGAAAGAAGAAAATTTGAATTTTTAAATTTGAAATTTTTGGCTCCAAGTTTGTCAAGTCAACCTCTCTCCAAGTCAAGTCGGCCTAGGCAAAGACACCCCTTCGACCTAGGAACATCATTATATAAAGGTTTGTTCGACCTCCTCCTCAAGGCACCAATTCACACTCTCTCAAGTAAGATAGTTTTTGGGCATCCTAGCAAAGAACAAGGACAAGGAGGATGAAAAGAAGGATAAATTACATCTCTCCCTCTCTCTCTCTCTCTCTCTCTCAGCTTGCATGTATGGATAGAATCTCTCTCTGTAGTTCACATTTTCCTGGGTAGTTTTGTTGTAGGGGTTGAAATTCTAGGATTCTAGTAGTTGCAGGAAGGTCGAAATTTTGGGCAAATCAGTAGAGCACAGAACTATATCAGAGGATGAAAAGAAGGATAAATTACATCTCTCTCTCTCTCTCTCAACTTGCATGTATGGATAGAATCTCTCTCTATAGTTCACATTTTTCTAGGTAGATTTGTTGCACGGGTTGGAATTCTAGGATTCTGGTAGCTGCAGGAAGGTAAAAATTTTGGGCAAATCAGTAGAGCAAAGAACTATATCAAATTGTGTGGCTTGACTTGAAGGTTTGACCAGGTTTGACCTAGTTGATGACTAGGAGGTCTGGGTGTGTCTCTTGTTGAACAAAAGAATTTCTCTATTAAAAAGTTTGTTGGGTTTTTTTCCTTTAGTGGTTTTCCTAGGGTGAATCTCGTGCTCTCTTTATGTATTGCAATCTCTATTGTTCTATTGTTCTTGTATGTTTGAATTTATGAACTATATTTCTTAATGATATATTGGAAAAATTAAAAGAAGATAAACATCATTAGAAATCAATTTTCAAAAATATTTTGCTAGTGTCTATTGGGCTTGAAAAATCAACATGGCATTAGAGCTTTGGTGAAGGAAGGGACACCAAGATCATCTTTGAAGAAACCCTACATTGAGATCACTATTGTTGGAGTCCTTGTTGATTTACATTTATGTATTCCTTTATGAAATCAAAGAACAAGTTAGAAGGGGCCTCAACTTCAGATCTTGGAAGAGTAGGATTGATCTTATTCTTACAAAGAACATAGTCTTGGATATTGTGACAGGTAAAGTTATTGAACTAGTAGATAATGCAAGAAAGGAAAAGTTCAAGGAAGAAGACATCATTGCTACGAGTCTCATTGTGGATTCCATTAGAGATCATCTAATCCTATATATTGTGAAGCTTGATACTTCCAAGAAGATGTATGATGCCCTAACTAATCTATTTATTGTCAAGAATGTTGGTCAAGCCATAAGCTTGAAGAATGAGCTCCATGATAAAAGGATTGATAAATGCTGACATTGTAGCTAATGAAAACTTGACTAAATTTGGGGGGAGAGGGGATTGGCGGTTGAATCATTTTAGTATATTCATGGCATTAAAGATTCTTTTCTTTTAGCAGATTAATTGAAACATTACATGAGCATCTTAACACATAGTGAACAACATATTTAATGTGTGAACCAAAACATTACATAAGAACATAACAACAACATAGAGATATTGTTGATTTTTGGTAACATCGGATTTGCTCTAGCCTTGAAATTTGGAGGAGAGGCTAAGGCACATGAGATTTTCAAGATCCAGAAATCGTTTTGAGAAATTCCACCCAAATGAGGAGTTATTAAAATAATTAATATTTTTAAGGGGTCCCTAAGTCTAAACTTAGGAAAATAATAATATTAATGGGTATTAATAAGATAAGGGTGAGAAGCTTCTAAGAGACGAGGATCAACTCTGTTTTAATCTTAGTCGTTGATTAGGGACTTAATCTTGGCCGTTGATTTGTCAACAGGAAAAGTATAAGAGAAGACTTGAGGATCATTTGGAGACACACCTGTAGATACTTAGTATTTCAAGGAAAATCAATTCTCAAGTAGAGGAGATTGATTTTAGAGAGAGAGTTGCAGGGTGGAGGAAGAGGAGGGCATCAACATCAGGTAGTGACTAAGGAGGAGGTGACGCAAGGACAATTAGAGACAGTGCAGAGAGAGACGCAGAGCTCACTCAAGCTAACGCAGAGCCATTCAAGCCACGTAGAGTGATGCAGGGGTGATGCAAGAGTGGGAGCAGGGTATCCTAAGTGTCAAAAAGTCTCAAAGGGAAAGCCTTGGGTGTTTTCTTTTAGTTTCTCTGTAAAATTATTCCTTATAAAAGCAATTGGTGTTGAAGATTAATAAAGCCCTCATCTATTGCACTGCTTTACCCACATTGGGTTTTTCGGGGACAATTGTCCAAAAATAATTTTGTTGATGTGATTGGTTCTTGTGCATGTATTTTAATCTGGGTAATTGTGTGAAAATTGCAGTAGAATTTATTTTAATATTTGTTGAAGGGATTTCGTAAATAACTTATTGCGAATAATAAGTAGGTGAAATAAATCAGTTGTTGCAGTAGTAGAATTTCAGTTTAGAAATTTTCACAGATACCATATATAAGTGGAAACCCATAAAGGGAGAAAACCATGACTTCGTTATTGTTGCAACACAAAGGCAAGCTCTTACTCCTTTATGACACCTGATCTTCTATAAGCTCCAACCTACAGGAGACTACTACCACAATTTTTCAACAAGATGTAACATACAAGGAAACTCCAACTCCCGAAAGTTTTCTATAGGCTACAACGCACAGGAAGCTCTTGCCTCAATAGGATACAACTTGTTCTTTATCAAGCTCCAACGTGAAAGGAGGTTGTAATCCCCTGATACATGCAAGGAACAACATGTTGGTTTACTTGGTCATCAAGTTTGCATGTCTCCATATTTATCTCTGCCTCTTCTCCCCTTCAAATTTGCTTCACATCAGCTTCATATGTGCCAGGTAGCTCATGAACAATCAGCGCTCATTTACTCTAACTCTCTAACCTCTCTTTTTTAGCCTTCCAAAATCATATCTTCTATAAAGATAGTTTGTTGGTTATTTGTATTCCACATAAGAATTTGAAGTGAACAAGCTTGACTCTTTCCCCTCCACTCACTAATTTCCAAACTCTTCATATTTTTAAAATTAGATCACAAATAAGTGCTCAAATATCATTTTTAGTCACCTGTAATTATTAAATACACTAACATAATGCCAACATATGCAAACAACACATCATAACACATGTAAAACATTCACTCTCCATTGCCAACAATATGCACACAACGTATGAAAGTAATGCATCACTCTCCAAAGCCATTTATCTGTTTTGCAACATTTTGTATCACTAGATGCCATTGCCTCAACAACCTTGCATCTTGCCTTTGTTGTCATGGAATCTTGTGTTTGCCTTGCATCACAAGAGTGTTCATACTTTTTGCTTTGCTTATGATCACAACAATCTCCTCAAACAAACTAGTCTTCAAATCAACGTTACACAAAACATATGCAAGCATCAATCATCAACACAACATATATGCAAGCATAACTCAATGCACTTATTTACACAATTATTCATGCACCAACTGTTCCGTGATATTTGTTGCTCCTTTGTTTTGTTGTCAATAGTTCAATAATAATATAAGCATATGCAAGCAGTTTAATAATAATAAACATAGTCTAACTCAATGCATCACATTGCTTTGCCTTACGCCTCTTCAACAAACATACCCAAGCCATCAAAACATAATTGACAAGCATCAACAACATGCAACATAACTTCTTGTTGTCAACATAACCTTTTGTTTCTCCTTTGCTATTACATCTTTTGTTGCTCTTTTGCCATCACATCTTTATCACATATTTTGCTACTCCTTTGCCATCACATTGTTGTTGCTCTTTTGCTATGTCTTTGCCATCACATCTTTGCTTCCCTTTTGTTTCTTCTTTTCCTTGTTGTTGCTCATTTTCCATCAATGACAACAATGCTATCAATTACCCTCTTTGGCATTGATGGCAATATTGTGATCCTTCCTCCCCCTTTGACATCAATAGGAAGGGGATTTGGAGCAAAACTTTCTCACTATGTAAAGCCATTGAACTCCAATTAGCACTTTCAAGCATTGTAACAAATTTGGCATTGACTACACTTTTGGAAAACACTCCTCAAATAGTAGGAAAGTTTAAAGCTACTATTATCATCTCCAAAAGGATACATCCATTTAAACTTTGAATATGGCGAAACTAGGCCTATCAGCGTGATAAAACAGCGTTTTATATGTTGCATAAGGTTTTGAGCCTGGCTTACAAAAACTGAACCACACTTTTTTCAACATTTTCATAGATGGCCAAATATGTCAAATAATTTTCTTTCCAAAAATTTTGAAAAGTTGCCTAGCATATTTTTGTTTGTTGTGAAAAATTGCCTAGCATATTTTTGTCTGTTGAGATGTCAATTGCTTGCTTGTTGTAATGCTAACCCCAAAAAAATATGTTCTTCCTTGAAAATAAGCACAATGAATTGGTACCATGAGCACATAGCTTTCAACTTGATCCACTTTAGATACACATTTTGTAGCATCTTCCAAAGAACAACCCTTCAATGACAAAAAATGAATATATTGAAAAAGGCGGATCTGTAAACTGAGTTGAATGGTTACATCTAAATAAACAATAAGCAATAAAGGGTTTATCCAAAGTGCTTGCTTAGGTGATTTTGTAGAGTACAATTTGCACATATTTGGCCTTCTTTCACATTAAAGAAGTGATGGCTTTGATATAATATATTGAGCACTATTTAGCACAACAAATATCTTCTCGCAACGATATTTTGCATTGTATTCATGATTTTTCCATATGTAATAACCTTTTCTCATTGAACCGTTTTACATAGTCTTTTGGATATGTTTTACATGGTAGTGTTTTCTTTGATATAATATCCATTCTTCTATTATAGCGTTACTTTTAAGGTAGGACAGATGCTCCCTATCTGAAGAGTTCTCATAAGAAGATTTGGATTGATAATCCAACTATAAGCATCAACAATATGACTAGCACTGTCTCTGAGGCCTCATAAGAAGACAGATATCCATTCTTCTTAAACTGAAGAGTTCTCATAAGAAGATTTGGATTGATAATCCAACTATAAGCATCAACAATATGACTAGCACTCTCTGAGGGCTAACTAGACAAGCTCTACTTCATACAACACTCAAGAGCATTATCATTAGAGAAATTTTGAGGTAAAAGATGGCGTCAAAAGAAAAATGTACAACAAAAATCAACTGTAAAGAACCAATAGGATTCAATATGTTAA